>CM071570.1:234695675-235022952 GCA_036426205.1 Ascaphus truei | reverse complement strand
GATGCCAAGATTGCAAAGCCTGTAAACAAGCAGTAAAGGGGGAGAGAGCAGCCTTTAGCTCAAACACCACAAAAAAGGCTTTTAAAATAAAACAAATTATAAACTGTCGAACTGAGTATGTTGTCTATCTGCTTGCTTGCCCTTGTGGCCTCCAGTACGTGGGCCGCACGTCAAGACCTCTTAGGGTCCGAATACTGGAGCACTTGGGCAACATACGCAGGCAGGTGATGACACAACGTATCTAGGCATTTCAGCCTGTGCCATGGAGGAAACCCTGAAGGCTTAAGCTACAAGGGGATCGAGAGAGTAGACCCACATTGGAGAGGAGGGGATAGACTCCTGAAACTTTGCCAACGCGAGACATACTGGATTTACAAATTGAAGACCTTAACCCCGAAAGGTCTGAACATAGACAGAGACCTCGGGGCCTTCATCTAGCTGCTAGTATGTCTCGCTGGCACAGAATATTTGGGGATACAGTACATTCATTTCTTCAGGAGGTTAGAATGGGTCACTATAGTACCATCATATGTTTTTAAAGAACCATCAGCTGTTTCTTTTAGAACGGAGTTAAGTACGACTGTGAAATCTTTCTGACACATATCACTGATTTTACTCTGTTTTGTCATGATCTATTTCAGATGACACCTATCATCAGAACCAACAATATGAAGTTTTTGATCACATCTATGTTCAGTTTTTAAAAATATTTTTAAAAAATATATTTTTTAACAAATGTATTGAAGAATATTTATTTTGAGTGTTTATACATAAAAATGTTTTAGTAATGTTCAGTATTTTAATTAAGAAATTTAATTATGTATCATGATTTATATGTTGAACGCTGTGATATTTATTTAATATTTATATATCTCTTTGCATATGCAACTTTGAAATATTCATTTGTAATTAAGAGTTGAATTAAGCAACCTTTCAACCCTTGCATCCAATAGGGGTCTGTATATCAAATGAATTGCATAGGTAAACACCTTTAGAGTTACATACTCGTTTGCATAAGCATGGAGTTTATGCTGTTAACAATCCACGTTTTATTGTTATCACAATTATGCAACCAGATCAAGAAAGTATTAAGAGACTTAATTTGATAGGAGTACAAGCGCGATCTTTGAGCGCTCACTGTTTATAATATTTAACAACTGAGAAGACCGAATGGAGTTACATCACACCAATAAGGGAGGAACTCAAGGACAGGATCAGATTGGCTGAGGGATCCCTACATAAAGCTATGACCCCAGCCATACCTTTCTACGGAGCCTGAGGAAGCCCAAGAAGGGCGAAACGCGTTGCTACAATCCCTGAGTACTTTTTAACCTCTTCAGCCACCGTAAGGAGCAGGAAATAGGAGCGCAGCACAACACCCGGACGCGGAGAGTTAGCTGCGCACTTAAGTATCCTGCACGAACTTTTCCTGATAGACTGGCTGTTTTTATGCTCACCCAGCTCTTAAGTCATTTTGACTAAGTGCTTTTTTAAACGTTTTGTTGGGGTTCTGTTTATTGATATTTATTAAAGATCAAGATTACTTTACCCGTGTACACTGTGTTAACAAGGCACTCTGAGTGACTTTCACACTCAGCTGAAGTATATACTGTTGTAATATAAATCTAGAGAAATAACAAAGATATTAGATACAGTACTGTAGATCTACAGTACATTTTTTGATATAATTTTTTTTTAAGTTGTATAAATATACTTACGCGTTAGTTACCCTTGGTGCCCTTTTGCGTTCTCTGTTTTTTCCGTGTGCATGATAGCTCACGGTGGTTGCTGGCACAACGATGCCAGAAGTAGCTAACCAGCGTTGGATAGCAGCAATTCGGTGTCCGCTCGTGTACATCTCCTTAATTCGCATGCTGAGATCCTTAGAAATAATTTTAACAGGCATTGCTGCGAGTAGAATGAAATACAAACACAGAATGTATATTCGATGTTTAGTCGATGTGTATTCAATGTGCAGTGAATACACAAAATGGATGGTGTATTTATATTTTAATGACTCACATTTGAGTACAGAAAAACAAGCAAAACAGGGGGAGCACAGGTTGAGGGACTACACAGACGTTTCAAACACTATGATGGTTAATGACTGTGATGTGTAAAAAAGTGTAAAATATCATAAACACTTACACGGCCTTGTGTAAATGCTTTCACATGAAGGTATCTTTACTTTTGCTTCTCTCTCTTCTATGTTCTCTCCGCACGGTCGTTTCTTCTCCTCTGGTCTGAAGTAAGGCATCTCTAGTCTTCTCTGCAGGAATAACTCGTGGTGTTGTCCTCAGAGTAAAATACAGTAAAAAACAAATACGTGAGGGACAAGACAGAATACGTGTATAGTTCTGGGGTAGACGGTTGTGTTAAATCAAAACGCAGAGAAATGCTGCATCCACTCACACGGGCAAGCGTGAGTGTCCTCTGGAGGGAGATGTCTTTGCTGGCACCTCACTGCAGGGCTGTCATGCACTCTTCCTGTTTTTCACACTAAACAGTGGGAAAAAGATGAAGGGGCAGCTACAATCCCTGAGTACTTTTTTTACCATTTCAGCCACCGTCAGGAGCAGGAAATAGGAGCGCAGCACAACACCCGGACGCGGAGAGTTAGCTGCGCACTTAAGTTTCCTGCACGAACTTTTCCTGATAGACTGGCTGTTTTTATGCTCACCCAGCTCTTAAGTCATTTTGACTAAGTGCTTTTTTAAACGTTTTGTTGGGGTTCTGTTTATTGATATTTAATAAAGATCAAGATTACTTTACCCGTGTACCATTGTGTTAACAAGGCACTCTGAGTGACTTTCACACTCAGCTGAAGGTTTGAATTTGGAGTTCCATAGAGGGGAGAAGAGATACCAACTTCAGTCTCTACTCACACATGGCCGTGTGAGTTTCCATATAACTATACATGGTTATATTCCAACCTACCTCTGCCCCTTCATCTTTTTCCCACTGTTTAGTGTGAAAAACAGGAAGAGTGCATGACAGCCCTGCAGTGAGGTGCCATCAAAGACACCTCCCTCCAGAGGACACTCACGCTTGCCCGTGTGAGTGGATGCAGCATTTCTCTGCGTTTTGATTTAACACAACCGTCTACCCCAGAACTATACACTTATTCTGTCTTGTCCCTCACATATTTGTTTTTACTTTATTTTACTCTGAGGACAACACCACGAGTTATTCCTGCAGAGAAGACTAGAGAAGCCTTACTTCAGACCAGAGGAGAAGAAACGACCGTGCGGAGAGAACATAGAAGAGAGAGAAGCAAAAGTAAAGATACCTTGATGTGAAAGCATTTACACAAGGCCGTGTAAGTGTTTATGATATTTTACACTTTATTACACATCACAGTCATTAACCATCATAGTGTTTGAAACGTCTGTGTAGTCCCTCAACCTTTGCTCCCCCTGTTTTGCTTGTTTTTCTGTACTATCAAGGATCCTGGATAGGTCCTTTTGGGGTCTTGAGCAGCAGGAAGAGATTTGGAAGTAGAGGGGACCCTTATCCACTTCTTAAGGTTGTATTGTTCTATCTTAAGAATTTCATCACCCCACCAATTTATTCTTTAGAGTAGCGCCCGGGCTTTTTCTTGCATCATTGCCCTACACCTACAACCTCCCCTATCTGTGTCCCAGCTCCGACTGCCTATCTGGTCTGCGCACGCCAAATGTAACTCCTAGCTGCCCGTGATCCTGGCAGCCCTATTGGCCGATTTGTGCCATGTAATTTGCATGTCCGTATGCCTGCTTGGAGTTGTAGTCCCTTGCAGAGCCTTCCCCTATTGCTGCCGCATGCGCCTAGGGTACTGCGCATGCACGAACCGGTAATGGCCACTGCTGACTCTTCTTCGCGTGCACGCTCACACACAACATGACGGTGCCCAGCGGAGGGAGCCGTCGACGAGCCCGTAGCCACCTGCACCTCACCGCAAAATCCCCCCCGGCCGCGGTGGTAAGGGGAGGGAAACTGGAGGGCTGGGGACCCAGAGGGGACCTAGCTACATAAACAACTTACATTTTTTTGCTCACTAGTGGAGGAGGAGGTGGACTATTTTTGACTGGTTTAATCATGATGGCCAGCAAAGCCGGACAATCAAAATAAAAGAAATTCCATTGGGGTCAACCAATACAACAATGAAAAACCAACAAGTACAAACAAAAAACAATCATCAGTGCACTGTAACGTAAAAATAATGTGCACTATATATTGATGGTGAAGGAAAAAAAGGGGAATACCGAGTAGAGTAATGGGCCTCCGCTGCTGGGAGCCTGGGGTGTGCCCGATCCATCGGGTGACAGCGCCTCCGCCTGTACGGTATCCAACTATGTGGGATAACCCCGTTACAGGACCAAATGCAATAAAACACACACCGGTAAAAGTAAGTTTACTGCATGTATAGAATAAGAATGGTACTAATCCCACCAACTAGGCCACGCACGGCCGTACCCTCCAACACACTGTCCACACCTGGTAAAACAGTCCCCAAAGTATCTAGGGGCCATTGGGCACCCTTGGGTCCACAAGTAGCCACCCACCCAAGTGTGTGAGACAGCGTTGCCCCACTAGTGTGTGTACAGTTGGTGCACTTGTCGAGGTAAGGTGCCTGCCAGGTGCTCCAACACCTGGTAATGCCACAACGTAAGGATAGGAGCCACTGATCCAGCGACGTTGTGGTCAGCAACAAGCCCGCCTCTACATTGGGTGGTGTCCAGCTGGACGGTCCCACACTGAAGGCAGTCTCTCATATGTAGCTGATGGTCTGGTCCCAAACCACCGGAGGCCAGAATATAGCCACGTCCTGGCTGTGTCCCTCAGACTGACACTACAGGGTCAGTATCCCTAACTGATGGGCCTGTCCCTACAGCAACCACAAGCTGAGGTGAGTAGGGGCCTAGCTGGGCCTAATGGGGTCTCTGGTCTAGTGCAGGGGCCACTGACACCCTGCACATGCACACCCTGCCCTTCTGATGTCCCAGCTCCGACTGGCATGGCTCGCAGAACGCCAAATGTATCTATCATAGCCACAGGGGATTGCTGCAGCACATATTATACATATTAGATGAGGTTGAAAAAAGACGTACGTCCATCAAGTTCAACCTATGCTAAATTTAGACAACAGATACTTTATCCTATATCTATATTTACTCATTGATCCAGAGGAAGGCAAACAAAAAACCCCAGTGTTATATCATCCAATGATATCTCATAAGGGGAAAAATAAATTCCTTCCTGACTCCAAGAATTGGCAATCGGATTAATCCCTGGATCAACATCCTTCCCATGTATACTTAGTTGGTTTATCCCTGTATACCTTTCCTTTCCAAAAAGATGTCCAACCTTTTATTGAATAAATCTATTGTATCTGCCATCACAGTCTCCATGGGTAATTAATTCCACATTTTAAATGCCCTTACTGCAAAGAACCCTTTCCTTTATTGCTGGTGAAATCTCCTTTCCTCCAACCTTAAGGAATGGCCCCGAGTCCTTTGTACTGCCCGGGGGATGAACAGTTCTTTTGAAAGCTCCTTGTATTGTCCCCGAATATATTTGTATATAGTTATCATATCCCCTCTTAGACGCCTCTTTTCTAATGTAAATAAATAAAATTTAGCTAGCCTCTTCTCATAAGTTAGATTGTCCATCCCCTTTATTAATTTGGTGGCACTTCTCTGCACTCTCTCTAGTTCCATAATGTATTTTCTTAGGATTGGTGCCCAAAATTGCTCCCCCCCAACAAAATCTTGTACCCCCCCAGGGGGTGTGCCCCCCAGTTTGCGCACCCTTCTCTAAAAGACTATTTAACAGATTTTTTTTGCTTTCAATTCTGAACATCTCTAACTTTAATAATATGTTGAGCCTCAAAAGTTTTCTGTATTTCCAGAATTTCTGTTTCCAAGTCACACGTTGTCTGATTAAGAGAAGCTCTAGCATTACTAGTATATCGTTGACAAAAAAATCCATCCTGTATTTTACCTACATCCCACCACTGCCTAAGTGTCTCAAAATCATTCTTTTGTGTAGTACAATATTCCCAAAAGAATGAAAAATGATTAAGGCTAAGCCCCGCTGCCTCAGACCACGCCCTCGCACTGCAGACAGGCGGCGCGTGGAGAGGCGCTTGACCGCTATCTGCGGTCTGTAGGGAGCGGCGTGGTTGGAGTGGGGGGGGGGGTTGAGCGTGGTTGGAGCGAGGGGGGGGAGGAGCGTGGTTGGAGCGGGGGGAGGGTGGGGTTGGAGGATGCGTTGTTGGAGCGGATGGCTGCAGCGGGGGTCTCCCGGGCTGCATGAGGGTGCTGCTGCAGGCTGTATGCTGGAAGGTAAGCAGCTCCCCCCCCCCCACACATGCCCTCTGAAGCTTGCTCTCCGTGCTGCTCCCTCCCCCCGGTTCATCCCCCCGTTCGTCCCCCCGTCCCTCCCCCCGTCCCTCTCCCAACACACAACACACACACATATAGATACATATACACTTACATACACACACAAACTTCCCCCCCCCCCCTACGTTTTGGAGGTGGGGGAAGCTCTGACAGTTCCAGCCCCCGCCGCTGATTGGCTCACCAGCGCACCACGTGACGTGTAACGCTAGGGATCTCAATTCTCCTGCATCCCCTGGCGGCTGACGCATTACAGCGTGTAGTGAGCCGTGCAGCGTGGGGGAACTGGAACCAACTCGGGAGGATACCAGGTGATGGTGAGTAATGCGCACGCGGCCGCGCACCGCCGGACGCAGCGGGACCCAAGCCTAACAAATTATGTCTTCTAAAACAGGGGTGCGCAAAGTGGGGGGGCGGGGCGTGCTTTTCCCCACGGCATTTAAATTAAGTGCCGGGGGATAACGTGAGGCCTCTGCAGTGTCTCGTACCTTGTCTTCGGCGATGCGTCACCATGGCAAAGTGGCATCAAATGACACCGCATGTCATTTAACGTGACACTTCGCCATGGCACTGCGAGGCATATGATGCCACAGGGCACGTGACGTGATGTCACGTGACCCAGCACATCATTTCATGCCAGATTTTAGGTAAGTGAGGGGAGGGTGCGAGCTCAGGGGCGGACAGGCATGGGGGAGCAGCGCACAAACTTTGCGAATCCCTATTCTAAAAGCTTAATATTTAAATGCTAATAAGAACTTGAATGGTTTAAGTATTATAGAGAAAAATTACTAGCAGCCCCCTCTGCTTTCTCACACTTCTCCACAGTGTCCTCCTCAACCTGAGCCCGAAGCAAACATCCTTGGCTTTCTTCTCACTTCACAGTGTCCTCCTCAACCTGCCCGACGAAGCACCACCATTCCTCTGCTTCTCACTTCCACATGTTCCTCATCCCGACCCATCCTTGCTTCTAACCTTCCACATTAATCCTTACCCTGGCCACGAAGCACCATCCTCTGCTTTTCTCACCTTCCAAAATGTCCCTCCTCACCCTGCCGCCAGAAGCACCATCCTCTGCTTTCTCACCTTCACACTGTCCTCCTTACCCTGCCCCGAAGCACCATCCTCTGCTTTCTCCCCTCCACCCCACTTCCTCCTATACTGCCAAGCACATCCTCTGCTTTCTCACTTCCAACTGTCCTCCTTATCCTGCCCAGAAGTAACCATCCTCTGCTTTCTCACCTTCCAAGTGTCCTCCTTCATACCTGCCACGAAGCAATCTTCCTTTGCTTTCCACCTTCCACACTGTATCCTTTACCCTGCCCCGAAGCACCATCCTCTGCTTTCTCACCTTCCAAACTGCCTCCTTATCCTGCCCAGAAGCAACATCCTCCTGCTTTCTCACTTCCACACTGTCCTCCTTACCCTGCCCCGAAGCACCATCCTCTGCTTTCTCACCTTCCCACACTGTATCTTCCTGCCCTGAACACACCATCCTCTGCCTTCTCACTTCCCACACTGTCATCCTTACCCTGCCCCAAGCACCATCTCTCTTCTCACCTTCCACACTGTCCCTCACTCACCTGCCCAGAAGCACATTCTTGCTGTTTCTCACTTCCACCCTGTACCTTTACTTGCCCGAAGCCCATCCTCTGATTCTCACCTTCCACACTGTCCTCCTCAACCTGCCCAGAAGAACCATCCACTCTGCTTTCTCACCTTCCACACTGTCCTCCTCACCTGCCCAGAAGCACCATCCTCTGCTTTCTACACCTTCCCAAAACTTCCTACTTATCCTGCCACAGAAGCACCATCCTCTGCTTCTTCACCTTCCACAGTGTCCTCCCTAACCGCCACGAAGCACCATCCTTGCTTTCTCTACCCTCACAACTGTTAATCCGTCCCGCCGACCAGCACCATCCTCTGCTTTCTCACCTTCCAAATGTCCCCTTATCCTGCCAGAAGCACCATCCTCTGCTTTTCTCACTTCCACACTTGTCCTCCTTACCCTGCCCCAAAGCACCATCCTGCTGCTTTCTAACCTTCCACACGGATCCTCCCTGCCCCGAAGCAACATACTCTGCTTCTCACCTTCCACACGGTCCTTACCCTGCCCGAAGCACCATCTCTGTTTCACCTTCCCACGTCCTCTCATCATGCCCAGAAAGCACCATTCTCTGTTTTATCACCTCCACCTGTACTCCTTACCATGCCCGAAGCACCCCATCTCTCTGCTTTCTACCTCCAAACTGTCCTCCTCACCCTGCCCTGAAGCACCATCCTCTGCTTTCTCACCTTCCAAACGTCCTCCTCACCCTGCCCCGAAGCACCATCCTTGCTTTCTCACCTTCCACACGTCTCCTCAACCTGCCAGAAGCACCATTCCTGCTTTATCACCTTCAACATGTCCCTCCTACCCTGCCGAAGCACCATCCTACTGCTTTTCTCACCTTCCACACTGTCCCTCTTACCCTGCCCCGAAGCACACATCATCTGCTTTCTCACCTTCCACTCACTGTCCTCTCACCCTGCCAGTAAGCACATCCTCTGCGTTCTCACCTTCACACTGTCCTCCTCACCCTGCCCCGAAGCCACTCACCTCTACCTTTCTCACACTTCACAACTGTCTGACAACCTGCCCGAAGCACCATCCTCGTTATTCATCTGTCCCAACTGTCCTCCTTCCACCCTGTGCCCCGTATAGCCACCATCCTCTGCTTTCTCACCTTCCACACTGTCCTCCTTACCCTGCCCCGAAGCACCATCCTCTGCTTTCTCACCTTCCACACTGTAATCCTTACCCTGCCCCGAAGCACCATCCTCTGCTTTCTCACCTTCCAAACTGTCCTCCTCACCCTGCCCAGAAGCACCATCCTCTGCTTTCTCACCTTCCACACTGTCCTCCTCACCCTGCCCCGAAGCACCATCCTCTGCTTTCTCACCTTCCACACTGTCCCCCCGAAGCACCATCCTCTGCTTTCTCACCTTCCACACTGTCCTCCTCAACCTGCCCAGAAGCACCATCCTCTGCTTTCTCACCTTCCACACTGTCCTCCTCACCCTGCCCAGAAGCACCATCCTCTGCTTTCTCACCTTCCACACTGTCCCTGTACTGTATGTTACATGAGGACAAGGGCTAGGTTGAGTGACACTCACTGTACTGTATGTTACATGAGAACACGGGCTAGGTTGAATGTGTACTGCATGTTACATGCTGACAAGGGCTAGGTTGAGTGGCACTCCCTGTACTGTATGTTACATGAGGACAAGGGCTAGGCTGAATGTGTACTGCATGTTACATACTGACAAGGGCTAGAACACCTTAATAGTTTATGTGCAAGTGTATTAAATTTACTGCTAAAGAGTAAAAACGTCTTAAAACAATGAAACCAGTGAACACTTTATAAAACAAAACTTATTTTTTATTATATGAAATATATTCCCAGTACATTTTTAGTTGATTATTGTGAAATGAATGAAACAAGTGTTCGTCCCTGTAACAGGGGACTTATCCCTGTTCAGTAATGTTCCTTTAATCTAGCAGTGTGGTAGTTAATTACTAAACACCACCTGCCTGATTAGATTGTTTACAAAAAGCCTGCCTTTGAGACAGGAAGTGACTGACTCCTTAGCTCTGACTGAGAGCTGACCTTTGGAGACACCACAATGTCTTGAGCTCTGCCAGCCACACAGCAGAGCTGATTGCAAGACACCCAATAAGACTTCTAAACCTGGATGCTGATATTTTTCTGTGCACGCATGGGTGCGGTTCCAGGAGAGCAGAGAAGCTTACTCTACAGCTGATAAACAGATAAGACTTTCATTATTAAGAGACTGCTTATATCTGCTTATTTTCATGCTATGTGTTTGGGATGGGAGAAATGCTTAACTAATGGAGATGTGAACTAATTGCAAGGATTTCACTAGAAATACTCCCAAGTGAATGGAAGCTTTGTTCCCCCCTGTGTTTGGATAATTTCCTGATGAAAAGGAAAAGGCACAATAAAGCCTATTATCATTTCACATTATAACTACTCCAATGGTGTACCTCTGTGAACATCCGTCTACATTTGGTGTCCGAGGTGGGACAAGAGGTGTCTTTGTAGTTAAAAAGGACCAGAGATTTTTATGTGAAATTTTTTTTATGCTTTTTGCCTACAAACAGTCTGAGAAAAAAAAAAAAAAAACCTCATGCAGCAGAGATCGGAATTAAAGGGATACACACCACTGAAAACTTACAAAAACCCAGAAGAGACTGCTGAAGTAGCTAAACCTTATTTTGCCTATCACAAAGTGTAATATGGTCATTGAAATAGGGGTCTTTGCCTTTCAGCCATAGTCAGGGTTCAAGAAGTGAGTCAGCCCTTGGAAAGGGATAGGTGTTTGTTGTTTTCAAAAGTTTCGCTGAAGCAGTGAATACAGATGGTGACCCACGAGTGGTACTGATTTTGCAGATAAAGGTTGCCACACCGCATAGGACTACCAGCTGTGAATGGAGTATATGCAGAAAAGTGTGAAAATTGATACAAGACTGTGCTGAAGCAGGGGAATTTTTAGCAAACCAATTGCTGAATGTTGAGTCACCCTGCCGGGAATGAAAGAAATAGTCCACTGCAAAGAATGTTTTTTTTCTGCAAGGTCTTTTGGCATCACAGGGACACCGTAGCTGAGAAGCACAAGCTGGTGACGTCACAGGAGGAGCGGATCGGCCGAATTCGGGGAGAAAGCAGCAAGCAGGCAGCAACTAGCAGACACACGAACAAACAAGGGGATCCTCTTCCGTGTACTGACGTATCTTCACCTACAGCTTGCAGTTTACCTGTGGACAAGACCATTACAATAACGCTTATGTCCTAGTCACTTTTGGTGAGTAGGTTTCCAATTTTACACCAAAGAGGAGCAAAACTCAAGTCATCTGGTTCTAAGCACAGATAGTACTTTTTAGTGTAATTCATTGCATTTTTTAGTGTATTCATTGTATTTTATTGTATTTTTACATGTATTCATTTTTGCTTCCTTATATATCCTAGTTGTCCCTGGGTAATGCACTATTGTAGTGTGTATGCTTGTTTTTTCTCTTTTTTCTGAGCGAATCCGTCCAGAAAGGAACTTTTGTCTACAACTACATCCAAACCATTCCTCAGCGCCATAGGAGGTGACTTTCCCCCACAAATACCACATCTGGGAAGGAGATTCCAGATTCACTTCTTTGGGCAGCTCCAGGACTACCTTCGAACTTTATATCACAGGTTTTTTGTATATAAGTGTTTGCATGAGCGCTTTTTGTACACCTTCATTTTCACCAAGTAAAAAAGTCTGCCTATATATATCTAGGGAGCAAAAACAGACACCCAAAGTGTGAAGTGTGAATGCCATAATACCCAAAGATGAGACTGAAAATTACTGAACTCAGGCAGAAAACCAAATTCTGTTGCTGAAGTGGGGAGGTTGCACCCTGCAAGAAAATGGTGTAAGGCAAATAGACTTTTTTACCTAGCAACTGCACAACTTGAATACCTGATAAAAGAAAATGCATGCACAGCACTGCTGATATTGAAAAAAAGTATCCAAGAAAGAAAAGTCTACAGAGATGCCTGTGAGAGCTACGACTTCTACAAGCAAAATATGCCCATCTGTAGGACTACCACAATTGGGGGTTCTAGCAAATACAGTGGCAACAGCTGCAATAGCGCCTCCTGAGGTCAGGAAGAAAATTACACCTGATAGCCTAAAAATGGAGGACAAGATGCAGCATTCCTGTAATGAACCCTACCCCACGGAAGAGTGGCCCTTCCAGTCCAATAAAGAGGAAGACATCTCTTACGGGGAACCCGAACCGAGTCACACCCACAAAACACCCCAAGAATGGTGGGGGTGCCTGAATTCGGCACAAACAGAAAAGACCGCTCCCTTTGATGACGAATATGATCAACAGGAGACAGAGCGGGAGCAGCAGATCACCCAATATTTCTGTCAGCTAAAGCAACTGCAAGAAAAGCCTGGCGTATATAATGAAGCTGCTAAAATTTCAAATGAAGATGGAGACCCCAATACCCTGAAGCGCGACGGTGTCATCCAAATCAAAAAGGCGGACAAAGAAAAAGAAAAGCAGTTCTTCACTTACCGTGGAAGGAACAGACACGTCCGCAGATCCTGTGGAGGGAAAGGGTGACCGAGTTGCCCTGCAGCCTAGAGAAAATGGAGAATTCGTCCCGCGGTTAACCGAATATCCAGAGGGCCCAAGGCAGAAGTTGTGTACCCCAAAGAAGTGTCTGTCTTGTGCCAACAGTGAGGAACCCTCAACTAGTCATCCCAGGGAAGCGGAGCCGGAACCAGTGAGTGACGATCCCTTGACCAGCCCTGAAGACGCCCTGAAAATTGCCAGGCATGACTGTGATCTGCTCTGTGAAGAATTAGGAAGAGAGAGAAAAAATAATGCTGAGCTACAGAAGACTGTGCTCGCAATTTACTCTGCGGCCAAGACCGAATTAGAGGATCTCAAGACTGAGCTAGATACTGCAAAGGCTACTATCTCCGCCATGGATGAAAAGCAGAGCCAATCTGATAAAATGGTGGCTACGCTAAAGCTGAAGTATGAGGAGGCACTGAAGCAGATGACAGTCTTCCAGCAAGAGGTTCACACTCTTCGTATAGAGCTTGATGCCTCACATCATGAGACCAACAGCTGCCGCACAGACCTGGAAGTTTCCAGAAAGGAACTACACAGTCTCACTGAGGAGCTGGACATTGCTAAAGAAACTATTGTAATCTTGGTACAGTTCTCAAAGTCTCTCAGAAGGAGCTTCAGACCCTCAACCTAGAGAAGGAAGTCTCACGCCAGGAGAGTGTCATTCTCAAAGCAGATGTGCGTAAATGGAAGGAGGACTGCAAAGAAGCCCTGAAGAATACAGAGACTGAAAAAAGAGAAAATTCAAGATTAAAAAGAGAAAACTTAAAACTGAAAGAAGAAAATTTTCAGTTAACAGAAGAAGTCAAGGAAAAGTTTGACGCAGAACACCGACTGCAGAACCAACTGCAAGGTCTGTGTACACACCTCCAGTATACTGAGGAGAAGCAGCAAACGCTACAAGAAGAAAAACTGCAGGCTGCTAAAGAGGTACAAGCGCTGCAGGAACGTCTGAATACCCAGTACGTCCCCACAGAGCAGTATGAGGAGCTAAAGGCCATGCTGCATGTCTTCAGTGCATCGTTGGAAGCGGAGCTTCGATACCAGGTGACTCTGTATGAGAGGGAGCGTGAGAAGGCTCAGAAACTGGAGCAAGAGCTGGAGAGACAGAGAGACTGTTCCATTCCCTTGAGTCAGTACACCAAGGAGAAAACAGATGCAGCGGCAACCTTGACGACAAAAATTACAGAGCTCCAGAATATGAAGGAGACTCTGATACAGATTCCTCCAATACGGAAAAAGGTATTGGCTCTGCCCAAGCACCAGTATCCCACAGTAACTAATGCCCGTAAGGACAAGGGTACAGTGAGTGTTGGGGACTCCACGCAACTTCAAAACAAAATTACGAAGTTTGAGCCACCACAGAAAGCACTAGCCAAACCTACAGCTGCCCAACAGGCAACAAACAGAGGTAGGAGTGCAGAATCAAAGCCAGAAGAATCCTTAGCTGAAGAAGCTGAACTGGCGACTCTGTGGTGTGGAGAAGCTGCAGAAAGACCACTTCACGAGCAGAAAACGCTAAGGGCTAGTCCTAACTGCTCTACAACTGTTGCCATACACTTTGTCTACAAAAAGAGGAGTGCCCGACGCAACAGAAATCTCAAGACCATGCACGCGATAAAAAGACCTTACGTGGAAAAAGTCCTCCTCGAGCGACTGAGGAGTGCTGATCTCAAGCATCTTCGGGAGGAGACAAAAATAAACTGGAGAAAGGGCTCCAATCCCAGCGGGACAGAGGGTTCTCTCCATCCATCCACTCTCATTCAAGTCACAGAGATATCTAGAATGAGAGTGGAAGGATGGGATTTGGCCGTGGTAAGCCTGAGCTTCCCACAAACAGGGGAGGTATGTAACAGGGGACTTATCATCACAATGTCTTGAGCTCTGCCAGCCACACAGCAGAGCTGATGGCAAGACACCCAATAAGACTTCTAAACCTGGATGCTGATATTTTTCTGTGCACGCACGGGTGCAGTTCCAGGAGAGCAGAGAAGCTTACTCTACAGCTGATAAACAGATAAGACTTTCATTATTAAGAGACTGCTTATATCTGCTTATTTTCATGCTATGTGTTTGGGATGGGAGAAATGCTTAACTAATGGAGATGTGAACTAATTGCAAGGATTTCACTAGAAATACTCCCAAGTGAATGGAAGCTTTGTTCCCCCCTGTGTTTGGATAATTTCCAATGGTGTACCTCTGTGAACGTCCGTCTACAGTCCCCATAGCCGTCGGTGTTCCAGGGAAGACGCCTTTTATGCCTTAAAAAGGCATTTATGTTGTCTTTCACAGCTCGGAAAAGAACCGGGGTCATAATGAAATACCTTTTTATTTAGTACATATTATTTCAGCGCAAATTCGAAGGCAGTGCTTTCTGCCCCTATTGCCATCATAATTAACCACCTTAAACCACTGAAGATACAGCTCATAACTGACCTGGTGTTTCATAATGAGAAGGGCTATTATGGTCACTTTTCCAGCCCTTCTCGAAAATTATTTTTCCAGTATGCTCTGCGGGAGGTCTATTAGCGTCATATCTGGGATTGTGGACGTATTGAGTTGCATTTAAAGCTGTAGTCTCCTGGATGCGGCGGGTTGTGCAGCAGGTGTGCTTACACTGGGCGAGGATAGATGGGCTGTGGGGCTTCGCATTTGCACCAGTGCACCTCTGGGTACAGCGGGTGTTGGTGGAAGAGGTGTGCTTCTGTCAGTGTATACCAGGTCACCTAGGGGTTAACCACTCAGGCGCTCCAAAAGTCAATATGATAGCTGTGTCCTGCTTCAGGAATAATGAAGTCACGGCTAATCTCCAGAGCAAACCAGTGAGCATAGACTCTCCTCCTAACAATTAGCTCACTGTAGAGCACAAGTAGTATTGCATATGGAGACTCACGGTTACTGGAGCAGATGAAGCCGGATGAATAGAAGGAAATAAGCCGCAAACAGTCAAGCTGCAAACCACCAGGAAACTCCTCTGTGTCGTTGGTTAGTGTATAATCCGCAGATGCTGAATGAACAGATGACACAGCTACCCGGCGTGCCACCGATGATGTACTGGAACAGGAAACACACCTCCCGCCGGGGGTAAGGATGGTGCACTGCCGTAGAAAGAAGTCGCAAGAAAGGCTGGAGTGGTGGCTGAAAAAGTTTATTGGCGCATCATGGTAAAAATCTGGCGGATCCTCTGACGCGTTTCAGCCACAGCGGGCCTTTGTCAAAGAGTGATCCGCCAGTCAACAGGTAACCCTAATATGGAGTGTCAAACCCGGAACACCTGTGAAGTCTAATCACCACAGGATGATCAGCAGGTGTCTGGGGTGACAACACCATATTAGGAGAATAACATAAATGAATTAAATACAACCAGGTTCATGTTCAATATACTAAATACATGTGAAATGTTTCAAATAGACACACATATGAAAGAAACCTGAAACTGGTGATAATTAAAATAAAATTGGCAAAGCCAGAAAATACCATTCACATCCTAAAGACATAAAAAATATCATAAGCAAAAAATCCATATATTATATATAATGCTGAGTAGCAAAAACAGTGGACAGAAGGTAAGAATGTTATAATGTAGTGTAATCTAGGCATCAAAATTAGATGAATAAACCACATATGACAGGCAAAGGGGACAAGGAGATGAATAAACCACAGACGTATACTAAAGATTTACAGAGTCTGTTGGAATTGGGGGACATACTTTATGTTCTGAGTACTAAGGAAAGACAATTTTTTGAATTGTGAACATCCTGTCGTGCCGGTGTTTCACCATCTCCCAAAGATCCATAAATCCCTTGAGAACCCTCCTGGGCGACCCATCGTCTCAAGTATTGGATCTTTGGGAGATGGTGTTTCCCGGTACGTTGATAGGTTCCAATAGTACAGACTCTGCCTTCCTATATTCAAGATACCACAGCTCTATTAATCGCATTGAGGGAAATTACCTGGAGAGATGGATACAGATGGGTCACCATGGATGTTATGTCCTTATATACTATTATTGAACACAAGCACGGTTTAATGGCTATTTATCACTATCTTGAATCTTCTTCACTTTCTATAGCACAGATTTCATTTATCACTGATTCTATTTTGTTTTTACTAATACACAATTATTTTTTATTTGACTCTGAATTCTATCTTCAAAAACGGGGCACAGCTATGGGGAGTTCTTTTGCTCCTTCATATGCCAATCTATTTATGGGTTTATGGGAATCTGTACACATTTATGGTAGCACCAATACTTTTCGTTCTAATATTATTTTTTACAAAAGGTATATCGATGACCTGATCTTTATTTGGCACGGTGAGTTGGATAGTTTACACTCTTTCATTCACAATCTTAATACTAATGATATTAATCTTAAGTTCACGTTTCACACCGATTCGATTGACTATCTTGACGTGACACTCCATGGTGATCCTGATACGATCATACAAACTGACATTTTCACTAAGCCCCATTCCAGGAATTCATATCTACACGCTAAAAGCAGTCATCCAAGATCCCTTATTCGGGGTATCCCCAAGGGCCAATTTTTAAGATATAGAAGATTGTGTTCTAACAAGGATTCTTTTGTTAAACATTCAGAGGAACTTAGTTCCAAATTTCTGGCAAGAGGTTATTCTTCAGATGATGTACATGCAGCCTATGTCAATGCTGAAGCTATGGACCGTACTGATTTAGTTCACCATAAAAAACGGAAACGAACTAAGGTTCAAGATAATCCTTTATTTATTACAAAATGTAATAAACAAGCACAGCAAATACGTACAATTGTTTTTAAACATTGGGACGTTTTAAAACTAGATCCTGATCTAGATTCTATCACTAAGTGCGGTCCTAGATTCGCATTCAAAAAGGCGAACACATTGGCCACCTCAGTTTTGAGAAGTTTATTTCAATCCAGACACCAAAAACCCTTGGGCAATATACATAAAGGATTTCATAGATGCGGTTTCTGTAAATGATGTCGATTCGCTGAACCTACAAAAAGATTGCATATTATGTACCCTAAAGACAGATACAGGATAAAGACTTTCATTAACTGTCATACAAGTTACGTAATATATGTCATCATATGTGGGTGCAATAAGAAATACGTTGGTAGGACCATCAGGTCATTGAATACAAGAATTTCTGAACATGCTAGATTGATTGCTAAACAAGATGTCACACATACAGTGTCCAGGCACTACACAGAGTGTCCAAAGGGTGGTATGACTAATTTCAAATTTATTGGTTTTGAACATGTCCCTATTAATGTTAGAGGTGGAGATAGACTCCAATTTTTAAATAGAAGGGAAATGCACTGGATATTGTCTCTCCACACACGCCATCCATATGGATTAAACATTGACTGGGAACTTCAACATTTCCTTCAGTATTGATATATATGTTTATTCATTCACTGTCTCTTCCATTTTCCTTTTCCTCCCCTTCTTTCATATGTGTGTCTATTTGAAACATTTCACATGTATTTAGTATATTGAACATGAACCTGGTTGTATTTAATTCATTTATGTTATTCTCCTAATATGGTGTTGTCACCCCAGACACCTGCTGATCATCCTGTGGTGATTAGACTTCACAGGTGTTCCGGGTTTGACACTCCATATTAGGGTTACCTGTTGACTGGCGGATCACTCTTTGACAAAGGCCCGCTGCGGCTGAAACGCGTCAGAGGATCCGCCAGATTTTTACCATGATGCTCCAATAAACTTTTTCAGCCACCACTCCAGCCTTTCTTGCGACTTCTTTCTACGGCGGTGCACCATCCTTACCCCCGGCGGGAGGTATGTTTCCTGCTTCTGTCAGTGGGTGAGGGTAAAGTGTCTGGTAGGATTCTTTCCTCCGGTGCTGTGCGTTGTCTTGGCGGCGTGCAGGCCAATTCCGGTGAAGAAGAAGGTGCAGGTGGTGGATGGTGTTCCTCCATGTCACCCTCCTGCTCCTGCGTCGGACATACAGGGGCAGGGACAGAAACAAAATAATAGAGCCCAGCAATGTCATTGTCAATATTGCCCATGCCCCTTTCCATCACCTCCATTCTCTCCAAAAGATTATCCAACTTTGCCTCCATTCTTTCCTTATATTGCTGTGTTGTGTTGCAAATTCTTCCGTAGTCACTTAAAGATTCCTGTATGCGATCTACGGAACTCGGGCTCACAAAAGGTGTGAGGGTGGAATTGTGTTCTCTCTCTAAGAGGCTGGGTGACTGGAGGGGAACGTCGGTGGGACAGGGAAAAGTGTTGTTCTGCTTCAGTTGTCAGAGGGCCATCTGGTTGTGCATCAGTGCATCAGGGGACGTCTGGTTCGGCTTCTGTTGTCTAAGGACTGTCTGGTTGTGCACCGGTGGGGCAGGGGATGTCTGGTTCAGCTTCTGTTGTCAGAGGTCTGTCTGGTTCTCTTGAACCAGACGATTATGACAGTTTGAATTTTCTTCCTGCAAAAGCCCGTGCAGGATGTTTTGCCTTGGGAACTTTTAATGTATTTTCTTTAGTGCAAAGTAAAAGTTCATAAAATATTTTATCTTATATTTACCTTCATTAGAATTCTTGCCAACCTTCCCACCATTGCTGATGCGGACGATATTCGTCAGGATCATATTCTGATAGGTAGCCATACTGAGCATTAGAGGTAAAATCAAGGTTCGACTGCTGTAGACAGTAGTCAGGTAGGACCAGGTTACCAGATGGACCTGTCAAGGTATAATCAGGTTGGGGCTGCTGTTCATGATGATTTTCAGATGGTGTCCGATTGTGAGATTGGGAAGAATGATTCAATATGTTGGTCCCGTTTCTTCTCCTTCTCCTTTAGAAGTTGCCATGATCAAACATATTCGCAAAGGATGGGGCCAATACCCAAAAACTCCTCTGACCCCCGAATGGGGGGGGGGGGGTGCAAATGAAGCAATCATTAATTGACAAAGTGTAGCACACAGACTTCTTCCACTTAGTAGAGTCAGCTAAATCCCTGAAGTATTCATAATTGGCAATGAGATAGCCTTATATTTCTGATACAGTTTCTTTCTTATCTGCTGCATCATTAATTGCTGAATAAATGAGAGATATTATGTTACAATTTGGTTTCCCTAAATAATTGACATTGCACTCTTTCTCAGCTCAAGAAACAGTCAGGAGTGACTGAAAACTAAGTATAAGTAGATCACATTGAACATTTACGTTTTGCAACAAAATATTAAAACAACCAGATTTTGATAACGTCTTGAATGGTCAAGGCCATAAAACAATGAGGAATTGTAATGCATTGCAGTGAATTGCTGGATCAGTCTGGTACCTGCTTGAGACTTACAGTAGTCTACATAGACTAACTGACTTAACACATTCACATTGCCTTCTGGCGGACAGGCGCCGAATTACAAACAAACAAATATGAAATCTGTCTAGCATATCCCTGTTTAATTCAGGTGTGAATAACAACACAAACAGCTGTCTACAGTTGTCTACAGCTAAACGGGATGTATATTGATTACATCTCCAAAACAAAACGATTGATGTCCAGACTTTTGTTAAGGAAAACTGAAGATACAGACAGGCTTTATCTGTATCTACAAGTATAATAGTCCACATTTGGGTATAAAAGAGAAAAAGGCTACATAGAAGGTAAGAAAGAGATGTGCAAATGTCCTACAGAAACACACAATTCTTGCTGTACACATAATTATCGTAACTGCCACAATAAATCTATCGGGTCATTGTATAGTTACCAGGTGCTAGAACAGCTGTGAGCGCCTGTGTAGAAGAACCTGAGTGCCACTGTGAGTTGATCGGATCAGTATGTATCCACCGAGTGCTGTAGCAGCAAAGTACGTCTGTCTCAAGAGCTGTGTGTCCCGACGACTGTTTCGTGGAGGCGCACTTTGTGTTCTTGAGAACATAATCTGATGGTATTTGTGCTGTATTTTGATGCTGAGGTTGCTCCAAACTAGAGATTTACAGTATTTCTTAAGCCATTAGGGTTCTAATGGGTTACATAATTACATAGTTATATAGTAGATGAGGTTGAAAAAAGACATGCGTCCATCAAGTTCAACCTATGCTAAATTTAGACAACAGATACTTTATCCTATATCTATACTTACAGTACATTGATCCAGAGGAAGGCAAAACAAAAACCCCTGTGACATATCATCCAATGATATCTCTTATGGGGAAAAATAAATTCCTTCCCATGTCCAAGAATTAGCAATCAGATTTCTCCCTGGATAAACATCCTTCTCATGTTTACTTATTTGGTATATCACTGTATAACTTTCCTTTCTAAAAATAAGTCCAACCTTTTTTTGAACAAATCTATTGTATCTGCCATCACAGTCTACATTGGTAATGAATTCCACATTTTAATTGCCTTTACTGTAAAAAACCCTTTCCTTTGTTGCTGGTGAAATCTCCTTTCCTCCAACCTTAAGGTATGACCCGACTCCTTTGTACTGTCCTTTGAATAAATAGATATTATGAAAGCTCCTTGTACTGTCCCTGAATATATTTGTACATAGTTATCATATCCCCTCTTAGACGCCTCTTTTCTAAAGTAAATACATCTAATTTAGCTAGCCTCTCCTCTTAAGTTAGATTGCACATCCCCTTTATTAATTCGGTGGGTCTTCTCTGCACTCTCTCTTGTTCCATAATGTCTTTTCTAAGGAGTGGTGCCCAAAATTGTACTCCATATTCAAAGTGTGGTCTTACTAATGCTTTATAAAGGGGCATAATTATGTTTACTTCCCTTCCATCCATTGCCCATTTAATGCAAGATAAGATCGTGTTTCCCTTTGCAGCTACTGCATGACTTTTGCCACTATTGCTAAGCCTGCTGTTTACCAGCACTCCTAAATGCTTCTCAATCAAGGATTCCCCTTATTTATCCCCATTTAATTTGTAAGTCACCTGTTTATACTTGCTTCCCAAATGCATAACCTTACATTTATCTATATGTAACCCCCCTGTTTCCCCCACCCAATCTCACATAGGGCCTATCTCTGGGAAACTCGCTCTGGTTACATGGTTGAGTGTGGTGCAAACCTGCTGGTAACAGGGGGACCGGGTCTCCTGCATGGTGGTAAAGGGGTATGACAGGACAGGCTTCTGGGGTCTTGCCCGAATAGTACTCACAGGGGCAGCGCCTCCGTCTCTTGCAGCCCCCAGGAGTATGGGGAGAAGTCTCTGCAGGAGAATCTCTCTCTCTTCTTCCCAATAGACTTCACTCTCAGGACAGAAGTATGGTAAAACACAGTGTTCTTTATTTGATCTCTCTCTGTATTCAGGGCTTCCGCCCTCAATGTGCCTGGACTCACTCCCAGCCTACGTGCACTGAGAGCAGTCCCAGCTCTTCCCTTATCCCCTGATGGAATAAGAGGTAATGGTTTCCCTCCACTCCCCTAAGGGAGGGCCTCAAACTGCCAGAGCCCTGACAGCTTGGTTAGGGTAAACCAGTCTCTCTCTCAAAGGTAGAGACAACCCACTAAATACAGGAAGTGCAGAGACTTAAATACAGATCCAGTAGTCACCACCCCTGTGCCTCTAATTGGACACAAGGCCGGATGACACTACCTTCTCTGACTCAATGCACTGCAATGAGTGGGGGAAACCCATGATTACTCCTGACAAAACTACCCTTACTAGGCATTACTGCCAGGAGGAGGACAGACCTATAGCCCAAAACCAATCAGGGTTATATGTATTAAACCTCATCTTCCATTTACCTGCCAAAGTTTCCAGTCTCTCAAAAGTCCTTCTGGAGAGAAATTACATCCTGCTCTGATTCTACAACCTTACTCAATTTAGGGGCCTATGCACTTAGCAGTCATAAAAAAATCGCCATCAAATTTAAATCGCCATTTTTGACAGCGTTGCTATCACGGTATTCAGAAAGGCCTGAATACCTGTGATAGCAACATTTGCTAAAATGGCGAGTAGCCGGCGACGAGTTGATCGGCCCTATGAAAAGGGCTCACACAGCGAGATGATTCTGCTGCAGAGAGAGAGAGCTGCCTCTCCTTGCAAAAATCTCACCAGGAAAAAAATATTTTTAATTAAAATTTTATGACTAGTGTAAACTAGTGATCATGGGGTCTCCGGCGCAGAATCGCATCGGTTTCAGGTCCGTAGACCCCCTACTTCCCGAGATACAGGCCCCGTTTACATTTACTGTACATGCATAGGAGACGTCGGCACCCCATAGCGGGGCCTGAATCTCGGAAAGCAGGGTGTCCCTGGACCTCAAATCAACAAGGTTTTGCTCTGGAGACCTGGTGATTTGGTAGATGGTGCTTCACCAGTAAGTGCTCTATTGTATAAGAACAATATATTCAGAGTATAGTCCCAATGTCCATAATAACTGTATAATAACAGAGATCACCCAAGGGAGATTAAGGGACCTAGTGGTGGCACCTGGCTACCACAGAGATTGGTCACCTGGTAAGTGATTACCTTCCCATAGGGTTTAGATCAATAAAACAGCAGGCACTGAAAAGGTAAACACAGAGGGGCTGTTGCCCTTTACCTGACAGTGAAATCCAGACAGGGAAAAACTCTGCAGCGTGCAATCCTCAGTGGTAGAGATCAGGATATGTAGAAGGAAAGGAGCACAGCTTCCGCATCAGTGGATCAAAAATAGATAGGGCAACTCCAGGACTATTGGATGAAACATGTTGGTGTGTTTCCTACACCTTCATTGCTAAGCTGATTGTGCAATAAACACAATTTTACTACATCTGGAGTTGCCCTATCTATTTTTGATCCACTGATGCGGATACTGTGCTCCTTTCCTTCTACATACAGTATTCTGATCTGGAGACCCCCTGCTCATTTCTCTAGTATTAAACTTTAGATTAAAATCTGTAGTAAGCACTAAAACACAACCCACCCCCTGTATCCCCACATAAAACCATTATTTATTTTTCTTACACAGGATTAATATTACAGGCCAGCGTGGGTACCCGGGTGGTCCCCGCGGGTGTCTTGGGGCCCTAGTGTGATTCCCGCAAGTGTCTGTGTGCCTCCAAGTGGTCCCCTTGTGTGTCTGGGGGCCCCAACGGGGTCTCTGGCTGGTCCCTGCGGGTGTCTGGGAGTCCCCGGTCATCCCCACGGGTGTCTAGGGGCCCTCGGATAGTTCCCACAGGTTTCTGTGGGCCCTTGGGTGGTGCCCGCGGGAGTCTGGGGGACCCCTGCAGGTGTCGAGGGTCCTCAGGTGGTCCCCATGGGCATCCGGGGGTCCGAGGGTGGTCCCTGTGGGTCATCGCTGGCCTGCGGTTCCATTCCTGTATTTAAAAAAAATAAACATGGCCTACATTTCAATAAATACAGTCCCCCCCCCACCCCCACCCTACCAGACACATACAGTACAGTATAGGGCAAAATAACTATTATCCAGATATGGATAATAGATTATTTGCCCATTATTAAACACTACATTAGCAAGGCAGCATAAATAAAGAAATACATACGTTCTACTTACCCCTGCCAACATGAAGGGCATCCTCATCAGCATACTGCAGGGCCATGTCCTCAGTTGCCAGAAAGAGTACATAAAAATACAATCTAATGGCCCCCAGCCCCTTAATCACCTAGCGGTTAATAACCACTATATTAATTAAGGGGTTAACCCATCCTCCCCCGCTTTGATTGCCATAGTAGTACATCATACCCATATATTATGGGCATGATAAGCTACTATAGCAGTCAATGGTCACCCTAATCCCAAAGCATGAATGTCCAAAATACACAAGAATAAAACCTATACAACAAGCAGCTAAACACCCAAAAACACAAATTACAAGCACTAGTCAACCTATCAATTACCTCCCATGGGGCCACCTGTGGACACCTGGAACACCTGTGGGGACCACCCGGGGACCCCTGTGGGGCCCTCGGACACCCGCAGGGACAACCTGAGGGCCCCCCAGACACCCGTGGGGATTACCCGGGGACCCCAGACACCCGCAGGGACCACCCATGGGGACCCCCGCTGGCCTTTGGTATTAATACAGTGTCAATAAAGATAAATAATGATTCTATGTGGGGGCACAGGGGGTGGGTGGGTTGTATATTAGTGTTCATTACATATTGTAATGGTTATTGGGCGCCTAGTAGGTGGGTAGTAGGGCTGTTGTGTGTATTTTGGTTTATTTTGGGTAGCGGGGATGGGTGAAGGGGGTAGTAGCCCCAAGGATGTATGTTTAGGCCTACCGGGTGTGTAGCAGGAGGGGTTAACCCCTTCATTACCTTAACTGTAATAACTGCTAAGGTAATGAAGGGGTTAAGTCCACCCGCAACCCCCCTGCAAGGCCTAAACACCCTCCAAGGGCCAAATACCACCTTCACCCACCCCCGCTACCCACAATAAGCATGGCACTGGTGGTTAACCCCTTCATTGCCTTATCGGTTAACCGCTAAGTTAATGAAGTTGCCTATAAATGACCTTTTCATGCATCTGATTCATGCCGGGGGTCTCCGGTGCTGATATTAATGGATAACAACTCTGGAGTCTCCCGGGATCAATCCGATGAAGGAAAAATAAAAAAAATTTCTTTGTGCCGTCTTGCCAATTCGCGACAGCTTCTCACTACCTTCTTGACAACTTTTTTTGTGGCGGGACGATTTTGAGAGGAAATCTCAGTTCTAGAGAGGCAATGAGCCGCGTTTGGCGATTTTTTTGGGGGGCTAAAAAAAATTCTGAAAAAGTCTCTTATCGCCGGCTTATCGCTGCATACCAAATAGCAGGCAGTTTTTTTGGCGATAATGTGGCGAAAAGTTGTTTATCGCTGCTTAGTGCATAGGCACCTTAGTGTCATCAGCAAAGATGGAGACTTTGTTCTCTATGCCAACCTCAAGGTCATTAATAAATAAGTTAATAAGCCAGAGTCTCAGTACCAATCCCCAAGGTACTCCACTCATTAATTTAGCTCAACCTGGAAAAGTTCCATTTATGACAACCTTCTGTTGTCTACCCTTCAACCAGTTTTCAATCCAGGTGCATATATTTTTATTGAGTCCAATTTGCTTTATTTTGTACACCAGCCTCTTGTGTGGAACCGTATCAAAATTTTGTACACCAACCTCTTATGTGGAACAGTATCAAAAGCTTTTGCAAAAGCTAAGTAGACCACATCAACTGCATTACCCTGGTCTAAATTCCTACTTACCTCCTCAAAGAAACAAATAAAGTTAGTTTGACATGATCTATCCTTCATAAATCCATGCTGACTATTACTAATAATTTGGTTTTCCATTAGATATTCCTGAATATTATCCCGTATTAGACCTTCAAGTAGTTTCCCCACTATTGAAGTCAGGCTTACAGGTCTGTAATTCCCCGGTTGTGGTCAAGCTCCTTTTTTAAATATTGGCACCACATCTGCTTTACGCCAATCTTGTGGTACAGAGCCTGTGGAAATGGAGTCCTTGAATATTAAATATAATGGTTTGGCTATTACTGACCTTAACTCCTTGAGAACTCTTGGATGTATGCCATCTGGGCCAGGTGCCTTATTTACTTTAATTTTATCAAT
Source organism: Ascaphus truei (assembly GCA_036426205.1). NCBI lineage: Eukaryota > Metazoa > Chordata > Amphibia > Anura > Ascaphidae > Ascaphus > Ascaphus truei. The sequence goes on along the minus strand of CM071570.1, from coordinate 234,996,847 downwards.
CCGCCTATGAACTTCTTCCTCAGTTAACCAATTGTTCATTAATATAGAGGGTGTGGCTTCCTCTTGCAGCACTACAATTGAAATTAATTCTTCCCTGGTAAACACAGAGGCAAAGAATTTGTTTAACACCTCTGCTTTTTCCTAATCTCCAATAATCTGCCTGCCCATCTCACACGGAAAGGGTCCTATAATTTATTTTCTGATTTTTTTTTGTTATTAAGGTACTTAAATATCTTTTTATTGTTGATCTTACTTTCTATTGCAATCCTTTTTTCTTTATCCATTTTTCTAATTTGATTGCCCTTTTGCAATTTTTGTTACATTCCTTATAATTCTGATATGATGTCCCCATCCCTTCTAATTTAAAGAATCTAAACATCTGCCTCTTCTTTTCCATTTCCTCCCCTACCTGTTTATTTAGCCACATTGGTTTTGACTTATTTATTTTATACTTATTACCCAAGGGTATACACTGATAAGTGTGTTTCTCTAACAATGTTTTAAAGACTGCCCATTTATCTTCTACATTTTCCCTGCAAAAACATCATCAAATGTATTACTTGTAGATTGGTCCTCAGTTTATTAAAATCTGCCTTTCTAAAGTTTAAGGTCTTTGTTGAACCCAAGTAATCTGTTTATTGATTATTTATTTCAAATGAGACCATGTTATGATCACTGTTACCCACATGTTCCAGGACTTGAATATTTGCTATTACTTCTTCATTGTTTGATATTACCAAATCCAGTATTGCCCCTCTCCTAGTTGGTTCCTCAATAATTTGGGTCATGTAATTGTCTTTAAGCACCCCCAAAAACTTGTTTCATTTTGTTGTAATGCTATTCTCATTGCCCCAGTCTGTCTGGATAATTAAAATCCCCCATTATGCTAAATTATTTGGATAGAGGTTAATTCGTCCATACAAGGGGATAATGTCTACTCAGTAAGATCTGGCCAATCACAGATAGGTGGTGTGGCTTCAGGCTAGGCTGTAAATTGCAGTGTTTGTGTTAAATGAACACAGAATAACTAAGAGGTGTACTAGGCGAGCAGAAGTGCCTGAATTAGGCCTCGGTCCCGCTGCGCTCGGTGGCGCGGGCGGCCACACGCGAGTTCCCCACCAGCAGGGGAATCCTGCGGAGCCGGTCCCCCTGGCTGCACAGCTTACTACACGCTGTGGCGCGTCAGCCGCTATGGGATACAAGAGAATGGTGTTCCCTAGCGTTGACGCGTCATGTGGTGTGGCTGTGAGCCAATGGGGAGGGGAGGCTTCGGGAGGAGGAGAGGCTTCGGGGAGCGGGGAGGAGTGTGGAGTGAAAGCAGCGTGAGTGCCTGTCTGTGTGTTTGTCTGAGTGCGTGCGTGCCTGTCTGTGTGTGTGTATGTGTGTGCCTGAGTGCGTGAGTGCCTGCCTCTGTCTGTGTGTGTGTGTGTGTGTGTGTGTGTATGTGTGTGCCTGAGTGCCTGAGTGCCTGCCTCTGTCTGTGTGTGTGTGTGTGCCTGAGTGCGTGAGTGCCTGCCTCTGTCTGTGTGAAGATGGTGTGTGTTGCTTTACTTACCCGAGCCGTGGAGGGAGGGGGGGAGAGTAGCGGGTCCCTCCGCTCAAGCCACGCCCCCCCTCCCGCTCAAACCTCCCACTCCCGCCCACCTCCCGCTCCGGCTCCCGCTCCCTACAGACCGCATATTGCGGTCTGTGTATGTCAGCGCCCCGCCTGTCTGCAGTGCGGGCGCGCTGACTCTGGGAGCGGGGCCTTAGCCTTAAGTGCCAGGCCAGGCCAGGACATATATTCTTGCTGCAGACTATAGGAGTACTAATTTACTGTTGAGCTACAACCCTGGGACAACCATCACTCCAGTCCCCAGACCCTGGGACTCAAGTACAAATGCCCCCTCCTATGCCAACCTGTTCATGGGTTGGTGGGAGGCGTCCCACGTGTTTGGAGATGCCAACCCCCACAGGCATCATATAGCATTTTATAAGCGCTATATTGATGACCTGCTTTTGATCTGGAGTGGTGGGGAGAAGGACCTCAAAGAGTTTCTCATTTATTTGGCAGACAACACCTTGAATCTGAAATTCACACATGTGTCTGATACACACCAAATTCAATTTCTTGACCTTAATTTGTATATTGATTTGGACAACCAAATACAATCAGACATTTTTAGAAAGGAAAATGCCAGAAACTCTCTGCTCCATGCTAGAAGCTGTCACTCCCGTCCTCTGGTCAGGGGTATCCCGAGAGGCCAGTTCCTCCGTTTGCGGCAAAATTGTTCCACTCTTGATGCCTTTGTCCAGCAGGCGGGACAGATGAGGGACAGATTCCTGGCAAGAGGATACGCTGGAAAAGACCTAGATATGGCTTATGAATCAGCATTGGGCGCTGAAAGAGACTTGTTACTTGACATGAACAGAAAAAAACCTGATACAGATATGTCACAGAGTAGCTATGATATACCTTATTTCATCACAAACTACAGCGAGCAAGCGAATTCCATTAAGGCCATTGTCCAGAAACATTGGGTCACATTATCTATGGACCCATTATTACAGAAAATAACATGTACAGGCCCTCGCATAGTTTTCCGGAAAGCCGCCACACTGGGCAACCTGTTGTCACCAAGTATGCTACGGTCAGATACACGTAGGGACAATAGTTTGTCCTTATTCCTGAAATTACAGGGTTCATACAAATGTGGCCACTGTAAAATTTGTACATACATGAAAAAATCTACACACTTTTCCAACCATGATGAATCACGTAATTTCAAAATCAGATCCTTTATGTCCTGCCAATGTTTTACAATGTGGATGTAAAAAACAATACGTTGGCCTGACAAGTAGAGTGCTCAAGATTCGTATCTTAGAGCACTTGAGGCTTATACGTAATAATGATAGGACGCATCCAGTACCTATACACTTCAACACCTGTCCATTGGGTTCAGTAAATTCATTGCGATGTATAGCCATTGAACATATTCCTTTACCTCCTCGTGGAGGAGATCGGATAAAAATTTTGTATCAACGAGAGGCTCAATGGATATTTGCTTTGAATACGCTGCAACCCAATAGACTGAATTTGGATGGGATTTACGTTGTTTTTTATAAAATCGCAGCAGATGAATCTTATAGTCATATTAGGTCTGAACAGTTTATTGCATGTCTTCTTTTTCTTAGGTTTTATTATGTAGAACTGTTTTTGTATTGATTGGTTATGCACTGTACTTCTCCCCTCTCTATCCCCTTTCTCCCCGCGTATTAGGGTAAATGTTCAGGCAGCACCACATCTCCTCACTCCAAGACGTAGCCCTATTGGTAAGGGTGAAACGCGTAGAGGAGGAGATCGTGGTGTAGCCCCTGTTTGAATTCGTGCCAATAAAGTTTTTTGTATTATCCGGGACCTGTGGAGTTCTGTCATGCGCAGTGGCGCCTTTTCCACACACCATACAAATGTTCCAAGTCCCTGGGTAACCATCCTAATCATTCTAAGGACTGTGCACCCCTCAACTTCCAGACCCTGGCGCTGACTGACCAGGTGAAGCCATATTACTGTTAACAAGCTATTCAATAAACCCTCAAATGGTTATGTTGGAGTACAGTCATTCCGCATCTCACGCGGGTCTGAATCATGAACAAGTAGCAGTACTGACTCTGTAGTGTCCACACAGGCTACATGTCTAAATAAAATTATTTAATTAAGAACAAATCCACTGGAGTGATGCTTTTGTTCTTCATAATATCTCTCCAAGATCTTTGGATGCACCCATAGTAGTAACATCTGGAATTGTGAGTGCTCATGTATCCTTCATGTTGATGCTTACATGACATTCCTTATTTTCCCTTGTTATTATGTTCGTTTAACTTATTTTTGCCACACTTTCTTTTATTTTATTTTTTGTTTCAGGGTCTATCAAGTTTTCTGGACAGATTATTATTACTTTTCTTCTATAATAAAGTGCAAAAAAAAAAATTGACATTGTATTTAATTGAATGTTTATTCACGACATCTGGATATATTATTCTGCGGGCTTCCCTGTGTGATACCCTGTTGGGATGCGGGGTCATTGAAAAAGACAAGATCATCAAGGACAAAATTAGGCTCTGGGTGGAGTTTGGTGGGATACCTAAATGTGCAAGCAAACAAACACAAAACCGACCTTTGTTTAAGGCCTTTTACAAACTTAATGATTAATACAACCCAGCAAGCATTACAAATTGGATTTAAAAATATTCAATTTGTTCTGTTTGTATTTCTGTTCCCCTGTTTATACAGCCATCAATGAAGCATTGTAAATGGGAACCATGTGTTTCGGGCATCCAAGATGAAATTAGAATAGAACACATGCTGATATTTGTAGTCACCAAGAACGCTACGGAATATCTAGTACACGCAGCATACTGTCTTACTTAGAAATAACATAACAAAGACATTCTTCCTCTATTACATTTCCAGATTTGGCTGTATCAAAATTATCTTCAGAAGATAGAAGTTCTTATTACACCATTTCAATTATCCACACTTTAATGCATAATTGTTTCTCAAAATGTAAATCTGATTTGCCACATCTGAAATGCTTTGAATTTTAGCCAGATTTCATGTTGGGAAAGAACATTTTAGAAAATGACTGGCTGTTTCCCTGCTTAAAGGAGCATTGTGTAGATGTATAGATGCAGCAGCCGTTATCCGAATATTCCACAGAGCCGTTTTCGTGTGCTCTGCTGTATTCCACGTGGCATTCGCGCCGACAATCACACCAGGCACACCTGTGTTTACCGCGGTTGATTTGTTTGAATTTCATGGGTTCTGATTTCTTTGGGTGCAATTCTTCATGTATCCGTGGCAGAAATGAATGAATTGTAATGTGTACAGTACTGTGCTACTGTGTCAATTTGCAGGTGTTTAAAAACCAGAACATTAAAATGCCATTTTCTGCACTCGATAAAAACATGAGTCAACACGCGTCTTAAGGCAGGAAGGTTGGAAAAAATCACGCGCCATGAGTATTCCAAGGTATACAACGCGTGAAATGTTCGAATAACGGCCACTGCATCTGTAGCACAGGGCTGATTCAAAACAATGGCTTCTTCTCCCACTGGTGCATTGTTTAAGTTCCACTACAGGGCGCCATTTTTTTTAAATAAAGCTGAATATATGTATCTGTATGTTGCAAAATAGCTGAACACTATCAGGGACTATGCACTAAGGCCAGTATATGGTACAGCACCCCAAACTCACCTTGATAAACTAGACACCCTCTTCAATTCAATATGCCGCTTTGTCCTCCAATGTAACTACACCCCACATCACTGCGAAATGCTCAAAGAACTAGATTGGTAATCACTTGAATATAGGCGCAAAGTTCATCTTTCATGTCTTGCCTTTAAATACTTTCTGGGCATGCAGCACTTATCACCTGAGATCTGACTCCAAACAATTGTTCGCTGTCCCAAGGTTCAACAACGTATCCGGCCGCTCCTCCTTCTCTTACCGTGCACCCCGCACCTAGAACAATCTACCTGAGACTCTCACAGCCGCCACCAGTCTAGGTTCTTTCAAAACTAAAGCTGTCTCACATTTTAATCTTGTCTATAACTGTTTGATACGCCTAAAAGATAAAATATGTTGAACTGTTCATGCGATGTCTTTATATATAATGTATATATTTCACTCAATGTAACTATAGCCTGGCCTTCGGCAGCTATTGCTAATTCTGGGCCTTTCCTCTGTCGGTCCTGTTAGAACAGGCAGTGGAAAGGTTAATTTTTTCAGTTAACCTGTTTGCATTTCAGCTCTGTGTATTGTAGCAATATTCAGAGGCGGGCCTAAGCAACCTTTGAGCATGTTAATCCAAATGGTGGATATTGGTTGGAACACCCCCTGATGTGTGTGAGCCAATCGGAATCCAGCTTTGAGTTGTAATGATTCAAAGCTAGAGACACTCCCTGAGGATATTCAAATTGAGACATGTTTCCTAAAATAAGTTATCAGTTAGTGAGTTGAGTTAGTAGGAGAAGAGATATTGAGTAGAGCTGACAGACAAGTGGTCTCTCCCTCTTACCCCACCTGGGTAAGGAGGGAGGGAAATTATGATGCTGTGAGCAGAGAGAGAGAGCTGAGCAGGGCATTGGCCTGCAGAGGGGGAGATGTGCTGTGTACAGACTGTAATGCTGTGATGCTGCTTTCCTGCAATAAAACTACAAAAGACATTGCTGTGTGGATCCCTGTCTCTGCTTGTCTGAGGAGTGTCAGTGGGGGCCTCTCCTCTGTAGACCCCAGAGGATCCCTACTGGCTGGAGGCGCTGAACACCCAGAGACAACAAGAGCAAGGTAACCTGTCCCATCACCTACTGTCCCTGTCCTGGTTCTCCCCACAACAACCGGTACCTCCGCTGCAACGCGCGCCCGCGAGATTGGCGGCGGTGCAGCCGATTCCCTGGTCTGCAGCTCACTGCAGGAAGAGAGACTGGGGGGCGTGGCGGGGGAGTGACGGGGGCGCGGCCATGACGTCACCCGGCAGGTTCGCCCTCATTGGCTGAACCGCCGGGGGGCGTGCCGTATCGCTCGTCGCGAGTGCTGCTCTCAATTCTATTGAGAGCAGGAGCAACTCTCGCCCCAGCGCTGCGGCCCCCCCTCGCAGCGGGCCCGGCGCCATTGAGGGGAGGGCTCTCGTGCGTGCAGCGTTCGCCACAGAGGACGCTGTAGTAGGCAGCAGGGTCAAGGCCTAACCTGGGAAGGAGTGTACCCCCCCAATCTCATGTCGGGTAGTGTGAAAGTGGGTTACATAACCATTTATTTGTAGCCATGTATTTGTCACCATAACTCTATGCCCAGGACATACTTGAAAATGAGAGGTAACTCTCAATGTATTACTTCCTGGTAAAACATTTTATAAATACAGTAAATATAAAATACATTTTGGAGCAAATTTTGAAACCAACGGGGGTTATTCATTAAAGTGCAAAACTACTGATCATACTGGGCAGTAATAAAAGGAGGAGATAGGAATTAGCTTCATGACGTACAAATGATGAGATCATATAGGGTCACTTTTTCTCCATTCGTTCTGCATCAAGTTTTATGTGATGTAACTTTCAGTCTTCTAGCAATCTGTACCAGATTTACCAAGCTGATATTTAAAACAGAAAGGACTAGGGAACCAGCACTCAAACAGGAAGAAAATGAGAATAGATTAATCAGAATACAGTAAGTCATTTACTGTGAATCAGCAATGGAAACAGATACTGTATACTGTGTATTCAAACACACAGGACTTATTCTGATTAATCTGTTCTCCTTTTCTTCCTGGTTTTGAGTGCAGGTTCCCTACTCCTTTCTGTTCATATGTATTGAGGGGCCTGGGGGTCCCCTTTTGGTTCCCTGCACCTTTTACTACACTTCATTTACTTCCAGTGCTCCAAATTTGCCTTAGTATACGTCCCTCGCTGTATTATAAACATTTTTTTGTATTCAATTAAATTACATTTCTATATTAAATTAAATTTCTATAATTAATAGCTAACATTATTTGCCATTTACTGTTTAAAAAAAAATTCATCTAATCATAATCTAATGTAGGTAATGCATCATGCTGCAGTCAGTATGCTGGGTTGAATCTCAGTGTTTCCCCAAATCAAGCACAGGGGGCCTAGCAAAAGTTTACTCGGATGTCTTTTCATATATTTGTTCTTTAAGGTCAGATCACACAATAGAACACTATGCAAATGTTACATAGTAGACACACATGCAATGGTACAATATACTATATAGCCAGATATTTTCTCTTTGTACCTAAAGAATTGACATTAACGAACATCTTTTTTCTCGGTAATAACACTGAATATACTTAGACTTTCCCATTGAACCTTCTTTTATTTAGAGTCGGGGTCTTCAAACATTGGGGGAGTTTCCTGTCTGCAAAACTGGGACATAAAACAGTATATACAATAGCACTGGGCTGGAATGTTGCTCTCTGCTGTGGCATGTGTAAGAATCTTGTTTGCGAAGCTGCCTATAGCTGATGCAAATTGTCAAGAGGAAAGGGTTATGCCACCTCGCATTGTTTTATGTCACAAATAGAAAAGGAAATAATTGAGCAAGGTAATTGCAGAAATTGTTACATTCCATTGTAGTATGTACACCTAGTAACGCTTTCAATTGGCATTCCCCAAATTGCAAACTACAGTAGTGCACTTAGGGCATAATTGGAGGAAGGTACCTTGATACATTGGCACAGAAGGGGCAGTCTGACTAGCAGTCCTTAAAGATTTGACAAGTTAGACAATACATATATACACTATATCAGCTTTTGCAGCATGGCAGCAAAGACGATGTGGTTTGTGTTATAAGAAGAAAAAGCAAAATAAACAGAAATAAACTTTAGTCTCTTATATTATTATTATTATTATTATTATTATTATTATTATTATTATTATTAATATAATGTGTGTATGCATGTGTATGTATGTGTGTGTGTATGTGTGTGTGTTTGCGTGCGTGCGTGAATATATTTATCAAAGTTGCACAATGTTAATAAATAATTTATTCTCACTACATGTCTTTTTTTTTTAATTTTTAAAATATTATATAATATACACACACACACACACACACACACACACGTTCCCCAGTGACACACAAACACACAGAACACTTCAAAGTGACACACACACACACACACACACACACTGACAGCTACCAAGTGACACACACACACAGTGATACCCGCCTGCCAAGCGCGCTTGCTGTCTCCTCTGTCAGGACAGCAAAAAGCTCCTGGTAGCGTGAGTGTCAGCAAGCGAGAGCACTGCTCAGCGACGCTCAGTGCACTATGTCCGAGACTTGCAGATTCTCTGCAGCAGGGGATTGGATACAATGTTGTGTGCAGACAGGGATTGTTCAGTCAGGCTGAGGACACAGAGGGGAAAAAAAGGGGGGCAGAGAGCTGTGAGTTTCTGCCCTAGGCCAGAAATCCCCAGGCTAGAGTTGAGGCCCTGACTCCCCACTAGTGAGGGTGGGTGTTCATAGGGACAGGCCCTTAGGTAAGGACCCTGTGTCCCTTCAGCTGTGTGCTAGGCAGGGACCTAGTGACAGATCCTGTGCAGTTCATTAGTGTATGGAGAGAGAGAGACCCTGTGCAGTTCCTAGTGCAGGGACCAGTGGTAGTGTTGCTGCATGTTCCTGTAAGCTGTGTTGCTGATACGGAGACTGTCCTTATGGTGGGACGTTCGGCGGGACCCCATCCATGCGGAGGTACAGATCAGCGCTGGACCAAGCGGTGCCGGTAGATCCTTTGCGAAGACACCCAGGTGTAGAGACACCTGGGCAGGTATTTACAGCCTTCCACACGTGCACCAACTTTACCTTGCTCCTCACGTGTGACAGGCTTGTTCACACACTTGGGTGGGCTTGGACTCTTTGGACACCGGGTTGGGAAAGGGGTGAAAGGTATAACCCAGTTAGGGGCAAGGTTATAGCTGCCAGCTAGTGGCAGAGGGTGGTACATATATCTTGTTGTGTATTGCTGATGTATGTGTTAAGTTACATTCTGCATATAGTAAAGACCGTTGCTATTTTACATCTAGTGTATGTGTTCATTTGTATGTGTCCTGCGAGGAACAACTCCCGCTCTGCTGGGAGCCATCGCAGGTGGAGGCGCTGCACCATATAGTAGTAGTAAGAGTAATTCACCCCAGGTTCCCCGTGGCGGAAGCTCAGCCCTCCTGGTTGCCAAACAGGTACAGCACCACACTGATAAGTAGTCAGATACACCTACCCACCACAATGTCACTTAGGGTGGGGGTAAGAGGGCTACACTTATAATATATATATAAAACTCTGCAGCTATAATTATTGCACTCTCTGAGATCTCTCTCTGCCTCACTCCTCCTCTGATCTCTAAGCTGGCTGCTCATTAAATCCCATATTGCCTACAAAATGATCGTCCTCTGCTTCAAGGCACTTCACACCTCTGCCCGTCTTACAGAAAATCGCTAACTATGGGAACCGCCACGCACACGGCATCAGGGAGTTGTAAGAAAGCCCCGGTCAATATATGATCATGTGATCTTGTATCACAATATACGGAGTCTAACCTCTCACAATATTAAGGTTAGAGCTTGACAGGAATTAGATATAATAAACTAAGTTTTAGAAACAAACTAAGATCATTCATATCATTAAAGCCCAAATGACCTCAAGCTGACAATCTTTGAATCCACATGCATTCTCTCTACAGAAGACAACACCCTCTGTCGCCTCCTGTCCTTTTCAACTTCCAGACCCATACAGTAAATCGTAATAGATTGGGGTTACTTCTACTGTACTTCTCTGGCTATTCACCTGCTCACCTCCTGCGCTCTTCTTAGGGCTTTTTCCCTCTCTGTCCCACATGTTTCCACTGCTCTATCCTCCCTAAAATCTTTTCCTCATACATCAGGGCTGGCTAGGAAGGTTGCGAGGCTCTGTGGGGGCAGTGGTGCTGGGCCTCTTACCTTCTCCTTCACGATCTGTTCCTGTCAGTGTCCACTAATCATGGCGCCTTGATGTCAGATGGCATCGCGTTGCCATGATAACGGATATCACGTGGCGTAGCGACGTCATGTGGCATCACGTGACATTGAGACGTCACATGTCCTCTTGTCATGGCAACGAGATGCCATTTGACGTTCAGCGCCATGATGAGGGATCGCGAAGGAGACGGTAAGAGAATTACAGAGGCCAGCACTCTCCCCCGGCAATAAATTCAATTGTTGTGGGGAAGAGTGTGGGCCTCTGTAACCGCGGGTCTTGGTGCAGTGGCAGCGATAGCCCCACCACCTCGCCAGCCCTGCTTATACTGTACCACTCTCTAACCCTTGCAGCTCTTTTCCTCTCACTGCCCCCAAGTTCCCTCTCTTCCCATCTTCACGCTCTGCCTGAAATCCCATCTCTCTAGCTCTGTTATATGACAACACAAACCTGGCTACTGCATATGTAATTACCTTCTTGCCTTACATATTTTTACACCTCCTCCAGTCTCTGTATCATGGCTATTAACACACCACTTAGATTATAGCCCTTCTTTCAGTGTTTACTTTCATATTTGATTACTGTATCCCTATAGTGTTAGTCTCCCCTCTTTTGTTACCCTATATAACAGGTGTGGGCAACTCTAGTGCTCAAGGGCCACCAGCAATTCAGGTTTTCAGGATATCTCTGCTTCAGCACAGGTGGCTCAGTCAGTCAAAGACTGAGCCACTGATTGAGCCACCTGTGCTGAAGCAGGGATATATTTAAAACCTGACCTGTTGGGAGGTCATGAGGACAGGAGTTGCCCACCCCTGCTACATAGTACTGTATCTCTTTGAAGTGCTGCTTGGCACATTATAAAAAAAAACTCTATGCAAAACCAACAGTATCGTTTGACAGGGCTGTAGTGCTTTTTAACAGTGGTTTGGCTAGAAAAGAAAAAGTTTACAATATCAACAATGTTTTGTTTTTTTCCTACAGTGATATTGTGCTTATTGGTGCATTGGACCTTGTTAGAAAAAAAACATTGCGTGTTCTCAATGATTTATAACACAACAATATTAAGTGGAAGAATATGAGATCATGAACCATGTCTCCTCTTTTCAACCGCTGAATATACACATTTCTTCAACTGACCACCTAGCATTATTGTACCTGAATGAAATAGGACCTGGTGAACTCACACAGCTATTCTCTGGTATTGGGGAAAGCCTTATTATGTTAACAACCCGGTTCTTGTATTTCCAAGGTAATGAGAGAGGCCTGTATCAGTTTTATGTTCAAGATGCGGCTTTACACAGAATAAGTACAGGCATTTTCTGCAGCTGTTATCCCGCTGCTCAGCCCCGAACACTGCCTGCTGCAGTGGAAAATAGTACAAGTGACTTTGCTTCCTGTCATGATGCGAATCAGTGATACGTGACCACAAACCAAATTTGTCTAATTTTATCCTCAGTTTACATTCATCATTGCCAGTGACATTACACAAAAAACACTTTCCTACTGTATTAAAACAGACCATGATGGTTTAAATAGCCCCACTTGGGGAGATATGCCTCATATGGATAATATAGACATACGTTACCGTTCCAAGGTCTGGTAAAGCAAGAGACAGCACTCAATTGTAGAAAACGTCACAAAGTGTATTGGTGAAAATAGTGGTACGTCAAGAAACCCAATGTTTCGGTCCTCCAAAATGGGACCTTCCTCAGGGGTATCCTGTCTAAATTTAGCATAGGTTGAACTTGATGGACCTACGTCTTTTTTCAACCTCATCTACTATGTAACTATGTAATTGCACTACAGTAAAGGTTGTGTTATTTTACACTGTGTGGGTGGTTATTATGGTGTCCTGTGAGGGGGCTGCTTCCGCTCTGCTGGGATCCCTCACAGGTGGAGGCGCAGCACCAGAGTAAGTATACACCCCAGTCTCTCCGTGGCAGAGGCTCAGGCTGCTGGAGCCAACAGGTATAAGAGCAGCAATAGGTAGTTTCCTGTGTTCTAGGGGAAACAGGGCAATATATATTTATATATATATATATATATATATATATATATATTATAAATAAAACTCAGCAGCTATAAATATTGCACTCTAATGAATGTAGTGTGAGGATTGAGACATACTGTAGATGCCTGGACAAGAATAATTCAAGGGATTCACAACATTTTGAATATGAAATATTGACTTGAATGTCAGCATCTTTCATCCCTGTGAAGCTTTGCCGCCCCTAATAACTATATTTTAGTAAAGAAACCGCAGACCTGACTGCAGATAAGGGCCACGTACTCCATGTAGTTTGCCAATTTACCTACGTGCTGTACAGTCTCAGACTTCATTTGATGCCTTCGTGTCTCTTCCAAGCAGGTTTGAATTCCTTTAATGTACAGTACAGCATGTTAAATCATGGCCTCTTGTATCTCTTATCACCATTATATCAAAATCCTTTGCTTCTCTTGCAACACACATTCAGATGTGGTATTAATGCTCTGCTTTCAATTAGAGTTTTGTTTCTTTAGAAATCTAGTGATTTTTTTTGGGAAATGTAGAAGTTATGTGGGCATAGTTGATATCTACACGTATATGTTAATTATACAAACACAACGGTGACAATGGCATCCTTGTAAATATTATAAAAATGAAATGATTAAGTATTTCATATATTCAGGCAGCTTTTGATAGCTATAAAAATGTCACAGGCTGAAGATTGGTGAAAGAGAGGGTTATAGACACACCCAGAAAGTGGACTTATGTTGTTTTCAATTAAACAAGTTTTCGGATAAAGTCAATGGTACGTTTCAGCTGATTGCACCATTGGAGCTTCATAAAGAAGCCCCTTAGAAGGAGCTTACCATGGCGATGCGTCGCCGAAGATAAGGTAGGAGAAGCTGCAGAGGCCTCGCGCAGTCCCCCCCGGCATTTAATTTAAATGCCTTGGGGGAGAGCGCGGGACCTCTGAAGCTGCCGAGCCCCCCCTGGAAATTCTCCCACCCTCCCTGGGGGGCGCACCCCCCACTTTGCACACCCCTGCCTTACGCTGTTCATCTCTATATACTGTAGTTGGTATGGCAATCCTTTTAGGAAGTGTGGGATGGGACTCATTTAAATATACTTTGCATATCCATTAACATATCTCCCAGCCAGGTACGCTCCTTTTTCAGCACAATCATTTCAAATATCCCATCTTAATTTATTTGGAGGGACGTTTCAGGGGATATCTATACGATCAAATCCCGCATCTCACACTCCATTCTTCTCCTCACTTTTAAAGCTTTACACTCTTCTGCCCCTCCTTACATCTCAGCCCTAATTTCTCATTATGCACCATCCAGACTCTTGCGTTCTTCTCAAGGATGTCTTCTTTCTACCCCCTTTGTATCTAAAGCCCTCTCCCGCCTTAAACCTTTTTCACTGACTGCCCCACACCTCTGGAATGCCCTTCCCCTCAGTACCCGACTAGCACCCTCTCTATCCACCTTAAGACCCACATTCTAACACATCTGCTTAAAGAAGCATATGAATAGCACTGTGGATATTCTGAACACACGGTACATTAAGCTTGGCCCCCTGCAGACGCACTTACCAGAACTCCCTCCTACTGTCTCTGTACGTTCTCCCTACCTACCAATTAGACTGTAAGCGCCTCGGAGCAGGGACTCCTCTTCCTTAATGTTACTTTTATGTTTGAAGCACTTATTCCCATGATCTGTTATTTATATTATCTGTTATTTATTTGATTACCACATGTATTACTACTGTGAAGCGCTATGTACATTAATGGTGCTATATAAATAAAGACATACAATACAAAGACATACAATACAATACAACTGCCGACGCGTAATAAATTAGAATATCCCTCTCTCACTGTAAAAATTCCATCCAGAAATGGATTCTTCTTTGTCTCTAAAGCAGAAAAAATCCAAAAATGCGGGTTTTTGTGAGTGATCCGCGGACCAAATGAGCCGGCGGATCCAAATTCACAAAGACGCTCATCTCTACTGAGCATGCTTTAAGAAATGTGTTTTTAAACAGGCTCTGTATCTTTAGTACACAGTTCTATGATATTCCCCTTATATTTTGTTGCGCTTAAAGGCAGGCTAAATGCTTTTTAAAACATAGATTTTGAGTATTACATTTTTTTCTTTTATGGCATCACACATTGAAATTCACTTTCTTCTTACTCGCAAGAAAAAAACTTGCTAAGCTGTTAAAACGCGAGTGGGTAACACACAGTCCGGAGACCCGTTCCCAACATTGTGACTATCCTTTGTGAACGTACAAACATGCCTGCGACGTGACTACACTCCATCTTAAGATAAGAGCTCCAACACCGTGCCGGCATTAACATTGACCTATTTGGCTGCTACATTGGGCACTGGGACTATATGAGGGGCAACAGCTCTGGGTCATCATTTACAGCGTAATACGTATATATTGTATTGAATTGAGAGGGTTTCTCCTAAGAGTAGAGGCCATTGGGTTAAGGTAGCCACTGACCATAAAGCACTAGTTAAAATGTTTATATATATATACACAGTATATATACATATAAGAGGGGTTACACTAATAATAAGAACATTTTTATGTTCCTGGCTTTTCACACACTGTTCATGAACACTAAAGACAACAAACATAAATTGTAGGTCCATCAACAAACCTGCGCTGCCATGTCAACTAGTTTTGTGAAGAGTAGTTTTCCTCCTTCATCTGTCTTCAGAAAATCTAATAAGCTTCCTATAAAAACACAAAAACAACTCTGATTTACTGTGCGTAACAGTTCACAGTGGGGATGTCAGACTGATGTTCTAACATGTTTACCGTCAACTTTTCCATCTATGTGAAATCTGTTTGCCCTGATGAGGCTACCAAGTGGATAGAAACGTTGACTATCACTATAAATATAAAATGCTGCCATGGCCGTCCCTCTACTTGCACCGATTTCCTTGACATGAATGTAGTCAGGCAATGGCCGAGCCAAGGAGTACGTACTGTAAGACTACCCACAAAAAATGGACAAGGTGAGATGTCGAAGGTAAAATAAAAACACTCCCATATACATTGTAGTCCAGATCTGAGGTTCTCCAATATGTTATTCCACTGTAACTGCTACTGTAGGTTAATTATTGTTTGGAAGAGTAGCCTACTTTAATATACTGTATATAGTCACCAATGATTAAGTTTGATCATCACTGGTCCAGGTGATGGACCACTGAGATGATGTGTGATGAGTGCACTCCTGTTCCATTTAAGTTTGCCAGTTTGCACTTGTGACTGGTGGAATAGATCCTGGCAGCTCATCTGCAGTGGGCAAATGTTTTTAAAGATGTGGGAAATGGACAGTGAAAGACAGACCTTATGTGCATCAATATATTTTTGGTTGTTGAAACTTTGCTCACTTCAAACAAGCTGCCTTTCTTGGATACTGACATCTACATAACTTATTGACATCTACTGTACCAAGCTAGAATGAGGCTTTAATATGTCCAGTCGCCAGAAAATACTTTAAGACTTTGGTAAGGTAAAGGATTGGTTTGGCTGATTTTAATTCCACTGGAAAAACAGTAGGGATTTTTTTTATCTTTGAAAATCCGAGTATTGAATTTTGCACCGGTTTTGAAAAGGGGGATTTAAACCGTAAAAAAATAAGAACATTTGAAAATTGGAGAAAATTTGAAAATGGGAAAAAATGGTAATAATATAAAAAAATTAGAGAATTAGACAAAAAAACCTGTGAATCAAATTGACACATTTTCCCATCTCTAATATCAAAAAACCGAACACTGATGAGTAAAAAAAACTGATCATTTCCAGAGAAACGGAAGACCTGTTCCCTTACCTTTAGACATATACTCTGTCACAATATAGATTGGTTCATTAGTAACCACTGCAAAAAGTTGCACCAGTTTGTTATGCTGGAGCATTTTCATCAAGTTGGCCTCATCCAGGAAAGCTTTTGGAGACATGGTACCTTCTTTCAACGTCTTAATGGCAACTTTTACTTTATTTTTATAAAATCCTACATGGGCACAAAGAAAGAGAGTGAAATTAGTATATTTAAACACAGGGCTTCAAAATGCTATTGAAAATCAATCACGGTAGAAAATGATAGGGCAAAAGTAGTGCATTTCTGGGGCAAAAGCAATGCTCCTTTAGTACACGTGGTGTGTTTGTTGCCCCAGAATTGCACCAATTTTGCTCTGACACTTGCCTTGTGTCATAGGCATGAACACTGAGGGGGTCATGCACTAAGCAGTGATAAGTGCTTTTAAGTAGCCATTATAGCAGGTTACTGCACTGTTATCACTGCTTTGCGAATCTCACAGCAGGCAGTATCACTCTATAAAGGCAGTTATCTCACTTAAAAGCACTTATCACTGCTTAGTGCATAACCCCCTGAGATCTACTGAGTAAATAACTTTAAAGGGGGCTATATATTTAAGTGTCCTGATTGTAAAACAAGTGCAAGGTAGAGCAAAGAAACAACGCCAGATTTATCCTCTTCATGGGGACTCGTTCTTTGGTAAATCTGCTGCACTTTTTAGCTCCACTTATTTTCCAGCTGGGAGACTTTGCTATATGTATCACTCTATAATTCAGTGTACAGAGATGTACCTCCCACTTCCAAACTGTTGCCAAATATAGTGTAAAAAATAGCCCCAATTTCAAGCTTCTGATGTTCATGTCGTCAGTAAGTCTCAAGCCGGTACAGTCTAATCTTAGTCCTTAAAACGTAAATAATTCAGTACATTCCAAAGAATGCAGTACAAAGTCTGAACTTTTAAGGAAGCTATTAAGATTTCTGAATGCTGATGCAAGCACAATTACTTATTTTACAAAGGATCCCCCCCCCAGTTAATTTAATTGTACAACACAAATACTCACCCATCCACACTTCTCCAAATTGCCCTGCTCCAAGTTTCTTCACCAACTTGAGAGATTCACGAGGGATTTCCCATTCATCTGCCCCCCATTGGCTCTGAGGCTGTGGCTGGCAGGGCTGTGTGAGTTTACTGCATAAGCCGTCAGCTTTTTCTAACATTGTAAAAAAGATTAAAGTTATCCAAGATGAAAGGAAGGTGATCACAGCCCAATCAATGCTATGTACATGTGTTCAGAACTTGTAGAAATACAAGATGCAGCCACGATTATTAGAACTCTTGCCTGGGAAATTCTGGGGCAGTCTTACAGTAAATGTCTCAACATTTCTGTGAGATTGGTAATGGCCCATCGGATTAACACAGAGGTGTTGCTGTGTTAATCCGATGTGTTCTAATACTGGTGGCTGCATCTATAGAGCTACTGCACAGTGTGAATAACACACATTCCACAAACTGCAATACATTTATCTTCTCTTTTCTCTTTATATAGTGCATAAAAAAGTTAATATACTGACACACCATAAGCTTTGAGTAATTATGGTCTTCACTATAAATGTTGTCTATTACATCAATAGCATGTGCACACATGGTTTGGTGTAGCCCAAAACGTTCTTATTGTATAAATTAAAGGGGTCTATACAGTACAAAGGTAGCAAAGCTTACTGTCTTCAGAGCCGCTGCCACACGTGGTAACACAGAAGGATTAAAGCTGTGGTGGTACCATATAGAAGCAGGGACCCCCCCCCCTCCCACACCTCGATCGTGGCAGACAGTGTCCTGGGTGCCACAGACATTTGCGGTGCCGGGGGTCAGTAAGTCTTACTACATCTGTATCTGTACAGTAAAGCTTAGACAAAGTGTCTTAGCTTTACACGGTAAGAGGACTGATTTACACGCTAGGAGGATTTTAAATGAATTTAATATCATAGGATTTTGCATGCAACACAAAACGATTCAATCAATTCTTCTGCTTGACCACTGAAGTAAATACGCCTGCCCTGTATATTATAATTCCAGCTCCTGCTTTGACAGGAATAAGTAGAAGGCGGAATGCAAATTCCTATATTTTCCACTGAACGCCTTGAAGTGGCAGACACTTTTTCTTTATGCCAAGCCACCAGGAAGTATATGATACCTTGGTTTCCAAAGTGAAAAGCATTTTTGAAAAACAAGCATACAGTACATATGCAGTAAGCCTACTAAGCACTAGGGATTGGACGAAACTGTCATGGATTTGAGGAATTTCCCGAGCAGTCCCCTTCACAATCCGTTCCGCAGTGTAACATCCATCGGCAGATTGTTCCAGATTCAATCTGTGCAAATTGATCAAAACCCGCCATGGGATACAATCCGCTGGTGCATTTTACCAATCTAATACGCAGATTCCGCAATCCACTGATTGGATTCTTACAACCCGCCATGGGATTGCGGAATACGCGGAGTGGATTGTCGGTGAAAAAAAAAAATCCGGAAAACGCGAATCGACCTTTTTGAGACTGATTCGTGGAAATCTGCAAACCAAAGGAACCAGCCGATCTGCGGCCGATCCAAACGCGGCCAAAAAATATGCCCATCTCTACCAAACACCAAGGACCTTTTGTCGCTTTATAGTTTAACAATAGGGGGCAAATCAAGTTGTGAGAAAACGTTGGTTTCCACATATTAAACATGTGGGCTATAGGGATTCTTCCAGCTCCAAAATGTGTGTCCTAGCTAGCATAGCACCAGCTAGTAAACATGTCCAGTGATGTCTTCGCTGAATACGGTGTGCCAGTCTCTTCATATTGCAAAACAAATACCCCTTTTGGATTCCATCAGCCGTGAGTTATCAGTAGGTTTGCACTCATAAATGGCGGTAGGCATTGCTGGTGGACATTGTTTGCCATCGTGAGAACAAGACTAGTAGAGAACTTCTAGGGGCAATATTTGAGGTTAGTCTGTTAATTGTACTAACTCAAGCCCATGTTAGCCATGGCATTACTTGGCAATAGCAACTCTGATTTAAAAACCTGCGAGGATATATTTTTGCCCAATGCTATATCATATACAAAGAATGTATTTTTAAAACTGTGTTTTAGTTTGTTACCGTACACACTCTATTTAACGCCTTCACACCTCGAGTGGCCAACAAAAGGTAATCCTTTATTACGCACCGTATTACAGTATGTCCTTTGGAAGTGAAAATATTTTATATCAAATATATCAGGAGATAAAACGGATATGATTCTAATGCCAACACTATGAGGACAGACAGCCAAACAATACTTATGTGTTTGTTAACGCACTTGGGAATTTATGGAAAACATTTTACAATATCTGAAATAAAGAAAAACGTGTTTGTTACAACAGCAAAGCTATAGTGCACTTACTGGAATAATAGTTGATCGTCGGGAAGCGCAAACATGTGGAAACAGAAAAAATATCCTGATGGTGCAATATTGTTATAATAAAGTGAATACGTTTGTTCTAGAATCGATGTGCAGAATACTCACAAATGTGAGAAGAGATATGTACACATAATGGTATCTTTGGATGATGATCCGCCAGTTGCGGTGTAGATGGGTAGAGACTGGTCTGAAGTTGGATGACGTCATTTCCAGTTTCGCTGACACGCATCCGTGAGACGCACGCCATCCCACAGGGGAAGCAGAGAGACTTCTGATCCTGCTGCCGAGATCCTATTTATGAGATCTAAACGCTTGCTACAATCTTTTACCATGTGAGTGTATTGCATTATACTTACTTTTTATAAAATTCGCATACAGTCTGCGCAATGTGCAGCTCTTTTGTCTAATACTAAGGTTACCAGTGTTTATCCGCACTAAGAATCTACCCATCTACACCGCAACTGGCGGATCATCATCCAAAGATACCATTATGTGTACATATCTCTTCTCACATTTGTGAGTATTCTGCACATCGATTCTAGAACAAACGTATTCACTTTATTATAACAATATTGCACCATCAGGATATTTTTTCTGTTTCCACATGTTTGCACTTCCCGACGATCAACTCTTCATCCATTTCACACGGGATTGAGAGAGCAATCCCACACTGGGTCACAGCAGCATCCATCAAATGTGTTTGTATTTTGTATCACTGCTGATCACTATTGCACTAATTATTTGTTGCACATTGATAATTTGAGCGCCACTATTGATAAGTTTGTTTTTCACTTACTGGAATAATGTTGCACTAGTTCCTGTAGTGAAGAGAATGTGTTTCTAGGCGAAATATAATATCCTCCAGCATCTAAAGTTCTGATTTGATAGTGTTTCGTTAGGTCTCCAAGGGTCGGGTCATTGTCTCTTACTGAAAGTGAAAAGGTGCCTAAAAAAAAAGCACAAAATTACACCTCTTTAGTACAGTGCAACAACTTTAAGTGGCATATTTATTAAAAGCGCAGTTCCACAGGGCACCAAATTGAACTAAAAACATATTTAATAGTTCATACCCAGGTGTGATACTATTTAAGAGCATAAATATATCTAATTATACCGATAAGTTCAGAAGAACAAAAAGGGTAATTGGTTACCACCGTGGTTGACTGTGCACTTGCTTGGCCCAGGCGTGGGTATATAAGCGGTGTAATGCTGCAGGCAAAATCTAAGCCAATAGACATGATCCATGGGCTCATTTTCATGCCACTACCCACAATCCTTGCCTTCAGATTAACCCTTGTATGATGTGGCAATGGGTGAATGAAGGGTTTGGGCAAAATGTGGAATACATGCAGATACACTCATGGATATTCTATCTGTGTGGTACTTTGTAGAGTGGAGGGTTTGTGTCCCTCTGGTACCCACCATTACTTAATTGTGTCTGGAAATGTTTCAATGTGTTAATTTACAGTGGGACCCTGAATAGGGTGTGGTGATGGTCTTTGTTCCACTGCTGTATTAACCACCCCCACTGCAAATAACTACAGTCACAAGAATGACAGTGTCAGGATAAGGCTGCGGCCAGGGTGAGTGAGAACGTGCTGGCGCTCGAGTACGGCGCTCATTTTGCTCTGGGGATTTGTGTCCTGCTAGTTGTGCGTGTAGAGGTCATGATGGGGGGTGTGGCCATGACATCACGGACCTGGTTTGCTCTCATTGGGCGAACCGCTCACGTGACGCACTAGCGAGCAGCAAATCAAATTGATTTGTCTCGCCAAGCAGCTGAGCGCCGTGCGCTCACGGGCACATAATCGTGGCCCGAAAGGATTAATGCCTGGGAGATCCCATTGAAAAGAATGGACCGCCCCTGCAGCGTCGTTGCGGCAGCCACCTTCCCGGTGCCTCTGCATTTCCGTGTTTAATCAGTGGTGCAGGGGTGGTAAGGATGGCTACATCTGTAGGTATACGCACACATGTTATCTCCCCTCTGCCCAAGATTTACTCCTCTTCTGTACCCTCATACCTTTTAGCCACTCCTACCTCCAAGGCTACACCTCAGCTCTGGAACTTACTCCCCTTCACTGTCAGATTATTCCCAGTGTTTCATACATGTAAAATTCCCCTAAAAACGATTTTTTTCAAAGAGACCTATCCAACGCCCTCCTGATTTCCTCTTAACAGTAAAATTACTGATAGCTTACATCATACATCTTAAGAAGACCAGGCCTTGATCACTAGTGATTCCTTTTTGTACACGTTCTCTTTTGCACCTGCTAGAGTGTAAGCTTATTGCAATAGAGACCTTATGACCAATTGTGTTATTGTGCTTACTGTACATTGATGCCAATCTGTTTGTTATGCCATTGTACGACCAAACTGATGACAGCAATATGTACAGTATAAAGGGTAAAAACTGGGTTATTGATGACTTTTGGGGAAAGTATTTTTAAATCAGGTGAAAGGTTTAACGTTTTGCTTTCTTTTCATTTAGATTGCGGGTGATAATGCATCACTTTTCTAATAAGTTAAAAAGGTTTATGCATGTTCCCTAAAGAACCTAACAGACATGTGATATGATAAGGGAGAGATAAGGAAGATGTCAAGGGCAGTATCTCCACATTGTGTTTTTGTTGTTGTCTTAACTACAAAGTCCCTTCTGCATCTGGAATAAACTCACACAAGCTTTGCATCTGTGCAGAAAATCTTAAGTGAAGTCCGTAGTAGCCAGAAAATGAATAAATAAGTACAGTTTATTAACTTTTTGCAACTTGTACAGACTTTGGGTAATGTTTGCATATGTAACGGTATTTCTGGCCCGGCCTGACCCACCCAATCTCACATTGGCCCCTGTGGTCTAACCGGACCCCATTACAGTGTGGATATGTCATATGGTGCACCTGCTGGCTACAGGACTCCTGAGTCTCCCGCATGATGGTGTGTGGGGAGGACCCGTCAGACAGGCAGCTGAGGTAGTGTGCTGAGTCTCACCTAGTTACAGTGCAGCGCCTCCACCTCACCAGGGTCCCTGCGTCCGCATGGGGATGATCCTGGCGAGGAACTCCTCCGTGGTGCTCCTCTCTGTACACTCATTCCAGATAGATACACGAGAGGGTTTCTGGCTGAACTCATCTTTATTGACACGGCAGGGCCACTGCCCTCCACAAGTAGTATCTTCAGCCGCTCATCTCGCCAGTGCTCCCTTTAGTTAGGTATGTCACCTAGATCAGGGATTCACTATTCCCGCAGGAATCACTGTCCTGTGCCAGGTCCCTGGACACAGCCTCCCATGCAGTTACTATATCATAACTGACAGAACTCCTCCTCAACGGGACTTGAACTAGACAGCAACTCAGGTAGAACTTTCCAGCAACTCCACAGCAACTAACTCTAGAACACAGTGCTGTGCCTTATGTAAGCTTCTGAGGCTGACACACCTCTGACATCACTAACCATGGAGTCAGAGCATGTGACCAGTCCCAGCCATACACAGAGCACCCCACCAGGGTGTGAGGGAAAACCTCCATGATTACTGCTGGCATGCCCACACTTACCAGGCCTTACTGCCAGCAGGAGAGATGACTGTAGGCATTTTACATGACCGCTACACATATACTTTTCCAAAGAAGTTGCTTTGCTTTCTGTACGGAAAATCCTGTATGGATGTTGTGTAAAATTCATACAAAGGGATTTTTTTTTATAATAAATGCTATGATTTACACCAAATCTTTGATTGACTGGTAGATGTAAACACTGGCTTATAAATCCTATGATTGTGGATTAGAGGTAGATTAAAAATCACAATTTGACATGTCTCATTGGTATAATTAAGCACAGATAAAAATGGGTTTTATTTTTGCCCATTAGAATGGGTCATAGTAATCATGGCCACGTGTGTAAATACATCCAAGGGAAGGAATATGGCAAACATTGGGCACATCTGTGATTTTACAGTAGATAAAGGCCTTAGTACAGGGGTTCTCAACTCCAGTCCTCAAGACACCCCCAACAGTTCAGGTTTTGAGGATATCCCAGCTTCAGCGCAGGTGGCTCAATTAATGGCTCAGCCTTTAGTCCACTGGCCCAGTAGATACTGTTGTCTCTGAATTGGAGGTCCAGTTTTAAGACTGGGGTTTGTGCACCTGATTCAAGTGACTGTGTATTGTAAGCACACATGGAAAATGGATCTGTATGCTTGGATTCTTCTATAGCACATTCTGTCAATGATAAGTTTAAATTGCAGTTGAAATGTAGAAAGTGCTAGAGTGACCATTCCCCATCAGCCTGCAATGGGCACGGAACACGAAGAAGACATCGCAAAGCAATTACGTGCGAGGTTAACATGTATTGTGTGAACTAAAGCAGACCTGACGCATTAGCCAGTACAGTTTATAGATGCAGCTGGAGATAACTCCTCGGATATGCATCAAAAGAGTTGCGGTTTCCTGTGTCTATTTCTACAAAATATCAGCCTGATATGATCTAATTGTTATTGACTGCAATGTATTTACATGGATATGGAGTAACGTAAAGAACAAATTAGCATGGGTGAATGGGTTATGCTTGAATTTGATGCACTTACACACTTTTTGTTTTTTCTTACAAATAGCTTTAATAGAACATTTGAGTAAATCTCCGATTTATATAAATACTTGTCAATAAAACACGTACAGAAGTACATTTTCTTAAAGTAATAATCTGCAAAAGGCATGTCATTTATTACCTGGCCATTCATGCTCGCCTTTGGCCTTTAGCCCATCAAGGCATTGCTGGCGAGGTAATGTCCTGTCTTGAGGATATTATAGTTATTATAGGCAAATGTAGTTGCTATTAAAGGTTAATTAAATTAAAGGGATAAGAAGCTTGGTCTCCATAGCGTAAAACCATTTATAAATTCATAAAACTCCATGAGATACTGTACAATAACAGTCACAATTTTTTCAATTGTAATTGCTTTGTAACAGCAATCAATCAGTTACCAAACCGCCTCATCTAGGAGGAAGTCCAATGGGGAATTAGGAATGGTAAATTCCCATAAACACAGTCCCAAACATTCAATGTGGAACTCCACAGCAGATGCGCTCCAAGAAGCAACCAGTTCGATCAAACTGCTCAGACCTCCAGCGTGATGACGTCAAAGCGGAACCCAACACATTTCATCCCGATCCCGTGACTTCTACCTGCCAACCCTAGTCCTTCAGCGTTATAACGTAAGAACGGAACCCAACACGTTTCATCAAGATCCTTCTTCAGGGTGGTAAACAAATTCTATATGCCCCTCCGTTATACCTCTTAGTTGCCAGGCAACGCACACAAAATCAATAGGGTGTCGCTGGGAAACCCGACAGAGCATATTCAAAAATTACAACAAGCTAAACAATTCAACTAAAGATAATTATAGGCTAAACTGTTAGAAATTCCAAGCATTATTGAAATCCCAGCCCAGAATTTTTGGCACTGTAGACGGACGTTCACAGAGGTACACAATTGGAGACTTTTATAAGGTGAAATTATAATAAGGCTTTATTGTGCCTTTTCCTTTTCATCAGGAAATTCATCCAAATACAGGGGGGGGGGGGAACAAAGCTTCTATTCACTTGGGAATATTTCTAGTGAAATCCTATGCAATTAATTCACATCTCCCAGTTAAGCATGTCTCCCAGCCCCAAACACATAGCATGACATAAGCAGATATAAGAAGTCTCTTAAGAATGAAAGTCTTATCTGTTAGCTGCTGTAGAGTAAGCTTCTCTGGTCTCCTGGAACCGCACCCATGCGTGCACAGAAAATGTCAGCATCCAGGTTTAGAAGTCTTATTTGTCAGCTCCAGAGATCTGTGTTTCTCTTGGTCAGTCTCTCCTGGGAGACTCAAGAACCACTGCTCTGTCTCCAAAGTTTAGCTCTCAGTCAGAGCTAAGGAGTCACTTCCTGTCTCAACAGAAAGGCTTTTGTAAGCAATCTAAATCAGGCAGGTGGTGTTTATTAATTGACTACCAGCAGTTAACCACCACACTGCTATATTAAAGGCACATTACTTGAACAGGGATTACTCCTCTGTTACAGGCACCTTGTCAAGTTTTCCTGCCAATCAGCTGTGAGCTCATACACATTGAGTGAGAGCATCTCTCCGATAGGAGGTGATTGGACAGGAGGCAACAGGCGGGTACTGACTCCTCCTCAACCTTGCCTGCAGAGAGCTCTACACTGAATGTGTGTTTATAGGTGGAGGAGGTGGCTGCAGACTATGTGTACAGAGGGGGGATGCAGTGTGTCTGCATTGTGTACAGAGGGGAGGAGCTGCAGAGTGTGTACCTGCAGTGTGTGTGTCTATAGTATGTACAGAGGGGAGGGGCTGCAGTATTCTCCGGTATTCTTCTGTATTTCCTCCTCCAACTGCAGTGGACATGGCGTCAAATGATGCCCTGTCAACAGGATGCCAAGTGACATCATAACACTACGTGGCATCACGTAGCGTCATGACGTCACGTAGCAGCACATTACCATGGCAACATGGCATCATTTGGCACCGAACAGCCATGTTCACTGCAGTTGGAGGGGGAGTTGCAGCAGGATGCCGGGAGACGCTGCACCACGTAAGGGATTTTTTTTTTTTAAATTTTCTCCGGGTTGGCCTTCAGTAGAAGGTGCAACCTGTGTACAGAAGGGATGGGCTGCAGAGTGTGTGTCTGCAGTATGTGTCAGTGTGTACAGAGGGGGGCTGCAGTGTGTGTGTGTTCAAAGTGTGTTTGTGTGTACTGTGGGGTGGAGGGGCTGCAGAGTGTGTCTGCAGAGTGTGTGTTTACAGAGGGGTAAGATTCTTGTAAGGTGTCAATGAACAGATCTGACAGTATTCCCCCTCCTAGGGGTGGCTCCCAAAAGCCGACGACCAGTGAAAGGGAAGCTGGTATGGTACTTTAGTATCAACTGGTTGAAGGCACTGGCTGGTGATGTTCCAGCCTCGTCATTGAGCGTGACATCCATGTCCTGGTCAGTGTAAGTTCCTCCCTTTGTGTCTATGTCTTTATAGTAAGATGAGTCTTCACTATCAGTGGAGTGCTTGGAATACTCACTACCGGGTGTTGATAAATAGGACATTGGGTGTCATGTTACTCAAGATTATCATCAGTGTCACCTTCAGCCTTGACCCGACACAATTGATTCTGTTGCTGTTGGACTGCCTCCTTCAGTGCTCCAAAACCACCTTTATTAATTGGATTCCGATCAGTTGAAGTTGGGCCAAGTTCTGAATGTGCATACTTACTGTAAGGGTTGCTGCAAGATTTGCTCTCACCGGAGATGGCAGGGGCAACAACCTGCAGCCATGGATCAGATCAATTTTCATCAGAATCGTAGTGGTTCGAGCGAATTATAACCTCTGGAGATTTCTCTGAGACTTTCGAGTCCCAGGCACTCTGTAATTTTACTTCCCCTTAGGCAGTGGGGCTGGTCTGCATTCCTTCTGCAAATCAGTCCCAGCGCCAAGGGGCACTGACCAGAGTAGCCCCCCCCTGAAGATCCATTGAGGGTTCCTGAATTTTTCCTTCGCTCAAAACCCACTTTTTACCATCGGGCAAAATGTTTTTTCCTGTGATGGGCGAGTCTTTTAGTCGCTGATGAAACAATTCGGATAAACTAACATCAGTCTAATCGGTAGTGGCTGCAAGATTACAAATCTTGTCAATATAATTGATGAGATTCCCAGAACCTTGTTTCATGTCTAACAAGACATTCTCTCTGCTTCAAGCTTGGGTCGTTTCTTTTAAAGGTCCCACCTAATTCCTTTTCAAACTCTCAATAATTGTCAAGAAAGGGACTGTTTGTTAATATTAGTGGATGCACTGACATCACCTGTAAGGTTTCCTATAATAAAGGAAATGTAGCATAAGTTAAAGGTTTAAATAGAAATTGTATCTGGAACTGTGTAAAGAAAAATGTGGAACTTTACAGGGTTCCGGTTGAATCATTCAGGTAAGGGTAAATTCAGGTAAACAGTACTGTATGTTTAGCTGATGCCACGGTAGCGATTGAAGCAGGAATAACTGGTTGCAGAAGAGCCTGCAGGTCCACACACTACTGGCATTCTCGGTACGCAGGCCACACCAAACTCCATCCGCAAAACTTGTACTGCATCTGCCAGTTCCTGAAGATAATCTGTCTATTTTTTAAGCTCCATTTTCCTTTGGGATAAAAAAATGGTTTTGCAAGCTCTAAGAACTCTGGGAAATGACAGAGGCTCAGGAAGGAAGATAATGAAAATACGGTTTAATCAGAGCAGAGACAAGCAATCAGAGATCATTCCCAATATACTGTAGAAGGCAAGGTCATATACAGGCAGGCAGCAAATACTTAAGGGAGTAGGCAAAGGTAAAGTCCAGGAGAGATCTGAGGTCATACACAGGCCGGCAGTAAATACTTAGCTGAGAGGCAGAGGAAACAGGAGCATGGACTGTTCAGAAAAATAGAAAAAGGAGTGTTGCAGTTCCTGATCTTAAATAGGTCCCAAGGCAGGAAGTGGACGAGTTCTAGGTGACAATGCCTCTGGGAGTTGTAGTTTTCTTAATTTCTCAATCCTGGTGAATATTACTAGTACTGCATTATGTGGACAGAACTAGATTCTTGCCACGTGCCGATGAACAGGTCTGCCAAATAGCTTGAACTCATGGCTACTGCCCCACACCCTCAGTTGCTCTTACCAACATTTGTGGCCAAGCACGGCCATCTACTTTATTTACTCCCTTATCTGCTGTCTCCCAACATACCACTTAGATTGTAAGCTCTTTTACTGCACTTATTGTATTTTAATTCCTTGTATTATATTGTCACTTTTGTAAATCACTGACTACACTGTGGACGCTCTATAAAGATACACATATAATTGATGCTTGGATTTTGACCAATCAGCATGCAGCATTTCAATCACGCCCCTCTGTACAGCCAACATTAAGTTAAAGAATCTCATTGAAATGCATGAACGATGCAGAGTCCAAATGAGTAGGCCATTGTGCATTAGGCAAACTCCATTGTAGTATTGATCTGGATCAGTGTTTGTCATATCCAATGTGTAACGGATCGGGGGACACGCGCCTCTCAGCGTGTCCCCTTCACCTCAAGCCCCACTGCGGTTAGCTGCCCTGGTTCCCTGCTCCCTTAGTCTCACACCCCCTCCACGCCGAGCCGTTCCTCCGCGCCGCACGCCGCACTTCCAGGCACGCGATCGGGGCGCGCACTGTAGCCTTGCAGAAGGTGCGCTCACCCGATCGCTTATGACGGATCGGGGGACACGCACCTCTCAGCGTGTCCCCGTCACCTAAGGCCCCACTGCGGCTAGTTGCCCTGCTCCTCCGCTCCCTCACTCTCTTACCTCTTCCACGCCGAGCCGCTCCTCCGCGGCGCACGCCCAGGCACACGATCGGGGCGCGCGCACGGCAGCCTTACAGAAAGCACGCGCACCCGATCGTTTTACCAGCCCTCTCGCACCGCTGGCTCCGCCCCCCCATCGGCTGCAGGCGATTGCTGTGGATTACACCCCTGTCTCCTCCCCTGCTCATCTGGACCTATCCCTGCAAGTACCCAGACAAACCTCTACTCCACCCCTTGCTTCTATTGGCCCTCTTTCCTTTATAACCCTCTCCTTCCTTGCTCTGCATAGCTTCGCTGTGGCTCCTGTGTGCAGTGTCTATGCCAAGCTCTGTTATCTGTTTTAGCTCTGGTTCCTGCCCCTGTTTGGATTCCTTTGGATTGATCTTGGCTCTGTCTGACTACATGTACCTCGCTACCCCTGGACTCTGCTTTGGACCTCACTACGCTGCTTTCTCCTGCCCCTGACTCCTGGCTCTTGGACTATTACCTCCGACTTCTGGCACCCCGGACTCAGCAAGTATAACGTTAACCCTTCTCTTACCAGGCCCGGCAACGCAACTTACCACACTCCGGGCACGCCCTCAATGCTGTGGGTGCGTGTTATACCCTTACCCATCTCAGTACTGGGGACTGGCCAGGTCTACGGGCATACAGGCGTTACACAATGTCTGCATGTTGCTCCTCTTTAATTCAAATATTTCCTTACACCCCTACATGTTTCCTACTCTCGACCCAAGAATGGCTCATCTTGGTACCTTTTACATCTGCAGCAGCGGTTCTCAACTCAAGTCCTCAAGACCCCCCCCTCCCACCCCCACAAACAGGTAACGTTTTGAGGATATCCAAGCTTCAGCACAGGTGGCCCAACTTTGACTGAGCCCTCTCCCATCTTAAACCTTTTTCACCCATATCTCCCCATCTAAAATACTCCGTTTCACACAATAATCGTCAAGCACATTCTTTTTCCATTTTCAAAGCATAGCTGAAAGTCCTCTTAAAAGAAGCATCCCTTTAAGTTATTTACGCCTACACTACTGACTGCAGGTGCACTTGACCTCCCTGACTGGGCTTTTAATAAATGCACTTTTACTTCTACGGTGTCTGTAAGTCTCCCAAAATACATAATATACCTCTTATATTGTACGCTCTTTGTAAGCTCTCATTTACTTGCTTCTCTTACCCCATTCTTTGCACTTTATTGGCATCTTGAAAACGAATGCGTACACTGTTGGTGCTCCACAACTCAAACTGTATATATGAAAATATATACATGTATTCATACATGAAAGGCATTGCATACACAATGACACATACCTTGAGTTGTTTCACTGTCACGAATAAGAAAACTCCCAAGCTTGTTTCCTGGTGCCATCAACTCTCTCTCCGCATCCTTTCGGCCAATCTTTTTAAAATACCAACTGCAGATAAAAAGGGAGATATCTCTTAGGGTACCCAACATGTGTATTTAACGTGCTCACGTGGAATAAAATTGCAGCAAAATTATATCATATTTGTTGTTAAATCAAGAGACCAAAATGCAATCTTAAGATGTCAATAACATTGCAATGGAGACAACTGACGGAAAGATTGATCATTGTGACGGAAATATTGATCAATGTGAAGGAGATTGATCACTGTGAAGGAAAGATTGATCACTGTGAAGTAAAGATTGATCACTGTGAAGAAGATTGATCACTGTGAAGAAGATTGATCATTGTGAGGGAAAGATTGATCACTGTGAAGGAAAGATTGATCATTGTGAAGGAAAGATTGATCATTGTGAAGGTAAGATTGATCATTGTGAGGGAAAGATTGATCATTGTGAGGGAAAGATTGATCATTGTGAAGAAAAGATTGATCATTGTGAAGGAAAGATTGATCATTGTGAAGGAAAGATTGATCATTGTGAAGGAAAGATTGATCATTGTGAAGGAAAGATTGATCATTGTGAAGGAAAGATTGATCATTGTGAAGGAAAGATTGATCATTGTGAAGGTAAGATTGATCATTGTGAGGGAAAGATTGATCATTGTGAGTAAAGACTTGATCATTGTGAGGGAAAGATTGATCATTGTGAGGGAAAGATTGATCATTGTGAAGAAAAGATTGATCATTGTGAAGAAAAGATTGATCATTGTGAAGGTAAGATTGATCATTGTGAAGATTCACCATTCTTCCCCATTGCAAATTCATAACAGTGTCAATGAAAGGAGAGATACAGACATCGTGAATTTTGGACATTTAATGGCTGGAAAAATAGCAGGGAAGACTTTATTTTGAATATTGGAGAAAAACATTAAATTCCGACATTTGTTGCATTGAAAAACTATGCATTTCTTTTTGGACCAATAGCCTTTACTTGCAGATTTGTTAATTTCTAAAGAAGAAATCTCAGGAACAGATTCACACATCATTTATTTCATCTTTCTTGCCTCTGATTCATCAGGTAGAAGCTTGGGATTGAGATTAGGAAGATGTAAGCCTCCAGAGGAGGAGCTGGGTTGAAATCCAGGAAGGGTATTTCCTCCTGAAACAAGGTTTTGACTAATTTTCTTCATGGGCTTTGGCACCAAGGGCCCAGCCATGGCTCAATTCAATCCGAACTGCAGCAGTTTTTTGGGGGGGGGGGGGGGACCGGGGGGGGTTGTTTGGGGGGGGGTTGGAAATGGTGCAGAAAGCATATCAGCAACATATAAAGTCTGCTGAACTTTAAGTATATTTTTATTTTACTTACGTTATGTTTATATGCCTTAACTTTATATTATTTTAAATAACATTTCATGTTTGCCATATGTAGGTTGCACTGCTCCATTAGAGGTAAGTAATCATACAGTTAAGAGTTAACAAGTGTTTCCTCAAATATATATTTTTGTTTATTTTATACAACATACAGTACCACAAAATTTTTGTCAAGTGTGATACTTGACAAATTGATGTACTGTACATTAATGGCTCATCATAAAAACGTGTGACCTTTACAACAACTTTAGATCGACAGAACTTGCTAATGTCCATACAGCACTTTATCAAAAAGGTTGTGAGAAATAAATGTGGCTATATCCTGTTTACACCCAGTGTACGTATTTGCAAAACAATTCATGCAAGCTTCGAATATTGGGATCCAACTCTCCAAAGCTCTCATCTAGATAATACAGAAAATACTCAATAGTAAAATACATACTCTATTTAATTACCACCATAAATGAAGTAACATTTTTTAAAAATCCACAAAAGTCAGCTTTTACTAACAACTTAAATGAAGAAATATAAGACCAGCAATAACAAATAGACAACATGAAAATTAATAGAAAGTAATGACTTTATATAAAGTCACCAAGAGTTATGAATACTCCTTTCAAACCTTTGAAAGGTCTTTACCTCTGAGTAA
Source organism: Ascaphus truei (assembly GCA_036426205.1). Taxonomy (NCBI): domain Eukaryota; kingdom Metazoa; phylum Chordata; class Amphibia; order Anura; family Ascaphidae; genus Ascaphus; species Ascaphus truei. The sequence goes on along the minus strand of CM071570.1, from coordinate 234,964,332 downwards.
CCAAGTGTTACCTTTGAATTTCTCAAGATCAGCCTTTTAGGGATTATCCCGTGAGGATCCATTTACACGCACACCCACTGACTGCACCTGAGGTGCGAATAAAGTTTGGGACAGTGGGCACCATCCTAGTTTTCGATGTTGTGTTTTGTGAGTCACTTAATGTTATAAATTGTCGTGTTGTCTATACATTATTGCTTGTCATATATTTCTTATTTTTTTTTTTTTAGTAAAAGCAAAGTTTTCGTTCACACTGTTAATTTTGCTCCTCCTAGCACCATTTCAACTGGACATCAGACTGTAGCAAGAGCTCCCCCCCCCTCCCAATATTATTCACAAAAGTGACCCACAATAAAAAGTGTATGATATTACATTACTACTTAGGGGAATATTTACCACTAAGTAGGCATTATGTGAATTGAAGAGTCAGTTCCCCTTTACATGGATACACAATCTCTAGCAAAGGAAAGTAGTATTCATAACATATTGTGCAGGGGGCAGTGATTGAACATGCTCTTCATCACTTTTACTAATACTAAGGCTGCAGTAGAATAGAAATAGGAAACTGAGATATAGGCAGTAAGGTCGTATAGAAAGGCAATGGCTCAGATCTCTGTACAGTAACGTAAAAGCTGTCTAACCTGGATCAAGTTCACTAGAGCAAGTTCAGGATGGGGAACAGCCCAACCACAGAGGATGTGGGACCTGCAAACTTTTTCTAAAACAACCTCAGAGGGAGCAAGTGACGTCCACTATACCGCACAGTTAACCATGCATGCCAAGTAATTGCGGCCACCATCCATTAGGTAAACAACCAGTTTAAAAGAACCAGTCCTCTCTTATAACAACATCATATTGATACCTGAATTTGTACTGGGGAACTTTTAAGGCAGGAATTGTCCCGGAAGGAAAAGTGAAACCTATTTAACAAAAGAAAACCTGACCAGGTACAATAACACCTGACTGAGCTACAGTATTTAGTAGACATGTGTGAACTTGCTGACAAAATAATTTTGCTGAAATGAAGATACTGTTGATATATTTCTTTAATGGATTGGGGGTTTGTCTGGAGAAGGATTAAAAGTGATGTTCAGTTTCCATTATGTGTAGTCTGTTGTTTTCAGTTTCTATTTTGTGTGTAAGAATGTGTGTCTGGTGTAAATGGAAGATTTCGCTCCTAAGTTGATTTAAGAATGTGCCTAAAGTAACGCCCATATTCTTGTGATAGTGAGAACCAGGTACCTACTCATAGCTGTTTTGAGGCTAGTTCTAACCAGGTTTAATGAGCTGTAAGATGATTGGTTTAAGAATTAAGGATTGGTTAGTATAATCTGCCTAGTAACTGTTTTAGACAAAGGAACCAAGAAGGTACAAAGAGGCAGCCTGGACACTCCCTGGCAGAGAGAATCTTGTAGACTTTTGAATGAGTATGATCATACTATACTATGTATTGAAATAAACTACTTATTATCAACTGAACCCCGTTTGTCAATTTGGAACATTGACATTGCCCAAATACGAGTTACTATGTTTTGCTCATACGTTCAAAAAAGATTGGAAATTTACCATGTCGAAAGTGAAATCAAACAAAATTATTACATTGTGCATATAAAAGCATTGAGAAAAGCAGGATTCCAAGGAGGTCCAATGTAGTGTTTGTTCCCATATACAAAGTACACGTCAACGAGATACACAAATGTAATTGTTTAACTTGTTTAACAAACAAATTATTAGCCTACAGTAATCATACAGTAAATATCTTAAGCAAGCCATTTTGTACATAACTACAGGAGCATGTGGATAGCTAGGAATACACAGCCAACTCAATAATAATAGTGGAAGAAAAATTAGCCATTTGCATCTGAAATTTACCCCATTGAATCCGCTATATAACCTCAGCAGTAGAGATTTGTGAACCGGTCATTTTTTGCTTTGCAGAATATCCTGCAAGTTGTTAAAGAGATCTGCAAATGAGCTAAACTTTCTAGTGAAGGCTATTTATCATTCCCCAGGTTTTGAAAAAACACATGCTTCAATATTTCCTGAACATGAATATTGGCAAACACTTGCAATATTTTTTGCCAAAAATGTTCTCTTGTGTCAAAGATTTTTTTTTGGCAAAGTTATGTTTGAGAATTTTATGCAACGAATGTACAGTATGTCCAAAATGTGCCAAATTCTCAGTCTTCCACCAGGGTCTTACCATGTCCAGGTATTATTAATGTAGTATATTCTTGATTTGCCAGATCATCCTTCCCATATCAATTGCTCCCTTAGGATTTATAACACAGATGTCAGTGACATTTGCAACCAATCTAAAGCATTTCTGCTGCACAATTTTGCTAATTTTATTGATTATAATGGGAAATCAAGTATTGTGTCATACACTAATAGAGCGAATGAGAGGATTAGGATGGGGCAAAAAGGAATTGAATTAGGGATCGGTGTTAAGAATGGAATATTTTATTCATCTCATCTAACAACATATACGTACACCAGGCTTCCTATCCCTTATCAGTTTCCAAAGTAGTTAAGCTAATGATTTTTCCTGCTTCAAAATTCCTTCATCTTCTGACTCTTCCCAGTGGTAAAGACACACAGTAGGAAAATGTGTGTAAAGAGATGAAAACAGGCTGTCTGACAATACTATATGGGTAAAATAGGGAATTTCATGTTGTGTCCTGTCCCTTAGACTAAACGTGCTGTGTGTTAACATCATTATTCTATCACGGTGAAGAAAAGATATCTTGTACTAATAATTAGCAAAACAGTCTGATATAGTTCTGATGCTGTACACATTTCTTTAGAAAATGATACACAACACTGGTCAACCAGAGATGTGCACCACAATGGCCCAGAATCACAAAGCTCTGTTATATCCGGGCTCATGACATACCGTTACCTAAAACAGGAGCGGACTTTCCGTTCCCTGAGATCACCGCGAAGCCTCAAAGCTGATTATACAGTATGCAAAAACACAGCAGTGTTCTTCTTTCCATTAACATCTCGTTATGTGACCTAATGATGCTTTGTGGATCTGGGCAAATATCAATAAATTAGACGTCTCTATGAACGTGCATGAAAACAATGGGGAGGTCCTTTGCCCAAAGAATTTACAATGAGTAGCCACCCAGACAATATTAGGGAGAGTTTTGGGAAAACCAAAGCGTTTTTGGGCAAAAAATAATAATACTGAAATCACGTACAAATACTCTGTTATGGGTTAGAAGTCTGCTTGTTGACAATGTACTTTCCACTTACGTTTGCATTTCCAAACTGTCAAGAGGTGAAACAAAGTTACTAGGAATATATCCTTCTTTCCCAGTGAGAACTGACTTGGCAAACCACCAATCTTCATTGCTACAGAACATAAAGAGATACAAAAAATGATTAGATACTGTATTCATTTTCTATTCAGGTAGTGGTAAAACATCCCACAACTATCTTTAAAGGAGCAATCTCCAATACTGGAAGTGGTTGAGACTTTGCTTTTTTTGTAAAACTCCAGAAATTCCTTGTTATACAGTAATATTAGTAGCTTGTTCAGCATTGATATACGTAGACATCATTAGGTGTATTTATTAACGTATGCTAGCTGCAGAACAGGGATAAAATCAGCAACACAACTACATCAGATTTACCAAAGGAAAAACTCCAATTGCTTTCAATGCGATTCCTTTAATAAATAAAGACTAGTAAATAACACCCCATTGTTCCTACGAGATTTTTTTTTGTATTCAATGCATGTAATATGAGTTCTAAGGAGAAATGTAAAAAATCAGGGCGCTGAATATATTAACGTTATTTTTTTCCTTACGTGTCCCTCATGTGTCTATAAAAATGTTTTGGGGAAGTACAGTGGCGGCCAGCTTTAATCTAAAGCGGCTGCCTCCGTGGTTAAAAACAGCTGCGGGCGGCGGGCGGCTACCTTCGGCCGTTTTCGGCCAATTTTCCCGCGCCTCGGGCGCTTTCAATAATAAGCGCCATTAGCGCTCATCTATTGAAGCGGCCGCCGCGCGGGAAACTCCGATTCAAATCGGAGAAAAGCCCCGCGGTTGGCCCGCATTTAACCCGGCAAGCTTTAGAATAAAGCTGGCCGGGACAGTATCATGACCTCAACCTTAAGGATAAACGCTTCAATCACTGATACTGGTAGGTATCTGTATCACATTTTATTGGAGAGGAAAGTGGGAAGAACATTTGGAACGGTTTGATACCTGTATATTTATTTATATATTACACCATCGGTCCCTCTTTCTCGCTCTTCTCTCCCCATTTGTTTTTTGTTTATATGTTATCTGTGGTGTGTTTTATGTTGTAAGTCTCTATTAGGTCTGTCTTGTATGTACACGAGAACAGAAATCCCTCTATGTAAGCACTCAACGTCTACTCATTTTAAATAATACATATAATTGTTTATTGTTTGAAGAAGAGAAACACAAAAAGTTAAAACGTAACTTTTCCTCCTTGTTTGTGTGTATTGGAGGCACTTGTATATTAAGCACAATTTATATATTATTTGACACACAGAGGCATGCTATAATATTTCACTCCCCAGCCATTTATGTAACAAGCTGAGGGTGCAGTTTCACTCCTTTATCACCAGATAGATCAACGGAGCATGCACATTCACTGCATTAAGCCCACATACGTTCATCAACCTATATTTCTGTAATAACCCCTACAGGGACATCTAGCAGAATATGTAGGACATATACCAAATTAGGTGAAAGTACCGTACAGAGTAGGGTCTCCAGGCGCTTAGTTAGGTTTTAACTTTTTTGTTTCTCTTCTTCAAACAATAAACCATTATATGTATTATTTAAAATGAGTAGAGGTTGAGTGTTTACATAGAGGGATTTCTGTTCTCGTGTATCTTCTGTATGTCACTTCCCCATAGCACCCCTCTTTAACGTGATAATTACAGTTAGGTCCGGAAATAATTGGACACTGACACCATTTTCATAATTTTGGCTCTGTACGCCACCACAATGGATTTGAAATGAAACAACTGAGATGCAATAGAAGTGCAGACTTTCAGCTTTAATTCAAGGGGTTGAACAAAAATATTGTATGAAACGTTTAGGAATTACAACCATTTTCATATACAGTCCCCTTATTTCAGGGGCTCAAATGTAATTGGACAAATTAACACAATTATAAATAAAATGTTCATATTTAATTCTTTGTCGAGAATCGTTTGCAGGCAATGACTGCTTGAAGTCTGGAACGCATGGACATCACCAAACGCTGGGTTTCCTCCTTTGCTTTGCCTTTCCTGATGCTTTTTTGCCAGGCCTTTACTGCAGCTGTCTTTAGTTGTTGTTTGTTCATTGGTCTTTCTGCCTTAAGTTTTTACTTCAGCAAGTGAAATGCATGCTCGATCGGGTTGAGATCAGGTGATTGACTCAGCCATTGCAGAATATTCCACTTCTTTGCCTTAAAAAACTCCTGGGTTGCTTTCGCAGTATGTTTGCTTCATTCTCCATCTGTAAAGTGAAGAGCCATCCAATCAACTTTGGTGAATTTGCTGAATCTGAGCAGACAATATATCACTATACATTTCAGAATTCATCCGGCTGCTTCTGTCTTCTGTCACATCATCAATAAACACTAGTGACCCAGTGCCATTGTAAGCCATGCATGCCCATGCCATCACACTGCCTCCACCGTGTTTTAAAGATGATGTGGTATGCTTCGTATCATGAGCCGTACCAAGACTTCTCCATACTTTTTTCTTCCCATGATTCTGGTACAGGTTAATCTTAGTTTCATCTGTCTAAAGAATGCTGTTCCAGAACTGGGCTGGCTTTTTTAGATATTGTTTGGCAAAGTCTAATCTGGCCTTTCTATTCTTGAGGCTTATGAATGGTTTGCACCTTAGGTGAACTCTCTGTATTTGCTCTCGTGAAGTCTTCTCTTTATGGTAGACTTGGATAATGAAATGCCTACCTCCTGGAGAGTGTTCTTCACTTGGCTGATGTTGTGAAGGGGTTTTTCTTTACCATGGAAAGGATCCTACGACCATCCACCACTGTTGTCTTACGTGGACGTCCAGGCCTTTTTGTGTTGCAGAGCTCACCAGTGCGTTCTTTTTTTCTCAGAATGTACCAAACTGTTGATTTGGCCACTCCTAATGTTTCTGCTACAGTATCTCTCTGATGGTTTTTTTTTTGCAGCCTAAGGATGCCCTGTTTCACTTGCATTGAGAGCTCCTTTGACCGCATGTTGTGGGTTCACAGCAACAGCTTCCAAATGTGAATGCCACACCTGGAATCAACTCCAGGCCTTTTACCTGCTTAATTGATGATGAAATAACGAAGGAATAGCCCACACCTGTCCATGAAACAGCTTTTTAGTCAATTGTCCAATTACTTTTGGTCCCTTGAAAAATAGGGGGCTACATATTAAAGAGATGTAATTCCTAAACCCTTTCTCCAATTTGGATATGAATACCTTCAAATTAAAGCTGATAGACTACAACTTAAGCCCATATTCATTATTTAACTGTAACTTGAATTTATTTTGTTACACAGCCGAAATAGTCCAAAACTGGAAGATAGGCCCCACTGGAAATCAGGCCCAACTTCTGATACCCTGCAGCCTGGATGGGTTCCTACATCTGCTGGCTAGGTCCCAAACCCCTGCTCAACAGATAATCCCAAGGGAAATAGGTGTGTGAGAGAGAGAGAGAGAGTTTGTGTGTGTGTTTGGGGGTGGGGGGGGGGTCTGAGAGGGGGCAAGAAGGGGGAGTGTGAGAGATATAAGGGAAGAGTGAGAGGAAGAGAGGGGTAGAGTGAATAAGAGAGGAGGGAGTGTGAGAGGGATTAGAGATAGAGGGGTGAGAGTGTGATAGAGAGGGGGCATATGGTGAGAGAGAGGAGAGTGTGAGAGACGGGGGAGAGACAGATTGAACTGGACAAGCAGGTAATACTAATAATGAAATGACTGTGCATCGAAAGGGTTAATTAACCCCATATACCACTGCCATCAGACAGATCTGCATTATAATATGCGTACGCAGAGGTGGGCTGGTACATTTTATGTATCTATCTGCAAGGCTGAGTTAAATCCTCCTGTAACCATTCCCTAAAAAGGCTCACTGGCAGAAGTGAAACAAAATTGGGGAAAATCACCTTGATACATTGATGCAACGTGATGCAGAGTCCAAATGTGCAATTTCACAGGCAGTGAAGCAATTCATAACACTCAATTGACATCCCCCACTACATTTAAGGCTCTGACTCCAAGTGCCACTAACACAACAGACTTTCAGGGCAATACTGTACATACACTTACTGTTCAGATACCCAAGCAAGTTACTTTAGTGCTAATTCATTTTGCAATCTTAAGGGCCTGTTGAGAACAGTTTTGTAACACGCTTATCCTAAGGACTAATTCATTAAATGTCACTAACATAATTTCAGCAGCAGTTTATTACATGAAATATTGCCAGGAATTTTCATTATTGCCAAGTCCTATTACAATATTTTGTGAGTTTCCTATTTTCTTTCAACAGATAAAACCCTGTAGGACTCTTATGGGTTGTTGCTGTACAGTTCTGAAGTAGGAACTCATATTAAATGGAACACATTTTGCCAAGCACAGAGCACTTACTATGTTATGATCTCGAGTTTTTCTCCTTTGCGTAGTTGTAAATCCTCATTATTGACAGGAAAGTAGTCATACAAAGCAACAACAAACGAATCATCTATGAGAAAACAAAACACATTCGTGTATACAGTATTTCATTTTCTCAGTGGAATGGATTTTTGCGAACTCTCACGTTCCTACTGTATATTTCCCTTTACTGAACTCTCTCAGCTGCAAAACGTGGGCAAAAAAAGTGCAACCGCTGTATCAAAAAAGGTCCTAGTGATACAATGGAAGTTTTCATGTGATAAATATGGGGCTATATACTTGTCTCCAGCTGGGAGACATTGATATATAAACCCACAAAATGATTCTCTTAAAGCGGCAGAGTATGCGGCATTGCGTTTACAAGTTTTTTCTCTTTTTTTGGTTAAATTACGGGTTTGAAGCAGGGGGTCCTCGGAGCTGAACTGTGTTAATTTAAGTTCAGGGGGACCTCCTGCTTCCAGAGATACTTACCTCCGTAGGTGCTGGTATCCCTGTGAAGTTTACGTGTTCCGGTTTTGCTGGCCAGTAGGAAGCCGCAACAGATGACATCATGGCTTCCTGAAGCCAGGATAGCCTGAAAATCTGAGTTGCCGACCCCTGCGCTAGCACATCATGATTACGGGTTCTAAATCCGAATATGGCCCTTGTGTATGTGGCCCGTTACAGAGATATCATATAAGACATAATAAAAGGAAGAATAATACAGTTAGAGATAAGAGCGTAATACATGAAGTAAACATCATGAGAACGGAGTCCCTGTCTCAAAGAGCTTGCAATCTAACTGGTGGCATGCCAGTGTTTTACCTCTTCTCGATCTTTTATTGTCCTGTCTGTCTGGGCTTTGCTTTTATTTATAAATACTTTGTTGGTGATTTCTTTAACCACTCACAGGGTCTTTAAAGTTGAAAGGAAAGGAGCGCAGAGAAGGCTGGACGTCAAAGAAATAGTTCACATTTATTTATATACATTGTAACTTAAAAACTTACAGTGAAGTTCAGCCACTTGATCGATCCAAATCCCCTCACACCGCCGACATCGACACCACAAGATCCGCAGAGTCCCCCCCCTGCTCCAACTAACCTGGATCACCACATGTTGTCAAACCGGAAGTGAACCAGGACCTGACAAGCAGGAAGAACCTGTTCCTGTCGAGCTGCGTGCCTAACTACAGCAGCGCTCACAGTTGCTTATCTTTGGGGAGGTTCAAATGCCGAACTTATCCCACAAACACATAAAATATATCATTTAGTTTGTGGGGACTGTACGGTAGCCCTGTACGCGTTTCGCGCTTCTTCAGGAGGTATCCAAGCACACTGGGATGTGTCCCTTTAATAGGGTCTACACAAATGACTCCAGGTTCTTAGATTAAGGTGCATAATTTGGGCAATTGCTCTTCTGTATCAGGGGAATACTAAGATTCGGAAGATTATCTATAAATATTGGGGAGTTCTGAAAATGGACCCTATTTTGCAAACAACGTTACCTGCCAAACCCAAGGTAGTGTTTAGGAAGGCCAACAATTTGTGAAATATTCTGGCCCCATGCGCTTTAAAAGGGCCCAATATACCTGTTCCCAGGAGTGGGAATTTCTTGGGGAAACCATTTGGAAATTACCGATGTGGTGAAATGTATTATGTGCGGATTTATGTCACAAGGTAAAACATTTGTGAATGACCAATCAGGGTGGGAATATAAAATCAACCAATTTATTACATGTTTAACGAAACTGTGAGCGCTGCTGTAGCTAGGCATGCAGGTCTAACGACAGGAGCAGGTTCTTCCTGGTAGTCAGCTCCTGGTTTACTTCCGGTTTGACAACCACGAGGTGATCTGGGTTAGTTGGAGCATGGGGGACTCTGCGGATCTCGTGGTGTCGATGTCGGCGGTGCGAGGGGATTTGGATCGATCAAGTGGATAAACTTCACTGTAAGGTTTTAAGTTACTATGTGTATAAATAAACGTGAACTATTTCTTTGACGCCCTGCCTTCTCTGCGCTCCTTTCCTTGTTCTATATTTGCTGTGACCGGTTGATCGCCGGTTCGTTTTGGAGCAGCGGGAAGAAGAGGACCAGGCAGCTGAGAATACCTGACAAGCGCGGTCTCAATACTTTCTTTATTGAATAAAAAGATCAATGTTTCAGTCGAATCTTGGACCTTTTATCAATGTCCAAGAGTGGACCAAACCATTGATTTATTTATTCAATAAATTGCAATTTTTTTTTTCACTTAAAGACGCCGTCAGTCCCAGCATTTCAACAATCTATTTCATATACGGATCCCTCCTGGACGTCGCTGGCCGTGCACCCGTGAACGTGTATACAGTCCAACAGCATCGTCTGTGCTCCTATCCTAATTACATGGTGATGTATTTAAACCCTTGGCCAGAGGTTCAGCCCTGCTTAGCAACATACATTGATATTGCAGAAATGTGTAAGCGCTCCATCATGTTAACCAAGTGTAACAAAAACAGCACCAGATTTGTATTTATTTATTTTAAACACGTTGCTTTTAATGGTATTCATTTTCCTAAATACATTTGATGCTGTTTTTTTTTTTTTGCACCAGTTTTGCATACTACATTTAAAATGCATATACTGAAATTAGCAAATATCGTATGCTTCAGTATATAACTAGGTTTTCCATGAAATGTGCTTCCTACCTTGTTTTGATTGCTTGGTTTGAAGTCCGGTGTCTTTGGGCCGGGTTTTGGGGATCTGTAGCCAAAACAGGAAATGATATGTCAGTGAGGAGTACTTGTAAGAATTGGTAATTATTTAGCTTATTGATTACAATCTGCACATCTCATTTTAAATGAATCCGTAATAAAAGTGTTTGGCTCGCTGACAGGAGAAGTTAGTGTGGTTTTCAGTGACAGCCCTTTGGGTTAGAGAGACTGAGTTACCTACTGTAACAGATCGAACAATATAGCTTGGAGAATGCTTAATGTGGTGCAGTTAGCTAGATTTCAAGCTGAGGGAACAATAATAGATTAAACAAATGGGGGTTATCAAAGTCTCCTTGGTGCAAAATTGGGACAAAACTGGAGTAACAAAATTGCACCATTTAAAAAAAAAATATCTAATAGGACACAAAAGGATCTATTGCGGGTATTTTGTTGGTGTTGCCAATGGAGCAGGTTTTCACGATATCCCAGCTTCAGCATAGGTAGCCCAAGAAAAAGACTGAGCCTCTGATTGAGCCACCTGTGCCGAAGCAAGGACTGATTGAATCACCTGTGCTGAAGCAGGGAGGGATTGAGCCACCTGTGCTGAAGCAGGGAGTGATTGAGCGACCTGTGCTGAAGCTGGGATATCCTGACAACCTGACCTGTTGGTGGGGCTTGAGTTAAGCCTCCATGCCATATTGGACACCACACAGTGCAACTGGAGCGAAATTGCATCAAGTTGCATTATTTTTGCGTTTGAGTGTCTTGGATCAGTGGGGTCCATGCTGTATCGCACCGTAGAGAGAAAAGTGTATTTACACGCACTGCTTACAGTTTTTTTGGAGCAGAGCTGCACAACAGTTTCTGATGCAGAATTTTAAATATACACCACTTCAGATATGGAGGATTGGGGGGGGGGGGGGGGTGCAAATATAAGGGGAAAATGATAGTTCACAGAGACACAGACTGTGATACATCTCATTATAATATGTGCAACATGTAACTCGTCTCCAACTTCTCCGACACTCTCCAAAGTGCAAGCAAGGGCAGTCAGGGCAACATTAGAGCCAAATACTTTGATACATAAGTATAGTATGTGAAGAATAACAAAATGCAAGGGGTTTGTGCTGAAATTGCTTTGGTTTGTTTTCTTATCCCAGTTTTGCAGCCATGAGACTGATAAATAACGATGGCCTGACATTTCTGTGCTCAAGGTACTTTTCTGTAGTACTTTATTTACAAAGTACGATGGGTCATTTATCAAAGTCTCACAGCTGTAAAAGTAAAGCAAAAGAAATGCAGAAGACTTACCAGGAACACGTTTTCCCATTTAAACTAATGAGAATTTTCTCTGGTACAATTCAGTCGCTCTAGATTTGCCCTAGGTTTGAAGACGCAAGACTTTGATAAGTGATCCCCAAGAAGCACCAACACTTTCTTTACAAATATTCATTTTTACTAAATATTTAAAGAAAACTTGATTCATTTAAACCCACCCCCACCGGCCCATTGCTGTTTTAACTATAAATGTGCAATACCGTATATCTTTCTGGGATCAGAGCGAACAAGCTTTTCTGAGCTGGCTTAGAACCTCTTGAAATCCGGCACAGTACGGCTATTTTACGTCACCTTGACCATTGGACATGTGAGGGGTCATTTACTAAAGTCTCCAGCTGCAAAACTGGGGCAAAGTCTGTGCTAAAGAATTGCCCCAGATTGATCAAAGGGAAAACTTCCATAGCTGTCAATGGATTCCGGAGGATCCTGAGTCTGATCTGTCAGACCGCTGGACATATCAGCCCTAAGCCCAACCCCCAAAGTGACGACGCGAGGACACGAACGCGGTGACGTCACGAGCACACGTGACGTGGAAGCAGGAGTGAAGCAACGTCGAACCAAGGAGGAGGGTGTCTGAGACTGAGGCTCTCTCCATGTATGAGATGGACACTGAGGCTATCCCAGCTTGCTGAAGTTACAGAAGAACCATCCTAGATGTGCCTCTTATCTACTTATGTTTTGTAAGTGTTTTTAACTGTGTTTCTTAGCATTAAAACTTTACATATTGCACTATGGGTCTTGCGCCCTTTTTTTCTTGTTTTTTTTCTGTAGTTTCCTTTGGACCCGAGGGTTGGATCCATCCTGGAGGAGCTGCATTTCGCATTTTGTGAATTGGACCGGACAATAACTTTTTTACATGGTATATTGTTCTATATGTTTTAATTTGGTGACAGTATATTATTACTGTTATTAAGGGCAAGAGCGCTAGCTGATTCAATTAACCTCAAGTGATTAAGCTGATTGCAGCACACTTTAATCTTGGGAAATCAATTCATTTAATCAGCTATTGTATTGTTTATTTTATCTGCTTTGATGAATATGGCAGATTTTTGCACTGGTTTTGTCCAACTTTTGTAACTGGGAGACTTTATTAAATAAACTCCATTGGCCTTAAAGACGATTAAGTGTAACAACCTACTGTAGTTCCAATACGTTTGTATGATTATGGAGGCAATTTATGAACGTCTGTATGTAAAACTGGGGAAAAACTGGCACGAAAAAAGACTCCATTGGGGGGGGTGTATCTTAGCAAATTTGGAGCAAAACGTACACAAACTGCGTTATTTTCATCTGGCGTCAATGTCGCAAGGTCTTTGCTCCAAGTTTTGCGGCGTATACATCACCTTGAGTTTTGGGGAGTGACAATAGGAGGAGCTACATGACGCGCTGATTATAATGAGATGTAGCAGATCCTGCGTCTCTCTATTTGAGAAGGAAAAAAACTGGAAGAGCACTACTGTAGGTATCAAAAAAGTAGAAAGGAGGGTGCGTATCCCATAAAAAGATTATTTCTGGTCATGGAAAATCAGGGCAATGGAGAGCCCTACCAACGTTTCGCGCTTCACAGAGCGCTTTCTCAAGGTGTCTTGGTAGGCCTCTCCATTGCCCTGTTTTTCCATGACCAATAAATAATCTTTTTATGGGATACGCACCCTCCTTTCTACTTTTTTGATACCTACAGTAGTGCTCTTCCAGTTTTTCTCCTTCTCTACTAGCCTACGCCTTGGACGGAAGCACACCTGGGGACCCCTCACCTTTGGATCGCATGGACTGTGCAGCACTCAGAGTGAGTCAATCGCTTGCTACATGTTTTCCTGTTCAGGACTTTATTTAGCCAATTGGTACATTATAGGGTGTTATTATGCTCAATCTTCCTGGTGTTATTGTTAACAACAGCGTCACTTATTAGTGAGCTTACCATCCGGGACTGCAACCCTGTACCTGTCTTCTATCAAGTTTATGTTTAGGGGTCCCCCCTGCAAGTATCTGGTTATTCATTCATTCATTTATCCTACTGTTGGGGTCTTTAGCATTACGCAGTCACATAGTCTGTCTCTCTATTTGAGTCAAAATAGTTTGCCAGGTCTGAGGTGGCGTAAATGTTTCTTGCCAGCAATTTGCGTCAGATGTCAGAGACACTTTCATACTGTACATTTGACGTGAGCTGAAAATGTAGCAATACATCAAAACAAACTTTTATGCGCACTGTCTATACCGGGGGTCTGAAACTCAGTCCTCAAGGGTAACAACAGGCCAGGTTTTATGGATATCCCTTATTCAGCACAGATGGGTCAATCAGTGGCGCAGTCTCCGTCTTCAACTGAGCCACTGATTGAGCACCTGTGCTGAAGCAGGGATATCCCTAAATACTGGCCTGTTGGTGGCCCTTGAGGACTGAGTTTGAGACCCCTGGTCTATACATTGATACATCTCCCCCCCAATGAGTGTCATGTTCTAACGATAAATTGTGAATGAAGAACTTTGAGCTGCTTGTAGATAACTGGCCATAAAAAGCCTTCCAACTGTTATATTAACAAGAAAAAAAAATGTGCCCCATATTAACAATGGAGGGCACTTGTGTAGGGGGGTGACCATAACATTTCAATATCACACCTCTTTTGTTGGGTTGGGATGTATTTACATTTGCATGCAATGAACAAGCAATGGGCACAGAATGCAAAATCTGATCTAAAAAATCATGGAAAAACTTCAGAAAAAAATGCCAGCTAAATTTCAAGCTATTAGCTGGGGTTTGGGAATTGGCACCAATTTTTGGTGTTTACGCACTAACCAGTTTAAAAAAAAAGCCTACTTGCTTTCCATGTTAACATACATGTGCCAAATCCTCCAATTCCTGAGATTTCCATTTGTTCTTCCTTATGTGGGTTTTATTTCCAGCGTTCACTGTCTTTTTTAAATATATACTGTATATATGTGTATATGAAACATGCTGTACTTACAGGAGGGGTCTGGAAAGTCTTGTAAAATGTCTTAGGTTGGAGTTCATCTTTTCTTCGGAAGTGCTTTTTGCTGCCCACCAAACCCATCCTTAAGGAAAAACATATAATAACAGTTTAGCGCCTAACGTTAATTAAATAAGATGACCACATGTGGTGTATTTGCATGTCTCAAACAGGAGCAATTGAAAAGATTGGCAGAACACTGCAGGATATTTAAATGAAGAGATGAAGATGGGGCTCACATGTAAAAAAAAATTGATTCTTTATTGGATCATGACAGACCCCAGCATAGTAAAACAAATTACACCTACGTGTTTCGGGCAAAAAGCCCTTTATCCAGTGTGGTGTGAGCACCAACTTCTTTTACACATGCGCCAAAAGACAACATCCAAACTCTAACCCAAACCCTGGCATTATATTCTTCTTTGTGTAAAAGAAGTTGACATAATGACATAATATTAATATACTGTATCTCATTTTAAACATCAAGTCAAAATTGTCTGTCAAGTTTTTTCTGGCGTAAAAAGATGGAAGTAAAGGCAAACGGTTTTATTGCATTACTTAAAATCATGACTAATGAACAACATACTGTATGCTGCTAATGATTTTAGGGGAGAAATAGATTTTTTTACGCAATGCAGTCTTTTCAGTTTGTTTAAAAAAAAAAACAATTCTTTATGCATAGCAAAATCTTACTGAAAACATGAATGTTTATTGATGAATCTGTTTTATGTATCCGTTTTTTAGCCTGTTTTTCAACTGGGAGACTATGATAAATAGCACCCAAAATAAAATGGAGCGTTCACTAAGCAGCAAACTTGTCAATGCAGAAACATCACTTTGTAGGAAATTGATATTGACACAACCAGGTCTGACGAGAGGGGACATCATAACTATTTATCTTTTCCTCTTTAAAATACATTGTGCCTGGATATGTATGTATGTATGTATGTATGTATGTATGTATGTCCTTATTTATATCCATCCATTTACATAGCGCTCTACAGCAGTAATACATGTGACATAATAAGCTCAACCCCCTTATAACGCTGTGCTTGGGGTCGAAAGAATCACATCGCGCTATAAGCGGATCATGTTAGAAATAATGTACAATTGTATGCATTGTACAATAATACCAATAATCGTGTTGTAAAGTATTCCACAATTGGGATCCCTGCTTGCATCATGTTATAAGCGGATTCACGGTGTAACGGGGTTGAGCTGTATTATAACACAATGGGAATAAGCACTTCAGACATAAAACAATAAGGGCCAGGGCTACTGGAAGGACTGCATACTGGGCAGCTCCGATACCTGCTAATAGAACAAGGAGTCCTTCAGAATCACGATCAAGGAGCTGTGGGAGTTCACAGTGAGAGCTCTATACGGAACTCCGGGAGATCACCGACACCGCAGATCTAATAATAATAATAGATTGTTCTTGTATAGCGCTGCTTTACTCACTGAGCCACTCCCTGAAAGAGGCTCGGAGCGACCTTAATACGTCCCAAGACGTTTTTCTTTCACTTACGTTTGTGAGTGCAATGTTTGATTTTTATATCTTTTTATTCTAGTAAAAGATTTTACACTATGGATTCTCTCTTTCTTTAATCTCTAAGCCAGGCCTGCACAACTCGTAAAGTGAGAAGGGCTGAACTGTTCCAAGGAAAAAAAAATTTGGCCGCATGGGTAAAATCATCGTCGTTGTCCTCCTCCTCCTCCTCCTCCTCCTCCTCCTCCTCCTCCCTCCCCTCCGTCCTCCTCCTCCTCCTCCTCTCCCCCTGCACCTCAAATCACCCCCCATGCACCTCAATCACCCCCTTGCACCTCACATTCACACTCTCCCCCCTTGCACTTCACATCACTCTTCCCCCTTGCACCTCACATCACCTCTCCCCCCCCGCACCTTACAATCACTCTCCCCCCTGCACCTCAATCACCCCCCATGCACCTCAATCATCACCCCACCTTGCACCCCAAATCACCCCCCTTGCACCTCACATCACTCTACCCCTTGCACCTCACATCACTCCCCATGCACCTCAAATCACCCCCTTGCACCTCAATCCAACCCCCCTTGCACATCACAAATCGACCCACCCCTTGCACCTCAAATCACCCCCTGCAACTCATCAATCACCCCATGCACCTCAAATCACCCTCCTGCACCTCCATCACCCCCCTACACTCCATCCACCCCCTTCATCTCCAATCACTCCCCCTGCACCTCCAATCAACCCCCTGAACTTCCAATCACTCCCCCTACTTCTCTATTCACCCCCTGCACCTCCAATGACCCTTCATAATCTCCCCCAGCAACTTTCAGCAGCCCCCCCCCAGCACCCTTCATAATCTCCCCCAGAACCTTTCAGCAGTTCCCCCCAGCACCCTTCAGCAGTCCCACTTATCCTCAACCCCCCCCCCCCCAGGAGGTTTTAGCCGTGCGGCTACCATTACCAGGGCAAGATGAAGCACGAGTTAAGAAACACGCTCTAGCAGCCGACCCCGGAAGCTCCGGGTCACACTGCTAGAGCGGCCTTGGGGGGAGAAGGGGGTAGTGCGTCCGTGCGTCAACTGCAGCTTCTGGAGCAGGCTCGGCGGGGGAGGAGAGTGAGAGGAGAGAGATCGCGTCAGTGCGTGAGCGCGTCAGTGCGTGATCGCATGAGCGCGTCACCGCGTCACCCTACCAAGGAAGGGAAGGGGAGGCGGATGGGAGATGGAAGGGAAGGGGAGACGGAGAGGGCTGTCGCGGGCTGTCGCGGGCCGTCGCGGGCCGTCGCGAGCTGCACAGGGAGTCCCAGTGGGCCGCATGCGGCCCACGGGCCGTATGTTGTGCAGGCCTGCTCTAAGCTATTATAGAGGACCTTTTCATATACAAAGGAGGTGTCATCATCCATCTGAGGAAAGTTTAACCCACCTTTACCGTGACCCTGAGATTTGTCGCACCTAAAATCTGCTTTGGATTCTCTTCTCCAGACTTTTGGAAAGTCTGAATCTTTGGAGCGGCGTCTAATCAAAGGACTGCAAAGTATTTCTTTAGAAAAGGGAAAAGGAAGCGCTAACATCCTATTCCTATCAAACATGACAAGATGAAATACTACAAACTCTACGGAATTCTATCAAAAACAGGGAATTTATATACAGATATTGTTTGTCAGATAGTCCAGTCTCTGGTGGGAATCCCAAAAGGAAATATCTTAGTCCCACTGCCGGAGTCTGTCAGGGAAGCTAGGAGTGAAACGCGTTGAGTTGTCCTGCATAGGCCACCATATTTTCCATATCCCTCCACTGAGTAGTTTTCTGATTAATCAACATTTTATTATATTTCTCTGGGCCTCCCTTTGTATGGCAAGGAATCGTTATGCCAATCCTTTTATTAAACTATTCATAGTTGGATTTTTGCAGAGCACCACCTGTTTTGCCATTATAAGTGTGCCGTTATGTTCCTGTACTGTATGTACGTTATGGCAGCACCTTCAGTGATCAGACTGTTTGCTGGTACATGTACTTGTTGAAATGTTAAATGTCAACACACCTCAGCAGAAACTGCTAAAAAACTAAGGACTGCTAAAAAGCCAACTACAAAGTAGTACAACCCTTCATAAAATGGCCATCGTACGGATGTGGCCGGTGTGTGACTGCCGTATGACGCATAGTTGCTTGAAATGAAGTTTGACGCATTGTATCATTAAATACCCGATTGATACAATTGAAAAGAAATCAGAATATTTTTTTTTTTAATAAATAGTATTTGTGAATATAAGTAGCTGAAATCTCCTTGCTCTGCGAGTATTGTAAAGTAATTTAATAAAAGGTGCATTAACAGGATAATTGAAAGAAATATTTACAAAAGGGAAAAAAGTCTCTGTATATTGCACTCAGTTATGATGTGAGATATATGGAACTATATTAAAAATTAACTTTTAATACACAAGTTAAAATAATATCAAATAATACAACATGGACTTAACAGTGAATGAAGATATACAGTGAAGCACGCACAACATAGAAACGATGTGCCTGAACCAAACAGATGGGTGAAACTAAGTTAGAACTGGGCATTTCAAAACAATCTGAGCCCCACAAAGACGTGGACTAATGGGTTCAGTTGTAAGAGCACCGCCGTGTATTTGTATGAAACCCACTAAGTGTGAGGTAGAAATTGCAGATGTAAAAATCTGACGACTTTCAAAGACTAGGCTGTGTAGCCTGGTGGTAAATATGAACCTGCCAATCATCACTGCTGCCAGTCGCAGCACTCTAGATCTGGCTTTGATGTTGCAGTGATAATTGACAAGTCAGTCCTCACTGGGCACACCACAGGGACCCATGATTTTTCCCTTATTAAAAGTATTTATTATTCAAGTCACAATAATGTGAGCGTTGAAGTGGTATTCAGTATTTACATTGTTGTTTGACTTCAAGACAGTGCATGATCATGGTGACAGAATATAGCCGGCCTTTCTGGACAACATTAATGCAGGTGCCTCGACTGTCAGTGGAAATTAGACTTATTTATAGGCTCTAATAATACCCCACAATAGTGTGAGAATTACATTGGCCAGGCATGACCATTTTAACCAAAGTTTTACAATATTAGGGCATTTTGATAACAAAATCCACAAAGTGATGACGGCTCAAATCTTTGCCCTTTTAGGTTTAATCGTTCATCCCACAACGCGGTGTAAAATATAGTGTTTCCCTAGTTTTTATTTGACTTGCCTAGAGTTTCGTCCCATATGAAACATACTGTGAAGCGGACTTGTCTGTGCTGGAGGAGATGTTTGTCCCATTTATTTAAATACAGCTGAACTCTTCGCCAGCACATGAAAGACACCATCACATCTCCTGTTTGAAGGGGTAGTGGCACCGATGACAAAAGTAAACTAATTACAGTGACATATTTAATAGGTTAAATTGATGTCATTTAATACCCTTATATTTTAAAGACTATATTGAGCATACATTGAATGTTCTGAACATTTTGAGGTTGTTTAACAAAGTCTCTCCACTGCAAAACTAGAGCAATAAAAGAGTGTCCAAAACTATGAAGAAATGTTGTCCATTGTTCTTTGATTTCAGGTGTGCACCCGTTTTGTTGCAATGAGATTTCAATAAATACCCCCTTTATTTTATTGCTATATGCCTGCAAATATGTGCCCATCCTGGGGGTCATTTATCAAAGTCTCCTTGCTGGGGAAAACCAATGCAGAACAAATGGGAATGTTGCAATGTTTCAATGGATATGTTTTTTCTTGGTGCATATATTGTGCCTTTTTGTAGCTTAAAAACGTTGATAAACAGACCCCACTGATGTGTAACTGTGAATAACCTTTCAAATTAACCCCACCCTTCCAGATAGCAGATGTGACAGAAACCAAAACCACAGTGTCAACAACACACTACAAAGAAATATACATGTACAGTACATATTATTTATTAGACTTACAAAACTGGTCAGGCTATACTTAATTCTTTTGCTTCCAAACTATCTGTAGATAGTAGCTGTTTATCCCAACTAGCGGTTTAAATCTCTGTCCTGATTACTCCATTGTCTGCCAATGCTTCCTTACACATGGCTAGCAGATGTACAAGAGTAAAATGATACAATTATATGATGAAACTATGTATAGTGTATGATTATCATATACGCTATTCTCAATATATTCATAGACCCAATCCCCTCCTTGGCCAACAATACATTGCTTTGGCATTCACAGGCGTTCAACCATCTTGGACCATGCTGAGAAAATGCCTGGCTGCTTTACTGAAATATGCCCCAATTGCCCCTTCTTTGTGTGGCCATACCACCACACATACCGTCCCTTTTTTCCCACCTACACAGAAAGCACCAAGTAGGTGAGAATGGCCACAGCATTGTATTCACAGTCTTACACTGCACTTGAACACATATTTCAATCTGACTTTTTGAGACTTGAAAATTGGATTTCCCAAAACAAACTGTTTTTAAACACCGATAAGACTGTAACAATGGTAATTTTGGGGAAGTATCGCCGCAGCGTTGGCTAATGCAGCACACAAGAGCACACAGTACACAGCACCCAGCAGATTTGTGACAAATGTTACGAATTTGCCACGAATCTGCTGGGTGCTGTGACTGTGTGTGCTGTTGTGTGTCTGCATTAGCCAACGCTGCGAAAACTTCCCGCTATGCGCGCGCAACCAGCAATACACTGGAGTCAGTTGGGACCCGTCTAGCGGAGACGGCATGTAGAGTATTCCAGAGCGGCCTATACAAACGGAGGTGATACCGTATAGTGTAACTAGCGTCGGCAGTCACACGTGGGGAGGAGAGCCCCTACAACCCTGTCCCGTGGTTGGTCAGCCTGGAGAAAGACGTCCAATACTGTGCCTGAATTTTGCCTGCTTGTTGTGAGTAGGGTTCCAATTTTTCTCCACCGAAGCAGTATTCATTAGTTCTTACTCCCTGCACATGCTTTATTTTATTGTGTATGCATATTAATGTATTCATTTAATTAAATTAGTCTTGTCCAGTTCATAGGTGTTACTGTGTGTTGTAAGTGTGGTTTTTGTTTGTCTAAGTTTGTCTAGTGTTGTAAGTGTGTTTGTCCTATCAACAGTTAATCTGGTATACGCTATGATTGGTTGTTTTCTTTTTCTCTTTCACATATTGTTATGTCACTTGCGAGATACGTCTGAAGGACTACAGGTTTCCAAGATTGGACTCTATATATATATATATGGACTACAGGTTTCCAAGATTGGAATCTATATATATATATATATATATATATATATATATATATATGACTACAGTTTCCAAGATTGGAATCTATATATATATGGACTACAGGTTTCCAAGATTGGACTTTATATATGGTCAGATAATTATCTGTATTATATTCACTGGTATTTAGGAACCGGATTATTTGTTTGTATTTGTCTAGCTTGGCCTTATAGGTCATTTTTATTCCAGGCAGCCTTCCTTATAGTTTTAAGGCATTAGGTCATTTACCACGGGTGTGTTACTGGCGGATGGCAAAGAGGACGTGCCCCCACCAGCTTGGCCTTAAATTGGGCTCTCTTGACCCCTCCCCTGGATCGGGGAGGGCGGTGCGGGGGTGGGCCAGCGGGGAGGAAGGCCAGATCCCCCTCGTCATGAAACCCCCCCCCCCGCCCATGGCTGGGGGTGGTTGCTTTTCTTTCTTTTCACATTCACAATGGTATTTGGGACCAAGGCTATATTTTTAAAGCTTCCAATGATTGAGCTCCAGATCAGATCCAATGCCAATACAGTATATTTGTACTTAAAGTATTTTGATACAGAGGAAGGCAAACAAAAAAGCCCTGTAACATATCATCTAATAATACAGCTCAACCCCCTTATAACGCTGTGCTTGGGGCCCAAAGAATCACATCGTGTTATAAGTGGATCTCATTAGAAATATTGTACAATTGTATGCATTGTACAATAAAGTATTTAAGATACCTATAATCGTATTGTAAAGTATTCTTAAATACAAAAATTGGGAGCCACGCTTGCATCGCGTTATAAGCGGATTCGCGTGGTAACGGATCGCGTTATAACGGGGTTGAACTGTATCTCATAAGGGGAAAAATAAATCCCTTCCTGACTCAAAATATTAGCAATCAGATTACTCCCTGGATTATTTCTTGGTACAGCTTCTTCACCAGATCCCCACTACAGTATGTATTTTGTTTTTAAGAAGCATGTTTTGAAATAAAATATGTCACCCACTCCAGACCTCAAGAACCCCCCCAACAGGTCAGGTCTTGAGGACTGGAGTTGAGCATCCCTGTCATAGAGTATTGGGCGGTATTATTATTCAAGTACAGTATCATTGTAAAGTTTCTTTCATAACGCCCCGTATTTAAGCTGCATTGCGCTCAACTAAGTTCCCATTGGTATACTTTGAAGTCCTTGTTAAAGAGAAATCCTCACAGGCCCCTTTGTAGAAGGATGCCTGTCTTATAAAGCCCACTAACCCAAGATCTAGTATTCCTGGCTTTCCTGCTCCGACTGAGGTACTGGTCAGAACATCATGGGGCTTATTTATCAAAGTCTCACGGCTTCAACAGTAGGGTGAAAAGCAACACCAGTTTTATCAAGGTAAAGCAATCCCATTAAAACCCATTGGATTTTGTTTGTGGATAAATCCAGCGGAGTACTTTTTATTTCACCAATTTTGGCCCTGTTTTGCACTCTGGGGACTTTTATAAATGACCCCCTAATTTATATTCTGAGACCATTTTTACTCCCCAGCATATCATTTAGTTCGTAAAACTCTGTTGCTGGCTTCTGGCATTTATAGTCTTCTCTAAATTAATCTGTTTCACTTGCAGATGTATAAACAAGATGCTTTGCATATTGTACAATAGGCTTATTTAGTTTAAGCCTAAAGTTACTGGTGAATAATCTGTGCAGGAAATTGGGGTGCTATTTATGTTATTTTTACTACACTGAGCAGACCACATACACGTCTATTTATGTGAGGAACACGGACAGCATTAAATACAGAACAGAGATGTGCGGAAGTGTCCAAAATACAGTCACAACATTTTTAACTTTTTGTTTTCAAACTTCGCTTCATTGCGAAATATTCCACCATGTCTCAACTCACCAAATAGCCCATTTCCACAAAAAAAAATCACAGTTTTGCTAAAGCTTAATAAGGAGAGAGAGAGAGAGAGAGAGAGAGAGAGAGAGAAAAAAGGAAAGAGAGAGAGAGAGAGAGAGAGAGAGAGAGGCTCGACGATAGAATAGCTCTATATAGATTAGAATATCGTATGCTAGAGGAGAGAGAGATAGCTGTTCATGACCTTGAAAATGTCACTGAATTTCCCTCAGGCACCAACATTAGATTGTAAGCTCTGCGGGGTAGGGGCTCGTTGTGGCTACAGATTTCTGTGTATAGTGTCAGCTCAATATAAGGAACAATTATTGCTATTATTCCTCAAATATGGATTATTTATCAAAGTCTCCTGCTTTGGAAAGTCTGAGGCAGCAATCAGTCCTGGACTTCTCAAAGAAAAGAAAAATACTTCAATAGGATGTTTGACTTTGATAAAGATGCGGCTGCTTTTCTCCCCCAGTAAGACTGAGAAATATCTCCATAATGACAATGAGAATTAAACTGTATTGGCCAAAACGTGACACATTTGGGTTGAAAGCATGGGAGATTGCTTCATTTTCTAATAACTTCCATTGGGCTGAGAGAAAGAAATGGCTACATTTTTCAGCTGGACATCCAAAAGCCCACGCAGAAGACCAGCACGGTACGCAAGGTGAATAAAGATGTATTAAATCAAAAAGATTCTTGTATACTGTGTAACATTGCGGTCACTGTACACAATGTGTACCACTCAATGAACCACTATTTATGTTGTGTTACCGTGCTGGTCGTCTGAAGTCTGTGGACTTTTGGATGTTGTGCTAAATGATTGTTTGAGACTTTGGGGCCAACGCACTTAGATCACATTTGTAATATTTTTGTATATCAAAATTATAGTGCTAAAAATGAGCACAAAGCTTTATAAAATTGTGCATCGCATGTATCGAAGTCATTACGTGACGTCAATAAACAAAAAAGCCCCAAATGCACATCACATATGACAAATGTTGTAGTTTTCTGTGTTTATTGCGGTGTACTTGGTCACTTTCCCAGTGGCACGTCCCGTTGACACAAACAAATATATTAATATATAATATTGCGGGTCTGGTTTTGAGCTTGCTAAGATTGTGTATGTTTGATCGTTATGTGACTTCATACATATGACGTGTAGTTCATTGAAATGAAGTGATGTTGAATACCCGGTCAATTCAATTTAAATTAAAACAGAACAATGTGTATTTTTTTTTACGTGGAACTAGTATTAGCCAACATAAATTATTGGTATAATATTTTCTTGTAATTAGTCATACTATGAAAATAAAACATTTTGCCAACCTAAAGACTTCCACGTCATGACTTCCTGAATCAAATAAATATTAGCAACTGAATTCTGCGCTAACAATATAAACAGACTTTTTAGGATTAACGCCCCATTCAACATGGTGGACAAATTTGACGCAGGTTTAACTATTTTTAGTGGCTCAGAGATACCTTTCTTTTTTCCTTTCATTAACATCTCTGTCATTCCCATGTGTGTGCGCCAATATACTTAACGGAAAACATTTTTGACTCAAATGACGCACTTTGAGGGAAAAAAAGTTAGTTCTGTACTGTACATAGGTTCACACAAGCGCAATATAATTGGTCATTTCTGTGCATCATTTTTATGCAAAAAAAAAATCAATTTGCGACGCTTTGTACGTGGCCTCCAGCCCGTCTCTCAGACGCTACTATTACAATGATGTGAGGGCATCCAACCCACTACATTTTGCAACTACATATCAGAGATTTTCCCTGGGACAGGGAAACAGTTTAACCACTATGCTAAGAATATTAAAAAATAAACATTTTAAAGTAAAGAAATACTTATATATTTTATCCATTTTGGGCATTTATGTCTTGGCTTTATTTTATGTGTTGCTATAAAACACTGTAATATTTGCTCTTAAATCATTTCCCATAGAAAACAGGGAGACATTGCTTTAGGTAGTTGAGGATTTATTTTGTCCTGGTGTAAAACTGCAATAAAAATATAACACGTGTGTGATAGACATTGCATCTCGAAGAAAGACCTGTGAGGTTTCGAAAGCTCTGTACAGTATTATTTCATCTATTGAGAACTGTCATACTGGTCCATTAAAAACCTACTGTACAACAAATCTATACAGTTAAATGGGTGCAAATTACGTTGGCTGTCGAGGCAAACTCCGGTTCAGACTTAGCAATTTAACATCTCTTTGAAATGAGAGCAAACAAGATGGCATAACAAGGTGAATATAACACATAACATGTATTGTTTCTTAGGATATGCATGCCTGTGGTATACAGAAAATCAACCTATTGAAGTTTTTTCTTGATTAAATCCAGAGCAGTATTTTTTATTTTACCAATTTTGCCCCAGTTATGCACTCGGGAGACTTTTATAAATGACCCCCTAATTTATATTCTGAGAACATTTTCTCTCCCCAGCATATCATTTAGTAAGTACAACTCTGTTGCTGGCCTAACAAGGTGAATTTAATACACGACATGTATTGTTTCTTAGGATATGCATGCCTGTGGTATACAGAAAATCAATGCATTGTAAAGTCTTCCGGTGGCAACACTTGGGTGAAAATACTGCACCAGATTAATCAATACAAAGCATTCCCAGTGAAACCAAATGGATTTTCGTTTTTGATACATTTGGTGTTGTTTTTATGTTCCAGATCCTCCTCCATTACTGCAAGTCAGATACTATGATACAGGACCAGCCATAGAGATGTATGAAAGTTATATATCCCATAGGTCTATTTGCTAAAGTGTCCTGGCTCACAAACTGGGGCCAAATGAGAGCAGAAACATTGTATCAGATTTATCGGGGGATGCAGGTTCATAAAATAGAATGGGATTTTTTGCTTTGAAAATATGGTCATTTTTTAATCTCTGGTTTTGCCCCATTTTAAGAGCCGGAAGACTTTGATACAAAAGCAGTTTGCTGAAGTCTCAAGCCTGCAAAACTAGGGAGAAAACAGCGCAAAAGAAGCCCAATAATTAAAAAAGAAATACAAGTGAAATCAGTTGGAGTTTTCCCTTTGATAAATATGGTGCAGTTTGAGTTTGCACGGGTCTTGTATCAAGGAGAAAGTGGTGCTAAAAACGTGTCCAGGTGTTTCAAAGAAAAAAATCCTGCTGCTTTCAATGAGATTTTGTCCTTTGATACAAAGAGGCAGTCCTACATATGTATCAATGTCTCCCTGCTTCAAAACCTGTCCCCACGTTTTTCACAGGAGTTGTTCTCTTCAGTAAATATGGTGCTATTTTTACCACCATTTTTCCAGACATGCGAATCTCTTGAAATTGACTTTTTGGGGGAAAATATGCAAAAATAGCAGTGTAAAGAGTCATGTACCCACAGGTCACAGTACTCCAGTTGTGTGAATCTCTTCCAATGTGCTTAGCAAAAATCACACACTGTACACCTCTAGTGAGGAGAGTTTGATACATAAGCCCATACTGTATGTCCTGCAAAAAAAAAAATCCCAATCATAAACAAAATAAATAAAGACAAAACATTTACCTCTCCCGTCAGTTTAACAGCATGTCCTGAAATGTTGGCAGGTTCACAAAATTAAAAAATATATATATGTGGTACGGTAATATTTTTGGTGCTTTTCTGGCAATAGTCCATTAGAGAGACATATTGTGGTCCGTTTTGTATCTGTCCTGTCAGTTAGACTGTGATGATGCTCGTGGTTTCCTGCCAGCCGTTAAAGGATAAATCTGTTTGGTTACGTTTAGTGTCTGTGACGGAGGCCGACAGTCACACACCTAAAATAGTCAGTAGTTCTCAAAGCGCTGAGTTTAACCACCAATCTCTGAGATTACATGCACACACACAAATAATTTCAAGAGGAAACATCTGACCTTTAGGCCATGCAGACAGGCTCAATCCACCTGAGTCTAAACAAGACAGTGAACATATTATTACAAGAACTGGGAACAGCCTTATGGTTTCAGATCTCCAAATGTATTTTTATGCTCTACCCAGTTCTACTTTAACTTGCCTCCTTATAAGTATACTTTAGATTGTGTTGTTCGATGTCATCCAAAAAGTAAGCAAGCATAAGTGGATTTTCTTCTGACTTAATATTACAGTGTCTCAAATAATACAGTATTTCTAAAATATGTCATGTAATAGATCCTCGTTACATATTAATCTGATATTGTATATGTGTGTCTTGATTTTGGTGCTGTGCTCATCTTTTGACTTTACCTATACATGTATATAAATTTGAGCCAAGTACAAAGTCACCTTGTTCGTACGCCTTGGTATTATTCTGTATTATAGGCTACAGCAGTAAAATTCCATTATTGAAAACCCTGCTCTCTGATTGGTTAAAATTCTGGGCATTATCCAATCAGTAATGCCCGGAATTTTAGCAGCTTGCAATGTGTAGTTTTCAATGTGTGTATTTTCAGCCGAACAGCTTTCAGAACAGCTGAGACAGGGCAGGGGATTGGTCAGAATGAAGTAACATCTCTGAGAAAGGGCAGGGGATTGGTCAGGAAGTATCAGCCATGGGTTGACTCCTCCCCCTCCCGAGCTGAGTGAGATTTTCTGAGCAGATTCAGTTGAATTTGGGGAGGGAGAGAGAGTCTGCAAATTTGTAAGTGGCTGTCTGCAGTTTGTTTGTGGCTGCAGTTTGTGTGTGTGTCAGTGTGTCAGTAGCAGTGTTTATGGGTGTAGCAGCAGCAGCAGTGTGTGTGTGTGCTGTTGTGTTGTATATGTGTGTGTGTGGTTGTGTGTGTGTGGTTGTGTGTGTGTGTGTGTGGTTGTGTGTGCCCCGTGTTTGGGGTGTGGATTGTGTCGTGTGGATTGTTGATGGTTGTGTGTAGTGTGGAATTGTCCTGGGAAGTAGCACGATTCGTTTGTTGGTTGTTCGGAATTGTTTTCGTGGGATAACCCCCTGTGTTGTGTTCGTCGTGTGTGTACTGGGGTGTGTGTGTGTTTGTTGTCGTGTGTGTGGTTAGTGTGTGGGGGTGCTTGTTGTCGTCTGTGGATTTAGTGAGCGTTGACTCTGATCGTCGTTGGGGTGGTTGTGGCGCGGTTGCTCGTGGTGTAGTGGAACCCACCTGGGTCTGTGTTTGTCTTGGTTTTGTGCTGATGTGTGAGTTGGTGGTGTCTTCCATTGGCCTTGTAGACCCGGCTGCTTCCTGGCTGGTGTGCGTGCGTTTGTGATGTGATGCGTCGTGTGGCGTGATTGTCCTGTGTGTCTGGTGTGCTCTTAGTATCTGCTGAATTTGACCTTAAATTGCGCATTTCTGAAGCTTTACAGTAAGTCTCCTATTGGTTACTTACCGTGGCGGTGCTAGTGTTTTGTGGTGTGGCGGTTTCTGCTGTTGTGTGTTTGTCGGGTGTGTGTGTGTGTGTGTAGTTTGGCTGTGTGCGGTTGTAGTGTAGTGTGTGTGTGCTGTGCTGTGTGTTATATGTGGCCGGTGTGTTCTTCTCGCGCTCCCTTGTGGTGTGCTAGTGTGTTGTCTTCCGTGTCCCGCCCGCCTGTTCATATGGCGTGTAAAGCACAATGTCGTGTGTACAGCGTTTGGTTGTGTTGTTTTGTGTGTGTGTGTGTGTGTGATGTTGTGTGGTGTTATACTGTGTGTGTGTGTGTGAGTGTGTGTGTGTGTGTGTGTGTGTGTGATGTGTTGTGTTGTGTGTGTCCTCAGGTTGCACTGTGTGGTGTGTCAGGCTGTTGTGTCTCGAGAGGGTGCCATGTGTGTGTTGTAGTTGCGTGTCGTTTGTGTAGAAGGTGCCTGTTTTGTAGGGTGCTCAAGGGTGCTGTGTCTCCGCCGGGTGCGTTCCTAGTGTGTTATTGCTGGGGTTTGTGACTAGTCTGTGTGTCTCGTGCTGCTGTTTGTAGTGTCCCGGTGCTGTTTGGGGCTCTCGGTGCTGTGTCTCTCGGAGCAGTGCTGTGTTGTTGTGATGATTCAGGAGTGTCGCGGTGCTGTCGCTTGCCTTCGCTAGATTGCTGGGTTGTTTGTCGGCTGTGCTAGTGTTTGTTGTCCTGGGGTGGGGAAGAGCCTAGCAAAGTTTACTAGTAACTGGCGCTTTTTTAAATGTGGTGCATTGTGTGTGGTTTGTTGTGTTGTGTGGTGTGCTGTTATGTGTAGCAGCAGTTTGTGTGTGTGTGTGTGGTGTTGTAGAGCGGATGGTTGTTGTATGTGCAAGCTGATGTGTGTGTATGAGGCTGCTGTGTGTGTGTAGAGCTACCAGTATGTTGTGTTGTGTCAGAAGTAGTGTTATACGGTGTAGCATGTGTGTGTAGACGAAAGAGTTTGTGTTGTGAGCTGATGTGTTGTGTGTGTAGAGATGCTGTGTGTGTGTGTGTGTGTGGGGTGTGTGTGTGTGTATCTGCTATGATTGTGTGTGTGTGGGTGTGTGTGTGTGTGTGTTTGTGTGTTTTGTGTGTGTGTGTGTTGGGGTGGTGTGTAGTGTGTGTAGCTGTGTGTATTGTGCTGTTGTGGGGTGTGATGTGTGTGTGTGTTGTGTGTGTGTGTGCTGCCCATGTGGTGTAGACGCCTGCTGTGGTGTGTGTGTGACGACTCTCGTGCTGTGTGCTGTGGGTTGTCTGTACGCGTGATTCTGTTGTGTTACTGTTTGTTGTGATTGTGTGTGTAGTGATGGTGATGTGTGTGTGTGGTGTGTGTAGCGTTGCTTGCTGTGGTGTTGTGGGTGTGTGTTTGTAGAGCTTGTGTGGTGTGTATAGCAGGGCTGTGTTGTGTGTGGGGTGCTGGTTTGTCAGAAGCGCACGTTTGTGTTAGATGTGTGTGGTGGCGGGCTGCTGTGTGTGTGTGTGTTTGAGCTGCTGTGTTGTGTGTGTGGTGGGTGTACACCGCACGGGCTGGCAGTGTGTGTATAGCAATATACTGGTAGTGGTACCGATAGAGAGGGGTTCATGGATTTCACCATTTTTTGATTTTTAATAAAACATCTATTAACTGACAAAAAGTGTCATTATTGAAATAAACCACATAAAGCCTCTAGAATAGGATAATCCCCTCAGAACAGGGCATTATCGGGCCAATAAGACCCTGCGGGGTTGAAAGGTGCCATCGCGTCGCCTCGGCCTTCAACTATTGCAGGCACGCAGGCATGTATTGGCAGTCATGCCCTGGCTGGGGAGATTATTACGTGAATTAAAACAGGCAGAGAAGCCAAAGTACTACGAGAGAGGCAGCATGTCTTAGTAGGTGACGTGCCCCTCTCTGGGGCATGTGATGTTTGACGCAGTGCAAGGTCATGCATTTCTGGGCTGTCACTTTTAGTAACACATTTCCAGAATGCTTTCAAATAAGGTGAAGTCAGTAACCCACAAAGGCCTCAACATGTTGCTGGAAATCCTGAGTTCTTTGTAATGTCTGCAATATCCAATTGAATTTTGGGTGGATATTTCCCTATTTCGCTATCCGAACTGAAGAATGCATTGATGAAGGGAGTGCGGTTATTTCGTTTAGCTTCAAAGTCTTGGAAACAGGAGCTAAATGACTCAGTTAGTGCTGCAGAATGGTACCTGTCGTAGTCCAAATCTAAGTTATCACTCTCATTTGGCAAACTTTTTAGGGCCTCATGCACTAAAGGTTCATTAAAAAAATAACCGGGCCATTTAAATCACCATTTTTATGTGCGTTGCTATCACGGTATTCAGAAAGCCTTCATTACCTGTCATAGTAATATTCACAAAGCATGCGATTAGCCGGTGATCTGGTGAACGACCCTCTGAAAAGGCCTTACCCGGCGAGTTGTATCTGCTGCAGAGAGAGCTGCTCTGAGAGAGCCGTCTCCCTGTGCAAATGTCGCCCGAAATGCATGTGTATAAATTTTAATTTTGTTAATAGTTTAGATGAGCAGGGAATCTCCTGAGCTGAACTGCATTGGTTTCAGCCTCGGGGGCCCCCTACTTCCCGAGATACAGGTCCTGTTATGGGGTGCCGGTATCTCCTATGCATTTTATTCCCATGGTCATGTGACGTGGAAATTTAAATGCATAGGAGATACTGACACCCCATTACGGGTCTGTATCTCGGGAAGTAGGGAGTCCCTGAGTCTATCCGCTATGGTAAAGAAGGTTACTGTAAATGCATTTTTTTTATTGCATAGGGTTCATGCCAGGGGTCTCTGGTGCTAATATTAATGTATATCAGCTCCAGAGATTCCCGGCATCAATCCTATGCAGGAAATTTTTTTTTTTTTCCTAAGTCCCATCTCGCCGCTTCTCTGCAGGTTTCCAACACCTTCACACCAACCTTTTCTGGCGTGAGGATTTTGTGATAAAATCACCATTCTAGAGCGGTGATAGGTGTTCATAGCCTAATCAGTGCTAATAGAATTGCAGGAGTTTATGAACATGCAGAAAAGCGATGATACTGTAAGTGGCTTATCACCGCTGCCTCAGTGATTGTTTTTATGACCAATTTTTTTGAGCGCTTCAGTCTTTTATCACTTACTTATCACCGCTTACTGAATAGCCGTAGGCATTTTGGGCGATAAGTGGTTGATAAGTGGCTTATGAACGCTTACTGCATAGGCCCCTTAGAGTGGAAAAGTGGTCAACATTTTTCTGAGAGAAGCTGCTTGAAAACATTTTCTGTTTCACCTTGAAAGGACTAACCAGGTTGAACTTTGTCGCACATTACATAAACAATTTCGCTCTTGTAGATGAGTATTAATAACATTAAGATCATTCATGGTGTCTACCAGGAAAGCTAAATCACAGAGGCACGTTTTGTCTTTAAGTAGATCATAGTCTGTGGGTAACTCACATTTCTGTTCCAAAAACTGAAGCTGAACTGAAACGGAGTCTTTCAACTGGGAAACATGTGCAGCATCTTCCCTTTTGAAAGCCATTGGACAGAGCAGTAGATTTTCATGTTTATTGGTTTACTCTTCAAACAACTCTCGGAACTGCCTGCGCCTGAGTGCTCGCGCTTTAATCTTATTGACGCAGCTCGCAAAAGGATCAATGACGTGGCTGAATTTAATCTCCTTAGAACAGAGTGCTTCCTCATAAATAATACAATGATATTTAAATAACTTGCATTTCAAATGCTTTCCCAGCAAAGAAGTACAGCTGCAGCGGCCGTTATTCGAAGACTTCCCCCGGTGTATACATCAGAATACCCCTGTCTTGGCGCGTGATGTTTTCCAACCGTACCGCCATTGACTCGGGTTTCTATTGGGTGCAGACAATTGCATTTTAGCGTCTGCAATACCGTCTAAAAACTCAAGTGGGGAATCGCGAGTTGTTGTCTTTTAAATGTAATAGCAATTCAACCTACACAGTACAGTCGTATGTACGTACAGTTCTGCAAGTCTGTGTGTGTGTGTAATTTTAATTTGAAGACTTATATTTGAAGCAGAGATTAACGTTACGAGTTCATACTGTATAGCCTGAGGCTCCTTAGCCATTCACAGATTAAAAAAATTAGGACACATACTGTATAATAAAGGGAAAAGAAGTCATACAAAAATACAACGTTGCGTCTTCTTCTGAATGTAAAATATTTTTACCGCTCATGCGTGTACAGTATGTCTAATTGGAACCTTGTTGAAACGCATATGCGTGTCATCACATTTCTATATGTATTACTTATTAATCAATACTTTTGCTTGGCTTGCTCTTCTTTTCATACTGTTTTTATTTTATGCGCATGCGTGTATGTCTCATTGGAACCTTGTTGAAACGCATATGCGTGGCATCACATTTAGGCACATGCGTGTATGTTTCATTGGAACCTTGTTGAAACGCATATGCGTGTCATCACATTTAGGCGCAAGCGTGTATGTCTCATTGGAATTTAAATTTAAAGTTAAAAAAGTCATTCTTACAATCACTTTCTTTGTAATTGTACTGTAATGTATACTGCACTGTACAGTATATTACTGTAATTTTTCTTAGGGGGTGGGGGTGTTTCAATGATTCTCGTGAATTTAAAGAAGAATTTTTTTTATTTTATCTGGATAATCATGGAAGAATGAAAAATACAAATAATCATGAATAATACAAATTTACAATCTTGTCTTTATCTTTTTCGTATTGGCTGCATTGCAATCTGTAGTTCTTTTTTCATTTTTAATTTAAGGGCCGGTGGTTACTGTAGCACCTTCCCCCTCCTTTTTAAAGTTGACTCCAGAGGGTCTACAGAGGTCCGGGGCATCAAAAGATACCGACATGGTGAAAGTGCTAAATGTCAGGAAATGTATATAAACAGTTTGCCTAGCAGATGTCCGGGGATCCTGGAGGAAGGTAGACATTCTGTCGCCAGGCAAGGGGGCTTGGTCAGGAATGCTAAGCAGGTTAAGTGTTAAGTTAGCGCATGGCCCTTGGCATACCGTGAAGCCCTTTGCCCGGCTGCAGGAACTGCTGGCAACCTTGCCATAGGGTGGGAGTTTGCTTCCCACACCAAGATTGGCTGTGTATTACCCAGATAGGCTTGGGTTTTTTTTATAATCCTGTGCAGGCTGTCGGGTGTGTGTTCTTCTGTGATCCATCTGATGGTATAGCGTGCGGTACAGAGACTATTCCATCGCAACCACGGATTGTACCCCGCTACAAGAGTTCGTTAGAACTAAGGACTTGTAAACGAATTCTGCAGGAGCAGAATGAAGATATTTCTTTCGGTGGAGATAGGGGGGCTGCAAGCGACGCCCCCTATCCCAAGTCGGTTTTGCATCTCTTGATTGCGTATCAACCCCGCTCCTGGGAATTGATGCCTAGAGACTGTATTTCGTGGACTTTCGTTCTGGAAACCTTTTATTTCGTTTTACCTCATTCCCGTAAGTGTGTTTTCGTGTTATTTTGTTTGTGTAAATAAATTACAATTTA
Organism: Ascaphus truei; assembly: GCA_036426205.1. Lineage (NCBI taxonomy): Eukaryota > Metazoa > Chordata > Amphibia > Anura > Ascaphidae > Ascaphus > Ascaphus truei. Next base: position 234,930,254 of record CM071570.1, on the reverse strand, counting down.
TTTTATCTCATGCTTTGTTCAATCAAAGGATCCAGGTAGTTTTTGTTTCAAAAGCACAGGTCTCCTGTGACAGACCTCCCTACATATATATAGGGAGAGGGGAGGAAGATTGATAGGGGATGGGTATGAGTTTAGAGGGGTTTACACCCCGAGGAGGTAAAGTTGATTGTGGCAGTCAATGGTGAAAGCATGTAGAAATAAGGTATGGGCCAGGATTGGGAGAGATACCCCCAGAAGCAAGGAGGAGAAGCATGGAAAGAAAGAGAATGGGTGGAGATGATTGGTAGGGGTGTTTTTTAGTGCAGGGTGTAATGGTGAATAGGATCAGACAGCGCAGATAGGAAAGGAGTTCATATGAACAGAGAATTGGAGAAGGAAGGAGAAATGGAGATATATGAATGGACATGAGGATAGTAGAAAGAAAGCTGTAGTTTTAAAAGCATTGAGGTTAGAGCAAATACTGTATAAATAGATGAGGAGACAAAGCAGTGGTACTCGTGCAAGTTAATTGGTGTGTGCTGGGCATTGAAAATGGAGTTAGGATGAGGATAAAATGCATGAAGTGCTGCATCTAATATATGATAGTGCTGTACAGTGAAAAGGGCGGTGTCTTCTTGAGTCTTTGACAGAAAATGTCCTCCTTTCCTGTGAAGTTCAACTCCAGAATCCAGGGTCAGTAGGTGCATCTTCTCAATTCCAGATTGAATCAATGTGCAATGCAACTCATTCCAATTTAGAGTGTTGGCACACGTTTATCACATGCAAGATGTTCATACAGTATGTAATTAAAGCTATATGATGTTATTGGAAAACATTTCCCAACTCAAATACAGAAGAGATGACGATAGTCCACTTAATGGAAATTGCATACATTTTTAAACTGTTCTTCTTGCTTTATTACATCTTGTTTGAAGTATGTGCTCGTAGAGAGAGATGTTCCTAGAAATACATTCTCTACAATGAACAAATGCCCTGAACTAAGCTCGGTTATGACAGTAAAATATGACATAAAATAATCTTAGACCACTTTATAAAATGCTATTGAGAATCAAAGGCTCTCATTCTCTAACATGCGAATATCATCAATCCGGGGGTATACCCCGTAGAAGTGAATAGTGTCGGATCGGATCACACTTTACAGGATTAGGGTCATGGAATGAATGTTGTTCCAAAACTTATGTATGGTGATCCTGCACAGAATGTTCTTAAAGCAGCAGTTTTTTTTTGTTTCAATCTTTTTTTTAATTTGAAATGTAACGGATTTTCTGGCCTAGCCTGACCCACCCAATCTCACATTGGCCCCTGTGGTCTAACCAGTCCCCATTACAGTGTAGTGTCTGGTGGTGCACCTGTTGGCAACAGGACTCCTGAGTCTCCCGCATGATGTTGAGTGGGGAATGCCAACCCAGACAGGCAGCTGAGGTAGTGTGCATGAGTCCTACCTATATCCAGTGCAGCGCCTCCATCTCATCAGGATCTCTGTGTCCGCAAGGAGATGGTACTGATGAGGAACTCCTTCTTGGTGATGCCTTCCCCTGCTGAGTGATTCCAGACTCACACAGTGAAGTGTCTTTATTCAAGGTCATCTTTATTGGCATGGTGGTATGGGCCAGCTGCCCCTCACAGCTATCAGCTTAGCCGCTCATTCCTTTGCTGCACTCCATGTGGAAAGTTCCTCCTTCTCCTAATGGAGTTGCTTTCCACCTCTCCCCTTAGGGAGATTCAACAGCTTCTCTGTCTCTCTGCTCAGAGCTGCACAGACTCACAGCTAGCATGAGACTACTGCAACACTGTTGCAGACCTTCACGTGCCTCTCACTGAACAGAGGCAGCACAACAACAGGAAACTGAACTAACTTTAGGCAGTGCTGTGTCTTATATCACCTCAGGAACAGGCACATCTCTGATGTCACTAAGGGTGGACACCAAGCATGTTGTCACTTCCTTTGGGACATATGACACCTCACCAGGGTTTGAGGGCAAACCTCCATGATCATTACTGGCAACCCTGCATACTTACCAGGTTTACTGCCAGCATGAGAAAGATATATGTACACCAATTTTACACATGGCTACAGAAATATGTAAGCAATGATACAGGGTTGTTATAAACACATAACTGAGGTTGGTAGAGAACATTTCCAATAAACATTTTATCATAATTGAAGGGGAGGGTATGGAGGGGGGGGAGACAGACAGACGGGGAGGGATGGGTGGAAGGGGGAGGGCGGGGGGTGGGGGGGGTCCCTGCGACATGGATCTAGGCCGGACCCGAGGGTCACGACCCCAGCCACGGGTCACAGTTTTTTTGGAACTGCAGCAGTTTTTTATGGAGCATCGCTGTGAGTCTCTCCATAGTCATGACTGTGTGGATCCTTTTGACAACTGTGCCTCTAGTTGGGGCTTTTATTTGCTTCCAGGCCGCTGCGGCTCAGCATCTGGTGGCTGTGAGAATCGAAGAGATCAGTCTGCCCTTTGGCGTGGGGATGTTTTCAATTGATTTGCCGAGCACGAAGGTCAGGGGGTTCAAGGGTATCTTTAGTCCTGTGGTCTCATGTATTAACTTTTGAATCATGGACCAATATCTCTGGATCTCTGGACATGACCACCAAATGTCTCCATGTCTCCCTTTTGACCACATCCCCTCCAGCACAGGTCTGGTGTGCCGGGAAAGATCTGGCAACCTAGTCGGGGTCAGGTACCACTGGAATAGGATTTTGTATATATTTTCTTTAGTGATTGTACAAATAGAGGTTTTAGTAGCCGATTCCCAAACATCCTTCCAGTCGTCTGTGTCAATTGTTAGATTTAAGTCTGCGGACCACTTTTGCATATATTTATGGGTTGGGGGATCCACTGTCAACTCCAATCCCTTGTAGATCTCGGAGATCAACCCCTTCTGGTAGCTGCCCTTGATACAAAGGGATTCGATTTTGGTTAGTGTGGGGAATTTGGCATTTTGTGAAATCGAAGAGAGAAAGTGCCTAATTTGCAGGTATTTAAATAAATGGAGATCCTGGGTCTGATATTTATCCCTGAGCTCCTGGAAGGTGAAGGGCTGTACCTTCTTCAGCAGATCTGCAACCATCCTGATATTTACGTCTTGAAATTGACCGAATTGTCTTTGCAAATACCTGGGCGGAAATTTGGGTTTCCAAAGATGGGGTAAGTTGAGAGGGGGATGCAAACAGGCCATACTTCCCTTTATTTTTGAGCCATATGTCCCACGTACATCTCATTGATCCTAGGTCAAACTTCCTAGAGCTTTTCTCCTTACCCCCCTGGGTCCAAAGGGACACCGGGAGGGGGAGGGGGCAGCGTAATGGGACTCTATTGAGAGCCAGCATGAGGAGGTCGGGTCGTAATTCCAAGATACGGCCTGCCTCAGCTGTGCCGCTTGGTAATACTTGATCACATCAGGGACCCCAAGCCCTCCCTTCATTTTGGGGATAGCATTACCGATTTCGGGACCCTTGGTCTCCCATTTTTCCAGATGAATTGGAATACGTTGGACTGGATGTTCTTTAAAGCTGGTAGTGGAACAACTATGGGGAGAGTTTGGAAAAGGTAGAGAAGTCTCGGGAGGATGTTCATTTTAATTGAGACTATTCTTCCAAACCAGGAGATTTGGAGTTTGCTCCAAGCTTTTTTAATCTGGCGAATAGGGGGGGGGGGGGGGGGGGTAATTGTACTGGTATAAAGACCTGTATGAGTGTGAGATTTTAATCCCGGGATATTTAATATTGGTTGTACTCCATTTATATTTATAATTAAATTGTAATAGTTTCCACGTCGGCTCTGGGAGAGTTAGGTTAAGAGCTTCTGACTTATCCATATTGACTTTGTAGTCTGAAACTGATCCGAATTGGTCTAGTAATTTTTGGAGTTTGGGGAGGGAGATATGGGGGCTGGCGAGGGTCAGTATTACATCATCGGCAAACAGAGAGATTTTGTACTCTGTTTCGGCAATCATAACCCCTTTTATACTTGTTTCGTCTCTAATTTTAGCCGCTAGGGGTTCAATTGATAGGGCGAATAATAAGGGGGACAAGGGACATCCCTGTCTGGTTCCGTTTTAAATTTGTATCGGATCTGATAGTCCGCCTGGGAGCTTAATGTGTGCCGTGGGGTTTTGGTAGAGGGCTTTGACTCCTTGGAGAAATAGGCCACTGAAGCAAAATTTCAGCAATGTTTGATCTAGGTAGGACCATTTGATTCTGTCAAACGCTTTTTCAGCGTCGAGACTTAGAATCATGGCCCTAGTTCCAGTGAGATGCACATGGTCAATAAAATCCACAATTTTGCGGGTATTGTCAGAGGTCTGCCTTCCTGACACAAAGCCTACTTGATCAAAGTGAATAAGTCGAGGGAGAATTGGATTGAGCCTGTTTGCTAAGATCTTGCTGTAGATCTTGAGATCCGTGTTGAGAAGGGAGATTGGTCTATAATTCCCGCACAACAGTGGATCTCTACCTTCCTTGTGGATGAATGCTAAATTTGCAGAGGAGATTGTAGAGGGAATTGGATCGCCCTCCAGAAAGGAGTTAAACATATCATGCAGATAGGGGGCCAGAGTTGACATGAATGTTTTATAATAGATATGGAAAATCCATCGGGGCTGGGTGTTTTGGCTAATTTGAGGGATTTAATGGCTTCGACTAGCTCTTCCTGGGAAATTTGTTTATTTAGGCCTTCCAGCTCCTCTTCAGAGAGAGAGGGAAAGTTACATTGCGCTATTGTCTCAATATTGACGGGTTCTCGATTTGGGGGATGTAGATTGTATAAGTCTGAGTAGAATTTTGCGAATTCTTGGGCTATCTCCTTCTCTATATAAGAAAACTGTCCGTTTTTAGTGCAGATTTTGGAGATTTGGGATTTAATCCGGACCCCTCTAAATTTAGTAGCTAGTAATCTGTCTGCTTTGTTGCCCTTGCCAAAAAACTTTTGGTTGGTCAACCTCAGCGCCCTCTCCACCTCTTCGAGTTGGGTTTGCTTTAGATCCTCTCTGGCTTGGGATAATAGCTTTAGGACCTTTTTGGAGGGGTTAGATTTGTGGATATGTTCTAGCTTTATGATTTTATCTGTGAGTTCATTCTGCAGCTTGAGTTTCACTTTTTTCTTATAGGATGCGATAGAGATGAGGTCTCCTCTAATTGAAGCTTTGTGAGCTTCCCATAATGTTGCTGGCGCTGAGACTGAACCCTTGTTTATTTGGAAAAAAATGGAGAGCTTTTGTCTGATTATATTCTCTGTTTCGGGGCAATTAAGCAGGGAGTCATTCAATTTCCATTTGTATGAATTGCTTTTGACGAAGGGCATAGAGAGGATGAGTTCGACAGGGGCGTGATCAGACAAGGTAATTGGGCCAATGTTCGAGTGTGAGGATGCTTGGAGAATATTTTTGGTACCTAGAAAATAGTCGATCCTGGAATAGGACTGATGAGGGGCAGAGAAAAAGGTGTAGTCCCTCTGACCTTGGTGCTGGGGCCTCCATATATCTGTTAATGAGAAACTCTCCATGATTTCTCTAAATTTTTTGGCCTTTTTTTGAGATTGGTAAGAGAGGGGCATAGATGGCGTTGTTTATCTATTACTATGACCCCATTATCTTGATTATGTGCAAATAAGTCTTATATTAAATTGAATCTGACTAAAGTGGAATGTCTTCCTATACCTTAAATTTGGATTACTGTGACTAGCCCATTAGTTCGCTGTTTACCATCATTATTGGAAAATTATGCATAAGGTTTCGGACTGAAAATGTGTATGTTTTTGGGCTATGCCACTCGTTCTGCTCTTGGATTGAAAACACAACATAGGCTGGCGGTGAGCCAGTGAAAATAAAATGTAATTTGATTTCCTGAATGCAATATCCAGTATTTATGCCCACAATTTAGACTGTCAGATGGAATCAATATGCAATGCAACTCATTCCAATTTAGAGTGTAAGCACGCGTTTATCACATGCAAGATCATCATATGTAATTAAAGCTATATGATGTTATTGGAAAACATTTCCCAACTCAAATACAGAAGAGATGACGATAGTCCACTTAATGGAAATTTCATACATTTTTAAACTGTGCTTCTCTCTTTATTACATCATGTCTGAAGTATGTGCTCGTAGAGAGAGATGTTCCTAGAAATACATTCTCTACAATGAGCAAATGCCCAGAACCAAACTCGGTTATGACAGTAAAATATGACAGAAAATAATGTTAGACCCCCTTATAAATTGCTATTGAGAATCAAAGGCTCTCATTCTCTAACATGTGAACATTATCAATCCGGGGGTATCACATGGAATATCCCATTGAAGTGAATAGTGCCGGATTTGATCACACTTTACAGGTGTAGCGGGTGTACCACTGGGGTACTATAACTACTGATGCTGCTGTCACCTGCAATCTCTTCATGGGATACTGGGAGGAAAAGAACATCTGGCCCGGTGGCGTGCTGGGGGCTGGCATTGTCCTATGGCGGCGCTACATTGATGACATCATCCTTATTTGGCAAGGTGAGCAAAAGGACTTAGATGTTTTTCTTGCCAATATGAATATCAATACCTCCAACCTCAACTTTACATCTGTAACTAATAAAACATCCCTAAACTTTTTAGACCTCACCATATATATATAGAAGAAGGTCTCTTAAAAACAAAATCGTTCTTCAAAACTGTAGACAGCAACAACTACATTCTCCGTTCAAGCTGCCACCATCACCTATGGATGGACAATGTTCCATACAATCAATATAGGAGAATGCGTAGGAACTGCACAGATGAAACTATCTTTGAGGAACAATGTAAAGTTTTGGAATCACGTTTTATTGAGAAAAAGTATAATGGAGCAATGTTGGATACTGCCCTTATCAAAGCAAAAAGTCTTGATAGAAAGGAGCTGATTAGGCCTAAAACTAAACCTTTAATTGAAAATAACAACTTTGCTACTGCTTTTTTAACTACCTTTAACAGGGAATAAAAAAACATTTGTAAAATAATACGCAAGCACTGGCATATTCTGCGAAATGACGAAATCCTAAAGGATAATATCCCAGAGCACCCAAAAATAATCTTTTAGAAAGCACAAAACTTAAAAAATATTATTGCACCAAGTGCCATGAAGAGATCTGATGGCGATAAAAAAGGATGGCTTCAAAAACTTGAGGGCTTTTTTGGGTGCTCAACATGCAAAGCATGCGAATACAAACAGACAGACAAAAAGAACTTCAAGGGTAACAACAGGAAGGAAACCTTTGGGATTAAACAATATATGAATTGCTACACAGAGTATGTGATTTATTTATTAGAATGTCCCTGTGGGCTACAGTACGTGGGAAAAACTAAAAGAGCAATAAAAACACGTATTTTAGAACATTTGAGTAATATTCGTAGAGGGGTTTTAACCCATAGTGTTTCTAAACATTTTGCAATGTTTCATAACTCTAGTACCAAGGGTCTTAAGTTCACGGGCATAGAAAACGTGTTACAACATTGGAGAGGTCGCAGCAGAGATATTGACCTAAGCAAACGTGAAATGTTTTGGATTTACAAATTAAACACCTTAATACCAAATGGTCTGAATGCAGACTTTGAAATAACACCATTTCTAACATAGTGATATTAATTCCAACTCCTGTCATATCACCATTGCTGCGCCCTCTCTAGTGCTCTGCCCCCCCCCACTCTCTCCCCACCCCCCACCCCCTCAATGCTGGTCACCCCACTCCCTCCCTTTCCCTCTCCCCCCCTCCCACCCTTTGACATCTCACTATGTGTTTTGATGCTGATATTTGTTATGTTACTGATTGATCTCTGTTTCTCTCTCCCTTCTCTCCCCGTCCTCATTATGAGTTACACATTGTTCTATATTTTATTTATTATGTGTTTTTAGGATGTAATGGTTTATTTTTATTAAGTTTTTTAACATTAAAGTTTAGTCTAGTTGTGTTTTTTTGACCACAGAGTCATGTACCTTTAACAGGAGGACCTGTGTGTAATTAAGTTTTTTTAATTGAATGATTGTCTACATTATTTAAACCATACACCCACTGGGGGTATTAACTTTCTCCTGAGGAAGCTGTGGTCTACACAGCGAAACGCATTGAGCTAATTCCAAGACTCCTGCAGCGTGCACAGCTGCCTAGAAGGTGAAGGTGCCGAGCCTGTGGTTCCTTTGCTGCCTGCCATATTGTATGTTGAATAAAGTTTATTTTGTTGTCTTAGGTTGCCAAGGGCAACGTGTTTGCATTTGTGATCTATGGAGCTATTTGACTCCTCCCCGCTTTCCTGGTATTGGCCGAAACTCCTTATTGAGGGGCCTATCAGTGATAAGCGTGGAGTATTTAGATGCTACATCGATTTAGAGTCAATATTCCCTGATGAAGAGACCCCTGTGGTTTCGAAACGCGTTGGAATAGAATATTTTGTGAACCCTGGAATTTGCACCACTCCTTTGAGAACCAGCTCGGTGTTTAGAAAGATCGCGACGCGCTGTCGCCACCGAGTGACGTCACGAACCCGGAAGCGCCGGATCAGAGAGTTGAACAGCGTGTGTCCCGCTGCTGCAGAGATTTCTGAACCTGCGGACATCACTCATCTGCACTACGAGTTGGCTGAACCGTTTGCTATCTTACCGGAGACCTTCCAGGCTTTATCCTGAGACTGAGCGATTGTGACGGGGAGAGCTACGTGCCTAAACTGATGACATCTCCACTGGCGTCCTGTTTGGTGCTTGGGTAACAATAACCCTGAAATGCCTGTTTAAGTTGTTTTAATGTACGCTTAATACTTACCTCACTTGTTTGGTTATCAATATAATTTTTAATGCACTATGAGCATTGTGCGCTGTGTTTTTTGTATTTTTCGTCTGTCTAATTAGGGGGTACCTGAGCCATCCCTGGTGCCACAGCTGCAGACGCTCCATACTATCAATTTGATTCATTTAAGGTCACATTTTAATTTACCACACATCATCACTTCACTATTGTATTGATTGTAGTTGCGCACTTATTTTTTCACTTCTATTCACTACTCTATTGCTCTTGGTGTAGCACACTTTCAAATTCACCTGTCACCCTCTCTTCCATCATGGTATGGAGTTTGGTCAATTGCAGACAGAAACGTGATGAAAATTTTGATTTATTATTCTCTGAAGAACATGTAGTGGTTCCTGAGAGTGGGGAAGTAAAGGGTTCAATCGAGAAGCATTTTAAAGTTTTAGAACAATTACTCTTGACCGAAAGTAAATTGTATCTTGAGAAAAGAATAATACAAAAATATGTAGAGTGTGAGAGAGCCCCAAGGGGCCTACGCATTAAAAAACTACCTACTTTTGGTAAAGATGATGTACATTTCATGAAGGAATGGAACAGAATCTTAGATGACTGTTCCATGGCCCTAATGAAACTGATTATTTATGAAAGAACAAAGTCCTTGAAAATTATTGACAAAGAGGTTACAGGTGTAATCAAATTACTTGAGCCACTTGTAATTGAACATGACTGCTCAGAAATAGAACATGACCTCCGCGTGAAGCTCGAGCATACGGAGGATGAGATCTTGAAAAAGAAGCATGAGAAATTTTATAGGGATGTCTGACTATGACAAAAACAGGCAGAGAAATTGGGCGAGGGTGTGGATAGGGGTAGACCCTCAAAAGCTCAATCCCAAGGAAGGGGAGGGAGGGACTCCTCTTATTCCTTAACTAGATCCAATAATCCTCAGAGATATCCCAAATCTCAAATTCACCCTAATGATGGGGGATGGGAAAACCAGACCTATGGGGAGAGAAGGGGTCCTCCCAGATATGATGAGCACTTCCCTCCCACTAGGTATGAAGGGCATTTTAGAAATCCTAATTATAAAGGAAGAAATTATATTCCCAATTTTAGGTATGGTCAAAGAGAATATGAAAAATTTGATACTAATAAGAGCTTTAGACCTTTTAAACCTAGCCCTAGATATCAATCACCAGCTCAACATTCCCCATCTTCTTTTTTAGATTCAGTCAAGCAAAGACACTTAGAACCACAGAGAAGGGAGAAGATTTTGGAATCTTCTCAAAAACCCCGATCAGGGAAAAAAAAGAAAAGAACCCTACCAGAAGAGGAATTAGAGGGGGGCCAGAACAAAAGAAAAGAGGCTACGAGAAAGATCTATGGCATCTCCCTTACGAGGGATTTTTAATTTATCTTCAGTTATCCTAACCACTGACCAAAAAAGGGTTTTGGACAGGGGCTTAACATTTTCTCGCTCCTGTGTGCCAAACTCATTTCAATTATATACGGACCTTCAAAAATTCATGCGCAACCTCACTCTTAAAAGACACTTTATTAAATTAGATCTGGAAGGTAATGAAGGGCAAGGGGAAACAGTAGCAATAACTGATCCACCTGAGGCTGTTTTAAGTGAGATTGCAGAATGTGTTGCAAGCCCTAGGCACACACACTTTAGGGGAAAATCCAAATTTTATCCCTCCCATTCAAAAGGTCATCATATTGAGACCTTTTTTAACATGGTCAACAACGATGTTAATTCACTAATTAGTAATACTAAACCCAGTGACATAAAACATAACCTCACAAATACGAAACATTGGCGTTAAATTTTTTAAAAGAGAATAACAATCTTATTATTAGACAGGCAGACAAGGGAGGGGGTGTCGTTCTACAAAATCGAAAGGATTATGAAGGAGAGGCACTTCGACTCCTGAACGATACCTCCTCCTATACCAGGCTTAAAATAGATCCAACCAGTGTGTTTTTGAATAAGCTAAAAGGCCTTCTTGACCAAGCCCTAGCTTCCTGTGTTATAACTAAGAATGAATATGAATTTTTATTTACCAGCTCCCCTAAGATTCCAATATTTTATCATCTCCCCAAAACCCACAAGTCAATAACAAACCCCCCTGGTAGACCGATAATATCAGGAATACAAAGCTTAACAGCCAATTTGTCACAGTATGTTGACCACTTATTGCAATCCTATGTGGAAAAACTCCCTTCCCATTTAAGGGATTCCACTTCAGTACTTTACTTGTTGCAGGATCTGGAGTGGAAAGATTCGTATAGATGGCTGACATGTGATGTGCAGGCCCTCTATACGAACATACCACACATGAAAGGTCTAGCATCTGTGGACTTTTTTCTATCAGGTGATGAGGAGCTACACCATTTAAATGGAAGTTTTATTTTGGATTCAATCCACTTCATTTTGAAACACAACTATTTTATGTTTTTGGATGAATTCTTCCTGCAGGTTTGCGGAACTGCTATGGGCACTAGATTTGCCCCCAGTTTCGCAAACCTGTACATGGGAGAATGGGAATTTAAGTTTATTCTGAACAATAACCCTTTTAAAGACAATATTATTATTTGGCGTCGTTTCATAGACGACATTATATGTTTATGGGATGGGGATCAATGTTCTGTAAATCACTTCTTAAACTACATTAATAGTAATGATAGAAATCTATCCTTTACCCACGTGGATAATGATAGAGATATTAATTTTTTGGACTTGAGTTTGACAGTATCCGATGAAGGGAAGCTTGTTAGTAAAACCTATTTTAAGGATGTCGACTCAAATAATTTTTTGCTGGCCTCAAGCAATCATAAAAAATCCTGGATCCAAAATATTCCTGGTGGTCAGTTCTATAGACTAAGGAAAAACTGTAGTTTGGATACTGATTTTGAGAAACAGGCTAGTGACCTAACTTCCAGATTTCTGGAGAGAGGTTATCCATTCAAAAAACTAACTGATGATCTGGATAGGGTAAGAAAACTGGATAGAAGACATATGTTAGTTCCAAAAATTAGAGAACGGAATAAACAGGAAAACAGTGAGGGTAAATGTAATGTTGCTTTTATTACAAATTTTAATTCTATGACTCAGCAAATTGAAAAGATTGTAAAAAAACACTTGGCAATTCTTTCAAACGATCCAATCTTGGGGGTCCACATTTCGAAGTTTCCTAAGTTTACTTACAGAAAAGCGAAAAACTTGAAAAACACCCTGTCCCCTAGTGACATTAATATTAAAGATGTCTCTGTGGGAGAAAAAAGGTGGTTGAGTAGTAAACCTCTTGGTAACTTCAAATGTGGAAAATGCTCAGTGTGCAAACATTTGCATCCTGACAATAAATTTAGGTGGTAAAACAAATGGGGGAAATTTTGAAGATTTCGATTTTATTGAATTGTAATTCTGACCCATATAGTTTATTTAATTGAGTGCCCTTGTGGCTTGCACTATGTGGGGCGCACAAAGCGTCCACTTAAGGTACGCATCCAAGAACATATACGAAATCTCAAAAATGATCTTTTTAAACATAGTCTTTCTTAGCACTACACTCTGCACCATAACAAAGACCCCTCGTCTCTGCTTTTTAAGGGCATTAAATATGTCCCTCACAATAGAAGGGGCAGTGATAGGGTCAAGGATCTGTCATTTCAGGAGACCTTCTGGATACATAAACTGGGAACTTTGCACCCAGGAGGTCTCAATGAGGATATTGATATATGGTCCCTCTATTGATCCCCATTAAGATAGGGGTTTATCCAATTTAATCCTCTCTATAGGTTTTAGTATGTAAGTTTCTTTATTTATTTTTCAACACTAGGTGATCTATTGCATTTTATATATTTTATATATTTTTTATATATTTTTTAATTTTATTAATTCCATGCTTCTTTTTCAATGAAATACCTTGCTATGTGTACCATAAAGAAATATATATATGTGTATTTCTTGGTATAGTTGCAGTTGTTCAAACTTTCTTGTATTAACGCTTTTTCTCTTTATTTTAGAGCCATCACTTGATGTTTGTATTTTTGCGCGCTATTGTATGTTGAATAAAGTTTATTTTGTTGTCTTAGGTTGCCAAGGGCAACGTGTTTGCTTTTGTGATCTATGGAGCTATTTGACTCCTCCCCGCTTTCCTGGTATTGGCCGAAACTCCTAATTGAGGGGCCTATCAGTGATAAGCGTGGGGTATTTAGATGCTACATCGATTTAGAGTTAATATTCCCTGATGAAGAGACCCCTGTGGTTTTGAAACGCGTTGGAATAGAATATTTTGTGAACCCTGTACTTTGCACCACTCCTTTGAGAACCAGCTCGGTGTTTAGAAAGATCGCGACTTGCTGTCGCCGCCGAGTGACGTCACAATCCCGGAAGCGCCGGATCAGAGAGTTGAACAGCGTGTGTCCCGCTGCCGCAGAGATTTCTGAACCTGCGAACATCACTCATCTGCCCTACCAGTTAGCTGAACTGTTTGCTCTCTTACCGGAGACCTTCCAGGCTTTATCCTGAGACTGAGCGATCGTGACGGGGAGCGCTACGTGCCTAAACTGATGACATCTCCACTGGCGTCCTGTTTGGTGCTTGGGTAACAATAACCCTGAAATGCCTGTTTAAATTGTTTTAATGTACGCTTAATACTTACCTCACTTGTTTGGTTATCAATATAATTTTTAATGCACTATGAGCGTTGTGTTTTTTGTATTTTTTGTCTGTCTAATTAGGGGGTACCTGAGCCATCCCTGGTGCCACAGCTGCAGACGCTCCATATTATCAATTTGATTAATTTAAAGTCACATTTTTATTTACCTCACATCATCACTTCACTATTGTATTGATTGTAGTTACGCACTTATTTTTTCACTTCTATTCTTTAGCAGGAGGCCCTGTGTGTAATTAAGTTTTTTTAATTGAATGATTGTCTACATTATTTAAACCATACACCCACTGGGGGAATTAACTTGCTCCTGAGGAAGCTTTGGTCTACACAGCGAAACGCGTTGAGCTAATTCCAAGACTCCTGCAGCGTGCACAGCTGCCTAGAAGGTGAAGGTGCCAAGCCTGTGGTTCCTTTGCTGCCTGCCAGCCCCTGTGTGTTCCGGATCGGAAGCCGTCACCCTTGCGCCCGAAGTGACGTCAGACGCCATTCATCGTGATCGGACGAGGATCACCAGGAGCTACAACAGCCAGAGGCTCTTCAACTGATGCTCGTTACACCTCTAAAGTAAACGCTATGTGTACATTTTACATGTACTTATTGTAAGTACATTTCTTACTCCGTTTTTATACCATAAACTGTTTTGTTTGATCTGCACAATGGTCTTTCTCTGTTTTTCCTGTGGCATCCCTTGGTGTATCCCTGCTATCTTCGCTCCCTTCCCATCCCGGACAAGCTATATAAATAAAGACATACAATACAATACAATACAATACTTACACACGGTGCAGCACCTCCACTGATGAGGGATCCCAATGTCGTGGGAGTGCGCCCTCACCAGAACAACCATACAGTAAATACACACAATGGGAATAAACAGTATTTACTGAGCATATACGGTAACTTCAGTGAAACTCTCGTTGCATAACATCAAGACATCATTACATCATATGGATAACATTGCATCACCCTGAATGCATACCATCCCATCAGCCCACATGTCCATCATGGCATTACCTCACATAGTCATTGCATCACCCTTTGTCCTTGGTGTACCAATGTGCCAGGGCACTTAACCTCTGAGTGTCCACCAGTTATAAAGTTAATGTGAGTGTGAGGGATAGCGCTTCCCTGTGTTGGGGCCCGTTGGTGCACTTATACTACCTCCCTGGTTATTGTCCTAACCAGGATAATCCTTGGATGATAAACAGCTCTGCAACTTGTTCCCACGGCGCTGCGTGCTGTTCCCTGCAGGAATGAGTACACCGTCTAACTCTCCAGAGGAGGGATCCCAGCCGGATGATCCTGTGCAAGGTTGTCCATTGACTTTCAATGTGTTTATCTATGCCCATTTCAGGCACAGTGACAAGCAATGCATTTTGTGGCCATTTTTTTATTTTATTGTTATGTTTTATAATTTTGGTTATTGTTTTTATTTAATTGTTTTGTATTATTGTTGATTGTTTTTTTTTTTTAGGTTGCACATTGACTGCCATATTATATGGACATGGTGTACCACTGTGCCAATCAATTGGTTTGTATTGCTATGTAATATTATTTTATTCAGTGCTTGTTTTTTTATTGGTAGATTGCCCATTCATTGCTATTGTGGCAAACCATGGCCATTTTATGGCCATGGTTTACCACTGTGCCAATCAATGGGTAGCATTGGTGCGGGTGTTTGCCTCGGGGAGGGTGGTTAGGCCTCCTGGGAGGGTATTGTGGGAGGGGGATTAACCCTTTAATTACTATAGCGATTACTAACTGCTAAGGTGATTAAGGGGTCAGTGGCCATTAGTTTTTTTTTTATTGTAATGTTCCTGCCAACGGAGGACAAGTACAGAGAGGAAGATGAGTCTGGTCTTCATCTTGACAGGGGTAAGTGCAACCTTTATTTACTTTATGCTGGCTGGGTAATGTTTTATTTTTAATGGGCAAATGCACTATTATCCATATCTGGATAATAGTATTTTGCCCATTACAGTACTGTATGTGTTGGGTTTGGAGAAAGGTGGATTGTATTTATTTAAATGTATTGCACTGTAGTGTTATTTTTGAATGGGGAAAGCGCTATTAGCCACCTTTGGTAAATTGCACTTTTAACCATTTCTGTTGTTGGTAGAGGGGGTGGGTGAAGGTATTAGTTACCCCAGGGTGGTGTTTAGGCCTTGTGGGAGGGTAGCGCGAGGAGTTAACCCCTTAATTACCTTAGCGGTTGAAACAGGGCTACATTTGGAGGCGCTGCTGAGATTCAGACCTGGGGTGCCCCAATTCCAAATTCACACAGCCACCGGTCCAGAATGACTCTCCCCTCTCATCAGAGCGTGCGCGAATGGGCGCGGCAGATGCAAACACCCGCCCGCCGTGTGGTGGCCGTGAGTCAAGTTCCTATGGCCTTGCCCTTACAGACATTACAAACGGCCCTAAGACAACTACCAGGATTCTCCAAAGCCCGCCTGGTGGATGTCCTCATAGACCAAGACGCCAAGTGGAACACCCTGCTAGTTGACTATTGCAGAGATTTAGTGGTACTGGAGCCCGCTGTTCCCCAATACCTACAGCTCCCCAATTCCCCACCTGGCGGAAGCCCCTTTGTCTACCCACTCCGGGACATCCCCACCGATGTGCTTGGCGAAGATTGTCGTACTCCCGCCTCTGCCAATTACCCGGCCAGTGATGCGGGTAGCTGTCGGTCGGAATTCAGTTACCAGGGGTCCAGCGCGTCCGAAGAAGCTGGACTGTGTAGGGATATGCTGCAGAAACTTCACGACATGCTAGGCCAGCTGGCCGCCCCACCCAGTTTACCCCCCTTAGTAGAAGCACTCACTCTGGCTACCCACTCCCAAAATTACAGGAAGTTGAAAGCTTTCTCAGGGACCCTGCCCGTCCCGGCGGGGGAAGATGGAATAGACCCTTGGAAAGAACACACCAGGGGTGTAATGGAGGAAGGGTCCTGTACAGACGCGGTAAAACGCCATCGCATCATGGAGTGCTTGAGACCCCCAGCGTCCACTCTGGTCAGTATTCATAGAGAGCAACATCCTGATTTGACCTCCCGGATGATCGTCGAATTCTTGACGGAGGCCCATGGCGTGGCAGAAGATGATGGGGCCCTGTGGGCCAAGTACTATGCTATTAACCAGAAGGAAGGGGAAGACTTGTCGGCCTACATCCATCGAGTACAGATAGCGTTGGGTCCCTTACTTCACCATAAGTACATTGTAGCCTCACAGATGGATGAGTATCTCCGTAAGCAATACCTGCGGGGGTCCAGCCCTAAACACCCCATTGCCAACATGATTCGTGATAATCTCACCCGCGGAAGCCCCCATACATTCATGAAGTTGTTACAGCAAGTCAAAGAGCACGAGGCTCATCTACTGCTTCATTCCCCGCAGAAAGCAAAAGGAGTCACCACCCACAAGAGTAAGGGAACTAGTGAGAAGGAGGATCCTCCGGATAAACCCGTAGCAGAGCGGCCGAAGTACTCGGGGAGGACCTCTCCCCCCTACAACCGTCGTACGCCGCCTCGTGATCTGTCATGCTACAAGTGCGGGAAAAAGGCGCATCTATCTTATGACTGCCGGATGGGAGAATCCTGTGACCAGAGCCCCTCCCCCAAGAAGTACACGCCCAATACCATGGTCTGTGGAGTATACACCGCCGACGGAGAGGCCTTGGAGGCTCCGGCTTCCCCCGAACCCCGAAACCTCAATGACCTAACTCTGACCCCTACCTGAGATGGTGACTGTCCTCATGATTGGAACAATCGAGTGGGACCTGTGGCCCTCATACACGTACTAGTGGATGGCATCTACTCCTCAGCCTTGCTGGACACGGGGTCACAGGTGACAATCATATATCGAGGATTCTACGATCAACATCTTCGGGACCGTCCCCTGAAGTCGGCTGAACATATAAAAGTGAGGGGCCTGAGCAATGAAGACTACCCTATCGATGGCATCGTGATGGTGTCTCTGGGGATTCAGCAGCTCAACACCGGGAAATCACATCCCATTAACGTGGATGCCCTCGTGTGTCCAGAACCCAAGGACCTGCCCAAGTACCCGATCATCCTGGGGACCAATGCCGACATTGTGCAGGCTGTTATCCGGGCCTACTTGCAAGGAACAAATGACTTGCCTATGTCCAGGCTTCAACTGCAGATTGTTCAGGTGGGCGAGGAACCCCCAGCCTCGGTCCCCGAGAGCTACGGACTGTTGTTCTGCGGCAGAGCCGGCCTAACGTAAATTCCACCGGGAGCAGTACAGAGAATGCCAGCATGGTGCTCATATGCCGAGCGTGAAGACACCGCGCACTCCGGAAGAAGACGCTCAAAGAGGATACCGAATAATACCTGAGTTTCGGGATTGGGCCGCTGCCATTCCTCGTCGCATCTGGTGCAGAACCTATCCCCCTTCACCATGGCTATAGATGTGGGACAGAAATTGGGCCGGATCTACCCGGTCAGTCTAGTTGATGAGCACGTTCAGGTCAACACCGCCCGAGCTGGATGCTCCTCAGAAGGGCTAGAATTCGACTTCGGGTCGTCCAAGCTGCCCGAAGAGTGGAAAGAGAGATTAAGGGGCCAATTAGAAGACAGGTGTGACGTCTTCTCTACTGGTGAAATGGATGTGGAGTGCAGTCGCAGTGCCCAACACACTATTCGGATGAATGACACGACTCCCTTTCGTGAGCGCACCCGGCGCATCTCCCCTAGAGACGTCGATGATGTACGGGCCGTGATTCACGAGATGGAGGCGGACGGGATCGTCACGGAGTCAAAGAGCCCCTACGCGTCCCCCATCGTGGTGATGAGGAAGAATAATGGGACTGTCAGACTGTGGGGGCTATGCACTAAGCAGTGATAAGTCGTTTTAAGAGCGCAAAGTGCTCTTAGAACGTGAAGTTCCGCCGAGCGCTATTCACTAAGCCGCGCAAGCAGGACGGACTTTTTCTTGAAATTTTTTCAAAGTCCAACTTTGCTCGTACGATCAGCTGTTTGCGTTGAATCCTGCCCTTCTGCGGGATTCACTAAGCAACGCAAACTGATCGTACGTGAAAGTTGCGCTGAATAAAGCTCACCAGCTAAAGGCTGGTGATAAAAAAAACAGGACTTAGAAAAAATTCTTTGTTTACCTTTTTGCATGCACAACACCCATACAACAGGCCGGCGGGTGTCCCCGGTTGACCCCGTGGGGGTCCGGGTGTCCCCGGCTCACTAAGCGGGGGTCCCGCGGGAGTGCGGGGGTACCTGCGGGCCTGCGGTAACAATGTTGCGCCTCCAAAAAAAATAAACAATATTAATAACAAAATACAGCTCAACCCCGTTATAGTGCGATCCGCTATAACGCGGATCTGCTTATAACGCTGTGTGAGTGTGGAACCCGAATTAAAAAAAAAAAAATTAAGTTTTTTTTTTTGCACACACTCACTGCACACTGCATACATTCACAGCACACTGCATACACTCACAGCACACTGCACACACTCACAGCACACTGCATACATTCACAGCACACTGCACACACTCCACAGGACACTGCCACAAACTCACAGCCACACTGCACACACTCACAGCACACTGCACACACTCACAGCACACTGCACACACTCACAGCACACTGCACACACACACACACAGCACACTGCACACACACACTGACACACACACAGTACACTGCACAGCACACTGCACACACTCACAGCACACTGCACACACTCATAGCACACTGCACACACACAGCACACTACACACACACACAGACACACACAGTCTCACACAATCAAATACACACACACACACGCACACATAGAGACACACTGTCTCTTTAAGGGAGCTTGCTCTCGCAAGACGGAAGCAGAAGCAGGAAGCAGAGACAGGGAGAAGAGCTGCCAGATGCCGGGTAAGTGCTGTGTGCTGTTGCCGCTGCCCCACCGGGTCTGGTAACGCTGGGAGAGTTCTCAGCTTTCCCCCTCCAGCGGACACGGTACCACCACAAAAATAAATAAATAATAATAAAAAAAAACCTGCGCTCTGGCAAGCGGGGAAATTTCAAAACGCCGTCAGACACACGCTTCCCCAAGCGTGCTGACGCGTCCGCTATCCCCTTCTAAAGCCGCTCTCATTGCGGCTGCAGGGTCTCAGTGCCGAGCAGCAACACGGCTCAGCACGGGTCAGCGCATAAGCGCTGACCATGTCCCAGGCCTAAGCCAGTTTTGGGCACGTCCGATAGAAAATGGGCTCAGGGCCTTAGTGAATCGCGTCGCCGGCTTCATTTTTTATCGGACGTGCTAATTTTTTTCAGCCCGGCGCGAAAGCTCGGAGCTTAGTGCATAGCCCCCTGTGTGTGGATTACAGGACCTTGAATAATCACACGATTCCTGACCAGTACAACCTCCCTCGCATAGAAGAGATCCTGAATGCCCTCAACGGGAGCAAATGGTTCAGTGTGTTGGATCTAAGGTCCAGGTACTACCAGGTGCCCATGAGCCCCGAGGACCAAGAAAAGACTGCCTTCATCTGTCCGTTGGGATTCTATCAATTCACTCGCATGCCACAGGGCATTTGTGGAGCACCGGCCACCTTTCAACGACTAATGGAGAAAACCTTGGGGGACTTGAACCCCTGAGAATGTTTGGTGTATCTGGATGACATCATCGTCTTCGGCAGAACACTGGAGGAACATGAGACCCGACTCGTGAAGGTACTCGATCATCTCGCCCTAGAGGGACTCAAGTTGTCCTTAGATAAATGCCGATTCTGTAGGACCTCAGTTTCCTACGTGGGACACATCGTGTCCGCCGAGGGAATAGCCACCGACCCCGCCAAAATAGAAGCCATAGTAAGCTGGCCGCGACCCGATAATGTGGTAGAATAATGCTCTTTCTTGGGGTTCTGTGGATTTGTGGAGGGATATTCTCGTCTGGCCAAGGCCCTCAACAGTCTTTTCAAAATATATCCAGAAGACACGGGACGAAAGGCAGCCTCCGCACGACAATCCTTCGGGGACAAGTGGAATGCAGAGTGTGAACAGGCCTTCCTGGACCTGAAACAGAGTCTGACGGCTGCCCCGGTATTAGCCTATGCCGACCCCGAGCAACCCTATATCCTACATGTAGATGCTAGTCTCAGCGGATTAGGGGCAGTACTGCATCAGAAACACCCAGAGGGATTACGACCGGTAGCCTACATCAGTCGCAGTCGGACACCAAGTGAGCAAAACTATCCAGTGCATAAGCTAGAGTTTCTCACGTTAAAGTGGGCCATCGTGGATAAGCTTCATGGCTACCTCTATGGAATTACCTTCGAGGTGCGAATGGACAATAATCCCCTCACGTATTTCATGACCTCAGCCAAACTGGATGCAGCTGGGCATCGTTGGTTGGCAGCACTCTTCAACTATAATTTCACCTTGAGATACAAACCGGGCCCTCTGAATGTGGGAGCCGATGCCCTCTCCAGAAGACCGGGGCTGGCCGCCACCCCCGACGACGACCAATGGGAAGAAATCCCCGGTCCCGCGATGCGAGCCATGTGCTGCATTGCAGCCATAGTTAATGATCAAGTAGCCTTCTCCGAATTAAGGGTGGTGGATTCTCTAGGGCGTGCGTCCAAAGCCATCCCGACTGCGTACAGTGACCCCAGCGGCATACACATCACTCCTGACAAAATCATATCCTGGAGAAATATGGTGCGTTACCAGATTCGTGACCCGATATCCGGCGCCATCCGCCACGCTATCCAGAGAAATCGTACCGACCTACTCAAGCATGCCCCAGGCGGTGTGGGGGGTATTCTGATGAGAGAAGCAGATAAAGTCGAAATACGAGACAATCTACTATACCGAGTTGTGGAGTATCATAATCATACAAGTAGGAGGCAGCTGGTCCTACCTAAAATGCTACAATATTTGGTGCTGGGGTCATTACGTGACGAACATGGCCATCTGGGCATCGACAAAACGTTTGGACTCGTGAGAGATAGATTCTTCTGGCCAAAAATGAGAGAGGCCGTGGAGCATTATTGTCGACGGTGCAGCCGATGCATAAAACGCAAAACCCTTCCCACCAGAGCCGCCCCAATGGGCCATTTGAAAAGTACGGGTCCCATGGACTTAGTATGCATGGACTTCCTGTGTATTGAAACAGATAGCCGGGGAATCTGCAATGTGCTGTTCATCACAGATCATTACACTCGGTATGCACAAGCCTTTCCGACGAAAGACCAAAAAGCCATCACGGTAGCCAAGGTTCTTTGGGAAAAATACTTCATACATTATGGGCTTCCCAACAGACTACATTCAGATCAGGACAGAGACTTTGAGAGAAAACTCATCCGGGAATTATTAAAGATCTTGCATATCACCAAGTCACGAACCACCCCGTACCACCTTGAAGGAGATGCCTTGCCCGAATGGTTCAATCGCACTTTGCTGGACATGCTGGGAACCTTAACGGAGGTTCAAAAGACTGAGTGGAGTAGACATGTTGAAACGTTAGAACACGCCTACAACTGTACCCGACACGAATCCACCGGATTCTCGCCCTACTTTTTGATGTTCGGGAGAGAAGCCCGACTGCCAGTAGACATACGGTTAAGGGTCTCCACTGATGAGGTTCATAACGCCACTCATTTCAAATATGTACAGAGACTACAAGAGAACCTGCAGAAGGCCTATCGGCAAGCTGAAAGATCTGCGGAAAAGCTGAACGCTAGTAATAAGAAGCACTATGACCAAAAGGTCAAACACCGGGACATTCGACCTGGAGATGCGGTACTTCTCCGCAACTTGGGAGTACCGGGGAAACACAGGCTGGCTGACCGTGGCGAGAAGGAGTCTATGAGGTAGAGTCGCAGATGCCTGGCCTCCCGGTCTATCGTATCAAGGACTCTGAGGGCCGGGTAAAGGTATGGCACAGAAACCATTTGCTTCCTATCCCGGAAGTGGGAGAGGAGGAGCCCGAAATATCAGCTACTCCATTAGACGGGGAGCCGAACCCGTGTGAAGGTGGTCTAGAGACTGACAATAATACCACCTCCAAAGATCCTCAGGAGGGACCCTCTCAAAGGGGCCCTCAAACTCGACAAGCATCTCCCGGAGGAGCTACGGGTAAAGGGCTCGGAAAACAAACACCAAATTTGGTGAATCCCGAGAAGTCCAATTTGAATCCACAGAGTCCATGTTTTTTGCCCTCCAATGACCATGCAGAGACTATAACTATAACTATAAGGGAAGAGGCTGAGCCTCAGGACTGGGAAAGGGGAGTGATGTATAATAGCGCTAATGGGGATTACAAACAATTGACCCTACTCTAAAGGTGTGCCCTATGGTTGCAAGGCAGCCTGGTGGTAACCTGACAGTACAATCAGAATAAACAGCAAATAAACAAAAGAGATACCGGCGCCTAATGAGTCCAAAAATAATGGAATCCTGGATATCCAGTAGAAATAGTTCCAGTTCCAAGGAAATCAACAGTCTCTGTATCTTGGGGTATTCAGATATGACTTGATGCAGTGGAAGTAGAACATGCAATGAAAAAAGAAATATTTAGTGCAACACAGTTAAACAATTTATACAGACATATTTGCAACTGGCTGACATAAACAGACAAAACAAACAGACACAACTAGACAAACAACACTTAAGCAAAGCTAATGATAAAAGTTATTTATTAAACTAGATGATAAAAAGGACAAATGGCTAACAGACCGCTCCGGTGGGTTAAAACCTAGATAACACTCACAGGACGGCTGCTGGTAATTCGCATAGTACCAATGGGGGCTGGTGACCGCGTGTGGGGGATCCGCTGGGTGCCTCAGACGCCTTGTATTCCTTCTGCGTCTCTCCACTGGCAAAAACCGGAAGTGACGCCGTCCTCGTGGCGGACCGGAAATGACGTTGCCGGATGTGACGTCAGAACCTGGCAACCTCCAGTGGAAGATACAGAAAACGGCGATCTGCACCTCCTTGCCCCACAGTCGTTGGAAGAATGCACTCAGCACTTGTACTGCTTGTAAATATAAGCCACCAAATGTCCTATATATAGATAAAAAATGTCCTACGCGTTTCCTGAGGAAGTGTGTTTAGTACGCTTGTACTGTCCCTTTAAGGGCACGTGCACACTCGCGTGCAGGCACGCTGAGACAGCCTGTGTAACCGGAGGAGGAAGTGAGGAGAGCAGCTTCATGTGGAGGAGAGCTGTGAGCCCCACAAGCAGGCCTCCTACACTGCCACTGTTCCTGTTAACCCCTGGAGGGAGAGTCAGCACGACAGTCACGGTGCAGCAGGAATCACATCTCTGCAAAGACATCAGCAGCAGCCGGAAGACTCTTTGTTGCATTGCCTGTATTTGCCTTGCTGCTTGTAAGTAGGGCTCTGATTTTTCATATCTGGATGACCAGCGGTGTTCTCATTTGTCCAAACCATTTTATGGCATACTTCTTTTTATTTAATAAATAGTTTTTATAGTCACTAGGAGTCTCTATGTTATATGTGCAGTGTGTGTATTAGTGTAGACCTGTTTTAACCCTACAGTGTTGCACTATGATCTGTGTCTGTTTGTGTTTTTTCCCCTATATGGCCTGTCAAGCAAGTGTGCTGATCCCCTGAGGAGTACAGGATTATCCAATGAACTTTTGGCGCCAGGTTTTTCTTTGTTTTCACTAGCTACTATTGGAGTACATATAACTACATGTACACTAGCCACCACGGCCACTGTGATCTCTCTTGCAAGGGACTTTAGATTTAAAACACCCCTTCCTAACCAACATCTACCATAGCCACAATATTATAACTATAAGTCTGGTATACTTACATCCCTAGAGCTGTATTATCTCCACCAGAGGTAATTATGAGAGTAACATGAACAATCACCAATACCAAAATCCAGAATAAGGCACACTTATAGGTCAAAGAACCTCAAATACTACATCTCTGGCAAATAACACCTAACTAAGACGAAACGCTCGACATATCTACTATTGTTTAACCACAAGGATCAACTGAGTGACTACAGTAGAATACATAGACTTACACATGTCTATTTTTAAATATTGCATATGAGTGCGAATAAAATTGATTTTAGATATACTTTTTTGCTACCTCTGACCGTGTATAACATAAAGGTCTGCAGTGCGCCATAATAGGGATCTCACTGTATCTGGCTATGGATACAGACTATTACATTTTTTATTATATAATCGTTGTGCCAGTTGTTGTTCTAGTGTTCCAAGCGGGGAGTTAGAGTCCACAGTGGGGAGGATGTAGCCAGGTCCCCCAGGTCTACCCTTATCTCCGCATGCTGGGGGAATAGGGAAGGTTGCAGCGTGTAGGGAGTGCTTCGATATATCGGAGGCTCCGCAGTGACCCGAGCGAGTAGGGCGCTGCCATGTTGGTGTTCGCGCATGTGCAGTGAGCCCATAGAGGTGGTGAGGGAGCAGAGGTCGCGCATGCACAGTAAGAGGTTGCGAGAGCCCACGAAAGAGGAGCTGCTCCTATAGGGTGGAGCGCACAGGACTATGAGTCCCAGCAGCCATAGCGAGACCAGGTGACGCCAGGGAGCCTATAGGGCGGGCGGAATATCGGGAGGAAGAGTTAGGAGGTTGCGCAGGGGAGCACGCCGGGCAGGAGCCCCTACACTAGGCCACATAACCCTGGCCCAGTTAGGCCCTGAGTCCCCGTAGAGTGAAGAGGAAGTAGGGACAGGCCATCAGATAGGGTACAGTCCCCCTTAGTAGCAGAAGGAGAATTGTACACCCAGAGACTGTTACGATATTATACCAGAGGTTTGGGCTCAGACCTCGGGCCGCGCAGCAGTTGCCACCCGGGTGGTATCCAGGCCTTCCTGGAGTTCCTTCGTCATCGGATCCTTTGTGAAGTTCCTTGGCAGGCCCGAGCGCTGGAGCACTCGGCAGGTAACATCATTAAGTGCACCAACTATAATATCAGAACATAGTGGCTGCGCAGTCACACACACATACCTCACTTTGGGGGTGGGGGCTTTTGGGTGTGGGAACTGGACACGGTGTGGGTACACGGTGAAGGGGTCATGTCCTGCGAGACGCAGTATCATAGTATCTCCCCTAGGGAGGGACACCTGTTTATTACATGCAAAGTTATGGTTGCTATTAGTAAAGTCATTGGTTGTTTTACATACTGTGTGTGGACTAGTACATTATTGTCCTGCGAGGAACAACTTCCACTCTGCTGGGAGCCATCGCAGGTGGAGGCACTGCACTTGGTAAAAGGTTATCAGTAGTCCTCTGTGTTGCCCCAGGCTCTCCGTGGCGGAGGCTTAGGCCCCGCGAGCCAACAGGTTAGACAGCATTGGTAGTGCACTGTATTCATCAGGATGCAGGGCTACATAACCATTGGTGGTTCTTTGTTTTTCGCATATACAGTGCACATTTCTTGCATAATCATCTTCTGAAGTTTAGATCACCATGTGGGAATTATTACTTCCTTAAACCTTGATTTCATTACCTGTTGTTCACTTACAGATAACTGGATACAGGATACGCAGATAAGCAAGTGTCCTAAGCGATGATTTATTCAGCTAAAAAGGCCTAGCAGAATATTTGCTGCAGTGTGTGCGCAAACACGGACACACACACACACACACACAGACACACACGTCCTCTTTACAGCATGCGCACCTACTCAACAGATGGAAAGCTATAGTAATTATACTTTCCCAATCACACCACACCCAAGAACAATTCCAGCCAATCATGTTTGGTAAGTAACTCCCGTGCCATGACAGCAATATTTCTTGCAGTGTCAGCAGACAAACAACTTCCTGCAGCTATTGTTGTTGACCATGAAATTGTAACACTCCATACACCTCTATTATTCATCTGTTCTTATGAACAGACTAATTCAGATCAGTAGGGGTCACTCTTGTTTCATAATCTCTGTAATATGAATTTATTTTCATGTGTTTGTCTTTTAATACATGTTTCCTATAGCAGACGTATCCTCTTGGACTTTTCAGACAGACAATGAGTAGAAATACAGTAGTTGGAACTGAGAATACACAAGATACGAATTCTGTAACATGGCTTTGCACGGTCTGCTCAGGGAATCATCGAAAATAACAGGAACACAAACATACGAATCCTATAGCATACATTCTCGTGTCTTTTTAGAGAGTCGTTAGATTAGGGAATATCGCGCTAAAGTTATAAAATTAGAATAAATAGAATTTTATTTCTGTTAGGTCCGTGGATTAAAACATTTCAGAACCTCTTTCATACCATTGTGGAGAGTTTCAGTATTAACCAGATAAAGAAAAGCCCGATTCCATTTAATTACCAGAGATTTCAGAAGTCTGCCTTTTCATTTATTTCTATTAAAATATCTGAAACTAAATTTGTTGCATATTTAGCTTGTTTAGAAAGGTTTATGTTGTCTAGTTTGCTTCTGGCCCAAAGGTCTAGGTTAAGTTTCATTAAGTGTTTTACGTAACTTGCAAATACTGTAGGTGTGTTTGAGGAAGATTGTTCAAAGTAAATGAATACTTCAGTATTAGGTGATGAGACCTTTTTTTATTTGGACTGTAACCCTGTGTAGTTTATGGGTTATATGTCTTTCTCCTCCTGTGCAGTAATCCCTGATAAGGGCAGGTTTGCCAGGAGTAATCATGAGGTTTTCCCTCATCCCCATTGATGTGTATTGTGTAATGAAGGAAGTGACATCATGCTCTGTGTCCACTTACAGTGACACAGGGGTGGTGCCTACTGAAGCTATATAGTATGCATCACTTCCTGAATTTAGTTAATGTCTCATCCCACCTGAATGAGACTGTCTGACCCAACACACTGCCAGGGCTCTGGTAAGAATTGTGTCCCTCCCCTAGGGGAGAGGTGGGCAGACTATTCCCCTTACTCTATCACGGAGTAAGGTAAGAGCAAGGACAGCTTCTAGGGCCCTGACGAGGAGTGGTGTCCAGGACTTCTTTGAGGTGGGCAACCTTTATGATGAGTGGCTAGAGACCGGCCGCAATGATGGGCACTCTGCCACTAATGATGTTAATAAAGAATGTCTAACATGAAAGAACCTTCTTGCCTGAGAGTGGAGTCATTCAGGAAGAAGCTGCACCCAGAGGTTCTCTTTCAGGGACTCCTCCCTGCTGTCGTGGGAACCTGGAAGAGATGGAGGCGCTGTACCAGAAGTGAGTAGTCCTCAGCATTACCTCATGAGCCAGTCCTGATGTATTTCCCCATATCACCGCGGAAGACTCAGGAGTTCTGCAAGCCAGCAGGTGCACCACACTACATTACATGTAACATGGGGCAGTTTCCTCACGTAAGGGGCCAATGTGAGATTGGGGGCGGGGGGGGAACACCGTTACATTTTTGGAGGCGCTGCTGAGATAAATCAGGACAGGCTTTTAGCTAGGAAAACTGATGTAGGGACATGTATGCTACCAGGAAAGTGCTGAGATGTGTAACTGTCAAGCGCTCTTAAGGCTAACACTGAATGAGGACACACTGAAAGTGTGCAGGGATGGAGGGAAAGCACAGGGAATGTGTGAAGACCACTATAAAGGTTGGGGCTGAGGGTTAAAACAGCAATCTTACCCCTGTCAGCTCATCCGTCCTGGGTCCAGCGATTCCTCAGTGATTAATCCCGCAGCCTGCATCCGGCAACAAGGTCACGTGAAGAGAGAGGGGTGGATCCGAAGCAACAACACACAGCCCAATGACGTCAGGTTCCAAGTTTCAACATCAAAGCTTTATTGGCAACACACAGATGAACAGCAGCTTTCAACACAGAGGAGGAGGGCTGTGTTGCAGGCCCCACACCCTGCGGTTCATCTCTGTGTGTTGCCAATAAAGCTTTGATGTTGAAACTTGGAACCTGACGTCATTGGGCTGTGTGTTGTTGCTTCGGATCCACCCCTCTCTCTTTACCAGGAAAGTGCTGTGGAGGGCAGGGAGCCTATGGGTAGTCAGGGGTAGAATGTCTGCTCGCAAAGCACACCCTGTATGGTGTGAAGTAGATCTGGAGACAGGGCTATTGCTGTTCTAGTCACCTTGAGGCAGCTAGTCGTAGGATGCCTAAGGGGGGTAGCCTGGTTAACGTGGGTCAGGAACTCCTGGGAGGGTCTGCGCTAGGTGTAGCCAACAGTAGGTGATGCCCTAAGTACTGCATGGAGAATCCCAGACTACTGTACTTCTAGCCAGTAACCAGACTACTAACCACAGAGCACGTATACTGAACTGATGTCGTGTAAAGCAGGCCTGCACAACATACGCCAGCGGGCCGCATGCGGCCGGTCAGTACTCCCTGTGCGGCCCGCGATGCCCCCCCCAGCCCGCTCTGCAGACACAGGAGGGAAGGAGTGCCAGCATTTTGACACGCTCCCCACCCCCTCCTGAGCCCGCTCTGCCGACACATTGAAGGAGCGCTAGCATCGTGATGCCCTCCCTCCCCCCCCTCCAACCCCCTGAGCCCGCTCTGCCTATTAGGGAAGGAGCCAGTAGTTTGATGTGATCCCTGCAGGCAGAGAGGAGAGAAGGAACAGAGCGGAGGCCGGTCTGACTGCAGAGGGTGGGGGCGGGTTCTGACTGCAGAGGGTGGGGGCGGGGTTAGTGACAGCGGAGCCTGTTAGTGAGAGCAGGAAGTGAGGTGCCTGCTGCCAGTAACCAAGATGGCTCCCCCTCCCTCCAGCCTTGCTCCACAGTGAAAGGTAGGACACCCCCCCCCTGCAGCTCCTCCTCAGAGCTAGTGGCAGTGTGGCAGTGTGGCAGTGTGGCAGTGTGGCAGTGGCTGTGTGGCAGTGGCAGGGTGGCAGTGTGTCAGTGTGTCAGTGTGGCTGTGTCAGTGTGTCAGTGTGTCAGTGTGGCAGAGTGACAGTGTGTCAGTGGCAGTGTGTCAGTCTGTCAGTGTGTCAGTGTCAGTGGCAGAGTGTCAGTGGCAGTGTGGCAGTGTGTCAGTGTGTCAGTGTGTCAGTGTGTCATTGGCAGTGGCAGTGTGTCAGAGTGGCAGTGTGTCAGAGTGGCAGTGTGTCAGAGTGGCAGTGTGTCAGTGCATCAGTGGCAGTGTGTCAGAGGCAGTGTCAGTGTGTCTGTGGCAGTGTGGCAGTGTGTCAGTGGCAGAGTGGCAGTGTCAATGGGGTTATGTGAGGTGAGGTGCAGGGGGAGAGTGATGTGAGGTGAGGTGCAGGGGGGTGAGGTGCAGGGGAGTGAGTGAGGTGAGGTGCAGGGGGGGGGGGAGGTGTAGTGGGGTGATGTGAGGTGCAGGATGGGAGGTGAGGTGCAGGGGGGAAGTGTAGTGGGGTGATGTTAGGTGCAGGGAGGTGATGTGATGTGAGATGCAGGGGGAGAGTGATGTGAGGTGAGGTGCAGAGAGGGGGGAGGGTGCAGAGGGGTGAGGTGCAGGGGGTGGGATGTGTGTGGTCTGCAGAGGGTATTGTGTGTTATGTGGAGGGGGAGTATTGTGTATGGGTGAGGGTGAGAGATGGGGTGTGAGATAGAGGGTGAGTCTAACAAAGGTTGATGATGAGGGGTGCAGGGGGAGATATATGAAGGTGATTAGTACTGGGGGAGATATGAGGATGATGAGGGGTGCTGGGAGAGATATGAGGATGATGAGGTGCTGGCGCAGATATATGAGGATGATGAGGGGTGCTGGGAGAGATTGATGAGGGGTGCTGGATGAGATATGAGGATGATGATGATGATGATGATGATGATGATGATGATGATGATGATGATGATTGATGATGATGATTGATGATTGATGATTGATGATGATGATGATGATGATGATGATGATGATGATGATGATGATGATGATTTTACCCGTGCGGCCGAATCTGTTTTTCTTGGAGCAGTTCGGCCCTTCTCGCTTTACAAGTTGTGCAGCCCTGGTGTACAGCATACACAAGAAAGAGTTTAGCCTAGCCTGAGGTAGTGCAACACAACTGAATAAGACACACTTGCGATACATGTGGATGTGCACGGCATACTTTATTGCATCAACATGGCGACTGCCCAGCATAGGAGCACCATGTGCGATTGCCGCACGTCGGTGGTGATGCGCCTACCGGTGGGCCACTACAGCGGTGCTGAAAAGAAGGAAAAGCTACTTACCAGTGACCTCGAGCTGTTGAGTATAGAAATTCCCCGACAGCACGCGCTGGTGCGACCGGAGCAGCGGAAGAGTCCACGGCCGTGGCGACTCCCAGCGTGTCGGAGGAAGAGGATCCCATCGCAAGCCAGCGGAGTGGTGAGATACCCTCTTACCTCCCACAGGCTCCGATGGAGGCGGCCGAAGAGAAAGGCCCGACCATGGCCCAAGTGGAGCTGAGGGGCGACGTTGAATATCCGGCGCTGGATGTCGAGATGGAGGAGGAAGTTCAGGTGGGGGACCCCACCCAAGATGGGGCGCCCTCACGAGAGAATGATGACGTCACTTCCGGTAGCCACAGCGGAGCCGACCGGAAGCATCCGGCATCGAAGCTGATCAGTACCAGTCTGTCCCAGGAAGAAATGGACAGGTATCGGCAAGCGGTGAAGAATCGAGGCAACAAGAAGAGTGGTGAGCCTGCTCTTCCCAAAGTCACCACGGGTCGTGTCATAGCCAAGTTGTTAATTACGATACCGCAACGTAAGAATACTTCCCCATTCCCTCTGCCCAAGACAATTGCCACTATTCTTGCCCCTGTCACGTCTCCCTCGGGGTCCCGATCGAGCCAAGGGGGGTCTGGGGAGTTACGGGACACGTCGGAGGAACGTCCTGGGTCGGCCATGGACTGGGGGGACTGTTTTACGTCTGATGAGGGGTCGGGAAGGGAAGTAGTACCTGCTGTGATACACCCGAAAATGAATCCCACAAATTATACCCATATTGTAAGGGGAAGGCCAAAGCGTTATGGGACTGCCACCCATTCAAATACTACATCTGGTGTCTCTTCTGGTGGAGAGACTGAGGGGTCTGACACTGCGTTAGCAGTAAAGAAGCAGTCTTCGGAGCATAGCACCAAGTGGTGGGCTCCGTTGTATGAGGGGTATTCTGAGTGGTTTGACCACACCAGATTCATCTTAATGCGAGGAGATGTAGTTGATCACTGGTGGGATGTGGGTGAATACTCGGCTGAGGAAAGCCACGAGGAGTTAGTGAGGAGGTGGGATGAAATCCAGAAGGGAATAGTCATCCCAAAGGGGTCCTCTATATTGTATGATCTCATTGCCCCTGAAGAACCACTGTCATGGGTACTGCCAGGCAAAGCAGGGAATAAGAGGCTGGTGAGGCTAAGCAGGGCTGAGAGGGCCATAGTAGCGAGATATAAGCAATCTCATGGATTGGAGTATCCTTATGTTCCCGAGCCCCTAATGCAGGAGGTTGAGGACAATCAGGGTACCTGTCAAAGGGAAGCAGTGTAGGACTACCTTAAGTCAAAGTCTAGTTACTCTGAACACAGAACAGAGGCTAAGATATGTTATCTGATGCGGGTTTGGAGTGTCGGCAGAAACATTTACATGTATAAGATGGAGTATAGACCAGAAAATGGGCCGCCTAGATCATACAGTATTACAATTGTTGATCACAATGGGCGAGAGGTAAAGAAACCCGATCCCAGACATTACTATTGAAGTTTGGATTATCCTAGTGAGTAATCCTAGTAGTACACTATCTGTGGTAATATGAGGTTCTGAATACAGTAATGCAGTTATGGTGATTAGGCATTATGTTGAAATATGTATGGTGTGTGCCAATGTATTTGTACTTTTGTATTGATGATATTGTTGTTCTATGTTTTGCAGTTGCCTGTTGGAGGAAGGCCCAGCAAATTTAGGACCAAGTGGGGACCATTGGATTCCACCAGAGAGAGAGTGTAACCCTGTGTAGTTTATGGGTTATATGTCTTTCTCCTCCTGTGCAGTAATCCCTGATAAGAGCAGGTTTGCCAGGAGTAATCATGAGGTTTTCCCTCATCCCCTGTGATGTGTATTGTGTAATGAAGGAAGTGACATCAGGCTCTGTGTCCACTTACAGTGACACAGGGGTGGTGCCTACTGAAGCTATATAGTATGCATCACTTCCTGAATTTAGTTAGTGTCTCATCCCACCTGAATGAGACTGTCTGACCCAACACACTGCCAGGGCTCTGGTAAGAATTGTGGCCCTCCCCTAGGGGAGAGGTGGGCAGACTACTCCACTTACTCTATTACGGAGTAAGGGAAGAGCAAGGACAGCTTCTAAGGTCCTGAGTAGGAGTTGGTGTCCAGGGACTTCCTTGAGGTGGGCAACCTTTATGATGAGCGGCTAGAGACCGGCCGTAATGATGGTCAGTCGGCCACTAATGATGTTAATAAAGAATGTCCAACATGAAAGAACCTTCTTGCCTGAGAGTGGAGTCATTCAGGGAAAAGCTGTACCCAGAGGTTCTCTTTCAGAGACTCCTCCCTGCTGTCGTTGGGACCTGGAAGAGATGGAGGCGCTGTACCAGAAGTGAGTAGTCCTCAGCATTACCTCATGAGCCAGTCCTGATGTATTTCCCCATATCACCGCGGAAGACTCAGGAGTTCTGCAAGCCAGCAGGTGCACCACACTACATTACATGTAACATGGGGCAGTTTCCTCACGTAAGGGGCCAATGTGAGATTGGGGGGGGGGGGGGGGGGGGATACACCGTTACAGGACTGACAATTAATATTATAAGACAAGCTTTCAAGAGTTCTCTCTCTCTTCCTCAGGTCAGCGATATGGATTTACAGAGGTTCATGAGTTTAGCACATGGATGAGAAGTAATGAGTGACACACTGTGCTCATTTATGTCATTATCCAGAATCCCTGGCTGCAGTGGAAGCACTGTTTGCTAAGCAATGATGGGGAAAGACAGGGTTGCAGACCTGTCAGATTCATGCAAATGCATCACAAATGTTTTTTTTTAATTACTGTACATTACTTTAACACCGATGTTAAAAAAAAAAACAAAAAGAAAAGGAAAACAACAGGATCACCATCTAAGGCAAATCATGCAGAGAATGAATAAACAGACAGGGAAATACATGGATGAGAGGGACAGTGAGACCATACATCAATCAGTAGGTTGCAAGGGGGAGTGGGGTTTAATTGTACAATTCATAGAGAGGGAGAAACATTACTGTACAAAAAATGATGCTAGTGGGTTAAACCCCCAGATCAGCATAAAAGATGTAATTTTGTTGTTTCCCCCCCACCCCGACTTTAATATGTGCATCAATACAATCCACACGATGACACTGTAAGTAAATTAGCCAAGTTGGACGTCGATTCGTTTTCCTGTGATCGATCGGTGAAGGTTCCGCTTGGGGATTCATTAAATGGCTGTCAGTGCAGCAGAAGAGGACCAAAGATGCTATATTTTCTGGGGAAGATCATGTGACCAGACACTCACTAGATACAATAAGTGTGCTGCTAGAAAGAGGGCAGCGTTCAAAAAGCGGTATGCCAGAGCCCATTTCCGAAGAGGAAGGGGATATGACTTTGTAAATGGTTGCTATAGAAACAAAACATGCTTGTTACATTATAATACATTAAAAATTTAATTCAGAATTGTTTTTTTTTTAAATGCTACAAGTATTTTCTCATTGTACAGAACTGATATATTTAAAAACACACACGTAGGATACTGCTTGGTCTGCAGCTTTAAGTCCTCTTATTTCAGTGTCAAAGAGTATTATCATTTTGAGTTCAAATGTTTTCCGTTCTTGAGTGCTTTTACATGTTCCATTGAGGATTTGGATTTTTAAATCATTTATGGAATGATCTGGCTGTGAGAAGTGGTCTCCCACCGGAGTGAACAGAAAAACAAAGAACACCTGGCACTCTTATCATTACAGCAACAAATCAGGGTGAAAAAAGGGGGGATGAGATTGGGCTGAGAACGTGCACCTTAAGTGAAACTTCTTTGTCTTTTGTCAGGGACATTGTCTTTGATGGTGATTTTTTTGATAGAATGAAAGACTTTTGAGAGTATAATCTAATTTATTTTGGAGCGCAAATCTACATTGTATCCGAGTTGAAAATGTAGCAAAATAATAGGACTGCTCCTGTGAGAGCTAGAGTTATAAAAGTACAGGTGCGTGTCAGGTTTGCTTATAAAATTGCTGGTACTGTGGTATTTTTGCCTATAAAAGGAGTGGTACCGTGTCAGGTTTGTATATAAAAGTATTGGTAGTGTGTGAGTTGTGGATAGAAAGTACTGGTAGTGTGCCAGGCTAGGTTATAACCGTGGCAGTTTTGCTTATGAAAGGAGTGGTACTCTGCTAGGTTTGATTTGAAAAATGCTGGTACTGTCAGCTCAATAGTTATTTCATATAACAATCCTGTGTGTAGCTGTAAATGTATAAGGGTTTGAATACCAGGGACAGAGTAATTCTATAGTATAGGACCTAACAGAAAGTGCAGAGATAGATGTCCAATGTTGTGGTACTGTATGTATGTACTGTATGTCACATTATTTGTTGTGAATGCGCAGGTGGTTCTGGCCGTGTATACACATGCGCAGGCAGTTCAGGCCGCTTGTGCGCATGTTCAAACAGTATTGTGCGCATGCTTGTGTCTTAACGGCCATATATATGCACATGCGCAAGTGGTCCTTGAGGCGCCTGCGCATGCGCTAACAGGACAGGTCGCCTCTATGCATGCGTATACAATTCTAGCAATGTATGCGCATGCTTGAGTGGTACCAGATACTTCTGTGCATGCGGCGAAAGCCGTTTCTGTGCATGCGTGGCGAACACCATTCCATTACAATACTTTCAGTACACATACTTCTATGCATGCAAGCGGGTACGGACTCTTCTGCGCATGCGCGGCCAACACAGTCCTATTACGTCACTTCCATTACACACTTCCATCTCCATGAAGGAGATTTGTCCTATGAAAATACACTACGTGCTAGCAAAGAAGTTTCACTTAAAAAATAATAAGTGACCAAGTGTTAAAGGTGATGTAAATGTAAAGAAGAGGATACGCTGCTCAAAACCCAAATTAAACATGCTCATAGTTCTTGAATGTACTGTAGTTTCTTTGTGTAGTAAGGAGTGCAGAATCACACCAGATGCAAAAGAAATAACGAGAACATACTGTAGTACAATATTGACAGAAAATAGAGATAAATGTGTCTAGTATTTTTATGATGCCAAAACTCACATGGCCCCAAGAAATATCAGGAAGTGATAGATATGTAGCCAGGTCCCCTGCGGTATTACCTTCTCCTGTCATATGCGAGCCGAGTAGCACTAAGGGTTGCGGCCGGTATCGTGTTGTGGTGGTTCCGCCGGTTCGCGGAGCAGGGCGCCGCCATTGTTAGGGGCGTTGCGCATGCGCGAGAAGCAGGAGCACTCCAGGACTACAGGGAGCTCGCGTCTGCGCAGTTAAGGTCCAGAAAGCCCACGAAGGACTAGCCAATAGGGAGGAGGATCTCTGTGGGCAACCGGAGATATATTTCACGCGCAGGAACTACGTAGTCAGTCGGGGACTGGAGCGGCAAGGGGTAAGAGGTAGGGTGCTTTGGTCCGTGACTCCGAGCACTAGGACAGGGACCTGCCCCTTATCTATAAGCCAGTAAGGAATCCAGCGGACGCTGCACTGTCCGCCGAGAGGTTTGGGCCTATGCTAGGTCTTACAGGGATCCATAGACTATAAGTGCGGAGGCTCCGTGCGGAGTGACTACAGCCGGTGGACATCAACCGGGCTGCCATTAAGTACAGACGACGGAAGAAGCGGTGATATTATCCACGCTGGAATTCACCTCACCATTGGAGGACATATAGCGATCCCATTGCGGTATAGCAGCACCCGCGGCTGGAGCCCTGGCAGGTAACACCACAACACACGTGCACCAACCAGGCCTACCATTGACATAGTGGCTGTGCAGTCACACACAAATACATATACGCGGGTCTACGAATTGGGAGTGCAAGACGTTGGGTGGGACTCATTGGACTTGAGGGTGGGATTATTGTGTTGGGACGGTAGCGTCCACCCAGACGCATAAAGTGTGGACACCCGCCGTGGTGTCCGTTATAGCTAACCTTGAGGAAACGCTGAGTTGGGTTACCTTTAGAGAGGGACCCCTGTTGTTATCTGTTTGACTTCTATGTTTTAGTGAGTAGTAAAGAAGTATTCGTTCTTATACATTATTGTATGTGTTATTGATTGTCCTGCGAGGAACCACTCCCCCTCTGGTGGGAGCCATCGCAGGTGGAGGCGCTGCATCATTGTAAGTAATATCCATTGTTTAACTGCCCCAGGTTCCCCGTGGCGGAAGCTCAGCCCTCCTGTGAGCTAACAGGTTATGCACCACACTGAGTAACTATATATGTTTTCTGCACCCACACAGTATAATCTGCGGTTGGGGGGGGGGGAAACCTGTTACAGATATAATGGGTTAACTCCAGAAATCCCTTTGATTGGCTCCTTAATATCAACCTCTTCCGATTCCGGGACAGAAGATAACACAAAAAAAGGTGTATATAGTAAGATTTATGTAGGACCACCAAATGTAAAAATTAAACTCACATCTTAAAATGTTAAATCAGTGTAAAGAAGGAGCTCCCGCCACAAAAATGTCACCCTTCTGAGATTTGTATCGTCGCTGCTCTGCTCAGACCTGAAGCCGGCTCTCTTAGCCTCGATCCTGGGGTCGCGGGAGTAAGCTCTCACAATAGTTCGTCCAGTGGCTGTCTCCTCTCCGTTGCAATACAGGTCACTGGCTCTATGCATTTTGTTGCTGCTACGTCAAGAGCCATGTATCTTGTGTCCAAAGTGGACAACTTATTTACCTTAATGCACTGCTGCAATTATTTAATCAGATCCACTAACACATGGTATCTATTTTGGACCAAACTCATGGATTAAGTCACATATAGGTCATAACAACCAGGCAATTAACCCTTGATGCACAGAAAATCTTTTTTTGGTCATTAGCCTTCAAATTCATGTACACAGACCTCAATGTGTTGCAGCAGAAAAGACAAAACTTCCTAAAAAGTCAGAAACATGTCTAGACTAATATAATACTGTATATCAAACAGCAATAAAATAAAAAAAAAGTTAAAAAGCATACAACAATATTGCAACATAGTAGTAGAATAATCATAACATAGTAACAAATGAGCTGTTAATAACCCTAAAAGGTAATGGTGGTTGAAACTACAATAACAATGTATATGGATATTGTAAACATAACCAGTGATTGACTTATTGCTATTTGTATATCATTATTTGAAACTAGCTGAGAGACCCGGCGTTGCCCGTGAGTTAAATTTCCCGTTATGAGAGGGGGGGGGGAGGGGGGACAGTGGAACATGGGGGGGGGGCCAGTGGACAGAGGGGGGGTGTCCGGGTGGGACATGATTGGGGACAGTTGGCCAAAGGAAGTTGGTGGTGGGCCGTGGACGGAGGGAGGGGCATATGTGAACCGTAGGGGGGGGGGCAGGGTGGATCAGGGTGGGGGGTCCCCACCCTACATTTCTGACACAACATGAGGCACACACTCAGTTACACACACACACCCTGTCCCACAACACACACATGACACCCACACAGTGTCACACACCCCACACCCACAACACACACACACAACACACACAGATATGTCACCTCTCTCCTTCTGGGCGCCGCCATTCTGAGGCACTCGGCGCCGCGAGGGAGGAAGGTCCGTTCATTCGTCCTGGCACGCCATCTTAGGTACCGGCGCCCGCGTTCCTGCCCACTTGCTTGTCCCACTCGTCTCCGTGGAGGGAAGGAGAGCTGAGCGCCAGAGAGGGAGAGAGAGCTGGCGCCCGGGGAAAGGGATGATAGCTGAGCCGCCGGCAGGGAGAGAGAGCTGATCGCCGGGGTAGGGAGAAGATCTTGAGCGCCAGGAGGGAGAGAAGCTGACTGCCGGGGATGAGAGAGAGCTTTAGCGCCGTAGAGGGAGAAGAGCGAGCGCCGGGGAGGGAGGAGAGCTGAGCTCCGGTGAGGGAGAGAGAACTGATCGGCCAGGAGATGGAGAGAGAGCGAGCGCCGGGGAAGGAAGAGAGGCTGAGCTGCCGGGGGGGAGAGAGACCTGAGCGGCCATGGAGGAGTAGAGAGCTGAGCGCCGGGGAGGGTAGAGAGAACTGAGCGCCTGGAGGGAGAGAGAGCTGAGCACCGGGGGAAGGAGAGAGATCTTAGCGCCCGGGGATGGAGATAGATGAGTCGCCGGGGAGGGAGAGAGAGCTGAGCGCCGTGGGGGGTGAGGAGAGAGACTGATGCAACCGGGGAATGAGAGCTGAGGCGCCTGGGAGGGAAAGAGAGGTGTTATGCGTGTGTGTGTGGCCGATGGGGAGAGAGTTGCAGTTGGTGACGTCGACCCAACATCTTGATTGGCCAGACTGGCTGAGGACCAATCGATCACCGCAAATAGCACAAACCTTTTCTTTTTATCTAGTAAGATATTGATCCTAAAAGGATACCTACCCAAAACACTGGGGTATCAAATTTCAACACATTATCTCATAACATGACTACCATCCAAATGAGATGGCACTAGATAAATATATTTTAAATCTAAACAAATATTGTACCTTTAAACATACTCCAATCTGTAGAAGACTGTCGGAACAATATGCAATATGTTCTGTTTACGCCCCCTCCCCCCCCCCTCCCCCTCCCCTCCCCCTCCCCTTCTCCTCCCCCCCTCCCCCTCCCCTTCCCCTCCCCTCCCCTCCCCCTCCCCTCCCCTCCTCCTCCCCTCCCCTCGGGGCGTCCCCACCTCCTCCCTCTCCCCCCCCCCTCCCCCCTCGCCCTCTCCCGTCCCTCCCCAATCCCCCTGCCCCTCCCCCTCCCCGTCCCCTCACCCTCCCCTCCCCTCCCCTCGCCCTCCCTCCACCTCCTCCCTCCTCCCCCTCCCCTCCCGGCCCCCCCTCTCCTCCCCGTCCCGCCTCCCCTCCCCGCTCCCCCTCCCGCTCCCCCGTTCCCCCCCTCGGCGCCGTCCCCTCAACCACCTACAGCCTCTCCGCCCTCCCCCTCCCCC
Organism: Ascaphus truei; assembly: GCA_036426205.1. NCBI lineage: Eukaryota > Metazoa > Chordata > Amphibia > Anura > Ascaphidae > Ascaphus > Ascaphus truei. Next base: position 234,890,800 of record CM071570.1, on the reverse strand, counting down.
TCCCCCCTCCCCTCCCCGTCCCCTCACCCCTCCCCCTCCCCTCCCCTTTGCAGCTTCTGCCGTCAGCTCCTTATTCACTGCATATATTGCTCTGCTGAAAACACAGCTGTGCCTGTGGAACCGATACATTTGTTGCATTTGGGCTTTCCAGTTAGCTCATAACCAGGTTGTCTGGGCAACCAACTTATTCCCCTAGTTTAGTGAAGTTTCCCTTGCTCCCTGTCGTGATTCACAGATAGTCTCATCCTCAGACTATTCCTGTTCGCTCTAGAAAGCCATTTACTTCCTTTCCACCCAGGACACTGAGTGAGTACCTTCGGCAGTGGATATTCAAAGTCGAGTGTAAATAGCCGCTTGGCTATTCCCACTCGAGTGCAAATAGCTAAGCGACTATTTACACTCGACTGTGAATAAATGAAAAAAAAAAGAAACATCTGACCAAGAACCGAACCTCCCTTTTCCCTTCCTTTCCCCTTCTCTCCTTTCCCCTCTCCCATCTCCTCCCCTGGGGCTCTCGCCCCATTCCTCCTTTCCCCTCTCTCCCCCCCACCCCCCACCACTCCGTTTGCCCCTTTCACACCACCACGTTCACATCTCTCTGTTTTACCCCCTCTTTATTTCTGTCTACCTTTGTCTACCTTAAATGCCTTTATTCACTAAAATGCATCATCAGTTATAGCTCAGTGATAGTGCTGCTTCCCATGAGATGAGTGAACCAGGGTTCGATTCTTGGCTCGGATGTTTTTAATTTTTTTTCCATTTTATTCACAGTCAAGTGTAAATAGCCGCTTGGCTATTTCCACTCGAGTGCGAATAGCCAAGCAGCTATTTGCACTCGAGTGGGAATAGCCAAGCGGCTATTTACACTCGACTGTGAATATCCACTGCCGAGTACCTTCATGCTATTAGCCCTAGCAAGGCCTTTCTGTTTTTACACACGCCATTACCCTTGATACACAGCACTTTTAGAGAAGCACTCTCTACCACACTACTCCACCTACAAGAACCCTTTGTTTCTTTGACTTTTGCAATAAAACTAAGAAAGACAAAAAGGACTTGTTGTGCTTTGGAAGAGGGAAGGCATGAGTTAAGCTAACTGGAGCCATTCATACACCACACGTGACCCTGGTTCCAGGATAAAGACATAAGAAAAAAACAAGGGTAAGGACACTTCCAAAGAATAGCAACCATAATATTGGGGACCTACAAGTCTAACTTAAACAATTGCTGAAATGGAAAAGATCTGAACACTCCCAGCTAAAACGGCAAAATGACAATAGCTAAAGGGACCCAGGATAGAATTCATACAATAAATGCACCAAATATCAATATCTATTTAATCCATCCAGAATTAATGTTTTGAGTCAATTATTTCAAATAACGAAATAGCTCCTGACTTTGCTATCAGTCTCAGTGTGTCTGCCTCCCTATCTCACTTCCCCAGACCTCCTCACACATTCCTTGCAAACTGTTCACACACCGATTAACCCTTTTGTCACCAGAGTAGTCTTAGTATACCATAATCCAATTGTCAAGCCCATAATTCCACATTTTCACAGCCCCTACCTTTCATGTTGGGAACCTTTAGTGGGTGATGCATGATCTTTAGAGCAGAATGACCCTTCCCCATACCACAATCTAATTCTCAGGCCCATATCTCCATTTTCCGACAACTGCCTACAGTATGTGTGTCATTGAATTTCTGCACAGTTCTAGTATTTGGGGTGTTGTCAAAAATAAAAATAGATGCATGAATTAATAAAGGGGATGGAAAAATCTTACTTTTGAGGAGAGACTACGTCATTTAGATTTGTTCACATTAGAAAAGAGGGGATATGATAACTATATACAAATATATTCTGGGACAATACAAGGAGCTTTCAAAAGAACTATTCATCCCAAGGGCAGTACTAAGGACATGATACCTTAGGCCCATAATATAGTGGTCACGCTTGCTCCGCCATGCGCACGCGTGGCACTTATAATTGGCTGTGGTTAGCCAGCCGTTGTATGCTAGGGCCGCGGATCGAGGGGGAAGACTCCAAAAATAATCTTTTCGCACCACTACCGCTCAGTGTGAGACTGCAATGTATGTGTGTATATGTGTGTATATGTGTGTATATGTGTGTATGTGTATGTGTGTATATACCAACAGTTCTGATCGATTTTTCCATCCGGTTCACCAGTACAAGTTCATCCTGTGATAACTACACAGAAAGGGCTCTGTGTCTCTGCTTGGAATGCAGTCTATGAGCAAAGCAGCCTCAATCCATCTCCATGCACGCTCCGGCTGTAAAGCGTGCACTTGCGTGATGACGTAATGTCGCAATTTCGTACCCTGACGTGTTTCGTCACACTCGGGCAACTTTATCAAAGGGAGACTGCATTTCAAGCAGAGACATGGAACACTTTCTGTGTAGTTATCACAGGATGAACTTGTACTGGTGAACCGGATGGAAAAATCGATCAGAACTGTTGGTGTGATCCAGGACGGTGTATACCTCGTTGGCGGTGATTATTATCACAAATCGCTTGATTTACTAATACCTTTGTGAGTGTTCCTAATCCCTCTCCCAATCCCTTTTTAATATTACATGTACTTTTTTACGCTATGAGGCGTGCGCTCTCTGTCTTTTCGTTTCTATAGATTTCTGCTGGAATTGGTTTTTCCATCTGAGAGCAGCCTTGGACTTTCTATCTGTCCCTATTTGAACTTTTCAGGACTCGTCTAAGGGTTGGAATATTGCACATGTTTAGTTCATTTTGAATATTTGTATTTATATGCATTTCACTCTTTTTCATGTATTTTTTAGAGTGTGTTCTTTAAGTTTGCTTTTTTTAGCCCCTTTTTTCACTAATAGAAATTTTTCTCAACACAGGCACATTTTCTAGATTAATTTTCTTGTACAATTTATATGTATCACCACATATATTCAAACACATTTTTTCGATATTGTACTGTTTCACAGGTGGCGTTACTTAATTTCTTTTTTTTTATATATATACTGTATGCATATATATTTATCAAAGTTGTACATGTTATGTTTGTAGAAATAAATTATTTATTCTCACATGTCTGTTTTTTTATTATATAATAAATTATTAACTTTTCAAACAATCTATACACACACACATATAAACACACACACATATAAACACACACACACACACACACACACACACACACCACACCCCACACACACACACACACACACACACACACACATATAAACACACATCTTTGCACGTCGCTCACAGCACGAACCCGTACACACAAAAAGTGTGCGTCATGTGCACGCGCGCGCCAACTATAAAAAAAGCCTTAAGGTTGGAGGAAAAGTGATTTCCCCAGCAACAAGGAAAATGTTCTTTACAGATAGGGCAGTTAAAATGTGGAACTTATTACCCATATAGACTGATGGCAGATACAATAGCGATCTTCAATAAAAAGGTTGGGCATATTTTAAGAAAGTAAAGGTGTACAGGGAAATACCAAATAATTAAACACGGGAAGGATGTTGGTCCAGGGAATAATCTGATTGCCATTATTGGTGTCAGGAAGGAATTTCCCACCCCCCCAGGAGATTTCATTGGATAATGTTTCACAGTTTTGTTTGTTTGTTTTTGTTTGCCTTCCTCTGGATCAATATACTGTATATACTAATGCACAGTAGTATAAGTAACTGTCATCCAAATGTAAGATAGGTTGAACTCGATGGACATACAGTATGTAACCATCGTTTTCAAAATTCTGCATTTTGTCTATTAATAAGTGGTTGATTATTTATACAGAAACCTTTAGAAACACACTATTCACTGAATGGAAATTAATATAGTTCAAATTCAGTTGTTTTCTTAAGATGTTACTGTCCATGATCCATGAGACAATGGTTTCCCAGAAGAGGTTTTCCCAGAAGCAAACTTATGAGGCTACTTGAAAAGTGTATTTTTTGATATGGAAATGTCTCTGGATTACTACTCAAATGCTTAAACTCTGATTACAAATTATTTGAAGGGCACAATCCAGGGAAGAGTTTCCAGAACTGACCAATAACATATATATATAACTATATATTAAAGAATATATATAATATAGTAGATATCTATATATACTATAATATATTAGATAATATACTCAATATACTAATAATTATATATATATATATATAATAGATGAAGTAAACGTTACATGAGTTCTAATAAGACTGTAGCGACTCGCGTAAAGTAATGTATAAGGCACCAGGAATGGTGTACTATATTTCATATATAGTTGCAAAGGGTCTAAAATCAGATTCCTCTACACCTCTATCACAAATCAGCCTGATCTTATTAGAATCGCAGTTCATTCATTGTTCCCTGTGCTGGACTATTTGTCCCACTATATTAATAGGGGTTAGTAACAATAATTTGCATTTATATATTTTATTTGATTACCATGTGTATTACTGCTGTGAAGCGCTATGTACATTAATGGCGCTATATAAATAAAGACATACAATACAATACAATATTGCAAGCACTGTACAGTAGATCCATTTTTTTTTCTTTATCCTTAGGATGATCAAGAGTTGAGGGTGAAAACATGTTCGTCACTATGTAAACAGTACAAATATGGAATGGATGACCTCAGAGCGTGGGTCATTATTCATTATTCAATGTAATGATAAACAGAACTTTACCTCTGTGTAAGTAAAAGCCAATAGTAATTAATAATAAGCAACTTCATCATCTTACGCCATCATTTTCCTTTTCAAAAATGTTCCAAATTTTAATCTTGGATAAAAAAAAAATGTAACCTACAGTACTATTGCCAATTGTATTGTTACTGTTGCTATTGTTTCCTTTCTTGACAATGACATCAGTGCAATTGCACTACCAAAGTTATGGGTCTTTGCTTTTATGCTAGATGTGGTTTTTCACTTGATGCTGACATCAGAGACAAATGATTAATTCCCATTAAATTAGGTTCTTGTGTTGTCAATCAAGACAAGGCTCTGAGCAAACTTTGTTGAGCTAACTTAATTCTAAACACATTCCTTACATGTATATGTTGTACATTTGTAATGCAGAATTATTTGTAATTAATTTTAGGAAAATAAATTATTACAAATGTGTGCATTTCTTAAATCATTGTATGAAGGTCATTGAGTTATTAGAGGAACTCAAGATTGTGGGACATCAATATATATATATTGTGGTTATTTTGAGGGTTCTATATGAGCTTGTTGGGGTTCTGTATGTTTTGCAATTCTGTTCAGCTGGTCCTAGCTGATTTGGATGGTGGCTCCTCCTTCCCAGGTTTGAAGCTCACCCCCTCCCACTATTAAATGGTTAAAAGCTCACTCCATTTCACCTCCACACACATGCGAACCTGCATACAGTTTGATTGCGACAAATCTAATACAGAGTGCTTTTCCTGGTAATGTACAGGTTAATAAGAGCTTCAATCAGATTTAGAACTATGCAACTAATTTTTACAGATTTATTATAAATCATTCTTCCTGGTAATGTACAGGTTATTAAGAATTGATATTAGTGTTAGGACCCTTGAGACGTGGTCTGCCTTGGAGGGGCTCAAGGGCTCACAACACTTTGACCAAAGAGGTAAACTAAAAGACCATTTTATTCAAAAGATATATATCTATATATATATCAATATATATATAGATATATATATATATATATATATGTTTGACTGAGTGCTGATATACTAGGTTTCCTTTTCTCCTGTATACTTTAATCCCCTACCTAGTAAGCACCTCAACGTGGTTCACATTGTGGCGGTGCGGGAGTTTTCCTTGTGTGTAGCTTGTTTTTCTTTTAAATGCTACTAGTAATTTGTCATAGTACAGAGCTGATTTTTTTTTTAAACACACATGTAGGATATTGCTTGGTCTGCAGCTTTAAAATGACTTTAAGCAAGAAGCTGCCTGCAAACCAGTTAATAAATGAGACCTATTACCGGTTTCTAACTGTAAGGATTCTCCCCATTCATACCATTGAAAAAGGTCCCACACCACATCCTAAATAATACCATTTCTCTGGACTATGGGTATCAGTTGTATGAGGTCCCTTTTCAGACTCTTCCTACCCCCCATAAAATGAGCAGGTCGTGTTGGGGGGGGGCTTCTGATTTAACCCTATCTGACTGCCACCTATCTCTGGGTTACAAGCATAATAATGATAATTATAATAATACTTTCCTGGTTCTCTATTACTATTTATGTATCTGTCCCATGTCCTACAGGGATAGTTTTAATCATAATAAGCCAGGAGCGGCCAACCAACTCCAGTCCTCAAGGGCCACCGACAGGTCAGGTTTTTCGGGAAATCCCTTCTTCTGTTGTTATTTTTAACTGTAGGTATTATTTCATTTCAAAGATCTACATTTTTTTTTTTTTAAAGGGGCCCAAAAATACAAGATAACATCAATATTTTCTACAAAATAATAAAGTGCAGAAACATTAAGCCGTGAATGATGTGATCCCAGTAAAAACAGAAAGGGGAGTTAAATGGAGAAATTAGAAATAAAATAAAACGTTGTTTATTGTAAGTGGCAGTGGATATTTAAGGAATGCTGTTCCTGGGATTAAGAAAGAAGATGCAACACAGGGCTTTACCCAGGAGACACAAGGAGGGGACATTCTGTTTGTTTTTATAGTAGAACATTATCCTGACATAACTTCCTATTATATCTTGAATGCCAGATGATTAGACACAAAATGAAACAGTGTGCGTTCCTGAGATCGGCTTGTACTGTGAGACACTGGCACATAACAATAGTAGCTGCTGTTTTGTAAACTCTTTGTTCCATTTTGCCAGTCACACGCTAACTTTCTTACACTCCCACGTTACGTAGACATGCCAAAAAACTGCACCAATGTATGGTCATTAAACACATACGGTTTGTCCATTCTCCGGATTGGCCCATGCTTGCTAAGCAATGCTATTCTGTAAGGCATCTTCCTGTGCCGAAAGACGCCTTACCGTTCAAGTGGATATGCCTCAAGTGTGTTACGTACACGTACAGGTTGTGATGTACGTTATTTGCTTTATTTACCTATTGCCCATGTTTAAATGGTACTTAACCCGCCATGCAACGCATGGCCATCACTGCATCAGAAGACAATACGTGGGCAGATCATACGGAGCAGCAGGAGGAATTAAGGGAGTGGTCACTTCATATTGTAATTGTAGGCATCAGTTTCCGCACTTCCTGCAGTATATATTGTCCTGTTGGTGTATTAGTGGAGATGGCAGCACCGAGATGTAGTTAAGATATGGTGCCCTAGAACAGGAGGGCTCAAGCGCCCTCCCTTCCCATACAACAAGTCAGGATTTCAAGATATCCCAGCTTCAGCACAGGTGGCTCAATCAGAGGCTCAGCTGAAGGCCGAGCCTCTGATTGAGCCACCTGTGCTGAAGTTGGGATAGCCAGAAAACCTGACCTGTTGTATGGGAAGGGAGGGCGCTTGAGCTTGCGCACCTCTGCCTTAGAAACCAGTGTCAATTGTATGAAACATAAGCCATCAGTTTCATGCGTCTGTACCAAATGTTTTCCAGAAATAGGACTTCCACCAAACGCCTCTCCCATCATCCACACCAGCAGGACCCCACGGGTGTAATACACCATGTTGTGTTAAGCAAATTACATTTTGACTTCTAATATGACTCACTGCATGTCACATCTGCCTAGTGTCTCACAGATGTCCAGTGACAGGGGGAGGGGGCTTTACACAGATTACAGTCACGGCAGGGAAGTTGAACAGGCACATTAGGGGGAGGGGGGCTTAAACTTTTCTGCCTTGAATGTAATCTGTGTAACAGACACATTAGTGGGAGGGGGCCTTACATAAATTACAGTCAAGGCAGGGAGGTTTAACAGACACATTAAAAATATGTATTTAATGTATTTATTGTTGTTTATGTATTTTAAATACACAGGGGGTGTACTGTTCTATATGTTGTTTATTGCAATGTTTATTGGGGGCAAATGTCCCCAATAAACATGCTATTCTGTATTTTAATAATATTGTGCAGGAGCAGGGGGTCCCTTGAGCTTTGATTTCTGGCTCAGTGAACCCCCTGCTCACTGTACAATATTATTAAAAATACATTCATGCTGCTTCGTTACCATAGCACATAGCCGCAAAGGTAAGGAACGATTGTTTATTGATGTGTGTGTTTTATTTATACTGTAGATGTGCAGAGGGTCTCCGGAGATGAACCGCTGTAGTTTTTGGTCCGGGGACACCCTGCTCCCCGAGATACAGGCCCCTTTAGGGGGTGCCGGTATCCGTCTGCTTGGTTTACATGCCGCGGTCACGTGATCCGGACCTTTAAATGCAGAGGGATACTGGCTCCTCATAAAGGGGCCTGTATCTTGGGGAGCAGGGGGTCCCCGGACCTAAAACCACTGCGGTTCATCTCCGGAGACCCCCTGTACATCTACACTATGAATAAAAATGTATTTTAAATGTATTTATTTATATTCATGTATTTATTTATTTATTTAGATTTTTTTTTTTTTTTTTGGTGGCTGCTGTGTGTGAATTTTTTTATTGTGGGTAGCGGGGGTGGGTTCAGGGGGTATTAGCCCCAACGATGGTTGTTTAGGGCTTGCAGGGGGTAGCGGGAGGGGTTAACCCCTTCATGACCATAGCGGTATTAACTGCTACTGTCGTGAAGGGGTTAAGTGCACCCGCAACCCCCCCGCAAGTCCTAAACTCACACCAAGGGCCAAATACCCCCTTCACCCACCCCCGCTACCCACAATAAAGAGGGCACGGTGGGTTAACCCCTTCATTGCCTTAGCGGCTATCAGCTATGGTAATGAAGCAGCATTTTTGTATTTTAATAATATTGTGCAGGAGCAGGGGGGGTCCCTTGAGCTTTGATTTCTGGCTCAGGGAACCCCCTGATCACTGTACAATATTATTAAAAATACATTCATGCTGCTTCGTTACCATGGCACATAGCCGCAAATGTAAGGAATGAGTGTTTATTTATATATGTGTTTTATTCATACTGTAGATGTGCAGAGGGTCTCCGGAGCTGAACCGCTGTGGTTTTAGGTCCGAGGACCCCCTGCTTCCCGAGATATAGGCCCCTTTATGGGGTGCCGGTATCCCTCTGCTTTGTTTACATTCTGCGGTCACGTGATCGGGACCTTTAAATACAGAGGGATATCGGAACCTCATAAAGGGGGCTGTATCTCGGGAAGCAGGGGGTCCCCGGACCTGAAACCAACGCGGTTCAGCTCCGGAGACCCCCTTCACATCTACACTATGAATAAAAATGTATTTTAAATAATTTTTAATGTCCCGATGTTTGCGCAGAGAGAGCAGCGGATCTCTCTCTGCTTCAAACACATCTCGCCCCCGCCGGCCTATAGTATCATTGATGTTCATATACAGTACTGTATGTGTATGTTAGGGGTTATAGGGGACGGCTTCATAGACAACAGCTCGCAAACGCCCCCATGAGTTTTTACACGGCATTGCAGTATTGCAGACAGCGGGAATAAAATGCTTAAATCACAGCCGCGAAAATAACGCAATACACTCCGGGAGAAAACAACACAAAACCGCACATCACCGGGATATTCTGAAATTCGCGGAGCTAGCCGAATTAGAATAAAGTTGGTCGCCACTGTATGCAGATACAAGGGGAACTGTATATAATAATAATAATAATAATAGTTTGTTCTTGTATAGCGCTGCTAGTTTTACGTAGCGCTTTGCAGAGACATTTTCCAGGCACAGGTCACTGCCCCGTGGAGCTTACAATCTATGTTTTTGCTCTATGTGGTGAGTTCTGGGGTTAGAGCTTGCAGGGACTGTGTGTTCATTGATTTTAATGTTCCATTTGTTATCAGCTGTTTGTAGGTTGGAGGCCCCTCCTCCCTGGGTTTAGACTCACCACTGCCCACTTTTTAAATAGCAGGTTTTTCCATGCACCGGTAGTGTTAGGAACTGCAGAGTGGTCATGCCGTGAAGTGGCTGCAGGCTTATAATGCTTTGGCCAAATGGTTTAACTAAACCTTACTCGTGAGAATACTAATAATGAAGTATGTAACTATGTATTTTGTCATATTGGATGTAGTATTGGGTATATTTTTTGTCTTTTCTTGTATACATTCGGCCACGCTCCGTAGCACTCCTTTGGTAGGTTCTAGAGTTAGAGCTTGCAGGGATTGTGTGTTTATCTAGTTTATCTAGTTCGGCCCAAAAAGTTTGTTAAATCTTCACAAACCTGCAAATACACGTGCATTTTTTTATTATTTAAACTCCACGCGAAATCACGGAATGCCCAATAAAACTTAATTTCTCTTATTTTCGCTGAATAAAAAAACTTTTTTTTTTAATTCATTCTGACATAGTTTTAAAATATGTACTTATAGATCCCAAATTCTAAAGCAAATATCCATTTTTCCGTTTATAAAAAGGCTAAATTTTATTTTTATTTGTGGGACGAAACTTCACGTGAACAAATTTTTATGGGGGGGGGGGGTATGTGGTTCACGAAGATTCGCTCTTGCGAAGAATGTGATTTTTGCTGTGGATTCTCACTTTGGCATATTTAGTGGTTTCTAGTGCTAGCTTAAACATAGCAAAAACATAAATATTGAACATGAAGAAGTAAAGTACATTTGGAGTGCTTCAGTGGCATCTTTCATTTATTGTCTCCATATTGTTTGTTTTCTACATGTAACGGGTATTCCACCCCACCCAATCTCATATGTAGTGTGGGTGAGTAGAACATGTGTTGTTACCGGTGTGGTGCGTATACCTGCAGGCTCACAGGAGGTCTGAGCCTCCGCTAATGAGAGCCTGGGGTAAATCCTCTGGAACGGATCTTCGTTTACAGCGCCTCCACCTATGTAGGATTCTAGGGAAGTGTAGAATGACCCTACATAGGAACCCAGTAAGAAACTACACACACAGTGATTATATATAACTAAGGGCTTTACTACGAACATAGAGAATATCATAATCCATTACATAACATCATAACCTGTGTCCCTCTCACGAGGAGACACTACCCGTGGTGACGTCTCGCAGGACGATTCCCCGACACCAGGTGATCCCACCCAGTGTCCCAAGAACCCCACCCAATGTCCCGTACTCCTACAGAGATAGTCACTGGGTGACTGCGCAGTCACTAAAACCTCTAGGCCTGTTGGTGCACATATAATATTGATACCTTCCGAGCACTCCGATGCTCGGGCCTGCAACACTCTTCTCAAAGGGTCAGACGTCCGTCTGATCCTTTCCAGGTACTCTGCCGGTGGACCCCAACGAGGGTCCCACCGCTCCACGGGAACTGCAACCGATCACGGCAACACCAACCGCATGGGAACAGCAACCGCCGCTATCAGCTTTCTGCCTAACTACTTCTAGAGTGACAGCAACCCTAACCTAGGGCCTGTCCCTGAGGAACCGCAACCTGGAATGGCTTGGGGAAAACTCCTAGGGCCTGTGGAACATTAACCTGCCCCCCTTCCCCTAGCTACCCAGTCTCAACTGTAACTGCTAATCCTAACAGCCTAACGCACCTGCAGCCAACACTCAGCTCACACTGTCAGCCTGCAGGGATCCACACACACTTCACACACACTGCACGCACTGCGCCCAGCACATGCAGCGACACACACACAGACAGCTGCAATCACACACAGCCACCTGGATCCCGTTGCAATCCACTACTAGCACACTGTGCCTATTTGCCAGTGCCCACAGCCCTCTCCGCTGTGGCACTGCCAAACCTGCACCTTACACACACTAAGGGTGACCTCCCTATCTAGGGCCGTCCCTTATCAGTTACCCACTAACCTGGTGGGGAGTTGGGGCCTACCTGGAGGTGTGGGTACCTATCTGGATGCAGGAGCTGCACTCACTCCCCGCACCCTTCCTTCCCCTTCAGCTCCGCTGCTCCAACTGACGTGACTCATGCAAAGCCCGGGAAATGTATCTATTCTCCCTCCAGGGCAGTCCTACAGCCCTATTGGCTCCTATCAAGCACCTGGTGCCTGCCTCGCTATGCCTCATGGGAATTGTAGTCCCGAGGCCCCTACAATAACATTGGGGCCGTGTGCGCTCCTCCCCTCTGCCTACACTAACTCCTAATGGCCGCCGCAAGCTCTCCCTATGCTTCCCTACTCTCGCGCGACCTCCTAAGAGCTGCCTTAGCTCCCTACCCCTATCTGCGCATGCGCGACCTATCTGGGGCTCTCCTGCCCTCGCGCGATCACTGCGCATGCGCGGGTCTCTCCGCAATGGCGGCGCCCTATCCGCCCGGCTCCGGGAGCGCCGGGAGCCCTGACATGCGCGTGCGGCCTTGGCAACCAGCCGCACGCGTCCCCGGCAACCCCCGAGCCGGGACCTGACCGCCCTCTCCCCTGCCACTGCCGAACGGAGCCGCCATTGGACGCGGCGGCCCCCGCGATCGGCAGTCAGGTGAGGGGGGTGCGGTAGCGCTGGGGAGACCTGGCTACATACAGATGAAGAATATAGACTTTTCTCGCTCCCATTTCATATACAGGTGCTATATTTATTATTTTATTTATAACAATGTTTTACCAGGAAGTAATACTTTGAGAGTTACCCTTCGTTTTCAAGTATGCCCTGGGGCACAGAGTTATAACATTACATGATTACATTAAATGAACAGGGTTACACAGTGAATTCACAGACATTTCATGGACAGGTAGAGTTGGAAAATTGGGTACAGGGGATAAAAGGGCTGGTGAGATTCAGATTGAAATAGGGCAGCTTTAGTATCACCAAACATCCACGAACGGCAGCAAACGGCTCACACCTTTTCGCAGCCCTTTAGCTGCACCAAAGGCTGTCAACAGCTGTCACTGAGACCCAAATCAGTGTCATGAAATAAGTGAAAAAGGAGCTATTTTATTATACTATTGAGAAAGTCCTAAAGGTGAAACGCATTGGGTTGTGTTCTCCACTCTTCGGTTCTATCTTCCGGACCCATTTTTGTCAAAAAAATGTTGTTCGTTTTTGTACTTGATTATATTAAATGTATTAAAGGGAACCTTTTTTAGACCCAGTGTCCAGCCTTTAATCTTTTGTATGCTGTTGGTCGTCAGCTTCTCAGATGATCATTTTGACAGAGGCACAGATGGATGCAAGACTTCGGGAGCCCCCCTTTGGCTGTTTTAGTTGCTATTTGACGTACCCCACAAAGGGGCTGGGAGTTAGCACCCACCTACTTGCTATATTTTGTTCGTTACACAGTTTGGGTGCAAATGATCCATCTGAACTAGTTCACCAATATTTGGTATAAGGCATTTCATTGCACTGTTGCCTGAGGCAGTCAACAAAACATTGTATAGCACAGGAGTGCTTCAGTCCTCAAGACAAGCCCAACAGGTCAGGTTTTGAGGATATCCCAACTTCAGCAAAGTCAAAGACTGAGCCTCTGATTGAGCCACCTATGCTGAAGCAGGGACTGATTGGGTCACCTGTCCTAAAGTAGAGACTGATTGAGTCACCTGCGCTAAACCTGGGATATCCTTAAAGCTGACCTGTTGAGGAAGCTTAAGGATGTGAGTTGAGCAGCCCTGGTATAGCATACAGTAGAATAGTAATGTGTGGCTGAAACATATTGAGGGAAGGGGTTAACTTTTCACCTAATATTTGCATGACAAAATTAACAAAGAAAACGAAAAAATATATATCTTACACATTTGGGGATAATTTAATACAGTTAGATAAACAATTAGATGTAAAATAATAATAATAATAATAAAAAAAAAACAAGCATATCACACATTGCTACTCAAGCAGCTAGGGGCTTAAAGAGAAGTCCGTGGTTCATCATTTTTCAGCGGGTTCACAGGTATGTTTATTGTGCCAAATTAGAGCATTTTTCGCTTTTGCATACTTGGTAAAAACTTCAGGACTTTGATCTTCCGCGTCCATCTTCCAGCAGGCAGGGGATTATAAAAACATTAAAAACTGCATCAAAATATCTTTCGCCAAAGTACTTTTCGGTCTCAGATAAGAGTTGTAAGCTTTAAACTCTGTTGCAGTAGTAAAAGGAAATAGTTCTGTAATAACTGCACTGCTGTTCTTTTCAGGATATTGTTTATATCCAAAGGAGGCGGATAGAGGAATCTGTCAATGCTGGCACCAGCATACCTCCCCGGAGATTAAAAGGAACTGTGGTTGACATTTGCCAAGTTTGCATGGACTAACACTGAGGCATTGCATGGTTATTGTCAAGAGCTAAACCAGAGACAGGAATGAAGAGGAGGGTATTTTTAGAACTCTCATATTAATTTGCTGTATTAACTGTACAAGTCGAAATAGGTCAGCCACAGTTTAGGATTTGAGTTACATCACATATGAGTTTAACCCTTTTCGCTTCTGGATGCGCTCGTTACAAACTGGAGTGGCTCAGTGAGTAAAGACCCTGACACAGTAAACAACGACGCTGATCAGGATAAACCTGGTTCAATCCCTGGTGTCAGCTTCTTGTGGCCTTGGGCAAGTCACTTTATCTCCCTGTGCCTCAGCCACCAACAACATAGAGTGTAAGCTCATCTGGGCAGGGACTCTGTCTGTAACATTCCTATGTGCTGCGTACCACGTGCTATACTGTAATTGTGAAATGCTTTGAGTCCTGTTGGGAGAAAAAGCGCTGTGTGAAATAGTTATTATTATAATGCATCGTCTATAATACTACTAGGCATACTATAGAGGGAAATGGAAGTAAATGAGTTTATTTACCAATGTCCCTCAACTGCTAACTTGGATTTAACTGATATAACAAAAGAAAACAAGATATATCAAAGAGAAAAATCTAATTGAGTTGAATATGTTTATTTGTACAAATAGGGCCAAGTTTACTAAGCAATGCTACTCTATAGGTGACCTGCCAGGCCAAGTGAATGGGCGGTAAGGTGTCTTGCAGGGACATATGGAATAGCATTGCTTAGTAAATATAATCCTAAATGTATCCTCTATACAGGAAAACACATGCACGTGTTACATAGATACATAGTATATGAGACTTGAAAAAAAGACATATGTTCCTCAAGTTCATTAATCTATCATGCTAAATTTAGACCTCAGATACATATCCTATGTTAATGTGTTAATTAAATCAATCATATATTTACTCTAATATTTGAATCTCAAAAATGATAGATTAATACATTTCATTCTTCACATTTGAAGCAAAAAGAATATGACATGTTACTTTTCCAATATCCAAGAAATGTGTGAATATAAAAAAAGGAGTTATTCTAACCGCTACTAGATGCAAAAAATCAACTAAAACATTTAGGGCCTCATTCAGTAAAGGTTGATAAAAAATATCGCCAGCCAATTTAAATCGCCGTTTTTTTGAGCGTTGCTATCACGGTATTCAGCCAGCCTCCATTACCGTTCATAGCAAAATTCCCAAAACGAGCGATTTTCTGCCAGCTATAGGATCGAGCCTCTGAAAAGGCCTAACCCGGTGATACATTTCTGCTGCAGAGAGAGCTGCTCTGAGAGAGCCGCCACTGCCAGCGAAAATCTCGCCCGAAAATTATGTTTTTTAATATACATTTCATTCATAGTGTAGATGTGCAGGGGGTCCCGCTGCTTCCCGAGATACAGGCCCCGTTATGGGAATGTACAGTATACAGGAATGGTACCACAGGCCAGTGGGGACCAACGGGGACCACCTGAGGCTCCCCGACGCCCACGGGGACCACCCGAAGACCCCCGGATGCCCACAGGGACCACCTATGGACACACGGACACCTGCAGGGAGGAATTGGGGACCCACGGGGACCACCCGAGGGCTCTCAGACCCCCGTGGGAACCACCTGAGGTCCCCCAGACACCAGTGCAGATGACACAGGGACCCCCAGACACCCACTGGGACCACCCGTGGACCCCATTGGGGCCTTCGGGGACCACCTTGAGGCCCACGGAGCCTAGCGAGGACAACCCACCCCCAGACACACGTGGGTAACCACGGGGTGCACTGCAGAATCCCGTTGGGACCACCGGGGACCCCCGCCGGCCTGTGGTATTAATCCTGTGTGTAAAAAAATAAATAATGGTTTTATGTGGGGACAGAGGGGGTGGGTTGTGTATTTGTTGTGTATTAGATATTGTAATGTTTATTGAGAGCCTAGGTGGTGGGTAGTGGGGCTGTTGTATGTATTTGTGTTTATTGTGGGTAGCGGGGGGTGGGTGAAGAGGGTAGTAGCACCAAGAATGGGTGTTTAGGCCTACCGGGTGGGTAGCGGGTGGGGTTAACCCCTTCATTACCTTAGCGGTATTAACTGCCAAGGTAATGAAGGGGTTAAGTCCACCCAAAATTCCCCTGCAAAGCCTAACCACCCACCAAGGGCCAAAAAACAGCTTCACCCACCCCCGCTACCCACTGGTGGTTAACCCCTTCATTGCCTTAGCAGTTAGCCGCTAAGGTAATTAAGTGGGCTGTAAATATATTTTTCAGGCATCTGATTCATGCCGGGGGTCTTTGGTGCTTGTATTAATGGATATCAGCTCCGGAGGCTTTGGCATCAATCCGATGCAGGAAAAAGGCCTGATTTTTTTCAAGGTGCCGTCTCGCCGCTTCTCTGCAGCTTCTGCCCACTTCTTGGCAACTTTTTGTGGCGAGGCGATTTGGAGAGGAAATCTCCATTCTAGAGCGGCGATCAGCTGCAGAATACCTCGAGTTTGAGAAACTGTCGATAAGCGGCGATAAGTGGCTTATCGCCGAGCGGATGGCGATTTATTTTTTCCGGCTAAAAAAACCAGCGATTTTTGCTCTTATCGCCAGCTTATCGGGGCTTACTGAATTGCTGTAGGCTTTTTTGGCGATTAGTTGGCTATAAGGGGCTTATTGCTGCTTATAGCATGAGGCCCTTAATCCTCCCTCTCTCCTCACACCCGATCCCCCCCCTCTTTCCTCACATTCATTCCTTCTCCTCACACTCAATCCTCCCCTCTGAACTCAAACTCAATCCCTGCTCTCCTCACACTTGACACCCTTCTCTCCTCCCTCTCAATCCCCCACCATTTGCTCTCAATCAATCCCCCTTCTGTTCTCACTCTCAATCCCCACTTTCACCTGAAGCTCACCCCCTCCCCCTCTCTCCATACACTCGATCCGCCTGTAAGTAATCTGACCGATTGTGTGATAGAAGGAGGCCTCTGAGTCCGGTCCCTCGTCGGTGAAGCTGGCGCCACATGGCATGGATGCGGAAGTTGGGCATGACTTTCAGCACCAACATTGGAGGGCCGCACTCCAGCACTCAACAGATGCCCCACTTGCCCGGCAGCCAGACATGGAAGTTGGGCCAATCTCTGGCTGAACACAACTTCAAGCGTCAGCCGGTCGAACCCTGCACTCTTGGGCGCCCCCTTACAAATTGCAGGAGTTAGCTGCAACGCAGTTACGCCACTGGTGTCAGTTTGCATTTTGGGCAGACATGTGGAAGGTGGAATGTTCTCTATGAATGTTTTTATCGCACAACCTGCAAATCCCACAGTAGCTTGTGAGTTTCAGTGTAAGTGTGTCTGTGGTATTTTGCTCAAGAAACCCGAGGTCACAGGATGCCTGTTATCCTAATGTTACCACTGCATTTTTCACATAATACTGCAAACATGTTTACCCCATCCAAATGTGAAGGGAAACAGAATTGTTTGGTTCATTGAAGGAAGTACACAATTGTCTGGCTTCACGTCATCATTCGATTTCAGTCTGGCCCTTGTCTATTAGCTGTGATCACAGTGTATCCTGTTCCTAGATTACAATAGTGTTGTATTACTGCGGAATGGTTAATTGTTCAAGTGTCAAGGTTGTAAAACTGGGTAACAAATGGTTAACAATAAGTGCACTTCATTTATTAAGTGAAAAGAAACCCGATTATATTCAGAATGATTATTTTTAATTGGAAAATCTAGTGTTTGTTAATTTTTCAGCACCAGTTTTTACTCCATTGGACATTCGGGAGACTAATAAATACTCCCCATTGACCAGACAATTGACCAGACTATTGACCAGATTAAAACTTCATGTCCACATGAAGTAGGATGGCAATACTACAGGAAATTTAATGGACACAACTCAGAAGGAATGGTGGAATTACTATTGGGAACTATATTACAAGTGGTCTCCAACGTAAACAATCAATTTCTTGTACAAATTACCTTTCTTTCGTATGTCTAAGTATGTAAGTAATTGTCTGCTTTTCTAAATTGTTAATAAAATATTTGTTGTTGTTGGGACTCTTAAAAATGGATGCCATTGCGATTTTCTAATCCCTTTGTTCTAATAACTCAGCCCTGATTACTGACTTTGCAGCACTGCCGCCCGAATATAGGTGTCAGCTCCGAGTAAAAGCAGAATGTATTATACATACTGTGATTTATGTGGGTGTACTTTCCGCAGTATAACTTTCATGTACAGTATAAGCTAATAAACATATGTAGCCTAGCCTATGGCCGCTAATTATTTTCCTGGGTCCTACCAGTGTAAGTCCTGTTAGGTGCAGGCAGTGGATGGGTTAATTCCTTCAGAAAGCCCTTGTGTGTTATTGCAGCCTTAGATAAATTTGATGTACAGCCGCGGCCCATTTTATTCTCCAACATCTCCGAATTTTTTTCCGAATGCCACGCACTTCACCGCGTTCATGCCGCATTCGTGTTGCATTCATGCCGGCGTCACCCGCGGTTGATGTGTTTATTGATGTGTTTATTGATAATGGTTCGGATTTAATTGGTTGCAATTCTTCGCGTATCCACCAGGTGGCAGATATTCATGAATTGTAATGCGCAGGAGTCCCGAGATGAGTGCACCGCTGCAGTCCGTGTACCAAAACCCGATGTAACGTACGCTTATTTAATATGGGCCGCGATTAATGCAACAGATGATAAGATGGCGACAGTTGGCCAAATTTATCAGTATTTTATCGAAAACTATGACTTTTACAAATTTTCACCAGATGCTCATGTGTGGAAGCGTGCAATAAGGAAAACATTATGTATCGATCCGTGTTTTTTTCCTATTGATCCCGGTGTTATTGGAGGGTATTGGTGTGTAGCACCAGATTTTTCCCGTACCTTTGATCATGGAGACATCAAAAGGCGAAAGGTCATGTTAAAACCAACTGAGAAACGTCAGTCGCTGGCAAGCAATGCGCCAGCGACAGCGCCAGCTTCCAATAACGATCCGACCGTCAGTGAAAACCTGGTGACCGGCAACCCTTGCTGTCTGTCCGGATACCTGCAGCCTGAGCCGGATTTCGCATACAGATTCCAGCAAGCTTGCATGTACCAAAGCAATTTCCAGCCTCATCAGCTGTCAACTACAGGTGTAGTAGTCCCGCTGTCACCTGTCAACTACGTGTATGATCGAGAATACGGGACTGGCAGTGGCTCGGCACCAGCTGATTGGCAAAGTCTGTGGTGAGTAATGTTGCCGTACTTTATTCTGTTTTTGAAATATCAATATCAATGCACAGTCAAGCGATTCTCCTGTAAGCAATATCATTGGCTGAGCAGCTTCTACAGTAGATACTGAACAATTGGTGGAAAGCTAGGCGCGCATTGGAACCTTCTTGAAACGCATATGCGTGTCATCACATCGACAGTAGGCGCATGCGCATGTGAACAGGAGATGCCCCCAGAGAAAAATTTTGGTGGTACTGATTGTGGGAAGTTCTTTAGGGGACTTACTGACCATTACAGTAAACTTTTCCTTTTGTTTTTCCTCAGAAAAGAAAACTTTGTCATCTCATGCGGAAAACGGCACATGGAGAGATTTCGATGGATAATATCGCTTTGTGTAACAATGCCTGCACATTGCTGAATCGGATTTAAAAAAACCACGTACCGGAGTCAACAGTTTAGTGGCCGTTGCTATTGATTAGGATAGAATACTGTAACTGAGAGCTTCATAGAAAACCTGAAACAGTATGCTGTTGTTTTCAGACCGCATACAATACTTTTTTTATATATATACTGTATAATAAACCCGAAAAATAAAAAGTATGCATTTATTATACATGTATTCCAGTACATATGTGTATTCTACTGCCCGTACAGCATGTATTGTTTTAATACTCTTGTGATGTACAGTACTGAGCATGCCTACAGTATGCCTGGACAATACTGTACTGTATGTTCTAGAAACACTGTATTTTGTTACAGTGTAAAAGGAGACAATGGAACAATTTAAAACAAATCAACATTTTCTTTTATTGGTGGAGTAAGTACAAAAAGTGTACAGCACAACAGTATGGTGTAAGTAAAAAAAAAATCTTATTAAAAAAAATTTCAAACACGGAACATCTCCTTTATTAAAGTACAGAAAGATCAAAGATTTAAGTAGGAGGGGGTTAGCATCAGTTAGGCAGGGGCCTGCACAACTCCAGTCCTCGAGGGCGCGAAACAGGCCTGGTTTTCAGGATACCTGAAAATCGTGCCTGTTTGGGGCCCTCGAGGACTGGAGTTGTGCAGGTCTTGTGGAAGTAAAAACATTTATTTATTAATACAAATTAAAACATGCAACAAGTCAAAAAATAAACAACATTTGACAGGCATCAGCAAATTCGACCCCACCGATTGTCCTTCCAGGGCCGATGCCTTGTATGACGCAAAATGCCATTAATGGCGTCTCTCACGATTTTCATTACAGGATCTGTAATTGAAAAATAGCGCCGCAATTCCTCCACAATAGTCCTTCTTAAATTTTCAGGAAGCGCCCTTTTTTGCGATTTCCTTCGTAGTTTACATTGTTGGCCCACCCGCAGTACACCAACTAGGACACGTGGTGCTTGAAAATTAACATGGCATACTTATGGGGTAAACAAGCACTCATCACCCTATACTTCCCCCTGAGTGGATTGGGCAGCTCACGCAGGATGATGTCAGGCACCGTATCGATGCAAGCGTATGTGGGTTGGATTCTCGGAGCGGGTGTTCTTCTGTGAGCGAGTCTGCTTGTGGCGGCGGGCGAGGGTAGGTTGTCTGGGAGGATGCTTTCCTCCTGTCTTGGTCGCCGTGTTGTCTCCTGGCGTGGTCTTGACGGGGTTGTCATGTCATCAACGGCATACATGTATACATATTCTTCTGGTGGAGGGGGTGCGCTTGGTGATGGAAGGCGGTCGAAGGTCCCATTCATCCCATTCATGCCACCCTCCTGCTCCGGCATTGGAGATACAGGGGCATGAACTCCGAGCAAATTATGTACCCCCGCTATGTCAGTCTCTATCTTCTCCATCCGTTGATCCATCTTCTCCATCTGTTGATCCATATTTAGCATGTTCTCTAAAAGAAGATCTATCTTTACCAGCATAGTAGAGTTCCCGGGGATATCGACATGTAACGGTTTTTCTGGACCCTCCTGACCCACCCAATCTCAGATTGGCCCCTGTGGTCTAACCGGTCCCCATTACATGGATGTGTCTGGTGGTGCACCTGTTGGCTACAGGACTCCTGAGTCTCCGGCATGATGTTGTTATGGGGATATCAGCAAGACAGGCAGCTGAGGTAGTGTGTGTCAGTCCTACCTACATACAGTGCAGCGCCTCCACCTCATCAGGATCTCTGCGTCCGCAAGGAGATGGTTCTGATGAGGAACTCCTCTGTGGTGCCTTCCTCTGTGGAGTAACTTCACACTCATACATGGGGGTTCTTGTGAACAAGGGCATCTTTATTGATGGTATAGGCAGACTGCCACTCGCAGCAAACAGCTTAGCCGCTCATCTTGTACAGCACTCTCCTTTCAGAAGATCTGCTCTCCCAATGGAGTTGGATCACCTCTCCCTTCAGGGAGATCACCACCTGTGCCAGGTCCCTGGACACAGTGTAGGCCCTGCCAGCCTTACTGCTGCAGGTCTGACTACTTGCTGTAGAACCACTCTCTTGAACTCTTAGTTAATACATTTGACCTTCAACTCTAACTTTGGGCAGTGCTGTGTCTTATATAACAAGGGAATAGCTCAACCTCCTGTGTCACTAACAATTGACACAAGGTCTGTTACCACTCCCCTCATGTACATATGACACCTCACCAGGGTGTGAGGGCAAACCTCCATGATTGATGCTAACAATCCTTTATTTTTTATTTTGTTTTGTACATGCCCTGTTTCTGATTTTATATATACATTTACATACTACTGTATATACCAGTGTACCTAACCCCTTCTCTCATAAAAAGTTCATTATTTAAGATTTCATTTGGAGGTATTGTTCCCACACATCCCGAGTATCTCCCGGTAGCATTGAGAATAGATGAGGCCATCGCTTTACAAATTTGGCTCTGGTGGTTTCGCTTTCAACAAGAGCGTCCAGCCTATAAGGTCTAAACAGTTCCAGTAGTTTAGATTCCAATGTTGAGTGTTAAGGCCATTTTGCCAATCAAATCTCTATCTCTCCCAAAAGTTACAAGTGATTTCGTAGTTGTAGGTCAAGTACTGTACAGTAGATTGGACAATCCTGGAAAACCTTCATAAACATTAGGGATACTATTTACTATTTTACTATTTACTATTCCATAAGACACCCTATTGCCACATCTCAATTGAATGGGCATATTTACATAGCCATTCTGGAAGGTGTCCTCTGTTGTAACACTGTTTAGCAAATATGGCCCTAGATGTTACATTGTCCATTAAGCTGACATATTTTATGAACACACGTCTCCTTTCTTCTAATAATAATAATAAACCAGAAACTGGTGGACCAAAATTATCCATGTGTAGAAGTGGTGACCAGACTCAATTGAAGGAAGACAGCGGGCACTCAAGAAGTTGAAGAAAAAGAGATTCCTTTATTGGTATTTGTTAGTATATGTAATCCAATAAAGGAATCTTTTTCTCCAACTTCTTGAGTGCCTGCTGCCTTCAGACAATTGAATCTGGTCACCACACAGGATCTACTACAGGAATAGGTCCCTGGCAGCATACAGTGCCCCACTACTGATAGTTCCAGTACAGTGAGTTAAGAAGTGCAAGCTCAACAACTAGTTTTTCAATGTAGAAGTGGTGACAACCAGGATGTTTTCTTTTGTTTGGATTAAGCAGAGAGACGGCAACTAAATACGGTGGCATGGCTGCCTCTTGGGGGTGCTCATTGGAGGCGTTGGTTATCGACACTAAACTGCATAAATTGAGAAGAGCCTGTTGGATTCTTTCCACATTTCAAAACAGCGCCCACTGTATGTTAATCCATAGAAAAAGATTTATTTTGTGTTTATGAGTAGTTATAATCAATTCGGTGCAATAATATAAATCATATTCAACTCTGTGCTACATTGCATAGGGCTTGCATAATTGTTTAGAGACCCTGCCAACGTTAATTTCTGGTAGAAACCGCCAAGCACATATTATCCTAGTCCCAGTCATTCGGTAGCAATACAGAACAGTCTCAGCGTGTTTAATCTTAATAAGTTTGAACAGTTTTCAGATGAAATGATCTCACTCTCCAGAAAGTACATTAGACTTTGCAGAAACCTTTTTATGATTACACATTGCAGCTCAGTAGAAATGTTGAAGATGTATTATTTATACGCGGGCTGCATATCAAATGTCTTTCCCAATGTACGGGGGAAAATGCCAAGGACCGAAAACAGCTTTCCTGCTCTAATTGTGAAGCAATTAAAAAAGACAAATTAGTGCCGTGTTATCTCGCCTTCACTTCCCACTAATGATGGTAGGGGGGTTTCTGCTGGAATGTTTCTGCTGGAAAGCTGGTGCCCTGCTGCACTTTTCAAGGTCTCTTATGTACAAAACCTCATATATTAAACAGGGGGTGACGGGGAAGGAAGATAAGCTTTGTGGATGGCAAGAAATGAACAGGTTTACTTTCATCTATTTGAATTGCCGTTGAAGGCCGCACTAATTTGTCGAGTCCTATTCAGAAAGGTGGGGCGGAACTGAAATAAAGTGGAAGCACATGGACTCTGGCAGTCAAAGGGTTAAGATACATTGAATTGTTCATTACATGTAGGTTCCAAAGCTTAAATCCAGGCCAGTTGCCAGAATACACAGTGGCTGCTCTTTTGGTTATGGGTTTATATTGAATAGAAGTGGGCGAATGTGTCAAAATTCTTTGTGGCTTTTTGAACAAAATAAAAGGTGCAGATGGTTTGGACGTAAACAATGTGGGTGAATGCTCCTGAAACCGACGTCCTTATTGCTTTGCTGCCCCTTTCTGCAATTGTCATAATATCCGCCCATATTTGTAGACATTCGATTTGCACAAAAGTTCCAGACCCTCTTTCTATCACTCTCTCACTCTCCCTATCTCTCTCTATCACTCTTTCTCCCTCTCTCCATTTCTCTCTCTCTCTCTCTAGAGCCTATTCTAGTAGCTTCGATAAAATTGGTGCCATTTCGAACGGTTTGGCATGGCCTCACGAACGGTGTGGCATGGCCCCACCGAACGGCTTGGCATGGCCCCACCGAGCGGTTTGTCATTTGTGTTATCACGATATTCAGAAAGAATCAGAAAGCATTACTGCAAGTCACAAACTGTGAGGTAGGAACATGCCAATACCGTACGGGACAGCAGCAATGGTATCTCAGCCTTTTTCTCAGTTCTCCCCGTGCGATCTGACCCCAGTCTGTAAGAGCTGCACAGAGAGAGCTGCACAGAGAGAGCTTTAAAGCTCTAACAGGCGATTGTGCTGTTTTTAATTTTAATAACAGTGTACTGTAGCTGAACCAGATTTATTTCAGGTCCGGGACCCTCTGCTTCCGAGTTACAGACCCCGGCATGGGATGCAAGTATCTTCTGTGCACTTAAATGTCCTGGTCACTTGACGCGAGAGATTTAAACATTGTGAGGATACCGGCACCCCATACCGGGGCCTTTAAATTGGGAAGCAGTGGGTCCCCGGACCTCAAATTTATGCGGTACTGCTCCGGAGACCCACTGCGACAGTAAACTGTTATTAAAACTTAAATAAAAACAGCTTCATTACCTTAGCGGCTAGCTGTTACGGCAATGAATGGGTTAAACCGGAGTACGTGTTTTTTGAGGGGTACAGGTTGTGGGTGAAGGGGTAGTTGCCCCAGGATAGATGTTAGGGCCTCCGGGAAGGTTGCGGGAGGAGTTATGAAGGGGTTAACCAATGCCGCTACCCACTCGGTAGACCTAACCACCCACACTGGGGCAACTAACCCCTTAACCCCTTCACCCAATCCCTCTACACCCAAGAAATATTAAAATACAACAACCCTAATACCCACCTCTACACCCAACATCCCCCCTCAACACATACAGTAAAATAATGGGCAAAATTACTATTATCCAGATCTGGATAATAGCTCATTTGGTTACAAAGTATGGTCCCAAAGGGGATCAAGAAAAGACCCTCCAAATACATGCACTCTATGATAATGTCTTGATAAGGTAAGTATTAGAAATTGATTGGCTCCTATGGAGATATACGGTCTTCATTAAAAACAAAAAAAATAAAGTTTTATTACATCAATAAATGTGACTGTGTGAATTTTTTTTTTTTTTTAAACAAAGAACAAACAATGTTTTTTAAAATCTCTGTAGAGGAGGATCCTCTATTGCACCTGATATATAATAATTTGAAGTAATAGGAGAGCAGAATTAAAACACATGTTTTTCAGTAATAGCTCATTTGCCCATTAAAAAGAAAACATTATCCAGCCAACATAAAGTAAATTAAAGTTACACTTACCCCTGCCAGGATGAAGGCCATCCTCATCACCATCCTCCGCGTCCATGTCCTCCATGGCAACAACATAACAAATTAAAAAATAAACTAATGGCCACTAAGCCCTTAATCACCTTAGCGGTTAGTAACCGCCGTAATAATTAATGGGTTAACCCAACTCCCCCTCTACCCATCTGGGACACCTAACCACCCTCCCCGGGGCAACTACCCCCACCCTCTACCCATAGATTGGCACAGTGGTACATCATGCCCATATAATATGGGCATGATTTGCCACTATAGCTGTCAATGGGCAACCTAAAAAAAAACAAGCTCCAAAAATACATAACAAGTAAACAAAACAAGCACCAAATATACACAAGCAAAAAAAAACAAGCACCAAGAATACACAACAATTAAATAAATCAAGCACCAAAAATATACAACAAGTAAAAAAAAAACCAGCACCAAAAATACAAAAGTAAAAAAACTGTAATACTTGACTGCCCGCAGACCTGGCCAGTCCCCAGTACTGAGGTGGGTAAAGGTATAACACGCACCCACAGCAGTGAGGGTGTGCCCGGAATGTGGTATGATGCGTTGCCAGGCCTGGTGAGAAAGGGTTAGCCTGATACTTGCCGCGTCCGGGTGCCAGAGGTCCGAGGGTAAAGATCCGTAACCCGTAGGTCAGGGGCAGGAGAGAGCAGCGTAGTGAGGTCCAAAGCCGAGTCCAGGGAGTAGCGAGGTACACAAAGTCTAACGAGAGCCGAGATCAAATCGAAGGGTATCAAACGAGGGCAGGGACTGGAGCGAGAGCTGTAACACAAAAGAGAGCCAGGCATAGACCTCCGTACTACAAGAGCCATAGGAAAACTATGCAGAGCGAGGAAGGAGAGGGCAGAGAGGAACTATAAATGTTGGAGAACCAATGGGAGCAAGAGGCGGAGCGGGCGCTTGACTGAGTGGTCCCAGGGATATGTTAGGATGCCTGGTGTGGTGTTCCCTAGTGGGAATAGCCTCCAGCTGATGGCAGGTGGAGCCAAGTCTGCAGGAGGAGTGTAGAAGAGGACGGGTGCGTGCGCCCTGTAACACTCCCGCGCGCGCGCCCCGGCAGCGTGTGGGCGGAGGCGGCGTGTGCCGCGGAGGAGCGGCGTGGCGTCCGACCGGAGCGGGTAAGGAGTTGACGGGGAGGTGACCTGGGACGAGCGGCAGTACTGAGAGCCGGGGTGACGGGGACCCGCTGTAAGGCGCGGGTCCCCTGATCCCTTACAGAAACAAGCACCAAAATAACACAACAATTAAATAAACCAAGCACCAAAAATATACAACAATTTTTAATTAATGCTACAAGTATTTTCCCACAGCACAGAACTGATTAAAAAAAAAAACACGTGTAGGATATTGCTTGAACTGCAGCTTTAATATACTGAACATCCTTTGATTACTATAGCTTGTTTTAGCACACATCCCCATCAGTGCAAGATATTTGCAACACTTTCCTGTTTGTGATCATTTCTTGCCAATATTCCCAGCCGTTTAAGCTGCAAAATGTAACAATAGTCAATTTTACCTTATTAATATATTACATTGTAGCTGCTGAGTTACACTGACTGAAGGATTGCTTGAAACTGAAAGGCAGCCATTTAGTGAACCCTGGGACGCAGGATCTTTGCTGATCGATCACGGGAGAAGCAATCGATCGACAACTTTGTTTTCAATAAAGGTAATCAGAGGCTGCATATCTTAAAAAAAAACAAAAGATTATTTTGGGGGGGTTTTTAGCGAAAATTGAAATTGTGTCAAGCTCACCCACCTATAGCTGAGTCTCAAATAAATGACCTGAATATTGAAATAGTATTGTTCCACATAAATCTACAGATAAACCAGACACCCTACTGACCTTTCTGTTATCTCTGCTAGGTCCAGATACACTAAGCTCTGTTAAATCAGGGCAAATAGCGTTAGGTGACATAACATAATAACAGCCGTTATTTTCCCTGAGTTTAACACATATCCACAAAGCTGCGCAAAAACAACTGCTGCTGTTATACTCATTAGCGCAGGTTTAACTTCAGGTTATCACCTTGCGTTGGCTTCAAAGTGCTAACAAACCATGTCTACCCTGAAGGTGGCGTTACTCCCATCCACACCCTGAAATATGGGCTAAGGGAGAGAGACCTATTTAGGTATCTGGACCCTAATGTTTAGGGATTGAGCGCTCCTATTAAATGAATGCTAACCTTCTCTGATATAAAAGTCCAGATAGGTGATATGATAGTGCTGCAAGAAACACAAGTTAAGCTTTAATGTTACAGCTTATCCACATATATTTTTTTCGCTCCTCATCTAGTGAGATAATTCAGTTATATTCTAGGCCTTCCCCTCCAATTTGAAATGCTATCAGCCTCAAGCACTCTCATTTCAAAAGAGAGAAAAGACACAGAATTATGTCCAAGTTATAGACAATTTTTTATTATTAATTCAGACACCAACATTTTTACTAGACTGTTACCCATAAGACTTGCTGTAATTATTTTTTACCATCTCTAATTCCCCCCGACCAGGTTGGTTTGGGTACAGAGAAGAGCAGCGAATAATAGCCATAGGATTAGCCATCCTGTATATCACCACAACTTTCAGGACCCCTACAGGAATTCTGGCATTAGACGCTAAGAAATTGCACGATAAAAAGTTAATTTTATGTTTCTAACGTTAACTAAAATAGGCCTAAACGTCCAGTTTCTAAATAGTATTAAGGCCCGCTCTGTTTCACATTACAGCAGTTAAAACCGCTAGTTACTGTACGCCTCACAACCCTTTCATATAACAAATGTGAATATCCAGGAGTGGCCTTTATACCCACTTAGTTTTGCTAGGAACAAGTAGAAAAATAAGGCAGTGCACTGCCCAAAGTAACAGAAGGAGGCTCACGGTTTTTAGCAGCAAAAAATAGATTTATTACATAAAAAGTGAACAAAAGAGTCCCTCCTAGGCCGCAGCAGGGGTCAACCAACTACAGTAGTTTCAGGCAAAAATGCCCTTTATCAAGGTACCCCTTTTTTTCTCTGATATATGGGACGTTGGTCTATACTATTTACTTATGGTGCCGCTGGCATTAGGTACTAGTCCCCTAACCCTATTAGGGCTTCGTTATGCTATATGCTTACATTGAAGGAGTTTATCCTAAACCTCAGTTTATTATGCCAAACAGGACTTATTTTTTCTGATGCACTGGCTTTCTACACCACCTTATTTTTGCTAGGGTCTAGTAATTGGTAATCAAGAATATAATTTATCTCTCCATGCATCGAAGAGATTGACCCTCTGGTATCTCTTTCAGAACATTTCTGTGAAATTGAGTTTAATCTCCTGTTTTAACATTAATAGCTCCACATCGGGAGCCCTTTATTTACAGTACATTGCCCTATGGAACTGCTTCATATACTTAAACATACGTTTAACATAAAGACTCTCATCTCAAATATCTTGGGTTCCTTCGTTCTAAAAATTACGATTCCCCCATTGATTTCAATTATCCCCATTAATCCAACCGATTAAAAAACGTCCCAGAAATAATTCTCTATTTCTTGATCCGAAAAAATAGCTTCTATTAAAATATGTATATTCTTTTCCATATATTATATCTGCCCCAAGTCCTCCTGGTAGATGACCCTACTCTGCTTATTAAAGATATGGGGGGAAAAAGTTGCTCAGGATGTAAACGTAGAATTGCACGCTCCAAAATGACCATGCACACCTTATGGCAAAAACGTTAAATTGAATTATATGAGACTATGGGAATCAGAGCTGGGTTCCAAGTTGACCCAGAACACTGGAATGACATTATTAAAACAACTGCAAGATCAGCAAACAGCTCTGCAATAAGGAACTAATATTAAACTGGTACATAGATGGAACTACGAGCTCTAAATTGCACTCCTTTCTTACCTTCATACTCACCACTTTGTTGGAAAGCTTGCGAACACGTGTGATCATATGTAGTTGTCCTGCCTCCAAAATGTTTTTTTTTTTATTTATTTTTAGGAAATAAAAATCTGAACACAAATTATCTCTATTAACTAAATGAATATCCCATTTGATCAAAGCTCAATAAACCCATATCTAGAAATGATATAGCAAACTCGTTTTACATAATTATGTCAACCCACAAAATGTGAAATTGCAAAAGTTTGGAACGAGATTAACTTTCTCTCTCACCTCCCCCCGCCCCCCGCCCCCCACCCCACAATTTCTTCAGGTCCGAATATAAATTGGGAAGGGAAGATAATACTGACAGCTTGTCCACTATTCCTATCAAATATGTCTGCTCTACCTATGTAACACTCCTACACCCCCCCCCCCCCAAGGGAGAACTGTTGGTTACTTGTGATCTGATGGCGCTGTGGTGCTCAGGTTCTCAGGAGGACTGTTTCCGTGATGGTGTGGGGAGTAGGACAACAGGACAGGTTTTGAGGGTGGTGCAGCGTCTCCATCCTGCAGGGCTCTGCCAGGGGCAGGGATTCTTCCCCAAAGGAACACATTAAAGTAACTTTTGTCCCAGGCCAGGAACAGTACAACTTCTTTTATTTATTTATTGATGTTTCCAGTTCATACAAATCATTCTCCATGCAAGAGAGGTGCAGTCACACAGATCGTCACAGGACATACCCCTCGCAGCTTGCATATTGCTTCAATGGTCAGAGCCAGGCTCGCAGGACCATTTCCCTTGACTAGGCCTCCCCAGGAGCTTGAGGCCCCTGGGCTAGTCTTAACCCCTTTACCCCTTGATGGGGCAAGGTAGAACCACGCCTACTCCCTAAGGAGCAGGCTACACTGGGGAACTCCAGAACAACACTAAATTTGAATGGGCGCCATCTTTTATACCAGGGGAGGGTCCCACTCCAAAGCTCCAGTAACCAGGCAGCACTACCGAAGTGATTGTGAAACTTAAATCAAGGCTAGACAAAAAGGATTCTCTTCTAGGAGATCCACATCATTGTGGATAAGATTATGGCACAATGTTGAACAATTAACTACTGCAACTGTATCTCAAGACTCACAGTAAAACCTCAGAACAAGTTGGTGCGTTCAATGTTAGGAATCTGCAGTTAATCTGCAATGACTAGGAAAGAGCACAGACATGACAGCAAAAGAAGGAGCGAAACGATTTTCCAGCTCTTACCCTTGAACAAATATCAATATATAATTTTTTTTTCTCACAGGCAGAAGTCCATTTCTCTCTGAACAGGGATCTTGGATTCGTGACACTCTGGCGAGGATCTTCAGGACAGAGCTTCAATAAATTATTCAGAACTTTGGCAATACAGGAGTACCCTTCCACAAATCTCCGATAGTAGCCGCAGAATCTGAGAAAAGAACGGTGCTTAATCACATTGTCAGGCCGAGGCCAGTTCACCACTGCTTCCAGCTTGGAAGGGTCCATTGCCACTCCGTCTGGAGAGACAATATGACCCACATAGGTGATGGAGGTCCAGCAGAATTTGCACTTGTCTAAGGACAACTTCAGGCCTTCCTTCTGCAATAGGTCCAGGACCTTCAGGAGGAGCTCCTCATATTCCTCCAATGTCCGACCGAAGACAATAATGTCATCCAGGTAGACCAGACATTGTCTGGGGTTCATGTCCCTGATGGTCTTCTCCATCAACCGCTGGAACGTGGCAGATGCTCCACAAATGCCTTGAGGCATCCGGGTGTACTGGTAAAATCCTAATGGGCAGACAAATGCTGTTTTCTCTTGATCATCTGGGCTCATAGGAACTTGATAGTATCCCAACGCAGATCCAGTACACTGAACCACTGACTGCTCGACAGAGCACTGAGGATCTCCTAGATTCGGGGTAGTGTATATTGGTCAGTAACCGTGCAACGGTTCAGGGTGCGATAGTCCATACATAAGCGCACCAAACCATTCTTCTTCCACACCACCACGATGGGTGATGCGTAAGGACAGCGGGACTCAGTCACGATACCAGCGTTCTCCATCTCTTTCAGGATGTCCCGGACATTGTCCACATCTCTCGGGGCAATACGACTGGATCTTTCGCGGAAAGGGGTGGAATCACTCAGCCTAATGGTGTTGCGCGCTTTTGCTACAACCAACATCAATTTCACTGATGGTGAGAGAATACTTCCTTGTGCTCAGTCAATTTGTCCCCAAGTCGCTTCTTCCACTTGGGTGGCAAGGGTGATTCTCTGAAGTCAAAGGGTAATTCAGGTGAGGCTTCCTGCACTGAATCAGCATTTATGTGAACTAGAGGTTCTAATTGAGAGACAGGGTATATTTGGCCCAGAATTTGACCGGCATCCAAATAAACAGGGTGAGGTGACATTTTTTGGATGGATACTATAAATCGCAGAGGGAGCATAGATTTCCACTCCACTTCGGGTACTAACGTCCATCCTCTTATCTGGTCATTTGCAGGCATGTTTCCAGAGAGAAGTACCAGTCTCTCTCATCATGAGCAGGGTACTTGGGCGTAGCTCTCACATGTTTTACTCCCCCCTAGTGGAGTGGAATCTCTGTCACTCCCTTCTCGAGGTTGCAAATCTGTCCAAACCATTCCTGAGCAGAGATTCTGTAACACTCTTCCTTGAAGGCTGGATGAATTCTCAGAGAAGACAATGGTAGTTCCCTGGCTTCTTTAAGGAACGCCCTGATCAAGGACTGAACCACTTCAGCATTGGTTCCTAGTATGATGGCGGAATTTGGATGTTTCCTTGGTTTGGGACACATCAGCACTTCTACTTCCATGGGATTGGTCATATTCGTATTGAGTTGCGGTATGTCCATCCTCACTCAGATCACTCCATCTATGGAGTAGTATTAACTACTGATGCCCCATAATACCATTTTTTCCGCCGACTGCAGAGGCAGATGCTGGAGGTGAAGATCATAGAAGGACCGGTAAACTATTGTTACTTGCGAACTGGTGTCCAACAGGGCAGAGGCATAGATTACAAACAATATGACAACAATACACAGTAAAATACTTATACCTGTATATTCTCTTGAAAAAGGCTCATTTAGTTTAACCCTTTGGCCAAAGCATTGTAAGCCTGCGAGCCACGACAAGGCAGAACCAGTTCACAGGTCCTAACACTACCAGATAAAATACAAATTTAACTCTATTAGGATTAAAATTCTCATTTACCTCTATTAGGAGGGAGAAAGACCAACATTGGATCTTTATCCAGTAAAATGAAAAGGACCTGTGGGTCTTTATACCCTTATCTCTCATTGTATGGGACAAATTGTGTACCATCTATTGGTGCTTTATAGCACCAGGTACTAGTCCCTTACCCTAAATAGGATTATGCAAGTATATTTGGAGTGGTCCTAGCACAGACTTTTATATTATAAAGGGACTGGCTTATTCTGAAGCACTGGTTTTCAATACATCCCCGCTCATAGAGAGCCTGGGGTGAATGTGTGTTCTCTACATCTCTATGGTGCAGCGCCTCCACCTATGAGGATCCCGGGTAATAGGAAGACTCCTCATAGGAACTCGTATACCTTAGGGTATACCCCAATAACACACACAATCAAGTGAAATATAATTACATTACTGTGGTCCCACACGCATTGTACTGTCTGAAGGGCCATGCCAACCATAACATGGCCGACGCAATACTGCTGCTTCTCCCTTACTGCAGAGCTGTTTTCTCCCCCCAGGAGGTAAGAAGGGGGTCCCTGCTACATCTGCATAGCATATAAACTCTTGCTGATATGCTAGGCGATAAGGGTGAGTTTGTATGAGGTTATTCCACATCAACTCCCCCTCTTAGCACAGACCATCCATCAGTTAACTGAAGCTGATATATTTTATGATAGCTGAAAACAGCTGATACACTTTCCATAATGGATTATACAAGCTTCAGATGCTAATTCGTGCCCTCTTCCAAGTACGTGTTTTTCTAGAATAATCATTCTCCTAATATTTTTCTTCTCATACTCCTTTCCCTTACATTTCATGGGTAACTTCAGTGTACATTACAAAAGTTGTGAAATAGCATTATTAGTGTTTATCCTCTTTTGTTCAGTCCCTTTCCCCATTCAACCATGCACACAGCTGGTACAAATGTAATACTTTGTGGGCCCCATGACATAGCTTGACATGTACCATGTCTTGGGACCTACAGTAGTGCCCATGGGTATTCTAACACAAACCAGTGGCAATCGCCAAAAGACCCAGGTACACCCAGGTATATGCTGGATAAATGCCTTAAACTTGCCTTAAACTAGACCCAGCATTTCTGCATTGATTAATGGCCCATCAGAGTAACAGCGGGGGTCCCTGGCAGTCCCTTTCAAACTGAATAGGACTGCCAGGGACCCCTGCTGTGTTAATCCTATGGGTCATTAGTCAATGCAGAAATGCCTTAAACTTGCCTTAAACTAGCCAGGTTACACCCAGCACATACCCAGAATGTAACCGGGCTAGTTTAAGGCAAGCTTTAGAATACTTGTGGTCTCGTCTGTAGCACGCCAGTGATCCCACGATATAGTAGCTAGAGCATTGGATTTGTTCTCGGAGATCGCTCCTGTGGAACACTGAATGTAAGAGGAACTGAAGAGGAGGGTAACACGATCAGTGAACGCCATTAAGGAGCAATCCCACGATCGCACCATGCCGAAGCGTCTGTGGCACCCCGGGGTTGCTACCTCTGCAGCCAGGGCTGCCGACAGAGTTCAAACCGAGCCTTCCCCCATCCCCCCCAGCATGTCGTCGGACTTGTGAGCTCCTCCCCCTCTTTTACACCTCCTCGCTCTTATCCCCTTTATTCATCTCCCTCCATGTATTTCTATCCCGCCTCTCTCACTCCCGCCCTTCCCCCTCTCACTCCCGCCCCCAACCCCCCTCTCACTCTCCCCCTTCTCTCTCCCCTCCCCCACTCCCCCCCCCCCCCCATCCACTGTCACTCAATGGCTGATCACGCCATCAATCCCCGCCTCCTCATACTCCTATCCCCCTGGCCACACACACTCACACACACAATACAATACCCTCCACTCCCACAATATACACAATACAATAACTCCAAACACACACACACACATACTACAATAATAGACACACTACAATAACACACACTACATTAACACACAAATACACAATTCCCCTCCCCCACACATAAACGCATAAATCCCCACAAATCCCCCACACAATATAATAACTGCAACACAATACAATAACCCCCCCATACACACACTATACCCCCTCCACCCCCGCCCCTTCCCCCACCCCCCACACACACCTCTTACCTTAAAAGTGGTCTCACTCAGACCTCTGTTGCTCAGGCCGATTTTGGGAGAACGTGGAATCTGGGCCCGACTTCTGGACAGTCCCAGCTTCCGGCGCGCACCAGAGGAGGAGAGGAAGGCCACAGGCCCAACAAGAGAGAAGTCCACAACAGCTGGAGAGAACTGGGGCAATCAGAGGCCCAGCAGTTGGACGCTGAATTTGGGTTGGGCACTAACTTTCAGTGCTGGCCTGCCAGGCCCCCCACAGTCACCAATGCCCGGGACAGTTCTCCCTGCTCTACCTCCCCTGTCCGCGGCCCTGTCTCCAGCACTCACAGGGTTAACCTCCAGCATTCAACGGGTTAAAGCAGCAATCCCCTATTTTTTTAATAAAAAATAAATAAATCAGGATTGGAGAGTCCCCAAGGACTCAACCATGCCATTATTAACTCTGGGAAACCCCTGTTTTGTGAGATGTTTACCTTTCTATGTCCCGGTAAAATTAAAATAAAATCAAAGATGTCTGCTAAGGTCATCCAATAGGAAGCTGCAATATCATGCCCTGATGACTTTGCTACGTCCTATTAGCCTGTGGGAGTGAGACTTCAATAGCAGCCATATTGTTTTCTCAATAGAGACTGAAAAAACACCTGCACATAAAAGGTAAATATCTCAGGAATCTGTCAAGTATCTGACCTAAAGAATTTGAGGTAAATTAAACTAGGGGTGATTGTGGCTTTATGGGAAACAAGACCTTCAATCCATCTTGCATACATTAGGAATATAGTCAGCCCATGAGCTTAAGTAGGGAACTCATGACGATTGGCCAGCCTTACCCCATCTCCCCCCCCCCCTTCACTATATGTTGCATTTAGGCAGGCCTTAGGGATAGTAAGTGGTTAATGAGTGGTAGGATAGACTAGGGGGTGGGTACTAGCAGGTAGGTTTAAGGGAGGTAATGAAGGGGAGGGGATTTCTACCTTGTGGCCCCTCCAAAGTGTAACATGGAACATAGAATATGTTGGCGCATTATAAATAGGTGATAATAACATGCCCACTCTCACTCCCCTCTTTCGGCTTTGATGTGTTGTGTTGTTTACTTTTTTGTTATGTTTTTCATGTTGATTAAAATATACATATATATATTTATGGTAAAAGTTTGCGTATTGAGGTTGGGTGGTTGTTGTCACAGCTGTTGGGGAGGTTGGCCCGCCAGGCTGGGAGCCAGGAATAAGGAGATTGGTAAGGAAGTGTAAACCCTCTGTGGGGCTGATTGGTAATTCTGTAATATGGAGTGGTAGCAGCAGGGGTCACGCACCATGGCTATGTCCCGCCAACATGGGGGGAAAAGCCAGGACTCCAGTGGCCCGGTGAGTATACTGTATATAGGTTTCTGTAGGAGCTCAAATGCTTGGTCCCTTATTGTTAATTCATGTATACAGAGGTAACCATACAGGGGAAATATAAATAGCTAAGATGCAGTTCTCAAGTTCCAATGTCACATATATTGGCACATTAATCCCTGGATATATCTGGTGCGGGTGTCATCAATTCTCCTCTCCTTAGGGAGTTCCATAAAAAATGAGAGTACTCACTATTGTTCCCCTGCAGGTTCTCAGGCGTGCAACCGCGTCCGAAATCCAAAGGTATCAAAAAATGTAGTGTGTGGTGCACAGCGGCAAGAAGCAGGTCATGTGGCAATAAAAAATGATTTATTCAAGCTGCATTAAAAAACGGTAGAGAATACAATACCCCTACACGTTTCGTGCTGTGTTAAAGTGCCTCACAGCATGAAACGCGTAGAAGTATTGTATTCTCTACCATTTTTTAATGCAGCTTGAATAAATCATTTCTTATTGCCACATGACCTGCTTCTTACCGCTGTGCACCACACACTACATTTTTTGATACCTCTGGGCCCGGTGAGTGAAAGGGCCGAGACCCGTGTCAGCGACTCCAATGTGTAATGCCCTCCCCTCAACTGGGCCCATCCGTGGGCCTCTGCAGGCACATCCTCGGGCACCTGCCGGCAGACACATCCACAAGCCTCTAACAGACATCCCACAGGTAGGCCCCTCCATGCCCTTTATCAGCCCCTGCAGGCTGGCCCTACTGAATGTGTAGGTTGACCCCCTTTGCTGTAACCCTCCCTGCCCATATCTATCTTTCCTCCCCTCTCCCCCCCAAGGCCTATTTATCTCCCCAAATCTCCCTCCCCAGTCCCATACCTCGCCCCTTCTCTCTCCCCAGGCCTATACCTTTCCCATATCCTCCCCCTCCCCAGACTCAAGCCTTTGTCCTCTCTCCCCAGGCCTAAGAGCTCCTTACATTTTGCCCGGGGTCAGGGATTTCTGCTGGCAGCCCTAGTCAGGCAGCCTGGCAGGGAGTGTTTGGTTAAGGTATTGAGTACATTAAGGTTAATACATTCAATAATGCTGTGTCCTTGTTTATCCAAAACTAAAGCACTTTTCTGGTGTCATTATTGGTTGGGGGATGGGAGTGAGGGGTTAGAGTGCAAGTGTTCCCTCACCAAGCAACCTGAGCATTCCACAAATAGAACAACATGTGCAGTCAACAAATTTCACACAAGCTAAAAGACTCTAGGTTATCCCCTGCATATAATCCTTGGGCTACAGGTTTCCCAACAAAGACTCACCCCCTTGTAAAAAAAAAAGCAGCCATGGATACAATGATCATAATCACCATGAGCTTGTTATTCTACAGCTAAATGTGCAACAAACTTGAAGATTTTAGTTCCGCCAAGGGAATAATAACAGCTTTAAGTCCCATGCCCTTGAAAACACTGTGTTTCAGTAAAGTTTAGTCTGAAATTCCTCTCTCGTGCCTCCCCCTGCAAGCTCTCGTATGGCCTTGTACTGCAGAGGCCGAGTGGTTTGCAGTCTTGTTTCAGCCAAAAAGAAAACAGTGGGAGAAACATAAAGAGGAAGGAAAGAAGAAAAGCAAATAGCTGAATAGTTGAATAAAGCGATAAACAAGTGTGAAGGTCAAGAACACTATCTGTGGTTAGATGGAAAAGAACCCTAGCCTTCAAAGGACCATCATATGGTAACAAGCAGCTTCTTAAAGCATGTAAATACTAGCATATTTGATGGGTTTATAATATAAACATTGATGAACATCAGTGAGTTGTAGATCAGTACTGCCTGACCTGTGGATGAAGGCATTGCTTTTGAAACCTTGTATTTTCAATCTATTCTATCAGTCCAAATAAAAAAGGGATCGCATACTATCAAAGTGAATCAGAGTACCAATTAGGGCAATTATAATTTATTTCATGGTTAAAAAAAGGGATTAATCCTGGTGCAAAAAACACAACTTTACATGACCTTAGAACCATCAATGTAACCCTCTCTCCCCCAGATAAAATGTCCCCTTAAATGAAACTTTCACAGATCTGGAGGTTCAAATGACCACACCTTTTATTTAAAATACCAACATAAGAGTTAAGTACATAAAACCCTGCCAGAGTGTTCCACCAAAGAGTAAGGTCAACGGTGCTCAACTGTGACCAGCCCTGGCCACTCAGATGATTCATCATCAGCTGCAAGAATGAGCTCCATGCACCCACTGCCCAGTGAGCCCTGCCCACTCACCAATACATGTGCAAACTAGACATCCCGATACACACAGAGCACCGTCTGGCAAAGCTAGACTGCACTTAGCCAACAACAGCTGCTGTGACCAAGGCGATATGCTGCTCCAGCTCACATTATTTATTTATTTATTATTTTAAAATATAAACATATTTCCTTTTTTAATTGTTGTATTTATATTCATACATATTCGTATTCGTAAACTAACACAGGGAGCGGCATGGAATGCCTGCTCCTTTACCTGCACTAACCCTAAATAAATGTGTGTGTGTCCCCCCCCCCCCCTTGGCCTCCATCTCAGTCCCCAGTTAACTTCTCAGTTAAAGTTAACCCCAGTTTGCAATGCCAGCAGCCTGAGGGGGCTGCTGGAGGAAGGGGAAGAGTGGAGAGGAAGTGGAGTATTGGCCTAGTGGTCCTTAGAGATGCTGTCACTCCATAACTTTAGTGCAACAAACAGGAGAAAAAGCTTGGGGAAGGTCAAATTCTTAACTAGGATGAACCCGCCCAAGTCTCTGGCCATCACTAGGCACACCACGCCCCCTCAAATGAAGCCCTGAAGCCTATTGCCCCTGTTGCATCTGTAAAACGCTTGAGCTAACGCTCCTTATTAGACATACACAAATATTTTACCGTGCCCCACTAGACTAATAAGCGGGATAGTGTGATGATAATGGCGTGCTCAGTCTGTATGGACCAGGGTAATGCGGTCCAAATTTCCAGCGACCCCCAACAGGGGGGAACCTTAGAAAGTGAAAAAAATACTGGCTGAGCCCTTTAGAGAGTCCAACCATAATAGAACCATAAAAACTTCTCCAGGTGGCCAGATCGTTATGAATGCTGGATGCCAAAGGAATAAAATGATGCTTCAAAAATACCCTCCCTGTTGATATTACTTTGGCTGCAAAGACCAGATGACCCAAAAGGGACTGGAACTGACAAAGCGTAGCTTTTTTAAGAGACAATAACACTTACAGTGCAGAGTCTCCATCAGTGCCTTAAGCTTGTCCTGGGGGAACCTATCCTGACAGTGTCTATTTCAATACCAAAGAAATTGAGGACCATCATCAATTTCCTATGGAACCCCAAATTCGCATGCCATTGTGGAAAACTCCTCCAGGCACCTAGCACATAAAGTAAACCCACCTGGACCGACAAACAGGAAGTCATCCAGGTAATGGAGGACTCCGACTACCTGCACTCTTTGCCGGACAACCCACTCTAAAAAGGTGCTAAAGGTTTCAAAATAAAAACACAAAAAGCACCACATGGGTAAGCACACAATAAAATAGACATCATCCAATTGACATCATCCAACTTACACCTGAGCAGATTGAAGTAGAGAGGATGCAGCGGAACGAAACAAAACACAGACTGAATGGCAGCCTTCACAGAAGAGCTTCCCGACCAAACAGACCAACAAAAACAGCAGCCTGATCAAAAGTACGTGTAGCTCACTGAACAAATCTGTCTATTGATACTTTCATTATCCTACTGGATGAAAATGGACCTACCATCCTACTTAACAAAACATCCTTAAGAATCTTCTCCCAAGCAACTTTGCCATGCTCCCTGACCAATTTCTAAATCTTGGACTCGTAATACCCTGCCTTCTTTTGAATCAGAATCCAAAAACCGTCCAACAAAAGGCTGTTTGCTTCATTGGGATAGTGGTCTAGCCCATCCGCCATCCCTTCTATGCTCAGTGGTGTAGTCACGCTTCGTCGAAGCCTACTGAACTTGCTTGCTCCTCACCCCAAGCTTGCCTTTTAGGAAGTATTTAGCTGCCAAGTGGGTGCCACCACACATCGGGCACTAATGCCGGAACCTGGACCTTTCTAAACTTGCATTGACCTTCCTTGAAGGCCCAGCAATAACTTTTCTTGCTACTGGCCTAGAGCCGGGCAGACAACCAACTGCCGGATGTCCCCCTTAAAGAAGAATTGACTTCTGTATCGTCATCAGCTCAAGCCA
The DNA here is from genome assembly GCA_036426205.1 of Ascaphus truei. NCBI lineage: Eukaryota > Metazoa > Chordata > Amphibia > Anura > Ascaphidae > Ascaphus > Ascaphus truei. The sequence goes on along the minus strand of CM071570.1, from coordinate 234,850,285 downwards.
CAAGTTCATATCTTTTGTGTCCCACGAGAACTGCCATATTTTGCAAACATTTCTCATCATAGAGCCAACAAGCCATTCCTCCATATTGTCAGGACCCGAGGCTGCCTTACTTTGGCTGTGGCACATCGGTAAGTTTTACATTCTTACATTCTAAGTTTACATTCTTTTCCTCTACCGAGATGTTTGAAAACAGTAGTCGTTCGCCATGAGCAAGGTGTCTTTTTCTTGAAGTCCACGTTGGTACCTGTTCCTCTGCACTAGCCTTGATCTCTGCTTGTGACCCCAACTACCAACCTTGCCGCCTGCCTTGATCTCTGCCTGTGACCCTAAATATGATATCCTTATCAGGACTTAGTCCCGAGGGCTGTAGTCAGTCTCCATATCCTGCCTCAGCCCTGCAGGTTGGCTTTCTAGTCTGAGACAAGCACTGTTACATTTTGCTCAGGCCATGAACACCGTTGAGGTAAGCAAGGCCAATTTGGCTCAAGATTATTTATTAGGAGATCATGAGAAACATCTGTCTCATCAGAACCAGCAGTTGACCATGATCTCCGCATTTCTGAAAAACATCTTGACTCGCCTTGATTGCCTGCCAATGGTTCCTGCTTCCATACCGCCTCTGGTAGCTACGCCTTCTGTTCCAAATTCTCATTGCCGTGAGCTGCTGCGATAGAACTTGATCAACATATTGTGGACGAGACAGAGGATTCTCATAAGGGAAGTAACACTATGAAGTGGGAACGGGCTTCAAGAGGGGCCATAGTGCCCGGAATGTAGCTCCCATGAATTGGACAGTTATTTTTTCCATGCGTATCTGTGGATTAGTCCAGGCATTAGTGTCTAAATCTAGGCTTATTTTTGCAGCGTTTTCTATGGTGATTGGTTATATGTGTGTCATCTTTATATGTTCCCTCACAAAAATTCCTACAGAATTCCATTTATATCTCTTGGTGGGATTTATGGGACAGCGTGTTCTCAGCATGTAACGAGGTGTATTGTCTCAGGTGAGGACTTTTATTCAAATAGACAGAGATATTTTTTCAGAGGGTTTCGTATGTAATTCTAACGTACCTGAGTGTTGTGGGTTGCTGTCTTTCATGTATACTCCTTTTAGAATAAGGGGACAGGGCCAGTGCAACGGTTTTTGGCACCCTAGACCAGAGGTGCGCAAACTGGGGGGCGCGACCCGCAGGGGTGCGTGAGAATTTCTAGGGGGGGGGGGGCGCAGCGGTTGAAGAATCACTGACCTCTTCTCCACGTCATTTAAATTAAATGCCGGGGGAGGCGTGAGGCCTCTGTAACTCCCTTACCTGCTCTTTGCTGGCTCTTCGGCGAGGCATCGCCATCGGAACACGGCATCAAATGATGCCGCGGGGTCATGTGACGTGACAAGTCGCCATGGTAACGGGCATCAAATTACGTGGCGGGGTCATGTGAAGTCACATGATCAGCGATGTCATTTGACGCCGAGTCCATGGAGATGGGGGCACGAACGCTGCGGATTCTGGGCAGGGGGGTGCAGCTCAAGAAGTTTGCACACCCCTGCCCTAGACGAACCTTCAGCTTGTGCCCCCCCTCAACCCCATTACACACACACACAATTCACTTTCAGATTTTTTTTCTATCCGACTGAAAAATGTAAATGTTACACATAATAGATTTTTTCTAACATTCATACACAAACCCCCCTCTCCGTTATTCTCTTTCCCCCCTTTCTCCCTGTCATTCTCTCCTCTTTCCCTGTGACTCTCCCCTTCTCTCTCCCTGTCATTCTCGTTCTCCCCTCTTTCCCTGTAACTCTCCCTTTCTCTCTCCCCCCTCTCACTCATTCTCCCCCCTCTCCCTGTCACTCTCCCCCCCTTCTCTCATTCTCCCTCCCCCTCCATCCCTCATTCTCCCCCTCTCTCTGTCATTCTCTCCCCCCTCTCTGTCATTCCCCCCTCTCTCACTGTCATTCTCGTTCCTCCCTCTCTCCATCTCACTCTCCCTTTCTCTCTCCCTGCCTCCCTCATTCTATCCCTCCTCCCTCATTCTATCTCTCCCTCTCACACTCTTTCCCTCATTCTCTCAAAAATCTCAATCTCCCTCTCTCCCTCTCTCCCTCTCTCCCTCTCTCCATCTGGGCGGATCTAATCTCACAACATTCGAAACTAATCAAATGTGCGCTGACGGACGCTGCTATTGTGTGCTATTGATTGAAGGTTACCGAATATCACTTTTTAAAACCAAGCAACAAATATCCAGGGCTGCGACGGAACACCACATTCACCGCAAATTCTAATGTTGGCAAAAAATATGCCATCTACATTCGCAACAGAGGCCTGTGAGCAGGTTTGCTGGCCATGTCCTACTCTGACCCAATCTTTGTTTAAGAAAAGCTGTGAAACAGTAGGCATCATCTTTAAGGGATATATGGTTTAGTGGATGGGAAGCCCGTATCTCACACTAATTCTCCTCAATTCTCCTCCTCACTTTTAAAGCTTTACACTCTTCTGCCCCTCCTTACATCTCAGCCCTAATTTCTCGCTATGCAACATCCCGACTCTTGCATTCTTCTAAAGGATGTCTTCTTTCTACCCCCTTTGTATCTAAAGCCCTCTCCCACCTTAAACCTTTCTCACTTTCTGCCCCGCACCTCTGGAATGCCCTTCCCCTCAATACCCGACTAGCCCCCTCGCTATCCACCTTTAAGACCCACCTTAAGACGCATCTGCTTAAAGAAGCATATGAATAGCACTGTGGATAATCCTGGACACATGATACCTAAAACTTGGCCCCCTGCAGACGCACTTACTAGAATTCCCTCCTACTGTCTCTGTACGTTCTCCCTACCTACCAATTAGATTGTAAGCTCCTCGGAGCAGAGACTCCTCTTCCTTAATGTTACTCTTATGTCTGAAGCACTTATTCCCATGACCTGTTATTTATATTATTTGTTATTTATATGATATGTATTACTACTGTGAAGCGCTATGTACATTTATGGCGCTATATAAATAAAGACATACAATACAAGCCAAAAGAGACACATTATGGGGCCTATTTGAAATCAATACGATGTTTTTCTTTCATACATATGGTACAGTTGTTTTTCCCCAGAATTGCTCCACTTTTGCCTTGATACATACTGCATGTCCCTTTGAGTAATCATTTGCATGTAACTACCCAGAATCCCTTTCTGCTGTAGAAGCACTGTACGCTATGTGATTGTGGGGTTAGGAAGGTTATGTGCTTATAGCCTGGAGCTCCCGTGGCTCCTGGAGACCCCCCTTCCCTGGCGCAGCTCGATCGCGGGTATTGAAAAACCCGACGGCTGCTTCCAAGGGTGGGGGCTGGAGCAGGGAGCAGCGCGGCTTCTCCTGCCTGTGGCCGGTTGCCGGGGACGCGATCAGGCCGTTGCTAAGGCCGCGATCGCATCTCTAAGGTCACGGCGGCCGCAGAGCAGGGCGCCGCCATTGAGGACCGTCTCGCGCATGCGCAGTGGACGCGTAGGCGCAGGGAAAGCCCCAGAGCTAGGGATAGCTCGCGCGAGCATAGGGACAGCTCAGGGAGAAGAGAGAAAGCCCGGGAAAGCTTGCGCACGCGCAGTGGAGGGTAAGGAAAGCCCGCGAACCCCTAGCCTACCAGGGAAGGCTCTGAGCTGGGACTACATATCCCATGAGCCTCTGTATCCCCATGTGACCACCAGGGAGCCAATAGGGCTTAGGGACTCCTGGGAAAGGATACATTTCGCGGGCAGAGAGCTGCGTAGTCAGTTAGGAATAAGGAGGTAGGGTGCAGGAGAGAGGGACTCCCCCGTATTAGGCCAGCACCCCCTCGGTCCAAGATAGCTCTGATGTTACCCTAAGATAGGAGTGTTGCCAGGGACTGCCTTAGAGTAAGGGACCCTGTCACTCCAGTAGTTAGAAGTCAGTTACTAGTGGGTAATTGGTTAGGGAGATCCTAGAGAGGGACGCGGCCCTAGTTTAGAGTGCTGCACTGTCAGAGTCACAGCGGGCATGTGTCACAGCGGACAGGCAGGCACCTTGTTTAGCAGCACGTTGGCTGTTAGAGTTAGTGAGGCTTAGGGATGTGGGTAGTTAGGGGAGTGGGACAGGTCCTGACCCTTTAGGCCCATAGGAGTATCCCAAGCCACCATAGGCTGCTGTATTATAGGGACGGCCTATAGTGCAGCACGTGCCCCTTATGTAGGTAGGGACACAGAGAAGTATCGTTGTTCCCGTGAAGCGGTTGGACCCACGTTGGGGTCCACAGAGACTGTTCCGGAGTGGGACCGCTCGAGCGGTCCATGTACTACACACAATTCCATTTAAATTTTATTTAAGGATTTTATTTAAGGATTTTCTAATCTATTTTTAGATATTTATACATTTATATATTTTTACTTTTAATTACCAAGGTTCTTTAATTCCAAATAGTTTTAAGCTTTTTTAAAAATATATTTTTCATACATTTTTAATTCCAAAGTTCTTTTGGCTGTATTGTACCGTTCGATTACTAAAACACTAATACCGTGTTCCATATCTTCCTATCATCTTATCTCTACGTTCGAGCAAAATCCCGTGCGCTGACCAACCCTCCACCTCCACTGCTACTGCAGAGGTACCATCGGTCCTAGGCTTGGGACCAGTACCTACAGACGACAAGGGTGAGTCGACTGCCCCAGGGGTGCTGGGGGTGAGCCTCCAGGTGACCGCGGAGCACGATGGCTCCTTAAGTCTGGTCACCAGGGCGAAGGGCTCCCCTCTGCATCGCGTCCTGGTGGAGGTGTCCTCACTAGAAGGTAGCTGTCCAGAGGAGAGAGTGGACCAGTGTCTACCGCCGATCCTTCCGGAAGAAGGGAAGCCCATCGTCAGCCAGCCGAGTGGTAAGGAACCCCCTTGTTCCCCACAGACTCCGATGGAGGTGGCCGTGAAGAAGGCCAAAGCTACGGTTCCTGAGCGGAGTGTGAGCCCGTGCGCTCCGACACAAGTGGTCCTAGGACTGGGATCCAACGCTCCCGAAGTTCGTTTCAGTGAGTGGACTGTCCCAGAAAAGTTGGGGACAGGTCCCGATACCACCAAGGTGGGAACTGACAGCGTCCCCGAGGACCTGTTGGCCACCGTGAATCACCGCAGGGGTAAGGTGTCTACTCTTTCCCCCCTGCCAGGTGAAACCGAGACATTGTCCAGTGCTCGCTTCTCAGTGGAAGCCTCGCAAGTCCGTAGGGACAAGGACTGTGTAAAGGAAGATCCAGGGAGACTGGCCTCCTTTAAGCCCAAAAAGGAGCGTGCCATTCGCCAGGTAGTGGACCGCGGGAAAGGTCCTGGCCTCCTGGTCTACCGCATCCCTGCCGCGGATGACCGGGTAAAGGTCTGCTTCAGAGACACTGTGCTACTCCTTCCACCAGGGGGAGGAAGTAGCGAAGAGCCCGTAACTGTCGCTTTAGAGTGTGCTCTCCAAGAAATTTTTCTAGGGGAGGCTCACGGACGCAAAAGTGAGGTACCCCCACATGTTCAATTAGGGGCACCCCACCAATGGTCTCAGCACGCTTCGGTTAATTGGTGTGAAGTGCAATGTAACCTGAGATGTAAATTTGACATGTGTTGTGTATTCTGTGTACTGCATTTTCACAATGTAATGTTTGTGCAAGATTACAACTGCTATCCAAGCGAGGACGTTGGAGTTCCACCAGGGGGAGAATATAGCCTGGAGCTCCCGTGGCTCCTGGAGACCCCCCTTCCCTGGCGCAGCTTGATCGCGGGTATTGAAAAACCCGACGGCTGCTTCCAAGGGTGGGGGCTGGAGCAGGGAGCAGCGCGGCTTCTCCTGCCTGCAGCCGGTTGCCGGGGACGCGATCGGGCCGTTGCTAAGGCCGCGATCGCATCTCTAAGGTCCCGGCGGCCGCAGAGCAGGGCGCCGCCATTGAGGACCGTCTCGCGCATGCGCAGTGGACGCGTAGGTGCAGGGAAAGCCCCAGAGCTAGGGATAGCTCGCGCGAGCATAGGGACAGCTCAGGGAGAAGAGAGAAAGCCCGGGAAAGCTTGCGCACGCGCAGTGGAGGGTAAGGAAAGCCCGCGAACCCCTAGCCTACCAGGAAAGGCTCTGAGCTGGGACTACATATCCCATGAGCCTCTGTATGCCCCATGTGACACCAGGGAGCCAATAGGGCTTAGGGAGCTCCTGGGAAAAGGATACATTTCGCGGGCAGAGAGCTGCGTAGTCAGTTAGAAGAAGTCAGAGGGAACAGACAAGGGAAGGAGGTAGGGTGCAGGAGAGAGGGACTCCCCTGTATTAGGCCAGCACCCCCTTGGTCCAAGATAGCTCTGATGTTACCCTAAGATAGGAGTGTTGCCAGGGACTGCCTTAGAGTAAGGGACCCTGTCACTCCAGTAGTTAGAAGTCAGTTACTAGTGGGTAATTGGTTAGGGAGATCCTAGAGAGGGACGCGGCCCTAGTTTAGAGTGCTGCACTGTCAGAGTCACAGCGGGCATTGCTGTGAGGTCTGACAGGCAGGCACCTTGTTTAGCAGCACGTTGGCTGTTAGAGTTAGTGAGGCTTAGGGATATGGGTAGTTAGGGGAGTGGGACAGGTCCTGACCCTTTAGGCCCATAGGAGTATCCCAAGCCACCATAGGTTGCTGTATTATAGGGACGGCCTATAGTGCAGCACGTGCCCCTTATGTAGGTAGGGACACAGAGAAGTATCGTTGTTCCCGTGAAGCGGTTGGACCCACGTTGGGGTCCACAGAGACTGTTCCGGAGTGGGACCGCTCGAGCGGTCCACGTACAAGGAGTGCAGTGGAGGATCAGAAGGAGGCATCGCCTGACTGATCCTTTGAGAAGACTGTTGCGGACCCGAGCACCGGAGTGCTCGGCAGGTATTATACCAACACATGTGCACCAACAGGCCTAGAGGTTTTAGTGACTGCGCAGTCACCCATTGACTATCTCCATAGGAGTACGGGACATTGGGTGTGGGGGTTTCACTGGACACTGGGTGGGATCACCTAGTGTTGGGGAAACGTCCTGCGAGACGTCACGGGTAGTGTCTCCTCGTGAGAGGGACACAGGTTATGAGGTTATGTAAATGTGATGATATTCTCCATGCATATTAGTAAAGCCCTTAGTTATTATAATCACTGTGTGTGTGGTTTCTGATTGGGTTCCTATGTAGGGTCATTCTACACTTCCCTAGAATCCTACATAGGTGGAGGCGCTGAAACAAGAAACGTTCCAGAGGATTCACCCCAGGCTCTCATTAGCGGAGGCTCAGACTTCCTGTGAGTCTGCAGGTATACGCACCACACCGGTAACACCACATGTTCTACTCACCCACACTATATATGAGATTGGGTGGGGTGGAATACCCGTTACATGCTCATAAGTGTTCCTTATCAATTATTCTTGCAAAATATATTTCCTTGTCCTGTTGCTTCACTTTACCATAGCATCAGCTTGGAGAAAGATCTCCCTACCATAATCCCTCATACAATGTTTAAAACACTGCTCTCGATATCAGCTCCAAAAATGGTATCCAAGGTAGGTGTTTTTCCTCTAACTCAGCGCTGTTAAATTCAACAGGTCTGAACCTTAAATTGAGTTCATTGGGAGACATCAATGAAAACGTCTTTATTTTTCATCTTCTACGGTTTCAAAACTAAGTGTGGTCAGGGTTAAAGGGGTTGGGAAAAAAGAAACAGAATAAGGTTAATAGGGTTAGCTAATGGTTAAGAATGATTATTCTCATCATGCGTTCGTATCAGCAACCCACCCGCAAAATATTTCTTGTGAGAAAGCTGATAAAGAGTCTCCCACCGTTCCCTCGCCATCGGCCCCTAAATGTAAGTCAAATGTGCAAGCTGTGGGATACAGAACTACTTCCAAGCCAGGCATTACATCAACATTTCTGCTGATAAGAAGATGCACAATGGAGTGTTAGACTAATAGAAAAACATAGTTTGGATAAGGCCGGCTCCTGATAGCAGAGGTTGATGTAAAATGCCATTGTCTCTCATTCTCTCAGCCCAGTCATAGAGTGATAGGGAATTCCAGCAGTGACAGGCAAGCTAGGGGTCAGAAATCCCATCTCCCCCAAGCACATTTTGAACACTGATTATTATATCATAAAAATGTATGACGTTGATATATGAGCAGAGATAACTTTGCACGTTGATTGCTTTCAAGACAGGTACAGTAGTAAAATATGAAATTATGCTGCATGAGTAATTGCTGTGCACATTTTTTCAGTCAAATTCAAGTTATTTAAACTGATTTAGTCAGCAGCTTGTTCTAAACATACCTTAGTGCAGTGGTTTCCACCTTTTTTTGATTAAGGAACCCTATGTGACATTCTGAGGAAGTCCAACCCTCTTGCCTTTTTTGTGTGTGAGATCAGATGCATTGTAAGGAACCCCAACCCTCTCCAATAGCGCAATGATATAGGTAAAAAACAGTGCTTCAAAGATTAATTGTATCCATATGATGATTAAAACTCTGCAATAGGACTCCATATAGATTGTTGAAAATATCAGCATCCCGTAGCCAGGGAGTAGGGAACTAGTACCTAGTGCTGCCAATGACATAAGCACAATAATGAAAGTACAACATATGTCCCCAAACTGAATAATACATCATAAATGTGGAAACAGGGCTGAAAAGACTCACTCAGTGGGTATCCATGTATCCTATCCATCATTGGAGTCCATAGTGAACATTAGACGGCGTGCAAAATCTGCCAGAAAGGATGAGCAGACAAAGATAGAAACGGGGCAGAGCACAGTCACAAATAAATCTGGAGGAGGCTCTCATTAGTAAAATGAAAAAGTATATTGGATCATAACAGACCCCTGATACAATAAAAACACATTTATACACCTTGATACACCTTGATACACAGGCGTACACCTTGATAAAGGGCGCCTGGCCCGAAACACATAGGTGCGTTTTTATTGTATTAAGGGTCTGTTATGATCCAATAAACTTTTTCCTTTTTCTAATGTGAGCCTCCTCCAGATTTATTTGTGGCAGTACTCTGCCCTGCTTCTATTTTTGTCCTCCCTAATAGCGCGTCTGAGACCAGATGCATTGTAAGGAAACCCAACCCTCTCTAATAGTGTGTCTGAGATCATATGCAATGTAAGGAACCCCAACCCTCTCTAATAGCGCGTCTGAGATCAGATGCATTGTAAGGAACCCCAACCCTCTCTAATAGCGCGTCTGAGACCAGATGCATTGTAAGGAAACCCAACCCTCTCTAATAGCGCGTCTGAGATCAGATGCATTTAAAGGAATCCCAACCCTCTCAAATAGTGCAACAAGGATCAGATGCATTGTAAATTCTTCTGTATTTTGTACAATTTTCAAATTACTTGAAAATTACAGAGAACACTTTAGGGATGCCCAGAGAACCCAACAGTTCATAGGAGCCCTGGTTCCAAAACATTGCCCTAGTTCATCATACAGGTCCATTTATTTAGCAACAAGCCACAATGTATGTATTATAAATACGACGATAAACATTAAGAGCTGCATTCAATAAATGAATGCATTAATGTCACTGAAGTGAGGCACCAGACTTCTAAATTGCTTGTCCATGAATGAGGTCTTAGGTCCCATCACATGAACATTTTATTACATCATAAACACAATGCAGCATGTTGCACTTCTTATTGTTCTAGTGGTGATCATTGTATTCTCTCCAGAGACTAGAGATGGGAGCAGTTTTTGGGTGGATTTGGATCCGCGGTGGATTAGCTGGTTCCTTTGGTCCGCAAATTTCCACGGATCAATCTCAAAAAGGGATGATTCGCCTTTTCTGGGTTTTTTTTTTTATCATGGACAATCCAATCCACCGGATTACACAATCCACTGCTGGATTTTACGAATTCAATCCGTGAATTGCTGAATCTGGCGGATTGGAATGGTAAAATAGACAGCACTCAAAGGGGCTAAAGCTAGATACTTAAAGGTGCAACATGGAACAAGGAGGAACTCTATTTCCTACACACAGTCAGTAAACACAAAAATATGTTCCCAGCACTCACAAATGACAAGTGATAAAGGAATAAAGGAATAAGCCAAACTGATTTAATCAGAAAAATAGAACACAAACCCCAAAGGGGTGTCGGTAACACACAAATGTGCGGTATATATGACAAGGAAGGAGTGAGAGAAACAAGGGAAGGTGAAGGGTAGGAAAGGGAAATGCCAGGGAGATGGGAGGGGGGAGGGGGAAAATAAGTGCAGTAATACAGGGGAAGGCGGGCAACGTTTCGGGGTCAAACCCCTTCTTCAAGCCTGTTCCCAAAGGGCAAAAAAAGTGTCTGTCAGTGGCGTGCCTCCTGCTTAGTCTCTCCGTTGCGCCTCAATCCCCCCTTATGGAGAGACTGAGCAGGAGGTTTGCCACTGATGGACTTCAGACAGCACTGAGACACATCCCTGCATTGCCGTGGACTTAAACTGGTCAGTAGAGAACCTCTCTCTTAACCTAGTGTCTTCGGTATGGTCCATACTCTCTTTATGCATGCACCTTATACCCATTGACTCTAATGTGTCTCTGTTAGGGATAGTGTAGTGTTAGTTATTCGGGATATTTGAGGTCACCATATTGCCTCGTTAGGTCTTCATTGAACTTGATTCAGGAGACCAACATCTCACATAACACTACCTGAGGTGCTGGACTCATTTATTTCACTATCTCCATTACGATTGAAATTCATTATTACATCTGGTTTTTCACCATTTCATAGGGAGTTTTTAACAAAGTCAAAGGGAAGTACCATCGGACACTTTTTTTGCACAACCCGGCGACGGATTTTACTCCGCGGACTGGATTTTACACCGGGGAGCGGATTTTGAATAGAAAGCTCAGGAAATTCGGCGAAACGTATTTTTGACAGTTTCGCCCATCTCTACCAGAGACACATAAGAACTGGGTATGCCCAGGTTATGGAGGCCAGTTTCATGAGGAGCATAGGTCGATGTATTGTGGTCACATAAGGCTATCAAATTACAGATTTGCTCTACTTGTTTTGTACAGACTGTGGCCCATGTTTTCTAAGCAGTGCTATTCCATAAGAAACTCTTCTTTCCTCACCATTCAAGTAAGGTGCCTTCAGAATGTGTTTTATGGATTAAACTGCTTATTAAATGTGGCCCTTATATTCGTAAAAAAAACATATTTACTAGCTGTGATCTGTTTATGATATTATTATATTGCAATAATATTGCCACCCTAAACCTACACAATTATAGTTATAAAAACACCCAAATCGTCCTCCTCCTAGACAAGGTCTTCCAAATGCCACTTATTTGAAATGGTGTTTAGATTTCAATGGCGTATCACATTTTAAAACTCCTAAAATATAGTGTATATGTTGTGTCCTTGTAATGTTAGCACATGATGTTTATACAACATGTGCACCTCATAAACCTCATTAACGCTGTTTTACATGTCTATGTATTGCGAGGAAAATAACTATTTCCAATATTATGCTTGTTACTCCTACAATGACTACTTTAATACACTGCAAGATACATATACAGCTCAACCCCTTATAACGCTGTGCTTGGCGTCCAAAGAATCACACCGCGTTATAAGCGGATCGTGTTACATATAATGTACAATTGTATGCATTGTACAATAAAGTACTTAAGATACCAATAATCGTGTTGTTAAGTATACATAAAAACGAAAATTGGGAGACAAGCATGCATCGCGTTATAAGCGGATTCGTGGATAACACGATCCGTTACAACGGGGTTGAGCTGTATTTAGATGTGTGCTGCCCTTGAGAAAGTTTAAAGAATAGCAAACAACATGCCAGTCTTTAATGGCGATGTCAGTGGAATACACTAGTGAGTAAAAAGGACATTCACATTACATTATATGGCGACAGGCTATCATACATAATTGGGGAAATGTATCATAGTGAAAATGGTCACATAATAGACGCAGTGCTGCGTTACACTGTAATTTCACTTTGCGTTCTTCCATGTTATAATGAGGTGTACTCATGCAAATCTACTTTTGGATAGGATGAGCTTGCCAAGAGCAGTGCCACACACACATTATAATGATATGCATCATGTTTGCTTCAAGCAGTCATCGGTGCATTAGCTTCTTCACTGCTGGAGCTGTACTCCACTGCGGCCCAACTCCTCTTCTGCTTATTCCACTGTTATTGTTATTGTGCAATATTCATTAGCGCATGTGCATGAATTAGGGTTGGCAGGTGGCTTGTCCAAAAATACTGGGCACAATACTGGACCCCCACGCCCCCCGAATACATATAAAAAAATACACCCACGCCCCTCGAATTCATATAAAAAAATACCCCCACGCCCCCGAATACATATAAAAAATATCCCCACGCCCCCCGAATACATATAAAAAATACACCCACGCCCCTCAAATTCATATAAAAAAATACCCCCACGCCCCCGAATATACATATAAAAAATAACCATCATGCTCGCCCACGCGCTTGCCGATGCATCCGCTGCAACATTGGTAACACCGGACACATACGTGTATTACCTCCGATTTTATACCGGACGGGCATCAGAAGCGGATGGAGGAATAGATTGAGATAGGCGTACAAAAGGTATGTACTAAAAAAGAGGAAAGTGTCAACCTCGTCCTTCAAGTTCAACTTTGCATAAACCCTAAAACCGGCAAAGTATCCTCACCAAGGAGGAAGGACAGCGGGCACAGCCGCGCTAAAAATGGACAGAGGCTGGACTGTGCTGTGGAAAAACTTTATTATGGCATGGATGTTTAAAAAAGGGAGAGGGGAAGGCACCCCCGCAACTCTCACGCGTTTCACCCACTCGGGGCTCTCTCTTTGAGAAAAACTCTCTCTTTGAGAAAGCCCAGAGTGGGTGAAACGCGTGAGGTTATCTGTCTAACAGCCTAGAGCACGCCAAAGACCGGACGAACTCAGAAGATTTCAGTGAGTAAATTGACTTTTATTCATCCATCTGCTGTGGAGTTTCCCCAGGTGTTGTGGCTCATATAGTTGCGGGACTTCTATATGGGGTTTGGGTGGGTCTCAGGACTTTCCCCAGACATCCCTAGATAGTCACTGCCTGACCACATCCCAACTAGGGGTTTATGTCAATATAAAACTCCTTTATACCTTGCTCCTTCGGATAAAGCAGCACATCTATCACTAATTATGGATTCAAGCACTGAGCACTGGTTGATTGAGGGGTTAATGTTCCTCAATGTTCTCCTTAAACCCTAAAACCATTGTTAATAGTGTTAGCGCAAGATTAAGTTGCTATTTACTCAATCAACCCCAGCAGTACACGGTCTTTATTGTATAGGTATGATGTATTATTTTCATAGTATGGCCATTACAAATAATATTACACTAATAATGTATATTTACTCATACAAGTTATAAATAAACAATACACCTAATTAGGTTTAATTCGAATTTTATCAATCAAGTATTCAACATGAGGTGATGCGTCAAAAATAATTTCAAACAACAAATTATGCGTCATACGCATGAAATCTTCATACATATGATGTACATTTTTTGAGGGTTTGTATTACTTTTTTATGATTGACATTTTGATGCGCAAACTTTTTTTTAATACAATTTTTGTATATGAATGTGTTAAGGGGAAAATCCAACAGAAAGCAATTGGATTTTTTCTTTGGTACATCTGGAGCATTTTGTATCCCCAGAATTGCTCCTCTTTTGCCTTCATATATAGGGGGTTATTTACTAAAGTTTCCTGACTGCAAACCGAAGGCAAAGTCTGAGCAAAAGAATTGCATCAGAATTACAATGAAAATACTCCCAAAGCTTCCAATGGGATTCCTTTTCATTGATGAATATGGCTCTGTATTTGGACTGGTTTTGCAGCTGTGGGGGACTTTAGTAAATAGACTTCATTGGGACCTACCTATGTACTAAGAGTATATTTTACACATGTAACCTTCCTTACCCGGCTCTAAAAGGGGTCACATCAGTTCTACTATATACATGGCAGTGCTCAGTCTCTCAGACCTTTGCAGGGTGCTGGGTACGTGCAGGTTGGGTGTGAATTAACTTATAGAAAAAGGATGGGTGCCAGGAATTTTATAAAACTTTGAAGGTGCTTTTTTTGACATCCATCTGTAAGGCTCCACAGGTATTGACATACATCTCATGGCAAAACATATCTCAGGACTTCATCTCCTGGTAGCTCTCACTCCTACACTGGGGAGGTTTCTTACATTTGTTACCCATAGTAATGTATAAATTGTCATTCTCTTGCATAGAGTTAGTAATGCCCCATATTGAATGGACCTTTCAGGAATACACTTTGGGCTTTGGGTTTTTTAACCTGTGAACTATGTACTGCATACTTCTTTTATACCTATGTGATCAGGATTGCACTAGGAACCATCCGGTTGGGCCGGTCCAACATAATCTGGACTTACTATGCCGAGAACTCCTATTATGCTTCCTCCTTTTTAAAAGTGAGAACAATCTTGGAAAATTACTACTTGTACTAACTTAAAGGGCACGTTCCTAACGTAAAACAACAAACGGTGAGAAGACACTTCTTAATACACACAAACCTATTTACAAGGCTACGATGAGGAGTCAGAACTCGGAAGAACCTTCTTCTTGAACATTGAGTGGAGCTATATATACCCTTCATTGAGTGGTCATAAGACCCACTGAGGAGGGGCAATACCTTATGCATAGTCATCCTACACCACATGATGGGGAGCGAAGTAACCTGATTGAGCCCGCACAGTCAACCCACCAAGGCCGCCAACCACCAAACTGAAACAGTATTCCTTGGATGGGAACTACATACAAATGTCAAGTTAATACAGCACAATTGAAAATGAGATCTCTCTGCACCAATATTGTGCCATAAAGCGATTAGTGATGCTTAGTACATAGGACCCATTATTTTCCTTTGGTTCTATTATAATGCTAGTTGCCCATCCTTTGATTCTATATTAGGCACTATTTGTCATGAGTGAGTGACTGAGTGAATATCTATAGATTAGTCCAGGGATGCGCAAACGGGGGGGAGGAGGGGTGAGATTTTCTAGGGGGGGAGCAGCGGCGCTTACAGAGGCCCCACGCTCTCCCCCAAGGCATAAGGAGGGGGTGTAAGCAGGGGGGGGAGAGCAGACAGAGGGACGTAGACTAACAGTTTGTGCACCCCTGGACTACACAACTGAAATTATGCGAAACATTTAAAGTGATGCAAAAGTATCAAACTTTGGGATAGTACATGTAAGATACAAACTGAACCATGGCGTGCAGAATTTTGTATGAATTGGTGGAGTAGAAGATTTTGAAATAAGTACAAACAAAATAAACTTTAGGAAAACATTTTTTACCTTAAAATATGCGATATTACAACAAATTTAGTTGCCTATTTACTAAAGATTCCTGACTCCAAAACTGGGGCAATAGCAGTGCAAAAACCAGCACAATGTTAATCAAAGAGCAATCAGAGTTTGATAAATCTGGTGACATTTTTGGGGACCTTAATAAATAAACCCCATAGTATCAAACAGCTCATTATATAACATTTGAAGCAGATATTAATGTCTTTGTCTTGGTAGCTCCTAATTTGGGTCTGGCAGCAGTCAACAAATCTCAGAGTGTATTGATTGGTGTGTGAAAGGCCACTTGGAAGATGTGTTGCCAAGAGACAACGCTAATACTCAGAGCTGAAATAAATAACTTCTCCAATAGGATCTTGTTTGTTCTCCTTGCCCATAGAAAGAGAGGACTTTGGTCTCGGCTTATCAAGAAATGAGTGTGGAAAGCCTCAAGAATGCTGCCATAGGCAAATGTGCTGGTTCACACGACATGAACCTAGCGCTAACGCGTACAGTACCTCTAAACTCATTCTGTGCTGTAGGGGCTTGTAGAGCATCAATCTATAAAGATTTAAAGTTTCTCTATTGCCACACAGGTGGTCAGGAAATACATTACCATTCTTGTATAACTAAGCCATATGCTACATATAATTATATATATATATATAATATATATATAATATATATAATATATATATATATAATATATATATATAATATATTATATATATAAGATAAAACGGCCTCACGTATCAAAAGGTATCCAGATGCTTATCCCATAGATATTCAATAAAGAAGATATTACCAGATTGAAGTCCAGTAATTAGGAGACAGCACACCAGGGGTATATTCAAAAGCAGTATGTATTGTAGAGAATACAGGCACTTCAACCAACGTTTCGGTCTGCAGAGAGCGACCTTCCTATATACAGGAGGGATTCCGTTTCCGGGTACACAAAGGAGCGATACAGGAGGACGCTGACACCTCGTGTTGGTCCGAGAGGACCGCGTTGCTGGCTTATGAGAGCCAATCTCATACACGCTCTATTTTGCAGTACTCTTGTGAGTGGGCATTTGTTTGATTTAATGTTCCTTTAATACATATTTTATTACGTTAATGCACTGGGTGTGCGCCTGTTTTTTCCTCTTTTTTCACAGATCTTGTTCAGGGACTGGTGATCCCATCAAAACGGGCTGCAGAAACCTGGGTGCATTACATATTGGAACAGGACATTTTTTTTTTCAAAGGTTTTCATTTTTTACCGATTTTTATCATTTTTTTTATACTTTTTATTAAAATATTTTTATTACTATTTATTTTTAATAAAGTTTAGATGTATGTATTTTTGAGATTAGAAGTTCATGTCATTTTGTAATTAGCTACAGTTATACCGCCCCGCTAGGCATATTAAAAGCCTATTGTCTAATAGTTCTTCATTTCCATTAGCTATATATTCAGGGTATTCTATTGGCGCTACTTCATTATTTTTGTATATATATATATATATATTTTCGTCCGGGGGCGAAACGTGCACGTCGGGGCTTTTTTGTCTCTCCTGGATCCGGTGGTGCCCCCAGCTGACATCACTTCTTCCTGCCACATCATGTATTTCCGCCCGACGCTCCCACTATACAGGGAGCATGCGCATTGTGGCGGCTGCGGCCGTGGCTTACCATCACTGAACCCACGAGTATTTTCCTCGGCTGTGGACACTCTTTACTGCTGGACTTATGCTAAGTATCTCTTGCACCTTGTTTTGACTTTGTTGTATATCATCTGTCAATCAATCAACCTCTGTGTGTGCCAAATTATACTCATTCCATTCACTGCATATTATTGCTGTTATGCACACACTGACTCACTTTAGGGGTCGTTATTTTAGTAGTTACTGACCGGCCGGTCTTAGTTGTTAGAGGCAAACATTGGTTTTGCTTCTATACTCTCATTACTCTTTGGTGCAGTTTTTTCATCTGCTAAGCAATTAGTACAAGCTTTTCATTATATGTTTCCACATTATAGTTCAGTAATATGTTCTCCTTTTAGACCAATTTAAATTTAGTAACAGCCTATTTCAGCTTGTTATGTTTGTCTTTAAGGAGTCTTAGTCCTATCCCACAGCAGGCAGGACACCACCGTTCCCTTTTATAACTTATGTATGTCTACTTGTGATTAATACATTTTGTTACTTTTATATGCTAGAGTGCTATCAGGGGATTCTTTTTTTCTGTGTTGGTTTTCATATTATTCCCATCCCCAGCACCGCCAGTGTTGTTATTATTTACACCTCATTGAACTGGTTTTAGCATAGCTTATTTATATAGGTCTGTTGCAGGCTTCTCTGTGTGTTTATATATATATATATATATATATATATACATACATACATACACACACACACACACACACACACACACACACACACACACACACATACACACACACATACACACACACACAATACAACCAGGCCCTGCAGGATTTGTTCCCAACACTGCCCACTCTTTACTGGGACTTACAGTGCTAGAGGGGCCAGAAAATTAGTAGACTCCGAGGACTTGGCTACACCCATCTTACAGGTTGAGCAAAATATACCCCTAACCAAATTAACAAGATCTGACCAATCAATATGAAAGTTTCTCAAACATCATAAAGATTTTAAACAGTAGATATCAAGATTCTGATTATGTGCATTCAAATGGGCACAGTAAATGTGTCACCTCTTAGCCTCAACCCATTTAAAACCCTCCAAGATCTTTGAGAGACTGGAACTGGCTTGGAATTTCCATTAAAGATCATCAAATACTGCAGGTCAATATGTCGCTAGAAACCCTCCAATGCTTTGTATCTCAGAGTAGACATGAAAATCTATTTTGTACTTATGTTTCTCAAGCTCCAGTACCTGAACCCCAAGTGGTTCCTGAAAACGTTTGTGGTGGTCGCCAAAATCCTACAAAATTCACTTCAGATTTCTCTCCCCTTCATGTTTTGTATTATCTGTCACTAATGAAGGCTGGTTGTTCAATGGAGATCCAGTATTTCCAATTGTAATGAATATGGAAGTTGATGTTAAGTATTTTAATCAATCTGGCACACATTGGTTCTAAATTAACTAAAGAATTCTTTCTATGGCTTGTAAAACCACACCAGGCCTACGTTTTATAAGACTAATGGCATCTAGAGATAAGGACATCTATTTTGCCAGACGGGATAGAAATATGGCTTCCCAGACACTATAATAAACAGGACACTGTTAAACGAGCAATGAAAGACATTCTTTATGGGGGTTCTGTAGAGAGTCAGAGGGAGTGACTAAGAAGGTGTTCCAAAAAGAGTAAATGTATTAAATATTCATGGGTCTGACACCTATTCTAAAGAATAACAAATAGATATTTGTAGCAGTTGCAATGAGACCAATCAAATGATGTCAAACACTTCATGATAAGAGGTGCCAAAGAAAAATATCTGTTTCTCCCTCAAAAATAGACGTTAGGCGTGAATAGTGAGTACACAGACGCAACAGTGAAGATTGCGTCTATCTAAATTTTATAAAAACAAAGTTATGAAGTCTTTTATATATTGAGTCCAAAGGAAGGTTTTTTCTTTTAAGTCGTAAAAATGTCAGTGGCTGATTGATAACAGGCATGGGCTAATGTTGTTTTTTCGTGGGAAAAGAATAGCATACAAGTCTTGCATTTAAATTATGAATTAGAATTCAACAGAGCTGTGTTTTGGGATCAGACACGTGAATTCTCATATTTTCTACTCTAGTGACCTCTCTGGGAAGAACCTCTTACATGTTGTAAACGTATAAGGATTTCTGTTATGTTTATTCTTTTATTTTAAGAAACTGTCTGCGCTTATTATAACTGTATGTTCTTGTAGTAATCTTTTTCTGTAACCTAAGCACTGTATTTAATCTTTAATAAGTAATACTTTGGGCTCTGATTGAACTGTTGCATGAGTTGTAAAGAGTAAATTACATTTTCGGACACATTTTGCTACAACAGATTTTTGTGTGTTAAGTGCATAGTTTTTCTTTAATAAAACAGAGAGAGACAAGAGACTCTGCAAATAATGACATATTTGATATTTCTTTGGTGGTGGCAGTGGATAATTATACATACTCATTTGAAGTACCTTGTGAAGGAGAAAGGTGGGGCAGCGAGTTGGCTGTGTGTATTAACCCTGGTGGCATATATAAGTCTCGTGCTCACAAGTGTGCTGTTTGTGACAGATGGTATATTGGGGCGGATTGAGGGGAAATATTAGTCATTTGAGGGTCCATGCTTGGAGAAAAGTAACTCAGCTAGATATCTGTGTGTGTAAACCCTTGACCCATATACAGGTCACGTGCTCACTGGTGTGACGTACGTGACACTAGCATATGTATATCAATATATTTATGAACAGAGCTAACTATGGTTGTCTTCTAAACTATTAACACGTAGGTGTTTGCAATATGGAAACGTTTGAACACCTCCGGGTTTATGTAATATTATAGAACGATGTCATTTTATATACACACGTGCAGGTGCCCAGGGTTGAAATGTATAATAAAAGCGACATGATTTATGTATGTAGCCCAGTGCCTCTGGCTATATATTTCCTGGCCCTAACATTCTAGTTCCTGGTAAGGAGCAGGCAGTGTTAGGGTTAGATTCCTCTCTCATGGGCCAGCATGCGAGTCTCCCCATTGGGATATTATTTTGTTGCAGTTTCCAGGTTTGTCTGGAAAACATTGGTGCATGTGCCGGGGGGTGGGGGGGTCACTTCAATAGTGCTGCCAGTTACTGGAGTTTAGGAGTGGGACCCTCCCCTGGTATAAAGGATGGCTCCCTATCAAATTTAGTCTGTGCTGTTCTGGAGTTCCCCAGTGTAGCCTTCTCCTTAGGGAGTAGGCATGGTTCTACCTTGCCCCATGAGGGGGTCAGGTGGTAAATACTAGCCAAGGGCCTCAAGCTCCTGGGAGGCCTAGTCAAGGTGATCCTGTGAAGAAATACCAGCTGCGAGGGAACGGCTTTCTTTGAACATCTATGAGAAGTGATCCTCTCTTGCATGAGAAGGCTGAAGTGAAGTATGAGCTTGTCTCATCAATAAAAGACGTTGTATTGTTCCTAGTCTGGGACTGAGTTACTGTAAGTGTTCCTGTGGGGCAGAATCCCTGCCCCTGGCAGAGACCTGCTGGATGGAGGTGCTGCACTATCCTGAGAACCTGTCCTGTTTTCCTACTCCCCACACCATCGCGGAGACTCAGTCCTCCTGAGAGCCAGCAGGTGAGCACCACAGCACCATCACATCACAAGTACCCACAGATCTCCTTTTGGGGGGAGAGGGGGATAGGGGTGTTACATGAAGAAATTATGGCGTTTGTGGGTTTTTCATATGGAGGCTGGAATTATTCAGGATGAGAATGACCACCTTCAGTCGATCTGCTATGGCTTTCTAGCGGTGTGTTAATTGTTTAACATGCCTCTTCCCCTAATCCTGTTTTTGAATGTCCTTTTTATTTTTTTCTGTTGTTCTCCACAGACTATTTTTCAACCAGTTGGATTTTTCCCGCTTCATTTCAAATAGCACCTCAAACAAGATCATTCACTTCACCTAAGCTTTTCACCTTCTCTCCCAAGCCATCATCTCATCCTGTAATCGCCAAAACAATGATGTCACATCGTCATGACAATGTGACATCACATGGCGTTGCATTGGCATAGCAACGCGACGTAGCGTGAGGAGATGCCGCTCTAGAGAAGGTAAGATGACTCGACAAAACCCCACTACACCGACCCCCGCAAAACTCCCAGCCAGCCCTGCCAAACACTAACAGGAGAAACAACTGCTTTGTCTAAAGAAGCTCCTGCTAGTAAGCTGCATTGGTAGCTTCTTAAATCCTATATTCGCTAAGCTGAAAGGTGTGCAGCAATACCATATTACTGTTCATTTTCTGTGAGTTTTCACCCTTCAGGTCGTTTATTTCGGTTATTAAAAACTTACACCCAAAAATTATATATAAAAAAAAAAGGATAAAAAAAATTGACCTGTCTTCTTTAATACCAGGATATTACACACAAAAATATGAAATCATTTATTTAATAATAAGTGTAGCCCTGTGTGGTTTGGGCTATAGGTCTGCCCTCCTCCTGGCAGTAATCCCTGCATAAAGGCACGTTGCCAGGAGTCATCATGGGTTTTCCCCACTTCAGGCAGTACACTGAGGCAGTGAAGGCAGGTCACCAGGCTCTGTGTCCAATCAGAAGACACAGGGGCGGTGCCTGTTGGAGCTACTTAGGGTTTTACCACTTTCTATTTAGTGTGTCTGGAGTCTGTCCCTGGAGTGGAAGGGACAAGGGTGACACAAACAAACCTGCCAGGATAGGCAGGCTTGATGACTCCCCCCGGGGACTAGAGTGTGCACCCCATACCTCCTACCCTGCCTAGAGGGTAGGGGAAGAGTTAGAACCACTCTTGGTGCCCTAGGGCGGGAGTGGTGTCAGGGACATCCTGAAGGAAGACAGCCTGCAGTGTTACCTGTCTGCTGAGAAGAGAAGAGACAATAAAGAGCTTGCACTTTTACCTATACTCCTACCTGAGAGTGAAGTTATGTCATTGCGGGAGACTCAGGGCCCCCTGTTGCCAGCAGGTACGCACCACACTGAGACATGTAGCCTGAGCATTAGACTCCCTAGGAGACCCTATCTGAGATTGGGTGGGGGTAGTAGGGTTACATAATAATAATAATAATGCATTTTTCACTCCTTGGTATAGATAAGAACAAAAGCTGTAAAAAAATGTAGAAACACATGGTTTCTAATGAGGTTGCATCATTATATCAACATTCGGCTTTTAACGCTCACTGCTTTAAGAAATTAGGAAGCAGAAAATGTAAAGAAAACAAGGTGGAGGGAAATGATAGTAGTGAAAATTTGCTTGTCTATCAGTTTTGATTGTCAGATTACATTCCACAATCCGCACGTTGTGTTTGCTGAATACGAGCAAAAGTGTATTGATTGATTTCCCCCGATTTCTATCTCATATTCCGCGCAGAGAGCAAACTGAAGAAAATATGTGATATAGGGCAGGGTATTTACCATTAACGAGGTCATACCAAACACAGTCAGGATTGGTTATTATTTTCTTTACACGTAAGGGCATGGCCGCTGACTTTGGGGCGGGGGGGAATATTGTCCCGCCCCCTGCTGCCCCAACAGTCTCACCATTAACAAAATGGCTGCTAACAAAAAAGTCCCTGTAGTAGACGTGCGCAGAGAGTAAAATAGCGGGGATGGTTTTAGGGGAAATAAATGTTGGCTTTATTATATATTAAACAAAAAGGGGAAACTACTGCTCAGCTGTAATGTAGATTTAATGTAAGGGGTGCATGCTGGGATAGAACACTGGTAGCGAATAAAGAGAAGTAATCCTTGCATTGCACTCAACCTTGATATAACTCTATTTTCCCTAAAAGAGATGAAAAATTAAGCTCCACTAATATAGTTTTATTAATTTACACAAAAGTATTTTAAAACCTAATTCAACAATAGCGTATCAAAATCCTGCATGTAAACATGGATAGGTTGATAAAGATTGGCCACTATAGGTCAAAAATGAATCTTCATCATATGTTACAATAGCAGGTATATTAATATAACAGGGGAAATGGTTAAGTGATTGTGTGAATATAAATAATAGGAGTGAAAACATAAATGGATTAGTATAATAGTGATCGTGTACACCTTCACATTATCTGTGTTTAAGACACTAAAAAGTGTAGTAAATGTATAATTATAACCATATATCCCTGGTAATAATGCTAAACATATGGTGATGACCTATATTAATCCCTAGTGATATAGGGTCACAACGCAATGATTATACTTTGTAATCAACGAGATTGATTTAACACTTGTAGCTTGCTGAAGTACAGGCAGTCCTCGGTTATCCGACACATTGCGTTACTCAAAATGGTGTTGTAAAGTGAAACGTTGTAAAGCGAAACACGTTTTCCCATAGGAACACTGTTTAAATGAAAGGTTCCATTCCTGAAGGCATTTTTAACACTAAAATACACCAAATATTTTACGCAGGCAATAAGATATGCAGCACACAAATAAATTATATAGTGTATATACTGTATTATATATGTAATATAACATAATAAATAATATATTATATAGTATAATATAATATTATATAGTATAATATTATATATATACGCTCTTACGGCGCTTTGCAACATTGTTTATGTGAATGTGTATATATATATACACACATACACAACGTTGCAAAGCATCGTAAGAGCGTTGGATAAGCCATTTTGGCGTTGTAAAAATGAATATAGGTATGCATTGCATAGCGTTGGATAAGCCATTCGTTGTAAAGCGAAGCATTGTAAAACGAGGACTGCCTGTAATTATTCAAAGTTGAGACACCCTACTCATAGTGTTACTGATATGTTATTGTGCATATAATGTTAAATGCACATACAAGGCATCAGGCAGAGCTTGTTGATGTCGCAGCTAAATAAAAAAAAACTTTGAAACTTCCCTGTGGGCAGACTGTGTCCAATAATCTTATATCAAGACATATATGTATAAATAAATATACATATAGTATAATGTTGTGGCTTTAAAGATGTTCAGTTGCCTTTACAATCATTCCATGTGGTACGGCTGACATCAAATACCGACACATTTATATGTATATATTATGTGTAAGATTGGTTAGGGAGCTTTGATTTCGAGGCTGGTTGGTATTATCTATACTTTGTCCACTCTTCAAATACCTCTCATACACACTCTTCCATAATGCTTGTATATAAGTCTCCCCTAATATTGTCTCCTAGGGCAGCGGTGCGCAATCTGTGGGGCGCGACCCCCAGGGGGGGCGCGAGACTGCCGACGGGGGGCGCGGGGTTTACAGAGGCCCCGCGCGCTTCCCGAAGGCACTTAAATTAAGTGCCGGGGGAGCTGCAGGGCCTCTGTAAACCATACTTACCCGTGGCTCCGGCGGCTTCCTCCCGGCGTCGCCATGGCAACGCGGCGTCAAAATGACGCTGCGAGGTCATGTGACGTCACGTTGCTATGGCAACGTGACGTCATTACGCCGGTGCGAGGGTAAGTTGGGGTTGGGGGGGGCGCGGGAGTGAGGGGACAGCCGGCAGGGGGGCGCAGGGAAAAAAGTTTGCGCCCCCCTGTCCTAGGGCACGTTTGAGCAAGGTTCTAGCTGCTGGTGAATTCCTTTGCGGTCCACATCTATTAAACTAGCTAGAAGATACAAAGTATTGTGTGGCAAATTGACTTGCAACCTTCGTTGCAGTCACGCTACAAAACAGATGACAGTGATGTGATGATGACAGCTCCCTATACCATCTTATACATAATATATAGAGGTATTTAGGTATATACAGAGGTATTTAGGTATAAATTTCTGTTGTTCTTGGCAGATATATGCAATATACAAATTTAGTAGATAAATGTGGAGTAAGAGTGACTTATTTGCAAGTTTGCATTTCTCCTATTTAATAGGAATTATACAGGCAAAAATATTGCAACTAAAAAGTATACTTGTATGCATTTCTGTTGACAAAAGTGGTCTGTGTGAGACACGATATGGTTATCACCACAAGTTAGACCAGGGGTGCGCAAACTGGGGGGTGCGGCGGATGGAGAGGTCCCATGCTCTCCCCCAACGCATTTAAATTAAATGCCGGGGGATCGCATGAGGCCTCTGCAACTTCTCCTACCTTGTGTTGGGCGACGCGTTGGCCATGGTAACCCGGCATCTAAGGTTGACGTGGGGTCGCATTGCCATGGCAACATGACGTAATTTGACTCTGGAGCAGAGGGGGGCGCGAGCAGGGGCAGAGAGCGGAAAGGGGGGCACAGGGTGAAAACTTTGTGCACCCCTGAGTTAAACTATTGTTACAATGTATAAGGAGAGGGAGATAGATTTGATATAGAGTGTAGCTCTCTTTCGGCTAGATTCACGAAGAGGCGATATTGCTGCTTTAAAAGTTGGTGTTAAAAGAGTGCACCTGCAACGATATTTTTTAGAATTACTGCCATTTTCACTGAATTATTTTTTCCTAAATGGGTAGTGATATTCACTCTAATTTGCATACCTGATTAGTAATTTAGAAGTGTATTTACTGACTTACATACTAACTTTCCAAAACACTGATCCATACAACACGGGGAGAGATTCCTGTGAATACACCTGGGAAATAAGCCAAATTAAAAATGCAAATATTCTTATTTCCTCTTTCTCTCCCCCTTTTCCCATCCCTTCCCCTTTTGCAAAATCCCTATTTCAGGGTTATGATTAAAAAAAAGGTTGGCTAACTCTGACGGGACTGCTACATGTTTCTCAGGCAAATGGTGTGTAACCTCCTCTGGGACTACTACGTACATTTAAGGGGTTAAGGGCCCTCTTAAGCAGGGTACCACGCCCTTTCCCATGTTATGTTGCAAAGTAACTCAGCAGAGGTCTAGCCACGTCTGCCTTCTAGAAAGTGTTCGGCGGTTCCAGTCATCACTGTGACACCCGGCGGGGGGGGGGGGGCACGTGCACAGCGCTAACCACGATCTGCGGTCTTCAGGAGAGAGGGAGAGGTTGCGACAGGAGGGGGCGGGGTCGGGGTTTTGCGGGGCGTGGCCATGACCTCACGCGGCTGGTTCGTCCTCATTGGGTGAACCACCGGTGGGGGCGTGGCCACGCCTCCGTCAAAAGTTCTAATCTCAATATCATTGAGTTTTAAAAAACTGCCAGTACGGTGCGGCTGCACCTTCAGCGGGAAGGTGAGTACTGGGCCCAGCCCCATTGAGGGGCGGTGCTTATACCCACAGCGCACGCCGAGGCGTGTGCTGTAGTGACTGGGACCGCAGACTAACTTAGTATAAGATACTAAATATACTTCTAGCCATGCCCACCTCCTGCAAGATGTTTAGTCTGCCACAGGGTCAGAATGACTGAGCAACATCGAAACCCCTCCTCCTGTACACAGGGGGATGATGACTTCACAGAAAGGTATATGTGGTATATATATATATAAAGGGGTATATAAAGGGGTATGTAACCCCCTTTCCCCCGTGTCTAGGGAAATTACCCGTTACTTGAGTGGCTAACAGGAGGCTTGATCCTCCGCGGAAGGGAGCCTGTGGTGACCTTGTTCACTAACATACAGTGCCTCCACTTGAGAAGGATCCTCACACAGTGAGATAGCTCCTCTCAAGACAATACACCAATAAATATACACGCTTGGTACTATAAAGGGATATTTACTGAGCATATAATCAACACAATACAACTAACAACACAATATTAACCGTGTGGAGTATCCCCACAATACTTGGGGTGCGGTGGCACCAGTGTCCCAGTGTCCATCTCACAATGTCAGTCCCCACCCAAAGCGTAGGGAGTAGCGCTACCCCTGAGAACCGTTGGTGCACTTAGATGTTATGCCTTCCCGGGCACTCCAGTACCCAGGTACTGCCGAACAACACAAAGGATCCATCTGATCCACTGATGTAAGTCGTTCCGGACCGTCCATGAAGGCTTCTGCCTCTGCGTGGGGTGAACTCCCGCTGGAGGGTCTCACCATAAAAGTCTCGTGGTATAGGTCTGGGTCTGGTCCTAGGCCGCAGGCCGCACACACCGCGTGTATCCGTCACAGATGTGCTACTACCACTAATGTGCTAAGGGGAATGTCCCTGTCTTAGGGCCTCCCTACAGCACACAAGCTAATAGTGATGGGGGTCTAGCTGGGATCTAAGGGGGTATCTGGCCTAGTCCAGTGGACTTACCTCACCCCTTGCTGTCTTGCTCCCGACTGGCATGCTCCTCAGCACGCCAAATGTATCCTTTTTTGCTCTGAGATTCTAGTTGCCCTATTGGCTCTGTGTCACGGACGTTCTCGCCACAAACTGGGACCGGACTGCGGGGCTGAGGTGGGGTTACATAATCACCAATCTTAGGCCTCGGAGCCGGATCCGGAGTGTGAAGTCCATGGTCAAACAAGCCGGGTCCGGACTGGAGAAGGCAGCGTAGTCTGAGGACAAGCAAGGGTCAGGATCGGAGAAGGCTGCATCATCGTGATTCAGGCAGGAGTTTGGCAACGGGTAGACAGGTGCTCTCCACTTCAGCGTAGGAGCGAGAACGTGGGAGTGGCCTCTGCACGAGGAGCGGGCATGGCCCATGACGCCGGTCTCAGTAGGAGGAGACAGCATGCTGGCCAAAGAACACCGCAGGGCAGCACCGGGGAAAAAACAGAGCTTCAGCACAGGAGTCTGAAGTAGGCCTCTGCAAAAGGGATCGTGCAGCAGGCCTCAGTAAACAGGTACACAGACCTCTGCATGGAGAGTAGCAGCAGGTCACAGGAAACACAGACCTCTGCGTGGAGGGTAGCAGCAGGTCACAGGAAACAGGAACTAATGCAAAGAGCTAGGAACTATAGCTAAAGCATGAAGTATTAACAGGAACAGGGCAAGCCAGGGTGCTTGTGGCAGAACACTGTAACATCCAGAGTAGGATTATGCTCGGCACTTAATTAGTGCCAGAGCCCAGCATATAAAGGGCGGAGAGCCAATCACAGGAGGGAGGTGTGAGAGCATTCCTCCAATGACGGAGCACAGGGCTGAAGCTGCAGTGAGAGGCAGCACATGTGCCATTGATTGCCAGAGGGAGACTTTGTAAACTACAGAGGTCTGCAAGGCTAGAATCAAAGCCAGAAGCTAATTCCTTACACTCTGCGCATCACTTGGTATGCAGCCCTTGTGGCTGCTGGGAATTGTAGTCCCTTGCGGAACCTAGTAATGGCCACCGCAACTCTCTCTCTACACTGCGCATGTGCAGCTGTGTCCCGCGCATTTGCTAGGACCAACATGGCTGCCGCCTGCATCCCGGTCCACCCACACTGCATCCGCCTCGCCCCCTTCCGCACCCGGCACGGAGGTAAGGGGCTCGGCTACATGTATATAAGGCCTGCAGAAGCTTCTAGGCCCTTAGGTTCCTGGAGGACAAGAGGAGAGAAACCTCACTGTATATATCGGCTGTCCTTTAAATGTTTCACTAAGTGTTAGTGAGTATGGTCACCTTAATTATCTTGCAGTTAGGGAATAGTGTCCCTTACTTGAACAGGGCCACAAACAAACAGATTAC
Organism: Ascaphus truei; assembly: GCA_036426205.1. Classification (NCBI taxonomy): domain Eukaryota; kingdom Metazoa; phylum Chordata; class Amphibia; order Anura; family Ascaphidae; genus Ascaphus; species Ascaphus truei. Next base: position 234,821,800 of record CM071570.1, on the reverse strand, counting down.
CAGTGCTTCTACCAATAGTCCAGATACTTTGTGATGCAGAGGAGCGATGTGTTTATTTGTCTTCAAAGAGCTGGGTTCCTCAGCCCTTCAAGGTTCTGCCAGGGAACCTCCAAACATATGCAAAAAAACGAAAAAAAGACAAACACAGACCTCTTAGATTGAGTATAAAATATATATTAGACCACAAGCCCCCACTCTTACTTACTTACAAGTAAGGAATAAATAGTGCAGCATCAGAGGGATACAAGGAAATGATGTCACCGCTGCAAAGAACACAGCTCCATCAACATAGAAGTCCACAGGGAATACCACAATAATACTGTTCTCCTATGGTCACCCCGTGATGTCCGCTTGTCCTCCTTGATGATAACACGTCAGGGGCCGCCGGTTAAGCTCCGCATCTCGGGAGCGCTGTCATCGCCCGCAACTGCAGGGCTCCCTGCTCTGTGATCTGTACTTCCAGATTCTCCTGCCCAAATGCTGACATCTTTACGTGTGACGTCTGTAGCGTCCTCACTGGCCGTGTACCCAAAATAAATCTCTGCAGTCCTTGCAAACCCTCTGTTTAGAAAAGTATAGCGCCACCTAGCGAACCCTACTAGTTTTGCTTCTATCTCAAGCTTCGTCAGGGGCTGGTGGCTGCATCTAATTCTGACTCCTATATACACCCTGAATGCTGATCAACGTAATTAAACAATTACATATGCATACATTCAAATTTAAAATGTAAATTTAAAATGCATTCTAAGCAGGCACACTTGATATATTTAAAATATATTAACTACATATTAAAGTGCATGAAATTCAAATTCCAATTTAAAGGAATAATTGATTTGAGACCTTAAACATCGGCATTGCAGGACATAATGATCAAGATTAATCTCAATACATTATTATAAACAGTAATAAAATATCAATATTTTATTTAAAAATTACATATAACATTTTTATTAAAAAAAATGAAAAGAAACCAATCATTGACTCATTACAGGAAAGGGACAATATCCACATGTTCATTTAAACTATTGGGAGCTCTCGTGTGTAAATTATCCCCTTCCGCACCCGGCACGGAGGTAAGGGGCTCGGCTACATGTATATAAGGCCGCATGCATGACTGAATTCGGAGCAAGTGACTGAAGAGAGAGACCCTGATATAGTGAGATTCACGACCTCATTATTTGGCGCCCAACGTGGAAGGGGGGGAGCGTGACTCCGGTTCACCACGAGAGACTGACCTGTCGCTGATTTTGCTGCCGAGACCGTGACACACCGAACCGAGGACTGATCACCCTCATTGTCAAGGTAAGCTCTTGCATACAATTTGTGTGTTATCTTGCCTATGACAAGTCGGTGGGTTGCTGCCTGGGTAGTATAATCTGTTTAGGTCCTTCACTCACGTTGATGTGATACAACGGTGTGATCTTTAGAGTCGCGCTCTGTTTAGAACTGTTAAAAATATCATACTCTTCAGTTGCTTGTGGTCACCTATAAGTTGCTAAATTGTACGAATGTTTGCATGTTATATATGCTAGTCAGTGCCGCAAGTGGGAGCCCGAAGTGGAGTGGGATTTTTGTCGGCTGACTGGAGGTCGTATATGTATGTGTATTAATGCATTAGTGTTGGGAATTTAAGAGACCGAGTGGGTATTAATGAGGAAAATGATTGCGGGTTGTCTGATTGATTTTCTGACCAGTAATTGCAAAATCCCTGAATGAAAGTGCAGGCTGTCAGCCCAAGATAAGGGAACAGGACAGGCACTGAGATTCTGAGGGCAGTAACCTAACAGTGGTTCCCTCGAGACGTTGAGATAATACTCTGTCTCCGGTACCGGGTGTCTGGGGTCAGGGACCCGACGTCTGAGGGCGGTAACCCAACCAGTGGTTCCCTCGAGACGGTGACACAGGACCGGCCACGGGATATTAGTGGGACGAACAGAGAATTCAGAGATGTTGCACTTATTTAAGAAAAAACATGTGTTGCCCACAGGGGCACAGACAGCACTAGATTTAGTCCGCACTCGAGAAGGAAAGAAATATACCAAACATGCTACTAATCTATATAAACTGGCTGGAGTCCCGCCTACGGGAAGATTACAACCCAGCATATGGTCTAAAATGATAACCGAATCCCGGGGAATGCTGGAAGACAAAGGTCTTTTAGAGGTAGCACAGGCTCATCTCCGAGTAGCGGGAAAATTGTGTGATGAGGGTTATGAAGAAGTACGGGGGGAGGGTGGAGCAGAAAATACTGATCCCCTATATGGATATATGAAGCCTGTTAAAACTGAGGAAACCCCATATCCGCCGCCATACCAAGATGGCGCCCGCCCTAGTCCAAAGGGGTGGGTCTGTCACCATTGTGGTGTGCAAAACCCGGAATGGCGGAGTTTCTGTTATAATTGTGGTGTGCCCCGTCCCGGCCCACCGCCCATCTCATCCGAGAAGTCCGCCCCTTCCGCTCCCGCCCAGACGCTCCCTCCCGCCCCTCTATATCCTATCCTCACCCCTTCCGGTTCCTTTTACCAAGGCCCGGATGCAGGAAAAGGACCTAGTGACACGCAAGGCCCTAAGCCTGCTGGAACGCAAGGCCCGATGGTCAGTGAAACGCATGATGCTATGTCTACACAACAAGTACTTTTTCCCTTCACCTCGCTTCAAGAATTTCTCACTTCCTCAGAAGCAATCGCTGCGCGTCAACAAAGGCGACAGGCAATGCGACCTGATAGTAGGGCGGAGTCCGAAACATCAGATCTAGCGGAATTTGACCCTTTATATCCAGGCCCTAATCCACCACCCACCTCTACGCCCAGGGCTCCGCCGCTCATAATCAACCCCACGCCAGTAGTTCCTACCAGACCACCTCTTTCTGACACACTTCCCCAGGCACCGGAACAGTGGCTTCCGGCACTATCCAAACCGTTTGTCACACGACAGGGCAAGCAAGTTATTGTCACTGTAGGAACTGGGGACATAACCACAGCGGTGGTAGATGTAATAGTTAACCCTGCTAACTCCCAACTCCAACACGGGAGTGGGCTGGCCCGGAGTATCTCTCTTGCCGCAGGCCCCTCCATGCAGCGGGATTGCAATCTAATCATTTCACGCACAGGCCAAGTACCCCCGGGACAAATTGCTGTCACTGGCCCCGGTAACTTGCCTATAGCCCTTATAATACATGCCGTAGGTCCCCGGTATGACCCTGATTTTGCCGAAGTATGCGAATCTCAATTAAAGTCCGTCGTCTGGAATACCCTTATTCATTTGTCGGACCAGGCCTGTGTTGAGCGCGGAATCTCCTCTGTTGCTTTCCCTTTGGTATCCACGGGGTTATTTAGGTACCCACCCAAACCTGCTGTAAATACTATCATATCTACCATATTAGAATTTGTGGCCACCCAACCTACTACACTCTCAGAGATCAGAATAGTCACTGATGATCCCGATAGAATGCCAGTCCTTAGGTCAGCTTTGCAATCTAAGGGCCCACTCTCAGATATAGTGCCCTCGGCTGTGCCCCCACTTCCCGATTCCCAGATTTATCATACCCAAGGGATATCAGCTATAAAAACGGAGCCCACGGCAGAAGGCCAAACCAATAATGCGACACATAACACACCCAAGCTTGGTCTTCAGTATGTTACGTTCACCCCTACACAAGTTTCCACTCTGGTGTCTGGTCTACCTGACCCGGAGAAACAACCTATGCCGTTCTACAGACGAATGTGTCAGATACAGAAAACCTACGGATGCACCTGGCAGGATCTACAATCTCTCACGGAGATTAAATGCACAGACAGTTTCCTGCCACTGATGGCCCCGGCATTTGACCAAAGTCAGTCACAACCTACTGATACATACTCCTCGGGACTCACTTATTGTCAGCAACTCAAACTCTGGGCCCAGGAAGCACTCACAGAGTTACAGGGCTCACTCCAAGAGATTACACAACAAACGGATGAATCTGTGGAACAGTACGGCTCCAGGATTAGAATACTGTTCGAAGATCTTGGCTTTGCCACTCAAGCCAAGGCTCACCGTATGATCCTGACTAAGGCTTTTATAGATGGACTCAATGAACAGCTGAAAGACAAGATTATGTCAATACGCCCAGATTGTATTGGTGGAACATTGCAGGACGCGATATTAGTCGCTAAAGGGTTTGCCCGGTCACAAGCGAAGGAACTCAAAGACAAAGGAAAAAAGAAAGCATTCGCTCTAATGATGCAAGAAAATGAATGCACAGATGCAGTTTTATGTCCCTCCCTTAATACCTCACCTCCCGCTCCCGCTTCTTTCCCTCCACCGTCTGCCCCCGCCCCTTTCCCACCCCCCAGTAATAATCCATACCCGCCCCCTCCTTTCCCTCCTTACCCACAGCCATACCCCTACCCTGCCCCTGCCCCGGCCTACGCACCTTTCTATCCACAACCCACCCCCCAACAAGGATACTACCCAAATAATGGACCTCGGCAAGACAGGAGACAAAACGGAGGAGGCCGCAGCCAAGGTGGACCAACCTGCTGGAACTGTGGAATAGTTGGACATGTTAGGAGAGAATGTAGGAAGCCCAGACCAGACCAACTACCTGAGGGACCTCCACCCCGGTCCTGAAAGGGGGGACAACCTGGGACCGCCATGGCAGCAGTGGGACAAACTGCTGTTTGTGGGAAAGTCACTCTCACAGTAGCAGAGGTCCCTATGGATTTCCTGGTGGACTCAGGGGCGTCCACGTCTGTTATATCCAAAAAATTGCTCCCCCCCACTATAGAACTTTCTGATGATTGGATGACATCAATGGGGGTAGAGGGAAAACCGCAAAACAGCCGCCTTACTGTTCCTGTACCTCTCGGACCATTCTCAGAAGTCGCTGCTAGATTTCTGGTATCGAACACCTGCCCTCTAAATCTATTAGGGTCCGATATTTTACAAAGACTAAGGGCAAATATTCTATATGATGAGTGCGGCATGCAACTTATTCTCCATCGCCCGGAAGGGGGAGACACCCCCCCCGATATCTGCATCATCCGAGCTTTACCGCTGATGCTGTTACAGGAACAATCCAACCCAAACACTGGTTCTCCTAGCCATATTGAATCTCAAGTTCCTTCCAGTTTATGGTCTGTAGGACCTGAGGATGTGGGGCTTCTTCCCGTTCCCCCAGTGGTTGTACAGATGAAATCTGGAGTCCCTTACCCAAGAATCCCGCAATACCCTCTTAAAGCTGCACAGGAAGCCAGTCTGAAGATACAAATTCATGCATATTTGGAGAAAGGGGTGCTCAGGTATTGCACTTCACCTTGCAATACTCCTCTGTTTCCTGTCAAGAAGAAAAGTGTCAAAGGCCAACCTGATAAATACCGATTGGTACAAGATCTGCGTGCTGTCAATGCAGCAACCATATTGGAAACCCCTGTTGTCCCCAATCCGAATACTCTCCTCAGCGGAGTCCCTCCCGAGGCCAGTCTCTTCACAGTTATAGACCTGGCCAATGCTTTTTTCAGTGTTCCCCTTCATGTGGACTCCCAATTTTTATTTTCTTTTACTTTCCAAGGAGCTCAACTGACATGGACAAGAATACCCCAAGGGGCCCAGAATAGCCCTAACCAGTTTTCCCAAGCTTTGAAACTCTCTCTTTCACCATGGGTGTTAGCTCACCCTGAAGCTACGCTACTCCAGTATGTTGATGACCTTCTGCTATGTGGCCCAGTCGACAGCCAACAGATGGAATCACTCTCCGTCTCCCTGTTGCAACATCTGTCCTCCATCCAATGTAAAGTCTCTAAGTCAAAACTCCAATGGTGCCTCCCTAAGGTCGTTTTTCTGGGGCATTGTATATCACAAGGAATCAGACATCTGACAGATGAAAGGAAACAAGCTATTGTATCTGTCTCTTATCCATCCACAATCAGCCAACTGCAATCATTCCTTGGACTTATCACCTACTGTAGACAGTGGATACCTGACGCTTCCAGGCTTATGCAACCGCTATATGATGCGCTGAAAACTGGCCCCAAGGAAGACGATGTGGCCGACCCAGTTGCCTATCAATTATATCAACGCTGTTTCAATCTTCTGAAGGAAGCCATTTCAAGTGCACCAGCACTGGGCCTTCCAGATTATACCAAGCCATTCAATCTATATGTGTCCGAGCAGGAAGGCCATGCTTCTGGAGTTCTTACACAATCCCATCGGGAAAAACAGCGCCCTGTCGGTTACTACTCCTGCAGGCTGGATCCGGTCGCACGTACTTCTCCGAGTTGTCTCAAAGCCGCCCATTCCGCCCAAGTACTGCTGGATAAAGTGGCGGACATCACTCTCGGACATGATGTTATTATTCAAGCTCCACATGACTTGGCTGCTGTTCTCTCGCTGACATTACCTCGACATCTCTCGCATCAACGCCATTTGAGACTTCAGTGCTCATTGCTTCTTCCGTCTTACGTTTCTTTCCAACGATGTACCACTATCAACCCGGCAACTCTTCTGCCACATATCCCAAAGGGGGGAGAGGAACCAATGGAAGAACCGAACCCCTCAAGTTCACCGATGTCCCCCCATGACTGTTTACTCACCCTACAGCAAGACACATCGGAACCACAGAATATGTCTACTACTGCCATCTCAGGCGCTGACCTAGAACTCTGGACGGATGGCTCAAGGTATGCCGATGACAGCGGCAGATTCCGTACCGGTTTCGCCGTCACCACGGAGAAAGAGATTCTCTACGCTGAAGCATTGCCACCAAGCAGGTCAGCCCAGGAAGCGGAATTGATTGCGTTACAAACAGCATTAGAGATGGCAGAAGGAAAAAGGGTGAATATAAGGACAGACTCACGATATGCTTTTGGCATTGCCCATGATTTTGGTACTATCTGGAGAAATAGAGGATTCATAACCTCCTCAGGAACACCGGTGAAGCATGCCACCCTTATCCAAGGACTTATGCATGCTATGGGGCTACCTATCCAGGTAGCGGTTCTCAAGGTCAAGGCACATGGAAAAGTGGACAGCACGGAAACAAGAGGAAATCAATTAGCTGACCAAGCCGCCAAACAAGCTGCCTTGGGATCTGTGTCAGAGAGATGGCTAGCCATGGAAGACATGGAAGTAGCAATGGTAAGCACGCGGGCACAAGAAAAGAAACAACGGGAGGAAACAGAGGCACAAATCGAGGCTGAAGAGTTTCCCGAAATTAATACCGCACGACCTCCAGTTGTTAAACTACAACAGGAACAGGCAAAAGTATTATCAGAAGAAAAGAAGCAGTGGAGGAAAGATGGGGCGACCGTGGAAAAGAAAACTGGTCTGTGGAAAAAGGATAATGTATACTGTCTTCCAAGAAGAATGTATCCAGCCGTAGCAACATGGGCACATGGAGCCACACACCGAGGAAAGAATCAAGCCCTCGCATATGTAAGGAAGTTTTACTATGCTCCTGGGATCAGTACCACATTGGCCGCATACAACCGAGCCTGTCAGGTTTGTCAAACCTGTAATCCCAGCAGCACACAGACCGTACCCACCCAGCATTTGGCCAAACCCGACTACCCATGGCAGAGAATCCAAGTGGACCATATTCACATGCCCCCGGCCGGGGGATACGAGTATGTATTGGTAGTAGTGGATATGTTTTCAGGATGGCCCGAAGCTTACCCAGTCAAGAATATGACGGCAAGGGTGACAGCGAAGAAAATGCTTATCGAAATAGCATGCAGGTTTGGTATACCTGAAGTGATCGAAAGTGACCAAGGACCGGCGTTCACAGCCTCTATTTTTGGGGAACTATGGTTTATGTTGGGATCTCATCAAGGACTCCACACTCCCTATCACCCACAAAGTTCGGGAAAGGTGGAAAGGATGAACGGCACACTGAAAACCAAACTACTTAAGATGAGTCAAGATCACCCCCTCCCCTGGCCAGATCTATTGCCTATAGCGTTATATCATGTCAGACACACGCCCCAGGCCAAGCATGGGCTTACCCCATATGAAGTCCTATTTGGGTCCCCTCCCAGAATACCAGAGATAGACAGTCAGGAATTACAAAAAGGTCAGGACAAGGTAGTACAATTTGTGATTTCACTTGCGCAAGAATTGTCTAACTCTCGTTCTGTAGTATCTGCTTCTCTTCCAGAGTCCACAGGAGACACAGTACACCCCTTCCAACCCGGGGATAGCGTGTATCTGAAGAAACACGTGAGACCCGATTGTCTGGAGCCCAGATTTGAAGGTCCATATCGAGTCCTGCTGATAACACCTACGGCAGTAAAGCTTGAAGGGAAAGGACCCTGGATCCACGCCTCTCACTGCAAGAAATCTCCCGTTGAAGCTCCATGATGTATATCCTTTTCACTATGGTGCTCTTAAGTACTGTTGAAACTGCCCCAGTAACCTTCTGGGTAAACACTTCTCTGCCTCTACAAACATTCACCACTGATTTTTGTAATGTCGCAAATTGTGGTATTTACGAGGACTCTCTCTTGTCCGCACAGCCTTGGTCCCTTAAACCTATTAACTACTATTATGATCCCTCATATGATTCAAGATCTCCTATACATAAGCAGGCCCAAATATATCTGTGTGTCACCAGTACAGGAAATGAATGGTGCTCCTCCTGGTCAAATGTAGGATGGAACACAGGAAATGATTGGGCGTATAAGCCAAAGGGGGGACTAGATAGAAAGGATGAGAATGGCAAATCTCTCCTCACCCGTCTAACCCTCACTAAAGGAGTTTGGGGTACTACCAAATGCAAAGGTAAAGTACGACAAGGTTGTCTACCCTTTTATTTACAACTGGAAAATCCTTCCGAGGGAGATATGGGAAAATATGTGCTTGGCATGTACGGGGGTTCTCTCACCAAAAAATTGGGACAAGTGGAGCTTAAAGATATCAAAAATAGACCCGTGTCACCAACCTCCCAACCCGCTAATAAAGAAAAATTAGATGCCCGAATTCAAGAGGTATTACCTATTCCGGGCTTGACATGGGAAGATGTATTCCGAATAGAAACACAGACAGATGTTAGGAAGAATCTGTGGTTAGAATGGGTAAAATATACGGTTAAAAGTTCTGGGCAGAATGTCAGCTGTATAGCCTGTGCAGCCGCTAATGCTCATTTAACTACGGTTCCCCTGTTACTCTCCGACAATGAAACAGAATGCCTGATTACTCTATTAAGAGGTAAGAACTCTACTGACTGTCCAGAGTTAAGACCACTGGTATCCCTGAAAACCAGCGTTAAACCCCCTAGGGAAGTTATAGTACATAACGGAAATTATACATGCTTTATAGCAAATAACGATACGGGAACAAATTTAGGAAGATTTAACCCAGGGTTTTGTGTTTCTAACTCGTCTACACCTTCTGCCGACCTCCAGGATCACACTGGCCATATGCTTGATATATATTGGTTATGCGGAAATGGTAAACTCCGAAATATTCTACCCCAAATGTGGCAAGGACAGTGTGCATTAGTTAAGGTAGTTATGCCTTTCAGAATACTCCCATGGGAACCAGAAGAGCAGTGTCTATTCAGGAAGTCTCTCTCTCTGTCGAGATCAAAAAGAAGTATAGCAACAGCCCTGCAAAGTGATAATCTGGTATATAGAGATGCCATAGGGGTCCCAAGGGGGGTCCCTGATGAATTTAAGGCCCAAGACCAAATTTTTGCTGGATTCGCATCAATGGTTCCCCAAGTACAAATTAATAAAAATGTTGATTGGATCAATTATCTGTATTACAACCAACAAAGATTTATCAATTATAGTAGGGACGCTTTCCAAGGTATAATTGAGGAACTAGGGCCAAATACCCGAATGACTCTTCAGAATCGAATGGCCTTGGATATGCTTTTAGCAGAGAAAGGGGGGGTATGTTCAATGTTTGGAGAAGAATGTTGCACGTTTATCCCAGAAAACTCTGTGATAGATGGAAAGACGGTTAAAGCACTCAACCAGATCAGGGATCTAGCGGCAGAAGTTAAGAGGAATTCAGGGGTGGATACCAACTGGGCCAACTGGCTGGCAGATTGGACTGGAGGTTGGAAGTCAATTCTCACGACTATTGGACTGATTTTGTTATGTTTATTTGTTTTTGCTATCCTTGTGCTTTGCTGTGTCATTCCTCTTTATCGGAAACTAATGTATAAAGTGGTCGGAGCAGAAACAATGATGAATACAGGAAGTGAACTGGAATCATTTTTGCAAACTAAAGCTAAGCCAGATATGCTTACCCGAAGCCCCCCAAGGCAGAAATATATTATGCGTAATTCTCTATTGTGAGGTTCAGGGTATCTGGGGAGAGAGACTCCTACGATGTTGACAGTCTTGATGGAAGGTATGAACATCTGTTAGGGATGTATTGTGCCAGTAGTCAAGTGAAGAAATCCTTTACCCATTCCCCACATCGTAGGACAGCTTGTATCCCCTAGGGAGTGAACGAATAAACATAGATTCAAGGGGGGATTGTGAGGGTAGAAAATATTATATGAATATATGTTTATCCATTATTCCGAAAGTTATCCAACTCAGCAATGCAAACAGATATTGTACAGTAAAGATGGCGCCTGTATCCGGGAACACACCCTGAGATTATCCTGTAATGAAGACATCCGGCTGATGAAAGATGTACAAACAACTGGCTTATCAGCACGAGCTGACTCACGAGCTGATCACGCACCCATGCACGAAGGAATGTACACCAATGAGAGATGAAAGAGTGTCCCGGATCAAGATATAAACGGCTTAAGCCCAACCCCTGGCTCGCCCCATTGCTATGCTATATAAACTATGTGAGCTGAATAATAAAGCAGCAGTTCCTGTGTTACCCCCGGGATAACGCATGTACTGAGATTGAAGCTGAACTTTGTGTCAGAGTCTTTCTTAGCGAGCTAGCGCATGCATGACTGAATTCGGAGCAAGTGACTGAAGAGAGAGACCCTGATATAGTGAGATTCACGACCTCATTAGATCCACTGTTGTTGTTTTTGCGTTAGTTTTTATGTCTACCTCCCCTCCCCCCCTCTAATATTCGGGGGTATTTGCTCCAAACAAATTAATTTAAAATGTGTCAGATCACTATCGTGATTCAATAAAAAATGTTTTGGAAGAGCATGTAATCTTTTTTATGTTGTTAGTGTTTTTTTAGCATTTTTTATATTGTTCGCATGTTCTTTGATTCTCACGTGGAGTTCTCTCTTAGTTTTGCCTACATAATTCAGGCCACAGGCACATGAGATTTTGTAGACAATATATCTAGACTTACAATTAATAAAAAGCCTCAATTTTGTTTATTTTTCCTGATGGCAAGACAAATTCTTTTATTGGGTCCATATATTTACATATAACGCAATCGTTGCACTTCTAATTCCCCAACGGTTTAGAAGTTAGCCAACCAGTGCCACTATTTTGTCTTGGAATTTCTTTTAGCAAACTTGGGCTTTAAATGTTCCTAAGGGACAAAGACTTTCTGAAACAGATTTTAGGTTTATTTTCCATAATGTTGCCTAATATCAGATCTTCTTTTAGAATGTTCCAATGTTTTGTTAGAGCTTTCTCTATTTTATAGTGCATTGGATTAAATGTACTTATAAAAAGAGGGTTGTTATTATTATAATGATTCTTATTATATACGTTGTTGTTCTTAGCATTACTAGTTTTTCTTTTTAACAATATATCTCTATTTAATTTGTTCTTTTGAGGGCAGTTTCCACTACTTTGTGGTCATAACCCCTTTTCAAGAATTTAGCCTTGAGATCCTTTGCTAGTTCTACAAACTGCTGGTTCTGGGAATTATTGTGGAGGGTCAGGAACATCCTACCCTTCCTAAAGACCAGCACAGGAGGACAGGATCTGGGGTCTTCGATAGGAAGTGCACCCCTGCACAGAGTCCTGGTAAGTGGCTAGCAAAATCTCATGTCCCCACGCGAGGTATTGCCGTTTATTCACCCAAAAAGTGTGAACAAGGTGAGAAGCCATGTGCCTCCTTGGGATGCTGCCTGAGCACCCAGGGGAGAAGAATGCACGATATCAAAGATGTAGAATAAAGAAACTCGTTTGTCTAAATAAAGTTCCAGGTGCTCTTTAATTCTACCAACCACTTACAACACCAGCCTGCACGGATGCCGACACCCTGAGAAAGGTAATCCAACAACAGTGAGCATTTATGCCTAAATCACAGTACCTTGACAAAACACTCCTTTGGGCCGGGCATAGAGGGATTACCTGTGCATGATTTGTGAACTCCTGTGAAAGTTATTCACATCTCTACTTGCGAGATGGCTTTAGTGAATAGGACAATAAATAAAATTGGGGTAGAATACCGATAACGCCATTTAAAAAAAAAATGTATTTACCCTTAGTTAATCCCACTGCCCCTTTATCTCTCTCAAAAATGTAGTAAACTGGACATTCACATATCTTTAATTACCTCCAGCAAAAAAAGGTAGCATAACCAGTGAAGACTTATAGACTGAAGCTAATGGAGGAAATGATAGCCCTGGGCGCTGACATCAGGTTTAATATACTAAAATACATATTTATGTTTCATGAGAAATCTTGTTACATAATAATATAAAGGAGAGGAATGTTTTTAAAGAAAAAAAATGCTGTTCTGTACATGTAATGGAGCCTGGTTTGTTGGTGGTCGCTATTCCTGTGTCAACTCGTTAGTGCAGTAGATGAAGACAGAGCAGCAAACGACCAGGAGAACCAGCATTCATGTTATCCCACCTGCTGCCTAGTGGAAGGATACAGCACACTAAACAAGGCAGCTATGTTCTATGCAGCAGCTCTGATGTACTATACCAGGGGAGCGCAATCTTTTTTCCCTGCGCCCCCCTGCCGGCTCTTCCCTTCTCTTCGTGCCCACCCCCCCACCTCCATCTTACCGTGGCTCCGGCGTCGGCGTCATGACGTCACATGACCTCGCGGTGTCATTTGACGCCGCATTGCCATGGCGACGCATCTCCAGGAGCATGGTAAGTGCCTCCCTGGTGGAATAAGTGGTAGATGTCCCACTTCCCTAAAGGAGGGGAAGGAAGGTGGCCAGAGCCCTGGCTCCATGCTTCCAACTCAGAGAACCACTCTGTGGGGCTCCCAGAACTCATTCAATTTAGGTTGTGCAGCCCCTTATGTACCCAGAAGGAGGGTCTTAGGTCTGACCCCATGATAGGGCAGAACACAGGCCTAGTCCCGCCCCCCCTGTCATTCAAGGAAGCTGCTTACTGCAGGGGAAAACCCAGATTAACCCTAACACTGCTTGCAATGGTACCAGGGCTTATGTGTTAGGCAGGGCAGATTAGTAGCCAAGAGGATACATGTATCATATATATATATCTAATATATATATATATATATATATATATATATATGACATGCACATGCATACTTTGAATACATTATATATATACTTTCTAGAAAGTATCCTTACATCTGCAATTGGGACCATATTTTAATTATTCCCACATATAGTATACAAACGGCTCTCCCCCTCCCCTGATATGTATAACTATCCATGTTACTGCTCCACCTCTACTATTACTAATATCCCTGTGACACCATAATATCCATGAATGTCTACCCCCTATTGTAATTTTTGGCTTGGGAATATTTAATATGGATCCTTTAACATACAATGGTCTCTGTTTATAATTCATTAGCGTTACACTAATACTCATACGATATTTGATGTATTTTTTTCATTCACTACTATTATCTCATATTTCACATCATCATAAACGTTCATTTATTTTCTTACACAGCACTTAATTTTGCTGGGACGGTGGGCCTCTGTCACAAAGAGCTAACAATCTACTTTTGGTGCCTGAGGCATAGGGGGATAAAGGGACCTGTACAAAGTAACACGGACATCTGAGACTGTGTTTCCTACCCACTTAGAGGTCAGTGTTTTTTATTACTGAGTTACTCCCCCAGCCCATCATATTAATCCTCTCGAAGGGGCAAATCCTTCACAATTATCCTAATGGCACGTTTACCCCTGTGCCCTGGTCTTCGAGTGTTGAGACTTTTTTGTACTATGTGTTATTGCAGGGGCGCTCAACTTCAGTTCTCACAACCCCCCTCATCTCCCAACAGGTCAGGTTTTCAGGATATCCCAGCTCCAGGACAGGTGGCTCAGTCAGAGGCTCAGTCTTCGACCAATCCGAAGGCCAGTCGAGCCACTGATTGAGCCACCTGTGCTGAAGCCGGGATTTCCTGAAAACCTGACCTGTTGGTGGGGGGTGGAGGGGAGCCTGAGAACTGGAGCTGAGCGCCACTGCGTTACTGCATCACATGCGTCAACGAGAATGGAGCATAGCAAATAAAGAGAGAGCGAGAGACAGATTCACCAACTGACACCCACTGAACCAATACTAAAAGCAACACAAAACCAGTGCACACTAACACAAGTAAATAATTATTAATCACAAGCCAAGAGATAACACTGTCTATACCACGTTGACTGTTCCAGATAAAAGGGCTACTGACTGCAACCGGAGCGCACAATACAAGTTGTTTTATTAGCAAGAGGAGACATTGTTGGGAGAAGTTAATGGCGTAACATGCCTTCAATTAGCTGGAAATAATGGGTTCTGATTGGTGCACCTCAGAGCTGTAATTGATTTTTTTATTTTTTTTCCCCCCCTCCAGTATTATTTTAATAACCAGTCACAAAGAATCCCTCCCTTATTTCCTGGTTACTCACTACGGAAAAGGTCAACAGAGCAGAAATCCTTCTGAAGGGCCAATCTGTATTTGAATTACTTAAACAAAGTCAAAGAGCCAAGTTAAATGGAGCTTATCGCACAGTACACCTCTTAAGCACAATCAGAAGCCTGGATATTAACTGCTAAGCACTCCTAAACCGTGCTCACGGAAAACGAGGCTTTCTACGTTTCAAGGGGAACAGGGAAGGACAAATAGAAATGCATTGGAAGGTTTTACCAACAACACACACAGCGAAAGGGCAGGTTTCTCTCTCTATTTAAATACCGCCGATAAGGATCTGCAAATTAACATGTGTTTGCACACAAGCTGTTGTGACCAGGGCAGGGGGTCAGCAGGGGGTCGGCGTACGGTCAAGGTTGCTACCCTAGCACTGTGTTCAGGTGGCTGTCCCTCTCTTTCATTTAGTCCATGTCTATGCAGAAGATATCCCCACAAGACGTGTCCAATATTTTCCACATTCCGGCCGTTAGATGTATTTAGACAAGTGGCCCCCGATTACTGTGACCCTTTGTAATGGGTACGATCAAATCCATGTATTATCTTTCTGCTCAATTATATCAATTAGGCAGTTGGGGGGGGGGCATATATATCAAGGCAGAAGTGGTGCAATTCTGGGGGGGAAAATGTGCACTATATGTATCAGAACAAGAAATCATATTGCAATCAATAGGTTTTTTTTCTTTGATACATATGGTGCAATTGTTTTGCCCCAGAATTGGACCTTTTTTTCCTTAATACATATGCCCCATCGGCATTTAATATACCTCTAATCCAGGGATGCTCAACTCCATACCTCAAGACTCCTCAACAGGTCAGGTTTTAAGGATATCCCAGCTTCAGCACAGGTGGCTCAATCAGAGGCACAGTCGAAGCAATTTTGCCTCCACTTTTGTCGAAGACTAAGCCCCTGGTTGAGCCACCTGTGCTGAAGCTGGGATATCCTTAAAACCTGACCTGTTGGGAGGGTCTGAGGACTGGCGTTGAGCACTCCTGCATCTAGTCGACAAACATGGAATGTACAAACCAGTGTTTGCATCTGCCTGCCAATAAGACGAGTGTTGTGCTCTAATGATACTGCCAGGAGAGGGGAATTCCCTTTGACAATATTTTACACAGCTACTAAATGACTAAACCGACTTATTTCCTCGTTTTCTTTTATAGATTCGCCTCTTTGGAGACCAGCATGAGAAAAAATGTGAGTGTACAGTACAGAGCTTCCCCACCCGCACCCGCCTCTCCAGGTGCACTGGGAGATCATTGTCTTGCAAACTTCTGTCATTCCTGGACTTCTTTGCAGCATCACATGGACCACAACACCAAGGAATAGATGACAGGAGGGCCATTTGCTTCATGGATAACTTCATCAAGAAGCATCCACTGTTGGATGGCATATTGGGGTTTGAAAAATCTGTTGGTCTTACCACTAGGGTTGCCAAGTGGCTTCTCCAAAAATACTGGACACAGTGGTGAAAGGTGTGACACACACAGACACGCACAGACACACACAGACACACACAGACACTCCATGCTGTTTCTACCTCTCCTTGGAGCCAACTCTAGGCTCCTGAGACCTCCTCCTGATTTGCTGCATTTACCCAGCAGCAACCAATCAGGATGGAGAAAGCTGCCCAGCCCCCTAGCAGCAGCCTTGCTGAGGGAAATCCCGCGGCCACCCTAGTCGGTCAGGTCACCATGTCCAAAGAGGTCATTCCAAACACATACATACATACATGTCCAGTATTACCTCTAATTTTTTATTGGACAGAGTGTCCAAATACAGGACTGTCCGGTTCAATACTGGACACTTGGCCCCCCTACTTTTACCAGATACTGACAGTAGAGACGGTCAAATCTGTCCAAATCCGTTTCCTGGAATTTCTGGGGTTTTAAGACTAAATCCGACCCCCCACCCCTTCCTCCCCCTACCAAAATCAGTCCCTGCTTCAGCACAGGTGGCTCAATCAGTCCCTGCTTCAGCACAGGTGGCTCGATCAGTCCCTGCTTCAGCACAGGTGGCTCGATCAGTCCCTGCTTCAGCACAGGTGGCTCGATCAGTCCCTGCTTCAGCACAGGTGGCTCGATCCGAGGCTCAGTCTTTGACCTCCCGTTGACCTCCCCATGGATATCCCAGCGTCACCTGTGCTGGCACTGGGATATCCTGAAAACCTGACCTGTTGAGGGGGGGGGCACTTGAGGACTGGAGTTGCGTGCCCCTGTTCTAAGGAGCAGTCCCACAAACGTATGTCAGAGTAGCAGCTTACAATAAAGGGAAAGCACTCAGCCATGTAACACATCCTATCCCACAGTCACAGAATTTTCAGAATTCCACAGGTTTGCAATTTTAGGATCCGAAGCCATGTTTTGCAGAACAAACGTTACAGAATATAAAATACATAACATTTTGCTTGCCTCTTGCTTAACTGAGAAACGTGTGCTGCGGCGATTTGAAAGCAGCATCCACCTCTCTTTACGCGTGTTATACTCAATGACATTTATTTATACACACGCTCAGAAGAACAACATGTGGCCGACACATGTGGGAAAGGATCATGTTAAGAAGCGATCACGATCGAGGCCATCGACGTTCTGACACCAAGCCATATAAAACAAACATCATTATGAATCGTCATCTCAATTTCAAATAGAAAGGTCTACATCAAAGGAATCTATTGGGCATATGTATCAAGGCAAACCTAGCGCAATCTGGGGCAAAATAACGGCAACGTGTACATAGGAGAAAAAAGTCAGGTTGAAATAAATGGGATTTTTTCTTTGGTCCATCTTGGTGCGGTTACATTGCCCCAGAATTGCTCCACTTTTAACTTGATACCTGTACATAGGGGGTTATTTACTCAAGTCTCAGCTGCAAAACTGGGGTAAAGTCTGTGCTAAAGGATTGCCCCTGTGCTAAAGGATTGCCCCATGTGCTAAAGGATTGCCCCAGAGTGATCAAAGGAAAAAACGACCATAGCTTTCTATGGGATTCCTTTCCTTTGATGAATATGGCTGGGGTTTTTTATTTTCTGTGCACTGACTTTAGTAAATAGACCCCAAAGTCCCCCAAAGAGTGTTTTCCTTTGGGAAATCAGTTGCAATGCCTTGGCATTGTTTTTGCCACAATTATGCAACTGCAAAACTTTAGTAACACCCCCCCCCCCCCCGCCCATTTTTTTTTTAAAGTCTCTTGTCTGCAAAACTGGCAAAAAAATATAAAGGGGAAGCAAAAAAGTGCAGCAGATTTATCAAAGAAAAAACCCAATGATTTGAAATAGATTTCCTTTCCCTGATAAATCTGGTGCTGCTGTTACCCCAGCTTTGCAGCCGGGAGACTTGGATATATAACAATTTTTTAACAATATCTGGCAATGGGACGGGATCCGTTATAACGGGCCATATAGAAGAAAGGAGATGAGTTAGTGGATGCGTAGAATATGTATACGCTAACCTGTGACTCCATACAATACTATTCTATATTTATTTAATGATTGCATTCAGATGCAAAACTGGGGCAGTTCGTGGGCACAGATTTGTCAAAGAAATAAATCCTGTTGCTTTCCATGTAATTTTTTTTCTCCTGTAAATTTGGTGCTGTCCCAGTTTTGCAGATAGGAGCCTTGAATAAATAGCCTTCAGCGTGACCTGATGTCCTTTTCCTCCACTTTATATTTGTCTATTAATCCCCCCCAGCCTGAGCTGGTGATAAGGTAACTAAGGGGCTGATTCTTTACACCAGAACAGTCATTCTGCCCGTTTCTGCCAGAAACCCCCAATTGACATCAACAGGGGTCCTCGGGGTGAGAAAAGGTCCTCGGTGGCAGCATCGGGTCTTTATTGAATTAGCCCCCAAGTCTTGTTAAAGGAACAAAACTTACTGACATTACCTGTGTACGGGGAATAAAAATACCACTCGTGAGCACATATCTCTGGAAGCAGGGGGATCCCAGAGATGAAATTAGTAGGGTTCAGCTACAGAGATCCCCTGCTTCAATCCTATGTAATAATAACAATGGTGGCGGGGGGGAACGTCCATCTTGGATTGCCGCTTTAAGCTTCAAAGCGATTTCAAAGAGTTTTTAGTAGGTCAAGTAATGGAAGGCCAAGATCCACATGGCTAAGCAAGGATTTAATCCCAAACTGTAATCATGTATGTCAAATCTACAACTAAGAGATGTAGGGAAATGCATAAGACACCTTCCAGAACTATAGGATATCGTACGGCCCATTCACTTCTTTCCTTTCTCTGTGCTGCCTTCCTTCTTCCTTTCATCCCTGGTTACTTTATTCTAATGCATCTTTATTATTCACATTGTTCACGTGAAACCGTTGCCTTCGGCGGCGATAATGACCCTTTTTTTGTGTGCGTGTTCTATCTCATAAATCTGACAATTACACACAGATATCTCCAGATTCCTGCTTCATAACAGTGATGGGGTTAGAGTCGCTAACTAATTAGCACTGACAGGTTTATTGAACAGTGATATGGACAAAGAGAGGGTGTTGTTGAAAGCATGTTATTGGGATATGCAACTTTACATAGGGCCACCGGACAAACACAGGGATATTGGAATATATGAGAATATTGACATTCTGTAATCTATTGTTCCAGTGTTTCTTTTTCTTATTTGTTCAGCTCATGTCTTATCAGTAGGAGGGGGTTATTCATTAAACTGCAATAGTGCCAATCGGGGCATGATCGCAGAAACTTCCATTGAAGATAACCCCCTTTGGTAGCTCATACATGTGAATGGTGTATATTGTGGTCTCCTTAGTACTAACAAATTACAGGGAGAGGGGACCATTATTGGAAGGGTCTATTTCAAAAAGGTTGAATTTCTGTGTAATTTCTCTGTTTTATATTATATCCTCTACCAGGGGTGCTCAACTTCAGTCCTCAAGACCTCCCAACAGGTCAGGTTTTCAGGATATCCCAGCTTCAGCACAAGTGGCTCAATCAGTGGCTCAGTAAAAGACGCCCAGTTAAAGACTGAGCCACTGATTGAGCCATCTGACAGGAACACCGATGCAGGCCTCTGCACGAGGGATATACAGACAGAACACAGATGCAGGCCTCTGCGCGAGGGATATGCAGACAGAACGCCGATGCAGGCCTCTGCATGAGGGATATGCAGACAGAACACCGATGCAGGCCTCTGCGCGAGGGATATGCAGACAGAACACCGATGCAGGCCTCTGCACGAGGGATATGCAGACAGAACGCTGATGCAGGCCTCTGCACGAGGGATATGCAGACAGAACGCCGATGCAGGCCTCTGCACGAGGGATATGCAGACAGAACACCGATTGAGGGCCTATGCACGAGGGTATGCAGAGAGAACACCGATGCAGGCCCTGCACGAGGATATGCAGACGAGAACAACGATGCAGGCCTCTGCACGAGGGATATGCAGACAACACGATGCAGGCCTCTGCACGAGGGATATGCAGAGCAGAAAACCGATGCAGGCCTCTGCACGAGGGATATGCAGACAGAACGACTCTGCAGGCCTGCACGAGGGATATGCAGACAGATGAACGCATGGCCTCTGCACGAGGGATATGCGACAGAACGCCGATGCAGGCCTCTGCACGAGGGATATGCAGACAGAAATGCGAGCAGGCCCTGCAATCGAGGGATATGCAGACAGAACACCCGATGCAGGCTCTGCACGAGGGATAGCAGACAGAAGCCAATGCAGGCATCTGCACGAGGGGGATATGCAGACAGAACGCTGATGCAGGCCTCTGCACGAGGGATCTGCAGACACAAGCCAATGACAGGATATGACGAGGGATATGCAGACAGAACGCATGCAGGCCCTCTGCACGAGGGATATGCCGACAGAACACCGATTGCAGGCCTCTGCACGAGGGATAGCAGACAGAACACCGATGCAGGCCTCTGCACGAGGGATAGGCAGACAGAACAATGATGCAGGCCTCTGCACGAGGGATATCAGACAGACACCGATGCAGGCCTCTGCACGGGGATATGCAGAGACAGAACACGATGCAGGCCTCTGCACGAGGGATATGCAGACAGAACACCGAGCAGGCCCGCACGGGGAATGAGAAAACCAGATGCAGGCTCTGCACGAGGGATATGCAGACAGAACACCGATGCGGCCTCTGCACGAGGGATATGCAGACAGAACGATGATGCAGGCCTCTGCACGAGGGTATGCAGAACAGAACCCGATGCAGGCCTCTGCACGAGGGATATGCAGAACAGGAACACCGATGCAGGCCTCTGCACGAGGGATATGCAGACAGAACACCGATGCAGGCCTCTGCACAGGGGGAATGCAGACAGAAAACAGAGATGCAAGGCTCTGCAGGGATATGCAGACAGAAGACAGATGCAGGCCTCTGCACGAGGTATGCAGACAGAACGCTGATGCAGGCCTCTGCACGAGGGATATGACAGACAGAACGCTGATGCAGGCCTCTGCAAGAGGGATATGCAGACAGAACACCGATGCAGGCCTTGACGAGGGATATGCAGACAGAACACCGATGCAGGCCTCTGCACGAGGGATACGCAGACAGAATGCCAATGCAGGCCTCTGCACGAGGGATATGCAGACAGAACGCCGATGCAGGCCTCTGCACGAGGGATATGCAGACAGAACACCGATGCAGGCCTCTGCACGAGGGATATGCAGAGAGAACACCGATGCAGGCCTCTGCACGAGGATATGCAGAGAGAACACCGATGCAGGCCTCTGCACGAGGGATATGCAGACAGAACACCGATGCAGGCCTCTGCACGAGGGAATATGCAGAGAGAAACACCGATGCAGGCCTCTGCACAAGGGAGACAGAACAGGACACCGATGCAGGCTCTCTGCACGGGGATAGGGATATATGCAAGGACAGACACACCGATGCAGGCCTCTGCACGAGGGATATGCAGACAGAACACCGATGCAGGCCTCTGCACGAGGGATATGCAGACAGAACATCGATGCAGGCCTCTGCACGAGGGATATGCAGACAGAACACTGATGCAGGCCTCTACACGAGGGATATGCAGACAGAACACTGATGTAGGCCTCTGCACGAGGGATAGGCAGACAGAACACTGATGCAGGCCTCTGCACGAGGGATATGCTGACAGGCAACAGGAAAAATTAAGCTCCAGTGCTGGGGACTCCAGCGCTTCAGAATGGGAAACAGGAAAGGCTAAGGCAGAGGTGTTTGTGGCAAACACAATTACATCCAAGGAGAACTTGGTTTATGCTCAGCAACTTCCTGGGGGGAAATGCTGACTCTACGTAGCACAGCTAGCGAATAGGGCTTGGGCTGCACAGGAGGCATGCAGGCTGCAGTGATTGCAGGAATATGGCGGGTCTGGAAACTTCATAGCTCTGTAAGGAATGGGTTCCAGCCAAACCCAGGAGCGGATTCCTTACAGAAACAAAAACGGTTCTGCTCCGGAGACCCCCTGCTACAATACACAAGTAATAAAATGTAAATGTTAAAATATTTTTATTTCCGCCGAGAATTTCGCAGAGAGGGGCGGATCTCTCTGCAGCAGATAGAACTCGCCGGGTGAGCCCTTTTCAGAGGGCAGGTCATCTCGTCGCCGGCAACTCTCCATGTTTGGAAATGTTGCTCTCACTGGTATTCGGGCCTTTCTGATTACCGTGATAGCAACACGGCAAAAAAATGGCGATTTCAAAACCCCGCCGATAATTTCTATCGGATTTTACTGCATGAGGCCCATAGTCGGGCGCAAATGCACTGATTTTATCACTGCTTAGTGAATAGGCCCCATAGTGTGGTACCCCTTTCCTCTGACCCAGCAGGGGTTCTCCTCTGTCGGCCGCCTGTTCTGTCTAGCTAGGTTCACGCAATGATCAGCTTTCCTGCCTCCACGTGGGACATGCACTGGTTCCTCTGTGCAGGAGGCACTGAACAGACAGCCTCACTTCCTCAGCTCCATGCAGATATGACCTGTCATGGCTGCCCCCAGCACTTAAGGCTCACTCCCCGGTATAGTCCATCCTCCTTCACCAGCATTCTTTCTGACTTAGCATAGTCATATGTCCATGGAGAGGAACTTGCTAGGGGGTAGTGTTCTGTTGTTGCTGGGCAGGCACAGGGATTACATTCTCTCGCTGTTAAAATGCTGATGTTCTCATCAACTAGGATAACACCATCATAGTACATTTATCTACTCTAAGAATGACCTCCTCTGTAGGCATACAACATCAAAGGTACAGTAGAACCAATACTCAAACAGTTCTGACAGATTGCATCTTTGTTACAGGGGTTCTACAATTACCAAAGTCTTCTATTTCTAGTGTTAGGGGCACCACCCATCTAGCAGTACTAACCATGGGGATTTCTGTCGAGACTCCTGGAGAATCATAGGTCAGTCTCATGGGTGGACTAGTTTCCCTCTTGGTACATGGGGGTGGGGATACTGGGGATACTTGGTTCTGGGGGTACGACTTCTATCTACCCTGGCACTTCAGAGAACCATATGATACTGGTGACTCATGTATTGTGGGCCCTACACTTGAGGGGGCTCACAACTATCTATCACTGATTCTCCTTCAGCTTCACTGTCTTGTTCAATGGGACCCATGGGGGTGAATTCCTCTGCCTCCGGGTTCAACTCAATGATAACATCTTTCTCTGAACTGGGGCCCTACTGGCTGCATTGGGAAAACCTGTTGAGGGGGGAGTCGTTCTTCCCTATCCAGGATATTGGAAAGATGCCCTAGAATTCCTGGATATCCCTCAACTTGGTCTGATTCCTCATCACTGTCCTGCTGGATTGTATCAGAACCCTGTCATCTATTCAATCGATCACTTCTCCTGGAACAACAAGAAAATATATTACACTGTGCTCAACTTAATACTAGAAGAAGTGGTAGTGAGTGACACCACACCTATCTGTGATTAACTAATCAATAACTGTGATAACAATCCCAACCCAACCCCTTGGGACAATGGAATGGCAGCCTAGAAAATACAAAAACAAGTCTATCCAATGACTTGCTATACAATAATAAAACAATTAGGTGAAAACCGGGCGCAACAATCACAAAAACACAAGTCCAATTATAATATACCAGTCCTCCTTTGACCATGGGGGAAAGATAGTTCAAATCTCACTGTCACTTCTTTTCTGTGAGGTTTCATGCTTGCAGGGCACTGAGCGTTGAAGGAGAGATCCGGAAACAACGCAGAGTGAGGAGAGATTCAGCGCCAGCTGTAGTGACCTCGTTGGAAGATTAAAGATACTAATCAGTACCTGTTTTCTGCATAATTGCTGTAAGTAGCTAGCAGCTGGGGGAGAATATTTCTAAAAAAGGGCAGAGGATCCAAAATGGGCCCGGAGGCCTCATAATGGCCGCCGGGCATCCGGGTTTGCAGGGATTAGCTTTCCTCTCTTTTCCCCCGCACCACGAGGTGGCGTGGAGTTGCGCGCGCAGCAAGGGGAGGGGGGAGCAGGAGGGCGGGCTATTTAAACCCGCAGCGCGAGGGAGAAGGCACTAATCATGTTTTTTCCCACCCACCCATCCCATGAAGAATGCTGTTATGTCTAACCATTTCTTATGAATCTGTTAACAGATCCATTGTTACAGCTTTGGTGGGCGGAACTGTCAGGCCAGTCATCGTAGGGACACCGGAAATACCCGAAATGGGGCTCCACCCGATGCGGATGGGCCGCCAGGTAACGGTCCCCCGGAGAAGATCGTGCGGGCTGGAGGCACCGACGCAGGCGGTCGGTCGCTGTACCCCTGGCACCAATCTTAGGTAGCTGGGCTCTATCCTAGGTGGGTAGGCCCACGCGGCCATGAAAGGGGGGACCTAGTGTGTACGGATGACGGGGCTGTGGTAAGGGGCGAGAGTGCCCCTCGCGGCGGAGACTGTGTCTCCCGGTTGACGCGTGTCATCATTTATGGCCTGACAGTTATTTGATAGTATTGTTAAACAATAAAGCTGTGACCATTTTTACTTCCACAAAAAACTGTGTCGTCTAAGTTTGTATGGTGGGGGTAGGCAAACCACGCAGTAGGCCCGCTAGGCCGTTATGCTCAGAAGACATTGCGCAATGGTTTTCTGTATTCTATTCTTCCAGAAACCTGCAAGCATGAAGTATTAAGAAAACCTCACAGAAAAGAAGTGACAGTTCAAATCTCACTATCTTGGACTTCTGTTCCTTATCTATCCAAAGGAGGATTGGTATATTCTAATTGGACTTGTGTTTTTGTGATTGTTGTGCCCGGTTTTCACCTAATTGTTCGATCACTTCTCCTGGATTGATTAGTTTCTCCTGGAATATTTCCTCTCTCAGGGTAGCGTACTAAGTGACCTATTAGCAAAGGTGGTTCCTATGTAGGTTCTTTGTGGGCCCACTTCCCTTTTCCTGCCGTACTCGATAGACTGGAAGTCCTTGTAGTTTCTCTACTACCACATAAGGCTCTGGTTTCCAGCGACACGCTATTTTGTGTTTACATATGCGTCATTTATTTAACCCCTTCAGGGCACGTTCACATACTCCACAATGTTCCCTGCTATTGCTTACATACCTACACCATTGGGGTTCCTTCCACCATTTGGAAAAAGGGACTTTAACTTCATACCACCTGCATTTACTTCACATCATGTGAATGGGGGAAAGTGTGTTTTTTCTTCCATTTTAGTGCACTGGCTGCGTTGCAGTATATTTTCCTCTTTTCCTTTGCATATACCTGGGAGAAGTGTGTTTCCCCATCTACGTAGGGGTTCATTATTTTATTTTTTGTCCAATAAAGTCTCCTTTATAAGGTAGAGAAAACAATGCAGGGGTAAGCTGCCGCCAGTGCTCAAGGGCTAGAGCGTAGATAATATAGCCATTGATAATCAGAAACACACAGGTAAGGCACTTAATGAACTGACATGATCGAAAATCCAGCGGACAAATAAAGCAGGTTGGGGGGAGGGGTAATAACGGGTGCCCTTAAGAATCGCTGACCATCCTGTATAGGAACAGCCTGGCGGATGCTATGACACCCTCGAGCCGCTCTGCCAATAAAGTACCTGCTGTCACGCTGTGTCCGGTGTGTCCCACTGCAGAGGAGATGATGCACCGGAATAGGTGTCTGCGACTGTGTGTGAAATCCACGTGCAACCAGCTGAGGTATCCGGAACAGCAAACAAGAAAGGCGGTGCACCGCCTTTCTTGTTTGCTGTTCCTTTATAAGGCAGCCCCCTCTGGATCCTTATTTTCTATGCATTGGATGGTGCACCGCCTTTCTTGTTTGCTGTTCCTTTATAAGGCAGCCCCTTCTGGATCCTTATTTTCTATGCATTGGATGGGGCACCGCTTTTCTTGTTTGCTGTTCCTTTATAAGGCAGTCCCCTTCTGGATCCTTATTTTCTATGTATTGGATGGTGCACCGCCTTTCTTGTTTGCTGTTCCTTTATAAGGCAGGCCCCCTCTGGATCCTTATTTTCTATGCATTGGATGGTGCACCGCCTTTCTTGTTTGCTGTTCCTTTATAAGGCAGCCCCTTCTGGATCCTTATTTTCTATGCATTGGATGGTGCACCGCCTTTCTTGTTTGCTGTTCCTTTATAAGGCAGCCCCCTCTGGATCCTTATTTTCTATTGCTTGATATGGTGCACCGCCTTCTTGTTTGCTGTTCCTTTATAAGGCAGCCCCTTCGGATCCTTTTTTCTATGCATTGGATGGGGCCACCTTTTCTTGTTTGCTGTTCCTTTATAAGGCAGCCCCTTCTGGATCCTTATTTTCTATCATTGGATGGTGCACCGCCTTTCTTGTTTGCTGTTCCTTTATAAGGCAGCCCCTTCTGGATCCTATTTTCTATGCATTGGATGGTGCACCGCCTTTCTTGTTTGCTGTTCCTTTATACAGCCCCTTCTGGATCCTTATTTTTCTGATGCTGGATGGTGCACCGCCTTTCTTGTTTGCTGTTCCTTTATAAGGCAGCGCCCCCTCTGATCCTTATTTTCTATCAGCATTGGATGGTGCACCGCCTCTTGTTTGCTGTTCCTTTAAAGGCAGCCCCTTCTGGATCCTTATTTTCTATGCATTGGATGGTGCACCGCCTTTCTTGTTTGCTTGTTCCTTTATAAGGCAGCCCCCCTGGATCCTTATTTTCTATGCATTGGATGGTGCACCGCCTTTTCTGTTTGCTGTTCCTTATAAGGCAGCCCCTTCTGGATCCTATTTTCTATGCATTGGATGGTGCACCCGCCTTTCTTGTTTGCTGTTCCTTTATAAGGCAGCCCCCTTCTGGATCCTATTTTCTATGCATTGGATGGTCACCGCCTTTCTTGTTGCTGTTCCTTTATAAGGCAGCCTCTGGATCCTTATTTTCTATGCATTGGATGGTGCACCGCCTTTCTTGTTTGCTGTTCCTTTAAAGGCAGCCCCTCTGGATCCTTATTTTCATATGCATTGATGGTGCACCGCCTTTCTTGTTTGCTGTCCTTATAAGGCAGCCCCCTCTGGATCCTTATTTTCTATGCATTGGATGGCCACGCCTTTCTTGTTTGCTGGTCCTTTATAAGGCAGCCCCTTCTGGATCCTTATTTTCTATGCATTGGATGGTCACCGCCTTTCTTGTTTGCTGTTCCTTATAAGGCAGCCCCTCTGGATCCTATTTTCTATGCATTGGATGGTGCACACGCCTTTCTTGTTTGCTGTCCTTTATAAGGCAGCCCCTCTGGATCCTTATTTTCTATGCATTGGATGGTGCACCGCCTTTCTGTTTGCTGTTCCTTTATAAGGCAGCCCCTTCTGGATCCTTATTTTCTATGCATTGGATGGTGCACCGCCTTTCTTGTTTGCTGTTCCTTTATAAGGCGCCCCTTCTGGATCCTTATTTTCTATGCATTGGATGGTGCACCGCCTTTCTTGTTTGCTGTTCCTTTATAAGGCAGCCCCTTCTGGATCCTTATTTTCTATGCATTGGATGGTGCACCGCCTTTCTTGTTTGCTGTTTCCTTTATAAGGCAGTCCCCTCTGGATCCTTATTTTCTATGCATTGGATGGTGCACCGCCTTCCTTGTTTGCTGTTCCTTTATAAGGCAGCCCCTTCTGGATCCTTATTTTCTATGCATTGGATGGTGCACCGCCTTCCTTGTTTGCGGTTCCTTTATAAGGCAGCCCCCTTCTGGATCCTTATTTTCTATGCATTGGATGGTGCTCCGTTTTTTTCCATTTCTACTGCTTCTGTTCCTTTCAGTCAGCGGGTCCCAGGACCTCCCTCAGGATTCTACAGGACCTTTTATAGTGAGTTTATTCTGATTATTACCCAGCAATCTAGCATACTGTTTGTCAGTTTATTAAGGGGATTTATTTAGGTGTCAGCCTGTTTGTGTTCTGCCTATGGGAGACACTAGGCCCCATTCTCCAGCTATTTTGCAATATGTTGGGTTTATACACTCATGAGAGGAGGTTGCTACTAAGTACCAAGACGACAATATTCACATATGGGACTATTGTCTGTTTGAGCACCAGATTACTCCTATCTCACTTCTATTTCTTCTTAGACAACTGGAAAACGTATTTTTGTTCAGAGCTGCACTTGCCCCTATGGTTTCAATTACTGGGACGTACTCTCATTTTTCATATGTACAATTTTGTCACTGGTCACCGGGGTTGGTAATTACCATCTTTCAATTGAAAGTGGAATTTGCGCTTTAATCTTTCACTAAAATACATGTCAACCAAATTGAAAACCCCAGTGAAAGTGCCTACCCTTACAATACAGTTTATTTAGTGCTAACCTCAGATCATAAATCTTATTTCCAGAAACAACTTTCCATTCCTGTTACCAGTCCGCTAATTAGAAAAAAATCCTTGAACATGTTCTCAAATGATCAAATATATTATTTGGAAAAGACATGTATCACCTGCTGAGTTTTTAGGGAACTATTTCTCAGGAATCATGATGTGCTATTTACAGATCGTCTAATCACAACTCCTGCAGGAGAAGGTCTGGTAACTCAGAAAGGCATAGCTGATAACACGCTACGTTTACATCTGACAGCAGCCTTTCTGCCAGGAATACAACTTGCCCCATGAGCTACTTCCATAGCAAAAGTGGAAATGTTTTCCAACGTAGTGACAGGCTTATGACTAAAGTAACCCAGAGAATTTCTGCTTGAATATTAAAAAAAAACACTTTTAAAGCTGCAGTTCAGGCTCCCGTTTTTTTTTTTTATTTTATTTTTTTTTTTAACTTCAATAGTTTCATGTGGGCAATCTCTACTTACCTAAAAAAAAACTGCATAGCTGCCGGTCAATTCGTTCTCCGTCTATTGATCGGCAATGTTTGGCGACATCTTTAAATATTGGGAATGAAAATCGTTGCTATAGGATCAAGCATGCTTGTTAAAATAGAATACAAGAAATTGGTCTTTCAAAGTTGTTTTTTAAACAGAAAATGCTAAAAGTATTTTTTCTTACTACAGAACTTATTTATTTAAAAAAACACACATGCAGGATATTGCATGAACTGCAGCTTTAAACAAAAAGTATTACAATTAAAAAGTGTCATGTCAAAAAACATTAACACGCGTGTACTAATGTAGGAGTTATAACTCATTAGGGTCAGTCCAATATGCTATGAAGCTATTCCCTGTTCCAGAGAGAGATTTCTAACCACAGAAAGGGTCTATTAACCGTTAAGTCGCTGCCGTTTCGGCTCTGAGGTAGTTGCATAGTTGCATAGAAGATAAGGTTGAAAAAAAGACATTCGTCCATCAAGTTCAATCTATACTAAATTTAGACGACAGATACTGTATCCTATATTTGTATTTA
The DNA here is from genome assembly GCA_036426205.1 of Ascaphus truei. Taxonomy (NCBI): domain Eukaryota; kingdom Metazoa; phylum Chordata; class Amphibia; order Anura; family Ascaphidae; genus Ascaphus; species Ascaphus truei. Next base: position 234,792,281 of record CM071570.1, on the reverse strand, counting down.
CAGTATGTTGCCCAGAGGACGGCAAACAAAAAACCCCAGTAAAACATCATCCAATGATATCTCATAAGGGGAAAAATAAATTCCTTCCTGACTCCAAATATTGGCAATCGGATTAATCCCTGGATCAACATCCTTCCCATGTATACTTATTTGGTATATCCCTGTATACCTTTCCTTTCTAAAAAGATGCCCAACCTTTTTTTGAACAGATCTATTGTATCTGCCATCACAGTCTCCATCGGTAATTCATTCCACATTTTAACTGCCCTTACAGTAAAGAACCCTTTCCTTTGTTGCTGGTGAAATCTCCTTTCCTCCAACCTTAAAGGATGACCCTGTGTCGTTTGTACTGCCCGTGGGATGAATAGTTCTTTTGAAAGCTCCTTGTATTGTCCCTGAATATATTTGTATATAGTTATTATATACTCTCTAACACGCCTCTTTTCTAATGTAAACAAATCTAATTTAGCTAGCCTCTCCTCATAAATCAGATTATCCATCCCCTTTATTTGGTGTTTTTTCTCTGCACTTTTTATTGTTACATAATGTCTTTTTTATGGAGAGGTGCCTAAAATTGTACCCCATATTCAAGGTGTGGTCTTACTAATGCTTTATAAAGGGGCATAATTATGTTTACTTCCCTTCCATCCACTGACCGTTTAATGCAAGATAAGATCTTGTTTGCCTTTGCAGCTACTGCATGACATTGGGCACTATTGCTAAGCCTGCTGTCTACAAGCACTCCTAAATTCTTCTCCTTCAAGGATTCCCCTACTTTATCCCCATTTAATTTGTAAGTCGCCTGTTTATTCTTGCATCTTAAATGCATAACCTTACATTTATCTGTATTAAACCTCATCTGCCATTTACCTGCCCAAGTTTTTTCCAGCACCATTAATATGCTTCAGGGCCTATTGAATAGGGACCATAACCGTGGTTTCTTTAAAATGTGCATGGACTTTACACATTGTATAAAAAAAGCTTGTTCCTGGCAAGTCCATACAAACCAGGAAAATGCATCTCACTGACTAAGGTGATGCAAAACTCTTTCATACACTGACACTGAGGGACCAATATTGTATCAGGTCAACTTCACTCTAAAGCAGTCATTTGTAATGCTTTGTGTACAGTTCATTATGTGTGTGTTCCTTTGAGTTTTAATATGTCACTTCCTGCTATGACTGTGTAGTAGGGTTGCCAGGTATCCGGTATTGAACTGGACTGTCCTGTATTTGGATACTCTGTCCAGTAAAAAATGAGTGGTACTGTAATACTGGACATGTATGTGTCCAGTATTTTCCTCCCTGGGCATAGTGGCATGACGCACCTTTCATCATTTGAGTCCAGTATTTTTGGAGAAGCCACCTGGCAACCCTACTGTGTAGCCCTGTTTCCCCTACCCCTAAATGAGATTGGGGTGGGTATGCTTTCTCCAGCTACTTCTCAGTGTGTTGGTCTGTGACCTGTTGGTGAACAGGAGGGATGAGTGCTCCGCGATGGTGTGGGGAGAGCCAGAACAGGGGTGCAGGTTACCTTATTTCTCAGTGGTGCAGCGCCTCCAGTCAACACAGGTCCTCTGCAGGGACAGGGGATGGGCCATGCTGACACCTTGATCTTCATTCACAGCAGGCAGCAGACAGTAATGACAATGATGCTGGGTACAACTGGCTTTATTGCAGATAGGTGATATCAGACAGCAACACAGATGCATCCCTTTTCTCTCCTTTTTCCCATCTCCTGGTCAGAGTCCTGACTCAGGCCTTTGGCCCCTTTCAGGCCTGTTACCCCTCCCTCCCATCCCCTGGTGGGATGGAGGAAGAGACTCCTCACTCCTTCTAGAACTTCTTTATCTCTCTCCTCTCAGAACTTGAACTCCTAATTTAGAAGAGTGTCAGAATTTATAACCTGAGATTGGGGGTTTGAACCCTGTCCCATAACAGCACAGGTTGAATACTGATTGGCTAGCACTGCTTTTGGATGAACCAACCAGTATCCATCTCTCAGGCTGACACTCTCTGGTGGTTGCAAGGCCTGTCCTTGGATACCAGAATTGTATCAAGGTCTATAATACACATACACAGCCTACAGAAGGAATTAACCTTTCCACTGCCTGCACCTAACAGGACTGACACTGGAAAGGCCCAGGAAAAAAGAAGTAGCAGCCGGGAGGCTAGGCTATAACTGTAACAATGGAACATGTAACATGGAATTAAGTTGCCGGCCCCATAAGCTATCAGTGGTTTTCCATTCCATTGTGCAGTGCAAGTATATACTGTTCATATCCCAGAGACTGTATCTGCTTTGAATCTGGGAATATTGACAGGGTTAAACAAAGTTTATGACAAATCTAATAAGGCACTTGCTATTATGATCTACATGTGGTGCCTTACAAATTAGGGAAACAGCAAATAGTAGTCTAAATTTCCCGTTTGATTGGATGTCTGATTGTTAAAGTGTCCCTAGGTGGAGGGAGGCAGCCTCCGGTGCTGATAAGAGAGTAGTTCCAACACCCTAATGTATTTTCAGAGTCAACTGGTTTACTTCAATGTGAAACCCCACAAGAACATGAAGGACGGAACATGAAGAAGAACAGCACAGAACCAGATGAAGGGGTTTGTCAGTAAATGCAGGGAGGAAAGATCAGCTGCAGTGAACATGTGCAGTCCGGAGCTAATAAGGCTAACATGGATATGATAATGGTATTCAGGAACCGTAGGGGTAAAAACAAAGCAGACCACACACACAAGATCATTTATCTGGTTAAAATATAAGGGGTCAGTTTTCTGTCTCCCTGCCGCAAAACCAGAGCAAAACTGATGCAAAAACACTGAACCAGATTGATCAGACAATACAATCCTACTGGTTTTAATGGGAATGTTTCCCCGTTGCAGTTTTCTTTGCCCCCCCCTCCCCACCTTTCAGCATGGAAAGTAAAGCAACGGCCATTTTGTTCATAAATCGGGTGCAATTCTTTTGCCCCGGTTTTCCTCCGGTTTTGCCCCAGTTCTGCAGCTGGGGAACTTTAGTAAATAACCCCCAAACTACAGCAAACAAACTGCACTATATTCATCATAGCCAACAATCCTAAGGCATCCTATCGGATTGTATTTAGGATAAATCTGGTGCATATTTTTTGCTCCAGTTGTGCAGGTGGTAAACTTTCATACCTTAGCCCCCTAAGGAGCCTAATAACTAAGATCCTGTTTGAATGTTTCACTGCGTCACAATTTGAGTGCTAAAACGTAGCACAAAACTTCATCAACTGTTCATTGTCAGTATAAAGACACATATGATGCATATGATGCATATGATGCATAAGTCGTTGTTTGAAATGAAGTTCTCATGTTGAATGATACAATTGAAATGATACCAGAATTATGTGTATTTGTTAATAATATAAATTATTAGTATAATATTATTTATAATAGCCACCCTGTAAAATATAATACATTTCCTTCACCTACTGTATATAACATCTGTCTGTGAGTAGGATTCCTGGCAATGCACCTCTAAAGGCCGCGTCCAGACTGATTGCGCGCGAGTGCCGTGATGTCACGTGCTGATGTAGCTGGGGTGATTCCTGGCCTGTAAAAATGAGCTGTTGCGCATGTGGGGGGGGGTGTCAGGGACGTTTGGGGGGGCGTTGGTGAGGCCATGACGTTACGGAGCTGGTTCGCCCTCATTGGGCAAACCGCTTACGTGACACGCCATCACGCGGCAAATGCTAAATATTTTGTCTCCTCGAGCTGCTCTCCGGATAACGCTCACGTGCACATTATACATGATCACATTACCCATAATGTGTTTGATCGCTCAGCTCTCGCGCTGATCAGTCCGGACGCGGCTAAACCCAGGTTGTGCAGAGAAAGCAGTGTGCTCTGATGCTTTGCAGGAGACACCTGAAAACGAGGCTGAGAGCCGTGCCAGCGGGAGATTCAATAGTGCTTTGTGCTATATGACTGTAGCTGTGCAAGAGCAGAGAGAAGGACTGTTCAGCGAGAGATTTGAAAGTGCTCTGCCACGAATTGCACCAGAGAGGTCTATCCAGTCCCTACCCCAACGGAGTGTGGACGCAAACCCTGGGTAAGCCGTCAGTATGACGCTCAACACCTGGTCAGTTAGGATTCCTCCCTTACACCCTGTTTTATTGCTCCGATCTGTGTTTTGTGTTGTGCTTGCTGGCTCCGGATGGAATACAAATTCTTTATTGAACTGCTTTGTCCTGTCTGGTGCCTCTACCTCTGGTGATAAGTTCTGCTCTTCCGTGACAACGACCACATGATCTCTACCTCAAGCAGTCACGTGGCCGCGATCCAAAGGATTACACTTTGTAGTGAGTGTTTCAATCTTCCTAAAGTGCAGTACAAGGAGCTTTACTCCTATGTTTTCTATATGTAACTCAGACACAGTACCACTACATTATTTTACGCCAATTAGACAACATTGGTGACAGCTATGAACTCAGCAACCGTTTGGGAAGTATCTGGGAGGAAGAACTCCTGGGTACCAGTACTGGAAAGGCTGGTCGTGTCAACGTCAAGCAAAGTACAAGAACTGCTGGATAGATCATTACAAATAGAGTAGGGCCCCGCTTCTCGGCGTTTTGCTTTTTCGCGATCCGCCAATACGGCGGTACTGAGAAGGGGGCCATCATGTCTGAGCATGCGCAGAAGGGGGACGGCCGAGTTCACGCATGCGCAGAACGGGGGGACTGCAAGTCAGTGCATGCGCAGAAAGGTAGGAGACGTCGAAAATCGCCGGTTCCGCTTTGCGGCGGCGCCATGGAAGGCTACCCGCCATATGCGCGGGGCCCCACTGTACAGGTGCGTGAAACCTTAACGCACAATCACATTTACGCTGAACTTAGACGTCTGCAGCTGGCAAAAAAAGTTGCCACGGTAATAAACTTTGAACTCAGAAAAATTGTGTCCATGAATTGGCAAGTTCTGCATGTATTTGTTTAAAAAAAAAAAATCAAGAATCATGCATTTTTTTAGTCTTCCAGTTTTGCAAATTACTTAAAAGATTTGTGTATCAATCTTTTTTATTGGCATTGACATTTACATGAATGAGTACATACTTTTCAGTAACATAAAATTGTTTAAGTTCGACTTTATTGAGTGCATGCTAGCCAACATTGTTTTTTAATAGTAGGGGTTAAGGGAGTGGAGGAGGGGGAGGGGTGGGGGGGGGCTGGGAGTGGAGGAGGGTAGACAGACAGAGGGGGGAGGGGGGGAGGGAGGGTTGGAGAGTGGGAAAGGGAGAGAGGGTGCGGGGGGGGGGGAAGTCCCCCTTGGCTCGTCTACGTCTCCCACCTTTGGGATCTGGGTTATTCCCTTCACTAGGGTTTGTGCTTTATGTCTTTATCTGAAGCCCTGGGGGCCTATCCATGGGTCCCATGTGTTCCAGAACTGTGTCCTTTTTATAGACATTACTTCGTCCACCCGCCTTATGACTGTGTTTCTTGCAGGGGCTTTGACCTGCTTCCAGGCTGCTGCTATTGAGCACCTGGCTGCAGTCAAGATTGCAGAGACCAGTCTACTCATGGGTGGGGGTAGGTCATCAAAGGGTTTACCCAGCACCAGGGACAGTGGATCTAGGGGGAGAGGAATTCCCATTGTCTCATAGAGCAGCATCTGGATCCTAACCCAGAACCTCTGAATCTCCGGACATGTCCACCAAATATGGGCCATGTCTCCCTTTTGACCACATCCTCTCCAGCACAGGTCTGGGGTGCCGGGGAAGATCTGGCTCAGGCTAGCTGGGGTCAGGTACCATTGGAATAGAATTTTGTAGATATTCTCCTTTGTTACTGTGCAGATTGAGGTTTTTGCTGCCATCTCCCAGATATCCTCCCACTCCTCATTGTCAATTTGTATATTTAAGTCCGCAGACCATTTTTGCATATAGTGGTGGGTCGGGGATTCTGATGCTGACTCTATCCCCCTATATATCTCAGACATTAGGCCTCTTTGATACCTGCCTTTACTGCATAGTGTTTCGAATCTGGTGGGTGGGGGAAATTTGGAGTTCTGCGAGAGCGAGAGCAAAAAATGTCTAATTTGTAGGTATTTGAATAGGTGGAGGTGTTGAGCTTGGTATTTGTCCCGTACCTCTTTAAATGTTAGAATCTCTCCATTTTTCAGCAAGTCTGCAACCAGCCTTATTCCAAGCGCCTGAAATTGGGCAAATTGCTTTTTGGAGCACCCGGGCGGGAAGTTTGGGTTCCCAAAGATCGGGGTGATTTGTGAGGGGGTGTTTAGCAGGCCATACTTCCCTTTGCTTTTCAGCCACGAGTCCCACGTGCATCTCATTGCTCCTAGATCAAACCTCCTTCATCCTCCTTCTTTTCCTCGTTGGGACCACAGAAGTAGCTGAAGTGGTAACGGGGCTGCGTAATGTGTTTCTATCTTGAGCCAGCGGGCCGCTGCCGGGTCACAATTCCAAACTACGGCTTGCTTTAGCTGGGCTGCGAGGTAATACCTGACCACATCGGGGACCCCAAAACCTCCTCTTCGTTTGGCTGATAACATGACCGATCTGGGGACCCTCAGTCTCTTGTCATTCCAGATAAATTGGAACATTTGGGCCTGTACATTTTTCATGGCTGTTAGTGGGATGACTACGGGGAGTGTTTGGAAATAGTACAACAGCCGAGGTAGGATGTTCATTTTGAGGGAGACTATTCTCCCGAACCATGATATTTGATGTTTTTTCCACGACTCTAAATCTTTTTTAATTTGATCAAATAGTGGGGGGTAGTTGTATTGATAGAGGGATCCATGGGAGCTCGAGATTCTTATACCTAGGTATTTGATGTATGTGGTGCTCCACCTATATTTATAATTGGACTGCAAAAGCTTCCACGTTGTGTTTGGGAGGGATATGTTAAGTGCTTCTGACTTGTCTATATTTATTTTATAGTCAGAGACTATTCCAAATTGGTGGAGTACCTTTTGTAGGTTCGGGAGGGAGTTGTGGGGGTCAGCGAGGGTCAGGATCACATCGTCCTCAAATAGGGACATTTTGTATTCCTTTGTGGAGATCGAAATCCCCTTACTTAAAAGATTTGAAGGAACATTTGCAAAGCGAACCAGGAGAGGTTTCTATGTGCCTAATTACAAACTAACAGTAAGGAACGAATCTTTGTAGCCCTAAGATGCAAGCTCGTTCATAGCATCAGAGTCCCTTCAGGCGCCTTATACACATCATATTTACCAATGTATATACAGTATATTTGTACTTTTATAGCACCACCAGATACGCAGCACTTTACAATTTTTACAACAATACAGGCAGTGGCGTAGCTAGACATGCGCGAGCCCCGGGCAAATAGATTTTCAGTGCCCCATTAATATTAATACTGACTGCAATTTTTTTCTCCCTCCCCCATCCTCTCCCTGATCCTCTCTCTCATCATCCATCCAAATATCTCCCTATCCCCCCTCATCATCATTCCTCATCATCATCTCTCCCCCTCCTCCTCATCTCTCCCCCTCCCTATCATAATTATCATCTCTCACCGTCCTCCTCATCATCATCTTTCCCCCTCCTCCTCATTATCTTTCCCCCTCCTCATTATCTCTCATCCTCCTCATTCTCTCCCCGTCATCCTCGTCATCATCTCTCCCCCTCCTCCTTCTCTTCATCATCAGCTCTCCCTCTCATCATCATCACCACCATCAGCTCTCCCCTTATCATCACCATCACCATATCTCCCCCTCATCATCATCATCAGCTCTCCCCATCATCATCATCATCATTTCCCCTCATCATCATCTTCCCCTCATCATCATCTCCCCCCATCATCATCTCCCCCTCATCATCATCTCCCCCTCATCATCATCTCTCTCCCTCCTCCATGCCTACCTGTGGGTGGTAATAGAGACAGGCGGGGGGGAGATGGTATGCGGCGGTGGTGGCAAAAGCGGGGCCCCGGCATTAAACAGAGGATAAGCCGTCAAACTAATTAGCAGTTGCTGCAGAGGCAGAGCAGGATGGCTGAGGAGGAGTGTGCTCTAGCGGTCTGACCCGGAAGCTTTCTTACTTCCGGTGTCTGCTGCTATAGCGCCCTTCTCATGCATGCTCCTCCCTGGCCGTCCTGCTCTGCCTCTGTAACAGCTGCTGATTCCTCTGCCGGCTTATCCTGTTTAACGCCGGGGGCCGCATACCATCTCCACCCGCTGAAGAGAGAGATGGGCCACCGACGGGGGAGGGGGGGAGAGAGACTGGGCTCCCCAAGATCCCAGGCTTTGCCCGGGCTATAGCTATGCCCTGGAACACAGGGAATATGATAGAGAGGGTAAATGCAGTAAAGACATAGATGTAACATTGGGAGAAGGGAATCGCTCCCCCACAGAACTTACAATCTAATCGTAAATTATACATAGAAAATAAATGTAACTAAAAGCAGCACGAGACATTATTATACTTACTATTTTAAAGCTGCAATGCTCCCCAGAAGTCTATATGAGTCTAACTCATGTAATATTAGTATCTTACCTGCACATGTATGTACAGTATGTATGTAGATCTTTATTTATATAGCGCCATTAATGTGCATAGCGCTTCACAGCAGTAATACATGTGATAATCATATAAATTCCAAATAATTCAAATAACACATAATGGAAATAAGTGCTTTCAGACATAAAAGTGACACAAGAGCTGACAATCTAATAGGTAAGAAGGAGGAATGTACAGAGACAGTAGGAAGGTGTTCTGGTAAGTGCGTCTGCAGGGGGCCAAGCTATATGTAAGCGGTGTATAATATCCGCCACGAAGCTACTCAAATGCTTCGTTAAGGAGTTGTGAGACCAACAAAAAATAAAGTAACAGGTTAGTCAGGAAAAGCTATACCAGCGAAGGGAAGATATATGGTGAGTATTAATTATACAAACACCATATTCAAGCTTCCATTTATTGTAGTGCCTAAGGACATTCATTGTAGGTCTGGCTGCCTGTGAGAAACTCACTTTGGTAAAGTGGTTACTCATGACAAGATTGCACTGAGCCCCCTTGGTGCGTCATATGAATGATGCCCTAAAGAGAGATCTCAGAGACCTGAAATTCTGCGGGATCGACCACCTCCCTATTGGCCCTAAAAAGGGTCATTGGGAAAGGATCCTCCTGCAACGAGAGTGCCTCTGGATCTATGATTTACATACTGTAAGTCCCAACGGCCTTAATGAAGGTTACTTGAACTCATCTATTTGTCTTTCTGGTTCCCAACACTCACCTTGTTCATCTCATTGTGAGTGGACACTCCGCAATGGCAGTATTTGTTTTGCTTCCAATATATTTACTGTTTAGCATCACACCATATTAACATTCATTATCTGCCTCCATGGAGATGTGTAATTATCATCCAACCCCCTCCCCCCTCCTCTCCTCCCATCCCACCTATTGGAATTCTACAACCCCATCTTGCCGACACTGCCCCCCTTACTAGATTAAGCACTGTACTCACAGTACCTTTGGCCAGCACCCAGAATTCTGTACTGGCAAATAGATGTGTAAAATGTTTCAGTTTCTCACCTATATTGTCTAGACATAGAGGGAATGATACAATTGAGTGGGTGTTTTAAGTACAGCCAACGATGTTCAACCGGCACTGCAGGAGTTATGCCCATATACCGACTCCTCCCCACCAATCAGGGGATTTGCCTACAAATAGCTTTGAGCACAGAAGGGTGGGACCGTACCCTTTGAGAAAGCGAAACGTACGTGAGGGTAGGCATCACACCGACGTCACGCACTCTGCGATACACACTGCGAAGACAACCCGTTTTTTTAGGGGCTCCTGTACCCTGAAACATCATTAATGTGGTTGTCTTCAATGTACTAATTTACCAACTCTGTTACAATTTGTAAGTTATTGAAGGCAAACTTTTCAGTCCCTTCTTTGTTTGTTTAACTCTCTATGGCCCAGACGCACTAAGCTCTGTTAAGTCAGGGCAAGTTACATCAGGTAACACCTAAAATAGTAACAGACATTATTTTCCCTGAGTTTAACTCAAATCCACTAAACTAATTATATGCAAAAACCACGGCCGTTGTTTAACTCACTAGCGTAGGGTTAATGTTCATGTCGCGTTACCGTGCGTTAGCTCCATCCATATAGCCTGACGGTATTTAGGTCATACCTAAAGGTGGCATTAGCTCCCTTCCAGACCCTTAAATATGGGTTGTGCAGGAGAAAAGGAGAAGAGAAGGAGAGAGAGACCTTAGACAATAGGACTCTGTCTATCTCTTACAAAATCCATATATCAGGGTCTGGACCAGGTCAGGGTCAGGCTCACATCACCTTTTAGGTATGACCTAAATAATGTCAGGTTAAATCCCAGTGCTAACTTGAACGTCCTTCAGCACAAATACGATGTTGGGGGGGAAGACATCTTTTGCATTATTAGTCAGAAACAAAATAACAATACGTTATTGAAGGAGTAGCACTGGGTTACCATTATTTGCTTTAGTGGGTAGGAGTTATAATTAACCTAACGTTAATTTATATTAAGTAGCCTAATGGAGCTTAGTGCATCTGGGTGCATGTGAGCAGCCCTCGTCCCTCTTTAGCTCGCAGATCCATCCGTTTGAGCTCTTTCTTAACTATCAAAAGTTTATACTGAATATCAATTAACGTTCAATTTTCTTTTAAGGTCTTCATTGATAATTGCCATTATGATTATTGTATACTATTTGTCAGTGTCAGATTTCCCATTGGGCCTGATAGGGCCTAGGGCGGCAAAATTTGGGGGTGGCAAAAATTGCCACCCCAATATGCTTTTGCTGCACTCTCAGGCCTATCGATCCTAATGGGAAGGCACTTTCCTGTGTAAGCCGCCACCTTTCTGCCACCCTTCCAGCTCCTTTGGAATCCCAGCGTCACGAACATTGTCAAATGACGTCATGATATTGTGTTTCCATGTCAATGCGCCGCCGGGCGACATCATGTTCATGACGTCCGCCGCGTCAGCTGACACTGGGATGCCAAAGTACAGGAGGGCGGCAGAAAGGAGGCGGTCACACAGGCAAGTGCCATGGGGCGGCGGACTTTGAAATCCGCCGCTGCTATTTGTACTACCTTTGTTTGGACTTAGTACAATTGTTTATGCATTATTTTACTTAATCTTGAATAAATAACAAGTTTAAAAAAAGAAACAAAAGAAATTATAAGTATAAGAGACTACTGTAACTGCAGATATGAACTGCTGGGTGTACCCCAACCCAGCCAGGGGATAAGGATGACAATAGTCACGTTGCAGAGGTTAATAACAGGTAGTCTGCACACAGATGGCTTGTTGAGGTCTATTCTCCGATGAGAATGGTAATGTGGTTGTAGGCTCTTGTGCAGGGCGGCGAGCCGATGAGGACTAAAAATGGGTCATGATGAAAATCTAATCTTAAACGTTGATATTTCAATAAAGTGTTATAGTTTCATTTCTACACCGGCAGTGGAGTGACGGAGAAAGTCCCGTGAAATGTCAAGGCCGATACCGATGGCAATGGGATCTCGGTTACACATACTTTCAGAGATCCCTATTTTAGGTCTATTTGTGTCTATTTGTGCTTTATTATTGTACACATTGTGATATGTTTCTTGAATTTATATATAAAAATTGTTTATAATGTCTACACCATTATATGTCTTTCTACATCTCTCTGAGATAACTCCCCACTCCAAGACCATCCAGAAGGTTGAATTGGAGGCCTTCCTAATGCGGGTGTGAGAAATGTATTACATCTGATTGTCCAATTCAATGTTATCCGTTTCCAACGCTGGACATGTGATTGTCACTGTTTTAATATGCTGTCTTCCTTCTGTGAATAGGAGTTGGATTGCCTACATATTTACCCCAGTGAAACGTATGACACTATTTTTTGCTCCCCTTCTTTTCTTTCAGGTTGTGAATTTTTATGCTCCCCTAATTTTGAAGACATCCAGTTTAAGTTCTACAACTGGGGTGTCACATAATACCTCCCTTGTGAAGTTCCTATAGTCTGCAGCAACTGTTTAAAGTGAACATCCAGCGATACCTATGTAATAGGGTATGTCTTTTCTATCTGTCCTTCCCTCTGTTATCCCTGCTATGTGAGTCCTGTTAGCTGCAGGCAGTAACAGGTTAAATCTATGGGCTCTTGACCCACCTCATGCCCCTCTTCTGAGTGATAGAAGTAAGGTGGTGACTCATGGCCTGTGTAAGCCTATCAGGGTTAGGTATAGACCATGAACCCGCCCCTTCTTGATCCTCCTAGGAGGGTGTGACCAAGTTAGTGGGAGTCCTGTCCCTGTTCTGGAAGAGAGAGGAAGCAGAGAGCTGTCAGTCTCTCCTATGGCAGGATGAGCATGCTCACCCTCAGCCTTTGGTTGGGGGAACAGCAGAATCAGCCACAGAGGCCCTGTAAGACCAGGGGCCATCACCATCCAGAGGTCTGGGACCTTTGAAACTCTGCATCGCTGTGAGGAAGATCTGCAGTGGACCCTTGTTATCACTCCTGTCTAAGTATCAGTCCTTGGGCAAGAGTGTGAAGTATGCAGTATTGGGGGCTGATTTCTGGACATCCTGGAACCCACTACAGCTAGAGGCGCTGAACACCAAGAGAACGAACCTAAGCCTGTCCTAATCTCCCCTACATCACAGATCAGATCAGCTTTCCTGATCCTCACAGTTATTACACCACACACATTTATTACACCACACAGCATAGGCTGTGTTATCTCCCATTGGGGGGGGAGGCTGGACAGTGCTACACCTACATGAGCACCAGGTACCTAGAGCATTTCAGTAAGGTTTGCATTCTTTTTGATGATATATAGATTTTTAAAAAATGGGTGTCAGGTACATTCATCTTAATATATAAAATCGAAAGGTTGGTACTAGCTGCCGTGAATCTGATTGGTCCTCAGCCTCTGGCCAATCAGATTCGTGGCTCTATGACGTCACCCAACTCTCTCCCTCTCCCTCCCCCCCACTGGCTCCCGGACGGAGGGGAAGCGCGGCGCGGCCCTCCTGCCCCAGCCGCCAACGCTCACTTCCCTCCCTCCCCGGCGGGGGGACAGGCAGTGGGCAGGCAGCCTCCGGAAGGACCTCCTTCCTCCTGCAGATGCCCCCGGTAAGATGGCGGCGCACAGCGGACAGGCGGGGGGTGGTATTCAGTCAGGAGAGAGGGAAGGAGGGCGGGGGGTAGGACCCGTCCCGGGGGAGGAGGAAGGAAGAGAGAGAGGGGGGGGGGAGAGGGGAGTGGTCAGTAAGGATGACGAGGGGGGATGTGGGAGTGGCTATGGAAGGAGAAGAGGGGGGGAGAGGGAGCGATGAAGGAAGGGAGGAGAGGTGGAGGGAGAAGAGAGAGTGGGAGGACAGGGCAGAGGGGGGGGAGAGGGAGTAAGGAGAGTAGAGAGGGGTGGGAGGGGCGGGGATTATGAGAGAGCAGCGAGAGAGAGCGGTGGAGGCGAGTACGGACCGAGAAGGGGGGGAGGAAGCCTTGACAGATGTGAAGAGGGGGTGGGGATAACATTACATCACGGGCAACGCCGGGTATATCAGCTAGTATATATATAAAATTGAAAGTTTGTATGTCAAATCACCAACAGCAATTTCTCAGCAAGAAATCATTTCTCAGCAAACAACATCTTCCAATAGGTTATTCCCCAGCTTTAACCTGAAGGGGAGCATTCTTAAAGTTCTCCCTACTTGTTTTTTTTTCTTTACCCCTCATTTTTTCACAGGACCTTTCAGAGCCAAATGCCGTTATCCTTAGCTCTGGACAGAGTCCACTCCCCCGGTTTCTGAAATACTGACCAGTGAAGTTGCCGGGTTTTAATCTCTCCCCAGGTGTGATGGTGAAAGGGTACCCAGGCCATTAATAAAGGTATTTGGCCTGGCTGGGTGCCCCTGAGCCATATTGGGAATTGTAAAATGTCAGCTCTGCAACCCAATCATGGCAGAAACACTGTGTTTTGTGATAAAACTGTATATGTGTGTCTTATTATTCCCGGATTGTTAAGCAGCGGACATTTCCCTGCTTCAGCACAGACCAGAATAGTAAGACCAGGCAGGGGAATGAATTACATTCAGGTCCCCCGGTATATGACCGAGAACCCCAGAACCAGGGGTTCAGAGTAAAGTCATTTTTAAGATTATGTATATAACTTTGGCAGGGTTACCGTGTAAGCGCGTGAAATGAAAAAATGGTTTTAAAACCCAGCAGCTAACAGCATAGCAGGCGGCTTTTTGCTAACTTTCGCTAGGAAGCTCCTAGCACCGTGAGATTTGCTGTGAGCACTGTTCGGATAAAATGAGGAAACATCATATCGCTCAATTTTTATAGAGTTATATAAAAATTGATGAATTAAAGTCCCCCTATATCAATCTAAAATTGATGAATTAAAGTCCCCCTACATTAACATGGCAACAACAAAATGCATGGCAGGAAATTCCTGCAAGGTAACGGCGCATATTCAGCCATGGACTTCTAAAGCATCCCGCTGGTTCAAGGCCACGATGTCTGGAAAAAGTCCGTAGTCGAAAGGCTCCCACTCACCAGAGTATTAAGTGGAGAGAGGTAATTCAAGTATCCCCCATCTTAGTAATGTCCGGGCAAATGGGCCAGATGTCTAGCCAGCTCAGACAAAAAGTCGCCAGTTAAGGGGGCCGGGCCTGATATGCTGAGTGGCAAAGGTGCGAGGTTTGCACGTGCCCTTAGCAAACTAAGAAGCCCTCTGCCAGGTTTTGCAAAGTATTGGCAACTCCGGGATAGGTGGGGAATATAATTCCCACGAAGTAGATTGGCTGCACGGGCTAAGTATAGGACTGTTTAGTGCATAAGAAACCCTGCAGACCATCGGGAACCAGTTCCACCTAAGATTCATGCAACATTGTAACATTTTAACAAGATTTAAGAGTTCGTAAGAACTAAGGGTTTCAGATCCAATACCACAGCGGAAGAACGAAGGAAGCAGCTCCGGCGGAGTAACTGTGGTTGCGAGAGGCGCCACTGTCCAAAGACTGTTTCCAGCTCTATTTGCGCACAACTCCCGCTCCTGGGAAATTGTGCCCAGAGACTCTATTTCCAATGATTTCGTTTTGGGAACAAGATTTTTCGTTTGCCCCATCCCAGTAAGTGTCATTTTTAGTGTAATTGTAAACTAATGTGTGTGTGTTCATTCTGTAAATAAATCACAATTTATTTTATCTCTTCGCTTTGCTCAATCAAAGGATCCGGGTATTAAGGTGTTAAAAGTGCTGGTCTCCCCCGTGACACCAGGGGAAACAGAATTGCTGAAAAACCTCGGGCCAATAGGAAGCTGCAACATCATGGGTTGTGGCTTCCTGTTGGATGGCCATTTAAATATCTTTAAAAAAACAGGCAGTAATACCAGTAAGTAATACCAGTAACTTCACCTGATTCAGCTTTGGTGGACCCCTAGTTCCAATCCCGTACAAAAAAATAGGGGGTTTGGAGGATTGCTCTTTAAGGAGGTAAGGATGGCTCCCAGAGGATATAGGGATGGTTCCCAGAGGAGACTTGTATCAGACTGTGAATAGGTAGTACCTTTTTTAGTTGACATAAATGGGAACTTTCTCTTATACCCTTCAATTATTCACAGAAACCCCGGCTGTCCAATCCTCCTGATGCTCCAGAAGACTTCTGGCCAGAAGACTACTAAAGTATCGCCCTGACTAACCCATTTTGAAAATTCTCTGACTACTCTTTTTCCTGATCCCTTCCAAGATATTAAACACCTATAGGACAGTTAGAAACAAAATAACTAAAAACTGAAACTACAGTGGGACAGGACTATTTATACCATAGGACCTACGCCACTCCCACTTTGCTAAACTAGCTACAGGATGAGGCAAGACCCAAACTTAATAGCTTAATCCATTAGCCAGAATAGAGGGCAATAAAAGGAATTATATTAACAGATGAGCGTGCCAAAAAGGATTGCTGAAAAAGGTCAACGATGGTCATTTAGGAGGAGAGAAGTGCAAAAAAGAGAATGAGAATTGATGTATTGGCTGCAAATTAAACAAGACATTGCTAGTGTGAAAGAAAAGTGATTTTCATGCTGAAAATACAAACCATGCCAACAGACAGAGCCTCTGGGGCCTCACCTTGTTCCACACAGAGTTTATGAGGAGTTAGGCCTGATTTATCTACCTGCAGCTGATAGGAATATTTAACAGACATAGAGAAAACCAGAAGCACAGGGAGAGTTAGGAAAGCAGGGAGAGGTAGGAGATTAGACTGTGGCAGCAGTGTGAGTAGGGAGAGGTAGGATATCAGACTGTGGCAGCGGTGTGAGCAGGGAGAGGTAGGAGAGGAGACTGTGGCAGCAGTGTGAGTAGGGAGAGGTAGGAGAGGAGACTGTGGCAGCGGTGTGAGTAGGGAGAGGTAGGAGAGCAGACTGTGGCAGCAGTGTGAGTAGGGAGAGGTAGGAGAGGAGACTGTGGCAGCGGTGTGAGCAGGGAGAGTTAGGAGAGCAGACTGCGGCAGAGGTGTGAGTAGGGAGAGGTAGGATATCAGACTGTGACGCCGGTTTGGATTAGGGAGAGGTCGGAAGCACTGTGGCAGCGGTGTGAGTAGGGAGAAGTAGGAGAGGAGACTGTGACAGCGGTGTGAGTAGGGAGAGGTAGGAGAGCAGACTGTGGCAGGGTTGTGAGTAGGGAGAGGTAGGAGAGCAGACTGTGGCAGCGGTGTGAGTAGGCAGAGGTAGGAGAGGAGACTGTGGCAGCGGTGTGAGTAGGGAGAGGTAGGAGATTAGACTGTGGCAGCGGTGTGAGTAGGGAGAGGTAGGAGAGCAGACTGTGGCAGCGGTGTGAGTAGGGAGAGGTAGGAGAGGAGACTGTGGCAGCGGTGTGAGTAGGGAGAGGTAGGAGATTAGACTGTGGCAGCGGTGTGAGTAGGGAGAGGTACGAGAGCAGACTGTGGCAGCGGTGTGAGTAGGGAGAGGTAGGATATCAGACTGTGGCAGCGGTGTGAGTAGGGAGAGGTAGGATATCAGACTGTGGCAGCAGTGTGAGTAGGGAGAGGTAGGAGATTAGACTGTGACAGCGGTGTGAGTAGGGAGAGGTAGGAGATTAGACTGTGGCAGCGGTGTGAGTAGGGAGAGGTAGGATATCAGACTGTGGCAGCAGTGTGAGTAGGGAGAGGTAGGAGATTAGACACACGTTATGCTGCGCTGCACAAAATACTCCAATGTGAGGAGCTTTCACTTCCAGAAAGTCGCACCCCAGACACAAAACTTCACAGGATGTCCCTCCCTTTCCTTTCCACCCACCATGTCTTTACACCAGTATCTCTCCCTCCCCTTTCCCCAGCATCTCTCTCTCTCTCTGCCCCTTCCCCAGCATGTCTCCCTCTGGCCCTTTCCCCTCCCCCCCCCCACAGAATGTCTCTCACCCCTCCCACCCCACCACCACCCCTCCGCCCACAGCACCTATTTCTCTACCCCAGGCACGTGTTTCTCCCTCCCAGCGTATCATTCTCTCTCCTCTCCCCCAGCATATATTTCTTTCTTTTGTCCCCCTAGCATGTCTTTCCCCCTCACCTCTCCCCCAGCATCTCTCTCATCTCTTCCCTCAGAATCCCTCTCCCACCTCACAGCATGTCTCTCTCTCCTTTCCCCCTCCCCAGCATGTCTTTCTCAATCTTCTCCCCACAGCATTACGCGCTCTCTCCTCTCCCTCTCAGCATGTCTGTCTCCTTTCCCCCCAACATGTTTCTCTCCTCTCCCCCCAGAATAGCTCTCTCTCTTCCCACCTATTGCATTTCTTTTCTCACACGCATTCATTCGATTTTGAACACCCCATATCCCAGTCCCTACCCTTTTCCCATTCATGCCATTATCTATTTTGAATCCCCCATGTTTCTCCCCCCACGTGTTTTATTTCCTATTTTCCCCCTTTGTTTACATCCTACATGTAGTCCTCGTTATCCAACGTTTCACTTTACAATGAATGGCATATCCAACGCTTTACAATGCAATGCTGTTTTACGACGCCTGAATGCGTTATCCAACGCTCACCGCCACTGATTAACATGGGACTCACTTTACAACGGTTTCACTATCCAACGCTACTTCCAGAACGGATTCCATTGGATAACCGAGAATTTATCTTCTTGCAGCATCTTTCTCTCTTTTGCTTCTCTGTTCTCACTCGTTCCCCCCCATGTCTTTCTCTCTTTTCTGTCTGCTTATAGCCACGGACGATAGCGAGATGCTCCGGTACCTCTCCCCCGCGGATGTGTCCCTACCCTCTTCAGGAGGAAGCAGCAGTCAAGTGTCCGTGGTGCTACGCCCGCCGGCGTGTACCCCTACCAACGCTGTGGAGGAAATATCTACCTGTGGTGCAGAGCGACGGCGGAGTACAGTACCAGCGACAGCAGTACGCCAAGTGATGGTGCGGCCGAGCAGCAGAGGAGCGTCCCGATGTGGCAGTTCCCAGCGCCTGGTCGACGTACCTGTGGCGGATCCGGAGAGTCCCAAGGTTCCAGCGAGTCAGGGAGCGATCAGATTCCATCTCCTTCACTCCAGCAGGACCCAATGGCAGCTTCTTGTGAGGAGGTACCTTCCAGTGCCTTCTCCTAAGCGGGTGACTACAACGCAACTGGGCGGAGGCCAGATGTCGACGCACTTCCAGTAGTGGACCTCGAACTCTACTCAGATTCCGCGAGACCGGATCCAGATGACCACATCCTGAAGGCAACAACCGCCCCGGAAGAGGAATGGCCGATGCCCGCTTCGGTCAGTACAGCCTCATTTTCTAAAGCAGACATGGATAAATACCAGGACCACGTGATGGGCCGGGGTCACAGGAAACCTGCGAGCCCAGACATTGAGGCTATTTATTTGGTGCCTGGTAAGGGCAGGGCCCAGAAAGGGAACTATGACTGGGACATTACTAACCTTAAGGCCCTAGCACCTACCACACTCACTTCATCCCAGATGCTGGCAAAGTCTAAAAATGCTAAGAAACGGGCCCATAGCCGCAAGAAGACCCTAAAGTCTTCTCAGGACTGGCCGGACTGGAACTTTTACCTTGGTTCTGAGGAGAATGAGACATCTGAAAGCATGATCTCGTATCGGGGCAAGTCAACTGTTTCATGCAAATCAGAGACTTCAGGGTTATCATCTAAGGTTACTTCTGATTCTGATGCAGCTCAGGCTGTGCCGGTGAAATCATTGCCATGCTCCAGGGGTACTTCCCGTAAATGCACTAGGTTTCTGTTAATTAATGTGGACCTGGTCGACAACTGGTGGGCAGAGGAGGAGTACAATACAGAGGAGACTGCAGATGCCCTTAGAAGAGGGAGAACGAGATAAGACTCGGTATAGTACAGTCCAATTGCATAGTGGTTAACCACTATGAACAGCATTCTCAAGAACCCTTGTTCTGGGTATTGCCAGGACAGGCTGAGGGTCGCTGGCTCACCAAGATCAGCAGGGCTGAACGCCTAATTGTGCAGAGGTATAGGCAGTCCCATGGATTTGATTATCCCTATGTCCCTGAGCCCATTATGACGGAAATAGAGGAGAACAGGGAACAGTGGCTGGAGGAGGTCATAAGGGATTACCTAACCACCAAGAGTAGGACTGGATTTCATATCTTATGGGGGTATGGAAGGTGGGGCGCTCGATATACCTAGACAGGGTAGGGTACGTGTCAGAGCGGCACTCGAAAAGGGTATTTTCAGTAACGGTACCTGATATGATGGGTACTCTAGTTAAGAAGCCTGACCCGTATCTCTACTACTGATAGGAGCAGGGTTCTCCATGATGGGAGTAGCCACTGTTTAAAGGAATATGCACAACTTACATTTGTCTGTATGCCTATTAACTGTATACCAAAAGTTGAGGTAATAATCTGTTTATTGTTTCAGGTTAGCAGTTGATGGATGGTACACCAAATTTGGTTCCAAGTGGGGGCATTGGATTTCCACCAGAGGGAGAGTGTAGTCATGCTTGTTTTGGCTATCAGTCTGCCCCCCTGACATGTAAGCCCTGGTAACAGTGCAGGCAATATCAGGACCAATCCAGGGATTTTTCCCACAGTAAGCAGCTCCCTTAAGTGACAGGGGAGGAGGTGGGACTAGGCCTGTGTTCTGCCCAATCCTGGGTTCAGACCTGGTACCTTCCTCCTTTTTACTTATGGGGCTGCATCACTACATTTAATCAGTTGTCTCTACCCTTGAGAGAGACAGGTAATCACACAGGGGTGCATCTTGCATTGGCACCCACTGTTCTCTCCCTTGGGGGAGAGTGAGTGATACCATTCCCCTGATTCTACTAGAGAATCGGGGAAGAGTAAGGTCTGCTTCAGGTGCCCTTGGCCTGGAGTGTAGGTCCAGGGACCATCCAGAGGTTGGAAGCCTGTGTTAACTATACTTAACAGATACAGTGTTATACTGTGCTGAAGTGGAAGGAATTAAGAGGTTCCAGTTAATATACTCCTGCCTTGAGTGCAATCTGTCTGGGGGGAGTGGAGTAGTTCTTCTGCAGGAGTTTGCCTTCATACATCTGGAGCCTGACGCAAATGAAGGCTCTGTACTGCAGAGATGAAGACCAGTGATGTACCCCAGAAGCCTGTCCAGATGTCCCCAATACCATTGACGGACCACTCAGCATCCTGTGAGCCAGCAGGTAGTCAGCACTACACACCATGTAATGGTAGGATTTCCCAGAGAGTGGGGGAAACAGCTTTACACAGATAAAGAGGGAAATGCGCAAATCTCACCGGGAAATTTTTATTTTTTCATTTCAATTTTAATAATAGTGTAGACGAGCAGGGGATATCCGGAGCTGAACCGTGTTGGTTTCAGGTCCGGGGACCCCCTGCTTCCCGAGATACAGGCCCCGTTATGGGGTGCCGGTATCTACTATGCTTTGGATTCCCACGGTCACGTGATGCAGGACATTTAAATACATAGGAGATACCGGCACCCCATAACAGGGCCTGTATCTCTGGAAGCAAGGGGTCCCCGGGCCTCAAATCAATGTGATTCTGCTCCGGAGACCCCCTGCTCATCTACACTAGTATTAAAACACAAATTTAAAAAATTTAAAAATTCATTAGCGGCTATCTGCTATTGTAATGAAGCTGCTTTAATGTAATTTTTAGTAATAGTGTGTGGGAGCAGCCAGAGGGCCCATGGGAACCACCCGAGTACCCTTCAGACACCCATGGGGACAACCCGGGAAACCCCAGACACCCGCAGGACCACCCATCGACCTCGTTGGGGCCCACATACACATGCGGGGACCACCTGTAGGCCCACTGAGCCTAGCGGGGACCACCCGAAGGCCCCCTGACTCCCGTGGGTACCCCCCCAGGGTGCACTGTGGGACCTGCGGACACCCGTTGGGACCACCGGGGACCCCCACCAGCCAGGGGTATTAATCTAATGTGTAAAAAAATAAAACATGGTTTTACAGTATGTGAGGTCACAGGGGTTGGTTGTGTATTGGTGTTTATTAGATAATGTAATGGTTTATTGGGGGCCTAGGAGGTGGGTAGTGGGGCGTTTGTGTGTATTTTATTGTGGGTAGTGGTGGGGGGTGAAGGGGGTAGTAGTATTACTAGGGGGGTATTAACCGCTAAGGTAATGAAGGGGTTAAGTCCACCAAATACCACCTTCACCCACCCCGCTACCCACCCCCGCTA
Source organism: Ascaphus truei (assembly GCA_036426205.1). Taxonomy (NCBI): domain Eukaryota; kingdom Metazoa; phylum Chordata; class Amphibia; order Anura; family Ascaphidae; genus Ascaphus; species Ascaphus truei. The sequence goes on along the minus strand of CM071570.1, from coordinate 234,770,616 downwards.
CCCACAGTAAGCCTGGCACAGGGGTTTAAACCCTTGATTGCCTTAGCGGTTAGCCGCTAAGGTAATGAAGCTGCCTCTAAATGCATTTTTCATTCATCTGATTCATGCCGGGGGTCTCCGGTGCTAATATTAATGGGTATCCTCTCCGAAGACCCCGGCATCAATCAGATGCAGGAAACAGGCATTTTATTTTCTAAGTGCTATCTTGCCGCTCCTCACCGCTTCTCACGACCTTCTTGCCAACTTTTTTGTGGCGGGACGATTTGGACAAGAAATCGCAATTCTAAAGTGGCGATCAGTCGCGATAAGCTGATCGGGGCTTATAAAATTGAGCATGTTTGAAAAACTGGCGGTCAGTGCCGAAAAGTGGCTTAACACTGCGCTGGCTTTTTTGGCGAGAAGTGGCTTATCGCTGCTTACTGCATGAGGCCCCTTGTTGTAGAACCAACATTGAGAAGATCATCAAAGGACACCAGACACTGAAAGACTAATTTAGACTTGTGGACCTAACAAAATGAAAAAAGAAACAGCAGTGAGGACTTCAAAGTCAAATGCAGCCCTGTATGTGCTGCAGAATGGTTTGTTTTTTAATTTCTGCATCGGTATTTGTTTGGGTTTGGTGGTTTCTTTCAAGGGGGAGATGTGGAGATATGAACATTGTATATGATATTATAATGTATTGGATGTCCCCTATATAATAATTGTTTGTTCTTGTACAGTGCAGTGCTTTACAGAGACATTTTGCAGACACGGTCCCTGCCCCGTGGAGCTTACAATCTATGTTTTTGGTGCCTGAGGCACAGGGAGATAAAGTGACTTGCAGAAGGTCACAAGGAGTTGACACCAGAAATTGAACCAGGTTCGCGTGCTGCAAACTCAGTGCCAGAGTCGATGTCTTTACTCACAGAGCCGCTCCTTCACTCTTCTCTCTATGCAGCAGTATTATTTATAAGGGAAATGAAAGAGAATCACCAGCAATGAAGTAGGGAGTTGATAGGTGATACAACTTGTAAGAGGCTGTGCTCTACAACATGGCTGTTGCTTGTTATAAAAAAACTAAAACATAAACACAAGAAGGGCATTACAATAATATGTTTTAATGAGGCATCACTATATCAAATGATAGTGCACGGAGCGTCAGAAACCCTACACATCTCTTATTTTCTTCAGTACTCAACAATTAGACATTCTCATATTGGTCCATTAATATTGATCCCAACCTACACAAAATCTGCAGCCGTCCGGCATGTTCGAAATTCTTGGTTATTTTCAATAACCAGATGTATGTATGTATGTATGTCTTTATTTGTATAGCGCCATAAAATGTACATAGCGCTTCACAGTAGTAATACATGTCATATAAATAACAAATATAAATAACAGATCATGGGAATAAGTGCTTCAGACATACTGTAAAAGTAACATTAAGGAAGGAGTCCCTGCTCCGAGGAGCTTACAATCTAATTGGTAGGTAGGGAGAACGTACAGAGACAGTAGGAGGGAATACTAGTAAGTGCGTCTGCAGGGGGCCAAGCTTTGTGTCATGTGTCCATGATTATCCAGTGCTACTCATATGCTTCTTTAAGCAGATGTGTCTTAAGGTGGGTCTTAAAGGTGGATAGCGAGGGGGCTAGTCGGGTATTGAGGGGAAGGGCATTCCAGAGGTGTGGGGCAGAAAGTGAGAAAGGTTTAAGGCGGGAGAGAGCTTTAGATACAAAGGGGGTAGTAAGAAGACTTCCTTGAGAAGAACGCAAGAGTCGTGATGGTGCATAGCGAGAAATTAGGGCTGAGATGTAATGAGGGGCAGAAGAATGTAAAGCTTTAAAAGTGAGCAGTAGAATTGAGTGTGAGATACGAGATTTAATCGGAAGCCAGGAGAGGGATTTCAGCAGGGGAGACGCTGAGACAGATTTAGGAAAGAGTAGAGTGATTCTGGCAGCAGTGTTTAGGATAGATTGTAGGGGAGACAGGTGAGAGGTAGGAAGGCCGGACAGCAGGAGGTTGCAGTAATCGAGACGTGAGAGAATGAGGGCCTGAGTCAGAGTTTTAGCAGTTGAGTAACAGAGGAAAGGGCGTATCTTTGTGATATTGCGGAGGAAAAAGCGACAAGTTTTAGAAACGTTTTGAATATGAGAGGAGAATGAGAGAGAGGAATCAAGTGTGACCCCTAGGCAGCGTGCTTGGGCTACTGGGTGAATGATCGTATTTCCAATAGCAATGTGGAAGGATGTAGTAGGGCCAGGTTTGGGAGGTAGTATAAGGAGCTCTGTTTTTGCCATGTTAAGTTTCAGTCGGCGGATGGCCATCCAGGATGATATTCCAGAGAGGCATTCAGAAACTTTGGTTTGTATAGCAGGTGTAAGGTCAGGGGTTGAAAGGTAAATTTGTGTGTCGTCAGCATAGAGGTGATATTTAAACCCAAAAGATGTGATTAGGTCACCTAGAGAGAGTGTGTAGAGAGAAAAGAGAAGGGGTCCCAGGACAGAGCCCTGGGGTACCCCCACAGAGAGATCAATAGAGGAGGAGGAGGTGTTAGCAAAAGAGACACTGAAGGTAAGATGGGAGAGGTAAGAGGAGATCCAGGATAAAGCTTTGTTCCGAATACCAAGAGTATGGAGAATGTGAAGGAGAAGAGGGTGGTCCACGGTGTCGAATGCTGCAGAGAGGTCGAGTAATATGAGCAGAGTGTAATGACCTCTGTCTTTGGCAGCGTGGAGGTCGTCAGTTATTTTAGTGAGGGCTGTTTCAGTAGAGTGAGCAGTGCGGAAGCCAGATTGTAGAGGGTCTAGTACAGAATAGGTGTTGAGAAAGTGTAGCAATCGAGAGAATACAAGACGTTCAAGGAGTTTGGAGGCAAAAGGCAGGAGGGAGACAGGTCGATAGTTAGAAGGACAGGTAGGGTCAAGCTTGCTGTTTTTGAGTAATGGTATAACGGTTGCATGCTTGAAGGATGAAGGAAAGGTACCAGAGTAGAGGGAAGAGTTAAAGATCTGTGTGAGCATAGGGATTATAGAAGGAGCAAGAGGTTTTAGGAGATGGGAGGGAATGGGATCAAGAGGGCAAGTGGTAGAGGGAGAAGAGGAGATCAGCAGTGATACATCCTCCTCCGAGATAGCAGAAAAAGAGTCAAGAAAGACAGGAGGAGATTTGGGAAGCATTGTGGGATGGGAGGAGGCAACAGATGGGATGTTCTGCCGTATGGACTCCACCTTTTTCTTAAAAAAGTCAGCAAAGTCCTGAGGTGAGATGGATGAAGAAGAGGAGGCAGCTGAGGGTGGTCTGAGTAGAGAGTCAAAGACAGAAAAGAGACGGCGTGGGTTAGACTTGTGTGTGTTGATTAGTGATGAAAAGTAGGTTTGTTTAGCCTGAAAGAGGGCAGAGTTGAAACAGGATAGCATAAATTTGTAGTGAATGAAGTCTGCGAGCGTATGAGATTTCCTCCAGAGGCGTTCAGAGGAACGAGTGGAGGAACGCAGCATGCGTGTGTGGGAGTTTAGCCAGGGTCTGGGGTTAGAAGGGCGAGGACGGCAGAGAGAAAGTGGGGCATGAAGATCAAGAGAGGAAGATAAGGCAGAGTTGTAGTTCCTGACCAGGTTGTCAGGGTCTGAAGCAGAACTGAGAGAGGAGAGGGAGGAGCGTAAAGTGGAATCAAGAGCTGGTAGGTTAATAGAGCGCAGGTTTCTGCAAAAACGAGGGCGAGATGGAGATGGAGATGGGGAGAAGCGAGAGAGAGAAAATGAGATGAGGTGATGGTCGGAGAGAGGAAAAGGGGAAATGGAGAAGTCGGAGAGAGAGAAGTTTTTAGTGAAAACCAGGTCTAAGTAGTGGCCATCCTTGTGGGTGCTGGCTGCAGTCCACTGTTGAAGGCCAAAAGAAGAGGTTAGAGAAAGAAAGCGGGAAGCCCAAGGGAGAGAGGGGTCATCAATGTGGCAGTTGAAGTCCCCAAGGAGAAGAACAGGGGAGTCTGAGGAGAGAAAGAAAGAGAGCCAGGATTCAAAGTGAAAGAGAAAGGCAGAAGGGGGATGAGTAGAGGAAGGTGGGCGATAGATGACCGCCACATGGACCGGGAGAGGAGAGAAGATCTGGACTGTGTGAGCCTCGAAGGAGGGAAAAGCAAGAGAGGGGGGAATAGAAACTGTTCTGTAACGGCAGAGAGAGGAGAGCAGGAGCCCCACGCCTCCACCCCTGCCACCACGGCGTGGAGTGTGGGAGAAGGAAAGGCCACCATAGGAGAGGGCAGCTTCCAGAGCAGAGTCAGACTGAGAGAGCCAGGTCTCAGTTATAGCAAAGAGAAGCAGGGAGTGAGAGAGAAAGAAGTCATGCACAGAGAGGAACTTGTTAGAGAGGGAGCGAGCATTCCAAAGGGCACAGGAGAAAGGGAGAGAGGAGGGAGGGTGGCAGGGGATGGGTATGAGGTTAGAGGGGTTGACACCAGAAGGAGTAGAAGTTGCATGTGGAAGGCGAGGATGAGAGCAAGTAGAAATAAGGCAGGGACCAGGATTGGGAGAGATATCCCCAGAAGCAAGGAGGAGAAGCATGGACAGAAAGAGAATGTGAGAGGATGATTTGTAGAGGTGTGTTTTAGTGCAGGCGGCATAACTGTGTGGTGACAGAGGGCGCAGGTAAGAGAGGAGTTCATGTGAACTGAGAAGTGGTGAAGTAAGGAGAGATGGCGAAATATGAATAGAGTTAGAGACATGATGAGGCTGGTGGAAGGAAGAGCATAATTTGAGAATAAGTGAGGTTACAGTAAATATAAAAAGTAAAGGTGGCATCACAGCAATAGTAATGTGTTGAGATGTGCAGTGTGGGATGATAACCTCCTTTCCAGCGTAGTTCAAATGCAGGAAATCAGAAGCAGTAGATTGTGTCCACTTTTTCCACTTCTTTTTGAACTTCCTTTTTTAAACTTGCATACTACTTGAAAGATTTCTAACTTAAAAAACAGATAACTGGTGTGTGTGTGTGTTGTGGTTTGGGGTGTGTGTGTGTGTGTGTGTGTGTGTGTGTGTGGTGTGTGTTGTGTGTTGTTGTGTGTGTGTGTGTGTGTGTGTGTGTGTGTGTGTGTGTTTGTGTGTGTGTTGTGTTGTGTGTGTGTGTGTGTTTGTGTGTGGGTGTGTGTGTTGGTGTGTGTGTGTGTGTGTGTGTGTGGTGTGTGTGTGGTGTGTGTTGCTTGGAGTACAATGGTGACAATGCTGAAGAGATGGAGTCACAAAACCAACAAAACAATGCAATTAGTTCCCTTAATCCCTTCACTTCCAAATAGGACAGAAGCATAATAGAGCTGCAATAGATTGTGTTGTCTACACACTAACAGTGAAACTTATATTTAAATGCTTCTAATTTATTAAATAAATATGTTGGTTTATATAACACTATAAAGCATCATAAACTATAAATACAACAGAACTTTCTGTATCTGTAAAAATTGTATGAGTCTATCAAAGTATCAATACTCATTCTTGTATCCTGCCTATATCTATTTTTCCAAATTCGTTTTAGCCAATTATTTTAATTTTTTCGTTAAAATCTGAGTATCACTTTTTAATGGCCATGTGTACCACCGGTAATACTGATACCACTGGCAAAGAACTCTTGATTTTGTTCTAAGATTTATTTATTTTAAGCAGTTACTGTAATTAGATTGTAAGCTCCTTGGAGCAGGGACTCCTTTTCCTAAATGTTACTTTTATGTCTGAAGCGCATGTCCCATTATCTGTTATTTGTATTATTTGTTATTTATATGATTGTCGCGTATATTACTGCTGTGAAGCGCTATGTACATTAATGGTGCTATATAAATAAAGACTTGCTGTACATACTGTGACAAACGCCCCTCTTTTGTAGTGCTGACGTCTGTCTGGGTTCTTCCCGACACAGTCTTCTAGGGTTAATTATACAACAAACAGGATCATGCAAAGTATTATGCTGTTTGCCTGCTTATTTTCACCAAGTAGTACTGCAGCTTTAACTGTGAAGGTTAGAGGTACAGATACTTTCATTCAGCAGTTCACACATTTCAGTGTTACAATATTTCCACACACTGTATTTCAAGAAATAAAACCAAAATCATATAAGCAAAATCCTATCCCTTTAGGGATCTAACTACACATCAGAATTAGTCTCTATACAGCTGCTGGCCAACTAAACTGGTTCCCAGCTTAAAACAATGCTCTTCATTTAGGGTCACAAGACGCACAGTCTTTTAGCAACAGCAATAACCATGTTTTGTCTTATGTGTCGTGGTGTCCAGGCAAATCCTCTGGTACTGTGATACTTGGAGGGGCCGTCAACCCCGACATGGATGCAGGGGAGCAGCGATACCCCCAGCCTCCAGGCTCTAAGGAGAGAGACTGAAATGCAAACATCTCTGCTCTAAATACCTGTGCATGTGATTAGAGCAGGTGAGGGAGAAATAGAGCCATTGTAATCTGTGGTCTGGATTTCCATCCAGTGTGAGTTAATGGAAAGCTGTGGAACGGATCATTTTTACTATTCCTGCACTTTCGACCTAAAAGGGCGGAGAAAGCTGCCTAACATCTTTGGACATTGTCACATATCCCCTCCCCAGCTCACACCTACTGGGGTGAGCGGCCATGGACCTCACTGGGGTGAGCGTCCTACTATGAAATTAAGCTAATTCCCCAGTACAATATTAAACATTCACAACATGAATATTAACTTTTTTTTTTTTTTCTCCACGGCAATTATGGACAATAGTTTTTGTCATAAAGAGACTATACTTGGCAAACATATTTTGTTGCTCTATATTAGGGAACTATTTTGAAAAATAATGTCTAGCACACATTCTTACAACCAGGATATGCTAAATATATTCACAAAACCAGACAATTTCTATTACCTCCCTGGGTTTTCTACTCTATGAACCTCAATATATTTACCAACAAAAAGGGCCTACAACCTGTATATTAATTTGTTTAGCTACATTTTCACACGAGAAACAATATAACATTGTAATATGACAAAATGCTTATCTAGAGGCCTAATAACCTTACTACAATAGCTTATTTGCATAGTTAGTGTCCGTGACATAGTCCAAACGTGTAATAACAAAAAAATATCGGTCAATTCCCCAAACACATTTTTTTTTTTCTTTGACTCCAGTCCATTACATTTCCTGACTTTATTTCATAGGCTGCTGCAACTGCAAATGACTGGGTTTCTTTAGCTTCTGACGGAACTCTGGGGCCGGATAGTCTTTGTCTTATATTGTGGCCCAGGGTGGCGAGATCCGGAAAATTCAAGGCCAGCGTTGACCTCGTCGTCGCTTTTGCTTTGCAACCTTTGAAACTTATGGTTACTTCTTACTGCCATGTATTTTCTCACGACCATCACTCTCAGAGATTGGGATTTCCCTCTGGGCAATTATATGGTACTTAGAGATGAAGCACTGATTACCTTGATGGGGCTCTCACTAATCTGGTGTACACTGTGGCATTTTACCTTTGCAGCCGGCAGGCATGTAGTCGTGGGCCTCTCTTTCCTGAGGCCTACATTTATTCAGGCGAAAGTACCGCTGGATAACCAGTGACGCCTTCTCAGGGTTTTATAGCGAATCCTGTTCTGTGTCATCCTAGTCAGAGACTGGATTTTTATAGTTGCTCCTTTCATAATGAGGAACCTGTTTCGTACCATGCGGGCACGGTAGAATGATTGAAGAACACAAGCTGCTTATTCCGGCGATTAAACTGACGAATTTTCATCCCTCTGTAGGCAGCCTGTAGGATGTAGTTGCGGCGCGTTTAAGCGATAATTTTCTCTTTCCTTTTCCTTGGATAAGAGCTTTCCAGTGTTCTGAATATTCTAATGCTTTTCTCCTTTTTCAAAACGTTAAGTTCCCCCAGAGGAATTCTGTTTGTGCATACATGTCGCAATTCGTTCTCAGAGCGTCCATTTCTTCCTGGTGCTGGCCTCTGAGTGTGCATCAATGCATTCTGTAGTGCTCCTGCACTTCTAATTTTTCCTGAGTCAACTGTTCTTTACTTTTCTGTTGGACAGTCAAATCTGAATTTTCCAATTTCAGACTCTATTTTCTTGCTTTACAGTCTCTAACTCACTTAGGCAATCTCATGGGTTTGCTTCAACATTCCAGCTCTGTGTTCGACCGTGGCCCTCAGGCGTGAGTTTTGCACCCTGTGCTGAGTGCTGTGAATCTCTTGTAGAGCTTTCCCGTATTTCTGTTTTAGGTAGTAGTAATTACGGTGTTGGCCTTTCCAGACTAGTCGTCACCTCTTCCAGCTCAATCCGTAAGAGAGACTCTGTTTTCTTCAAAGCCTCGTGCTCTTGTAAAAGGAGTATAACCTCTGTAACTCTGCGTTCGCCTTCTTGCCCTTCTTATAAACATTCTGCTCCTTCCCCAAATCTGCACAGGATCATATAATCTTGGCGGGCAGCTTGGAGTGCAGAAAACCAAAGCCTCTTATATCCTGGTTCAAGGATTCAGCTTCCCTCTGCTCCTCCTTTTCCTTTGCCACGTTCCCGTGACAATTCTGCCGCGTCCCTCCGGTCCTGCCAGCACATCTCGGCGCCGTTCTGACGCATGTCCTGACAGCGCAGGTTCAAGTGGCTCGGTACTCCCTGTGACTTGAGGAACAGTTTTCTTTTTTTTCTCTTCTTTCTTTTTGCTTATTAGCTCCAGAGATATCAGTCGGTACTGGGCCACACTCACTGGTATCAGCGTCCAATCTTGCTTGCACTCACAGGGCGTTGCTTGCTTTTGCAGCTGTTTGTTCTTGAAAATTTTGGGCACACATCTTCCCATGTGACCCACTTCACGACAGGTCCAGCACACCAAATTCACCTGTAGGTATGGCTCTCCTCCAGGGGCCACACACGAATCGTCATTCATCATATCATCATCATCGTATGCCTGAAGGGACACTGTTTTGATGATTATGTACATTACAAAAAAACATTCAAGCGGCCATTTTAGAAACCGTAGGGACAATTGCTAGCTGCAATTTTCAATCACTTCAGCAACTACATACAGCACTTGCTAGCTGCAATTCACTCACTTCACAAAAGGCATTAGCTTTACAAACAGCCTTGTGAGATGCAAAAAAAAATTTTTTTCTTCAGCAAAAACATTGGTTTCTGTTGGGTTTCAGGGTGCTATTGCATCCACACTTCGCACATTCTCTGTGTATGCGAGAAGCCACAAATGAAACACAGTGGAACAGACTTCACTCATAGATCTGTATTTACTTTATGGCGGCCATTTCAACCCCGCATTTATTGCAAACCCACAGCTTGTGTCTGAGCCGCATTCTCACCATATGTGACAAACGCCCCTCTTTTGTAGTGCTGACGTCTGTCTGGGTTCTTCCCGACACAGTCTTCTAGGGTTAATTATACAACAAACAGGATCATGCAAAGTATTATGCTGTTCTGCCTGCTTTATTTTCATCCAAGTAAGGTACTGCAGCTTTAACATGTGAAGGTTAGAGGTACTCAGATACTTTCATTCAGCAGTTCACACATTTCAGTGTTACAATATTTCCCACACTGTTATTTCAAGAAATAAAACCAAAATCATATAAGCAAAATCCTATCCCTTTCAGGGATCTAACTACACATCAGAATTAGTCTCTCTAACAGCTGCTGGCCAACTAAACTGGTTCCCCAGCTTAAAACAATGCTCTTTCATTTAGGGTCACAAGATACAGCACAGTCTTTTAGCAACAGCAATAACCATTTGTTTTGTCTTATCTGTTCGTGGTGTCCAGGCAAATCCTCTGGTACTGTGATACTTGGAGGGGCCGTCAACCCCGACACTGGATGCAGGGGAGCAGCGATACCCCCAGCCTCCAGGCTCTATGGAGAGAGACTGAAATGCAAACCTCTCTGCTCTGAATACCTGTGCATGTGATTAGAAGAGCAGGTGAGGGAGAACTAGAGCCATTGTAATCTGTGGTCTGGATTTTCCATCCAGCTGCCTGAGTTAATGGAAAGCTGTGGAACGGATCATTTTTAACTATTCCTGCACTTTCTGACCTAAAATGGGGCAGAAAGCTGCCTAACATCTTTGGACTATGTCACAATACATACATACAAACAAACATACATGCATTAGTCCCAATAGAGACTGTGAATCTAACCCTGTAATACTCAGAGGGCTATAAATACAATGTTTCCTAATAAAACAAAATCACCTGTCAGACAATAGGCACAATTTGCTTTGCAGGGTGCAATCTGAAGCTACACACTGGGTTATCGGCTTCCAGACAACTTGCTGCTTTTTACATTTTGACTATGACATCCATAGCCAGAAGCCAGATAAAGAGAACATGTAATTCTTTTGGCTGTGTCTGTTCTCTGATTAGAAGTTAAAATGAAATGGCATCAGTCACATGCCTTCTGGGGTTTACTTGCATAACAGATTTATCTGATAAGGGGAGTGTAAGTCAACACTGCTGTGTTGTAACTGGGTGTTACCTGCTGTGATATCCAGGTTATCTGGAGATCTGTAACAGGCTTTGTTAAACCTTATCTCCTTTAAGGTGTGAAGCTGATTGCCTTTCTGGATCTTGGTTCTGTTGTGGACCCATTAAGATCTTAATTAAAGGTGCAGACCCACATAGCCAATATCAATAAAAACATCAAATTAACTTTTCTATCATTATAATAATAACTTTACTTCATATTGTGCTTTTCTGCTAATGGGACTCAAATCATTTCGCACACGCATTGGACATAGGAATTTTACAGACCCTGTACCTGCCCAGATGAGCTTACAATCTAAGTGTTGCTGCTTGAGGCACAGGGAGGTAGAGTGACTTGCTCAAGGTCACAAGGAGCTGACACTGGAAATTGACCTGGGTTTCAAACTCAGTGTTATTGTTCACTCTTTGATAAAGCGCAGTCACCTGCGTGAAACGCGTTGGAGGTCTTCCCCTCGCTGCATCTTATGTGCCAATAAAGTTTTTTTCAGTCCTCATGACGACGGCACCGCCATTCAACCACGTCTCTCCAGGGATTTCTTCACGGCAGGAGCACGCTGACGGTCCCCTGTGATCTGCGAAACAGAGTGAGTAACTTACCTAGTACTCCTTTGCATATCTTCATATTGACATTACCACGGGCGGCAACTACACTGGGTTTCATTTCTTTCACGCAGTTGCGGACTCCCATTATACTCTGTATATATCTAGGCTAGTGAGCCAACTTCCAGTGTGGTTCTAAACCTCTCATTAGGTTACATAGCGGCTCTTCCCGATATCAGTTACAAGTACTGACTCCGTGGGATAATTATCCTGCTTTACAGACACTGTTTGGGACATGATGCATATTCTCTTTCACAAGAAAAAGTGTTCTCACTGATGAACTTTTCATTATTACCCTATAGACGAGGGGAGCGCAAACTTTTGCAGCTGCGCCCCCCTGTCGTTCCTCTGCTGTGCTCGCGCCCCCTCCCTTACCTTGACCCGCAGCGTCATAGAGAAAATCCCCAGTCATTTTCTATTGTGAAGAATATACTGACTTTTTGCTGTGACTTTTACAAATACTCATAACTGATATTTTTACCAAAATAACAACTTAGAAGTAGCGTTATCACTGTTGCCACATGTTTTGCGACATTGTGTAACGAGAGTTGAACAAAAAAAAGCATGTGTTCCATATTCTGTGATACTTGCTATAGAAAAGCCTGAGCACTCAGCATAGACTTAGACTAGGTCCCCGCTGGCTACTGCAGCGGCCGCTGTGACAGACGCTACAGGGACAAGAGCCGCCCCACAAGGGGGCCGGGCCCGCTGTGAGGGGGGGCCACCGCGTTGCGCCGACAGAAACTCCTGCTCTCAAGAGAATTGAGATCAGGACTCGTGACCGAGCGCTAGGCCCCAGCCCCCGGCGGTTCAACCAATGAGGGCGAACCTGCCGGGTGATGTCACGGCAGCGCCCAGTCACTCCCCCGTCACGCCCCCCCCCCCCCTGTCTTTCCCCTTGCAGCTCACTGCAGACCGGGGAACTTGGCTGCAGGCGCGCGTGCAGCGCAGGCACTGTGGCCGTATCCTTAGTAAGACTTTATACTGGGCTCCCCTACACCAGTCCTTTGCTTTAGGGGATTGAGGGAGGAAGGAGTTAGGTGGGCTTTTGCAGGGCTTCCCATGCAGGCTTCAGGTTGTATGCAGGCTTGGTGCCATTGTTGAAATCCACCTAAACCCTCTGTTTTGGTGCAGGTTTATCTTGCACAGTTGCACGTATTATTCTTTAAACGAATGAATGAAACTGTAAATAGATTAAATATATTTCTAAAACTAGGGAAACTGTTGAGCATGTGCAGCGTGGAAGAGAGAGGGGATATGACATATGTTAATGGATTCCACAGGTACAGGAGATTGGGGGACCGCACATCAGCTCTGAGGGACTCAGGTATATTTTAGAATACTTGCCTGGTGGACACAATGTGGCTTCAGTGTCAGGCTCGCAACAGCATACGATACCGCTGAGCTCTCTGTGATGGTGATCGCCAGACCAAGGCTCCACCCCTCCCCCTCTGCTTAGGCTAGTCACGTTGGGGGCAGCCAGAGGTTAATTGGTGTGGGAGGGGGTGTTGCTGTGGGGCCTAAGGGGGCAGGCTTGTGGGAGGGGAAGTTATTTAGGCTGGGGCAGGGGTGGGAGCATGCAGTCCGCGTCATGGGTGTGCAAATTTTTCCCGTCCCCTCTTCCCTTTGTTTTGGTTATGTTTTCCGTAGTTTTGATAGGAGTTTGTAAAAGAAAAGAAGGGGGGGAAATGAGTATGAAAAAATAAAGACAAAGAGGGTAATGGTTGGGGGGAAAATATGCAAATTTTATATAAGTGGAATTTATTTTAAAATAATGAATAGAGAAAAGAGAAAAAGGAGGGTGTGAAAGAGTGGCACACTGTTGCTTTTAAAAATATATATATTTAACAATATTTTCCTCCTTGGCGCTCACCCTATGTTGATCACAGCGTCTCAAAGCTGGATCCACGTGAACATGAAAAAGTATTGGTAATAGAGGAAGCACACAGGAGCCTTAGGTTGAGTATAAGTAAACTTCTATAAACCTCGTGTGGTCTGAAGAAAGGACTGGATAATAAAGAAAAGAGGTAAAGGCGTTGAGTTGGAACGGCACGTTACCTTTGTCACAGCGGCTGTTTGTTTGGTTAAGTACAGGGGAACCTTGCCAGGCGCGGCTCTGTGGCTGATGCCTGGTTGTGGCATTTATTGGAGAGTGGGCAGGTCTCACTGGGCGTTGGGTACCTGGAGCTCATCCTTGCGGCTGATGATAATTCAGCTGTGAGGTTCCTGGCTTGGGCGGTGGCGGGCCATGGTTGAGCGCCGTGGGCCTTACGGATTGGTGGACCGCTCTGGCAGGGCTTTGGGAGTTGGTGTTGCGTTTATGTTGGTATTTAATCAAATCCGTGGCCGTTTGAAACTCCAGAACTTTCCTGTGTGTGAGTTGTATTTAAGGGTATGATTCCAGGGGGTGGGAGGAGTGACATCGAAGGTTCTAAGGTCAAGCTGCTAGCTCATCAGGAGATGATGTTGTGACTTTCTGTTGCTGACCCTGCGGCCATATTTGTTGTTCCCAGGAACCAGTTTAGGTAATTAACAAAAACAATACGCCCTGGGTCAGCAATCAGCATACTTAGTGCAAAAAACATATATATATATATTTTTTTTTTTGCACTAACTAAATTGACATTTGCCAACAATGTGTTCCCCACATACTGTGCGAACTGATAAATAGATGTCAATTTCAGAGAAAAATAGTTACATAGTAATCAAAAAAGGAAGACGTAGACTCAATTACCATATTTACTAAGTGGTGCTATGCGACAGACACTTGCCATCCCCGACTGGGCAGTAAATCTCTTTTGGCACTGGAAGGTGTCTTAGGACATAGAGCCGTTTAGTCGATATGACCCAATGTCTTGTACAAATGAGCAAATAAGGAATGACATTCACTGGAAGCGCCACCAGTGTGCCAGCCTTGGGATGTCCAGCAAAGGCCCACAGTATACTTTAAAAGCCCCGTAGGGCATCATAAATGTTCTACTTCTACTACAGTATGTGTTAATACCACCCGAATCTCTAACTCATGAGTGAGGCTAATAAGCAGCTTGATACATTGATGCTATAAGCGACATGGTCAAAGTCCTTATTCTAGCTACAAAATGTGTTTCCAGGGCCTATGCTTGAGCCGGGCCTCGGTAGTAAAGAATAAATAAAAGGAAGAAGGGGTAAGTGTGAGTGTTTCCAATGAGCCAGCAATGTACTGTACGCAGCGCGTCACAGAATGAGCAACTGCGCTAAACAGGAAGTTAAACAATAAGAAATAGGGTGTCCCTGACCTGCAGAGCTTACCATCTAAATTAAATAATGGTCGACGCACTAAATACAATTGGAGCAAGTGCACAATTAGAACATCCACAAATCTAACCGAACCAAATGCTTTGCTGAGTAGGTGAGATTTTAGGCATGACCAAGATGGGGAAGGATGTGTATTGGCAAATTCTGGGGGGCGGGGGGGGCGGAGTTACACAGGTAGGGAGCAAGAAGGGAGAAAGGTTTAAGACATAAAAGTGCTATAGAGACAAGTGGAGCAGAGAGGAGACAGCCACTAGCAGAGCGTTAGAGGTGAGGACTGGCATTGCAGGAGGAAAGAGGAAGAGACAGACCTAGAAGAGAAGGAGATAAATCTTGCAGTGGCATTTTGAAAAGATTTTAGAGCATGCCATTGGGAAGGTTGTAATAGTCAAGTCGGGAGATAATGGGGGCAGCCATGAGAGTTTTAGTTGTAGATCAACAGAGGGAAGGGTGGAGTTTCCCAATGTTGCGGAAAAGAAATGTGCGAGATTTAGCAGTCACATATTACACGGAAGCAGCGTGCTCTGGAGACTGGATGAATAGTAGTGTTATTCACTGAGACATAAAATAGAGCAAATTGGCGTTTATATAGAGAGCGAAAATGGGAGGTCCCAGCACAGAGCCTAAGGCCTTGCCCCCGCTGCCTACTACAGCGTCCGCTGTGGCGGATGCTGCACGCACGAGAGCCCTCCCCGCAATGGCGCCAGGCCCGCTGCGAGGGGGGGCCGCAGCGCTCGCGCGAGAGCTATTCCTGCTCTCAATAGAATTGAGAGCAGGACTCGCGTCGAGCGATTAGGCACGCCCCCCAGCGGTTCAGCCAATGAGGGCGAACCTGCTGGGTGACGTCATGGCCGCGCCCCCGTCACTCCTCCGCCACGCCCCCTCCGGTCTCTCCTCCTGCAGTGAGCTGCAGACCGGGGAATCGGCTGAACGCGCCGCCAAAAGCGCGGGCGCGCGTTACAGCGGAGAGACCGGGGCCTTAGCCTAAGGCAGGGGTGCGCACACTGGGAGGCACGCAAGATTTTCTGGGAGGGGGGCTCAGCGCTTACAGAGGCATCTCGCTCTTCCCCAAAGCATTTAAATTAACCGCCGGGTGAGCGCACGAAGCCTCTGTAAATATCGCTTACCTGCTCTCCCGCAACGCATCACCATGAAACGCGGCGTCACGTGACATTGTGACGTCATATGATGCCACCCATGCCAGAGAGCGGGTGGGGGGGGAGAATGTAATCTAACATTTTGAGATTATATTCCCATTTAAATAAATAAAAATTGCACAAAAAACTTGTCTTGTGTTTTTCTCCTTTTTGTATTATTCTATGATCTTTATTGGTAGTGAGACAGCCGTTTGAGTCACATTCACCCTATTTGTTGCATTTTTTTGATCGAGCCACCAGTGCTTAAGCAACGGATATCCTTTAAAACGTCACCGTTTCGGGGGTCTTGAGGACTGAGGTTGTGCACCCCCCCAGGTTAACCCATTTGCTGCTGAGGGCGGGGGCAGCTGTAACGCCCTGCACAGCACTGTGTGTGCCCCTCTAGAAGCCCAGAGGTTAATAAACCACTTTCTTATCTGTTTTAATGTTATCAAATTCCAGAGGTAAGAGCTCGGGGCTCGGGAGACGCTGCTTTCTCACCCTCTAGCAATCTGCAGAGGAGCTCGGGGTGAGCTGACCGATGCATCCCAACAACCCTCGAAACTTTCTAAAACAAAAACAAAAAGGCGAAGGTAACGTTTTATTCTAGCTCACCCAACCCCCCCCCCCCCCCAAAAAGAGATGAATGTCAAAATTTAAGTGTGAATGCTAATTTCTTTTTAAAGTGTCAAGAGTTAAAAATCCTTGTAGTATCATTTTCAATGTATGTGGGCTAGCGCACAACTAATATTCAGTGTGCCCCCCGATATCACGATTTGGACCCCCTAGAAATTGGGAAGATTGTTTTATGCGTTAAATACACGTTTCGCCGTTTTTTTCCCCCCGGAAGATTTTGCGACCCTTCGTGTCGACCCTTGTCCTCGTGGCTGGATTTGTACTCTTAGAAATATCTTCCTCCGCTTTAGTATTTCTGCATTTTGTGTTAGGTTTTCTGGATGGCCTTTCAGCTGCATTTGATAATGTTTTGGTAGTTGGAGGAGATTGGAGACTTTGCATTTGTAGAAAGGACACTGATGCCTTTTAGCGCTGCAGGGTAATCAAAGTTGAAATGGGAGTAACATGTTCTGAGGCTAAGAAAATAAAGGGTTTTATCGCCATAATTGCTATGGTAAAGATAGGCTAACAGTAAAATTAGAGTTTCAACTCTTTCAAAGTTGGTTTTCCATAAATTGCTCCCATAAAAAGGCAATCCAAGCGGCACTTAAAAAAAATATATATATATATATATATATATTGTTGTTTTAATATATGTAGCCTTTGATTACCTTTATTGAAAATGAATTACTTAAGCTACCGATCAATTCGTTCCCTGTGATAGATCAGCAAAGATCCTGCGTCCCAGGGTTCACTAAATGGCAGCCTTCCCGTTCCAATCAATCCTTCAGCCAGTGTAACTCAGCAGCTACAATGTATTCCTATATTACTAAGATAACATTATCTATTGTTACAGTTTGCAGCTCAAACGGCTGGGAATATTGGCAACAAATTATCACGCACAGGAAAGTGTTACAAAGATCCCACTGTGAGGGATGTGGGCTAAAACCTGCTATGGACATCAAAGGATGCTCAGTATATTAAAACTCATTTAAAAAATAGCATGAAGAGTTGACTAATATATTTTTGAAACCAATATTATCTAATACTGCAGAACACACATGTATGATAGGACTTGGATTGCTCCTGTGAATGCAAAGCGGGTCCCTCGTCCTCACAGCGATTGCGTTTCTGAAGTGGGTGTAAAGCAGGAAACTCCTCTATATTTGTGGTAAAACGGGTGATGTGTAGAAGCATTTGAGATTTTTTGATAGTTATTATTAACTTTTTGGGAGAGGGAGCGGCTCAGTGAGTAAAGACACTGACTGGCACTGAGTTTGGAGCGAGGGGAACCTGGTTCAATTACCTGCGTCGGCTTCTTGTGACCTTGGGCAAGTCACTTTATCTCCCTGTGCCTCAGGCACCAAAAAATAGATTGTAAGCTCCGCGGTGCAAAATGTCTCTGTAAAGCGCTACGAAAAACTAGCAGCGCTATAGAAGAACATGCTATTATTATTGTTGGATTATTTACTAGTTGGGACATAGCAGGAGAGTGCACAGTTAATGCTGGGCGGAGTGCTCCCCAAACAAATGAAAACAGAGGGATAAACATTAAAGCTTCCGTCTCCACTGTTATTATTTCTTTTTACTTACCTGAACTGGGGGCTCCCCTGGACCTCATCTGTTGTCCCTCAACCTCTGGGTTTCACCCCAGTTCCTGAGCGAGTCTGTCTACCTGTCAAGAATACCTGCCCGGCGGATACAAATTTGCCGTGTGGTCAGTCTTACCTCAGTGGCCGATAGGAAGTTACCACAGCACCGGGAGACTTTTTTTTCATGAAATGTTGCACAACTGGTTTTCTAGGTTTTTTTTTTGTGTGACACAAACGGCACACGAAAAACGACACCTGTCTCGGGAAACAGGGGGTCCCCAGAGATTCAGGTATGGTTAAATAAAATGCATTGTGGGTGGGATTGTGGCTTTAAGTCAATTTTGGAGTAGAACTAATGTGGCCTTCACCTCTTTGTGTCCGGGTTCCAAGGTCATTTGTGTCAGTATTTGTCCCGGGTGCATCAGCTTGTTTTTTTGGGGGAGTATCAATAGGAGCTACTTGGCATACAAGCTATAATCACTGAGATATGTCAAATTCTGTGTCTCTGAGGGTCTTTTTTTCCATTTCCTAACGGTAATAATCTGCCAGGTCTAAGACACTGTAAATGAACGTTCACGAATAACAATCTGTTACACATGTAAGTAACCCGAGTAACAATCTGTTACACATGTAAGTAACCAGAGTAACATTCTTCCTACATTTCATGCAACTTTGAGCAATGATATCTTGCAATTTGTGTCAAAGCAAAATAGTGTTAGGGGGTTATTCATTAGACTACAATAGTGCCAACCGGGGCACTATGGCACAGAAACTCACAATAACTTCACAGTTTAATGAATAACGCTAAGGACCTGATACACAAAAGGGGTAGGGGGGGCTAAGCATTAGCACATGTGTACCCCCATTCATATAAATGGGAGCGGAGACATGCTAAAGTTTAACAGCACCCTTTTCTGGATCTGGGCCTTAGAGTGCAATGCTGGGCCCAAAGAGTGATAACACAACCCCTACAGTGACTTGCCGCTACTGTAAGTATGAGAGGAGTGAATAGATAATAAATGATTATCTACCAAACAACAGATCTTTCTAGGAAAGTTCATTAGAGTTTTAGAGACTTGTTTAATACATTCTGAAGCGTCTAATCGCACAGAGATCGGACAAAAACTGCCATTGACTTGAGCAGGAGTTTGGGGCCGATCAGTGTTCATTGGAAAAGCCCCTTAGAGTCGACGCTGCCAATGTTACTATCACACAAGTGAAGTGCATCAGAATACACGCTGGATTTCAGTCACGTTCTACATGGTGTGGATGTAGTCATTGTTTTTCTGTGTTCACCCTATTGTTTCTACATTTCGTGAGTTACATTGTTTCTTACCAATCCCACTCAGGCAAAGGTATAAATAAGTCGATTTAAACAGAATCCTATAGCTGTCATAAAATATATATATATATATATATATATAGATAGATATAGATATAGATATATATATATATATTTAAATAAATATTTCACAAAACTGACGAAAACAAAAGGATTTTTATCACACAGTAAAATCATCAGGATAAAAAAAAATCAAACTAAATGGGATTTTTGCAACGAGCAATGATTTGCTGGTGCCTCTGGCAGCTACGGGGTTAAAGTGCTGGAGAGAGGGTAATGGGCACTATGGTTATCTTTTAAGGAAACAAAGGTTGTGGGTGTTGGGAAACTGACTCCCTGACTGTTCTACAAACCACTCTCCTGCCATTCAGACCTTTATCATAACGGTGTTTTGATTTTGTTTTTTTTAATTCTTAAGGCAATAAAAGTTTTTGTAAAAGTACAATGGACTATAGTGGAAAACACATATTATTAGTATCGTTTATTTGTAAAGCGCCAACATATTACCGCAGGGCATTATGTATATTACATAAGCAGAGTTACATGCCAAATAAGGACAAGCAGATACAGAAGGTAATGAAGGCCCTGCATATAGCACACGGTATCCAAATTAGGAACGGTAGAATGGGAGCATAAGGGAAAAAAGCACCCCTGAAGAAATAAATGTGTGTGAGTGTGAGTGTGTAAATGTATACAGGAGGGCCCCGTTCTATGGGTCCGCGCAAAGCGGAACCAGTGATTTTTGGTGTGTGCGCATACGCAGACCAGCAATTCACCCTTCTACGCATGCGCAACCTCAGCAAACCCAAACATTCTGCGCGACCTCGGACCAGCCAGTTCTGCGCATGCGTGACCCCAGACCGGCCCATTCTGCGCATGCGCGACCTCGGACTGGCCCATTCTGCACATGCGCAGACATGGCAGCCCCCTTCTCTGTACCACCATATCGGCGGATCGCCGAGAAGCGGGGCCTTGCTGGTTATATCTACATCGACAGTTGAGACATGATATATATATATTATATATATATATTATATATATAATATATATAACAGTGTTCGTACAAACTATACATTTGCTTGGCCGTTTGTTGGCGAGTGGATTTAAACCCGGGCGAGTAATTTGGCCCAAGCAGCACCGTTTGGTACTAGGTGGCGAGTAGATTTTTTGTGTGGCGAGTAGATTTGGTGATTTGTCAACCACTTGATTATATATACATATAGATATATATAGATATATATATATATATATATATCTATATATAATTATATATAAATATATATATAGATATATACCAGTGATTCCCAACCTTTTTTGTTTGGAGGAACCCTTGAAGTATTTCGAAAAATCTCGGGGAACCCCTATCTGGCTGACACATATTAGGTTCCACAGGGTCAGTCACAAAATTTCACACCTCACGAGCCACCTCTATTTCCCACAATGTATCCATGTATTTCTCTCCCATCCATCTCACTAACTCTCCCTCCTCCCGCCTCGCATGTATTTAGCCCTTGCGTCTCACTCTTACTCCCTCTTTTCCTCACTCACTCCCGCCCCCGTCACTTCTCTCACTCGCCCCTACCTTCTGTCAATTACCCCATTCTCACTCAATCCACCCTACAAAATACATACCAAAAAAACCCTTTACAAAGCATTAGTAAGACCACACCTTGAATATGGAGTACAATTTTGGGCACCAATCCTAAGAAAAGACATTATGGAACTTGAGAGAGATCAGAGAAAACCACCAAATTAATAAAGGGGATGGACAATCTAACTTGTGAGGAGAGGCTAGCTAAATTAGATTTATTTACATTAGAAAAGAGGCGTCTAGGAGGAGATATGATAACTATATACAAATATATTCGCTGACAATACAAGGAGCTTTCAAAAGAACTATCCATCCCACGGGCAGTACAAAGGAGTCTGGGCCATCCCTTAATGTTGGAGGAAAGGAAATTTCACCAGCAACAAAGGAAAGGGTTCTTTACAGTAAGGGCAGTTACAGTGTGGAATTCCACGGAACCCTGGTTGGGAATCACTTCAGGGCCGTCTTAACGTATGAGCACGCTGGGCATTTGCCTGGGGGCCCCACAGCATAGGGGGGGCCCACGCGCCTGGCCCATGCGTGCCCACCAATGCTCTCCCCCCGCCCGGCTCCCCGGCTCGCTCTTAGGGTTGCCAGGTGTCCGGTATTTGGTTACCCTGTCCGGTAAAATATGAGAGATAATACTGGACATGGGATAGAGCAGGGCTGCTGCTGCTAGGGGGCTGGGCAGCTTCTGATTGGTTGCTGCTGTGTAATTCAGCCAATCGGGAGGTGGCAGGAGCCTGGGGGGTGGGGCCAAAGAGCGGAGCAAAAGCATGCAGCAGAGAGGTGAGGCTGTGTCTGTGTGTCTCAGTGTGTCTGTCTATCTGTGTCCTGTCTGTATGTGTGTGTATGTGTGTGTGTGTCTGTGTCCTTTCTGTCTATCTGTGTCCTGTCTGTGTGTGTGTGTGTGTGTGTGTGTGTGTGTGTGTGTGTGTGTGTGTGTGTGTGTGTGTGTGTGTGTGTGTGTTTAACAAAACACGTTTTCACCCTCCCCACAAAGTGTGCTTTCTAAGAGTCTCTGCTCACCGTGTTTATAAACTACATGTAAAAATAATTGAAAGGCCTTAATCACACAGCTGTAACCCTTTAAACATGTCACTGCCATTCATACACTTTAATTCTTCCTTGTGACCTTGGGCGAGTCACTCAATCTCCCCGTGCCTCATGCACCAAAACATAGATTGTAATTTCTATGGGATTTTTGCCTGCAAAAATTCTATGTACAGTGCTGCATACGCCATCAGCACTATACAAGGAAAAGCAATTATATTATTTATGGAAAAGACAGTCCCTTTGATGGTCATCTGAGCCAGTATAGGGTCAAAGCTTTAAATTAGGTAGACTGTATCGCCACCACTTACAGTTCGAGTGATAAATAATCTCTTCTCCTTGTTTCCAAACACCTTTTTAAAGGTGAAACCCCTGATAGCTGTAACCCCCATCTACATCCCCCTTCACCTCTACATCCCCCCTCCTCTCTACACCCCCTTCTACATCTCTCCCCCACTACATCTCCCCCACACCTCTACATCCCCCCCCCACATCTCCCCCACACCCCTACATCTTCCCTCTACATCTCCCATCCCCCCCCTCTACATTTCTCCATCTCCCCCCCTCTACATCTCCCCCCTCAAACATATTCTATGGAATGTAACATTGTAACTGGCTACCTTACACAAATGTAGTCCTGCTTAACCCTGTCAGTGCTGGAACATGGCGCGACCCCGAGCTGGCACGTTGCGAGTGAGAAATGGTCATGAAGTCACCTCGGGGACACGACTGGAAGACGAGGGCTCTTCTGTCTCATTTACATCGTGTTCTCCGACACACAGAATCTCCTCAAGAAAACTAGTTGGTGTTCACTGGATGCCACACAGGAAATTAATATGCCGGCCCTGGTGACATCCAGTGAATGTCATACAGGACACTCAAGGTTAGGGATTAAAGTTAGTGGGAATGTATCGCATTGTTGCCACAATCAAAACTCTATACAAAGTCCTGGGGTGTACTGATGAACCAAATGAGGATTTAAACATGAGAACAGGGGTGCTCTTCTTCAGTCCCCAAGCCCCACCAACAGGTCAGGTTTTCAGGATATCCCTGCTTCAGTACAGTTTGCTCATCAGTCCCTGCTTTGCCACAGGTGGCTCAATTAGTCCCTGCTTCAACACAGTTGGCTCAATCAAAGGCTCAGTCTTCACTGCTGAAGCTGGGATATCCTGAAAACCTGGCCAGTTGGGGGAGCTTGAGGACTGGAGTTGAGCACCCCTGCATTAGGACACCAAAATAGTCAACCTGCCTGTGATAAGGAGTCATATCTGTTATACTTGTGTAGCAGGGTCCCTGTGGACGGACGTTCACAGAGGTACACAATTAGGAGGCTTTATAATGTGAAATTATAATAGGCTTAATTGTGCCTGTTCCTTTTCATCAGGAAAATTATCCAAAAACAGGGGGGGGGACAAAGCTTCCATTCACTTGGGAGTAATTCTAGTGAAAACACTATGCAACCAATTCACATCTCCCTAGTCAAGCATTTCTCCCCAGCCCCAAACATAGCATGAAAATAAGCAGATATAAGCAGTCTCTTAATAATGAAAGTCTTATCTGTTTATCAGCTGTAGAGTAAGCTTCTCTGCTCTCCTGGAACCGTACGGAGCGTGCACAGAAAATCAGCATCCAGGTTTAGAAGTCTTATTTGGGCCTTGTGTCTTGAAAGCAGCTCTGCTAACTTTTGGCAGAGCTCAAAACAAGTGTGTCTCCAAGTTCAGCTCAGGTGTCAGCTAAAGAGTTCTCACTTCCTGTTTTGAAAGACAGGCTTTCTAAGCCATCTCAATCAGTCAGGTGGTGTTTAGTAATTAACTACCAGAAGTTAACCACCACACTGCTAGAGGAGTCCTGACGAAGCTGTTGCAAAACGCGTAGAGTTAGAGAGATTCTGCGCCTGGAAGGACTGGCAAACCACTGCTAAGATTACTCCCATTCTGGCTTCCCGCCCTCACCCGTGACGCGAAACCGGAAGTGACGCGACGGCATAGATTGGCATTGAACTACACTGTGAGGGGAAAGTGAAGCACCGAACAGCAGCCTGCTTCTATCGGCGGTTCTCTCCACCACCCAATCTTATAATAGAAAATGTGAGTTTCCTGATAACTTGTGCATAATACATTTTTATAGTTCATACTATTTGCACTATTTGTGGTTTTCTTTATTTTCATATCACCCACTTCACTGAGGGGATACAGACTCCAGTAACATAAAGGGCTCCAGTCAGAGAGAGAAGGATCTCTGACATGCAGTGATTTTATACGATTTTTGTGAGTTCATTTCTTATGTTTTACATCGTTTTAAAGCAGTGAATTACCATCTGCACTATATATATTTATATTCTTTTACATATCACGAGATCCAGTGCTCCTCCTCAACCCCAAGAAAAGAATACTTCACATCCTGGGATTAGGAACGATCCCATCAGAGGAAGTTGAGCTGCTGCTGTACACTGTTTTTATTTTTTATCTTTTACACTATATGGTGATAGGTTAATTGTGTGTACTTAAGGTGTGTCACTTATCACACTAATTACTATATTGTTTAGGAAGTGCCCAGTCCATCCACTTCCCCCACTCCCTCACTCACTGTTACATTACTGAACAGGGATAAGTCCCCTGTTACAGTCCCCTTCTTACCTCCTGAGTAGAGATCAGCTCCGTGGCTGGGAGAAACAGTGCAGTTGTGTTGGCATCTTGGTACACCCAAATCGGGCTATTGGACTCCATACAGATGGTGTAGCAGCCATCTTTTACACCCTTCTTCCTTCCCTCCCCATTCCTTTCCCATCTTCATATTAATCATGTTCAGTTTCCTTTAAACTTTCAATAAACTGAATAGGTTTTTGCAATAATAGTTTATCTGACATCTAAGGTTAGCAATTAAATATCTATCGCTTTTCAATTACTTTCGAGCAAAAGTGTCTTTAATACGTCGTATAAGATGTAGTGATTGCGATTAATCTAAAGTATTGTATTGTATGTCTTTATTTATATAGCGCCATAAATGTACATATTGCTTCACAGTAGTAATACATATCATATAAATAACAAATAATATAAATAACAAGTCATGGGAATAAGTGCTTTAGACATAAAAGTAACATTAAGAAAGAGGAGTCCCTGCTCCGAGGAGCTTACAATCTAATTGGTAGGTAGAGAGAACGTACAGAGACAGTAGGAGGGAATTCTAGTAAGTGCGTCTGCAGGGGGCCAAGCTTTATGTATCATGTGTTCAGAATATCCACAGTGCTTTTCATATGCTTCTTTAAGCAGATGTGTCTTAAGGTGGGTCTTAAGGGTGGATAGAGAGGGTGCTAGTCTGGTATTGAGGGGAAGGGCATTCCAGAGGTGTGGGGCAGTCAGTGAGAAAGGTTTAAGGCGGGAGAGAGCTTTAGATACAAAGGGGGTAGAAGAAGTTATCCTTGAGAAGAACGCAAGAGTCGGGATGGTGCATAGCTAGAAATTAGGGCTGAGATGTAAGGAGGGGCAGAAGAATGTAAAGCTTTAAAGTGAGGAGGAGAATTGAGTATGAGATACGGATTTGATCGGAAGCCAGGAGAGGGATTTCAGGAGGGGAGATGCGGAGACAGATTTAGGCCGGACAGCAGGAGGTTGCAGTAATCGAGACGTGAGAGAATGAGGGCCTGAGTCAGAGTTTTAGCAGTCGAGTAATGGATATTTATCCAGTACTCTAGTTTTACAAGTGTAGTGACTTTACCTCTAGTTTCCGGTAACAGATTTGCATGCCTAGATAGGGTGTGTCAAGCAGAATATATGGCTTTATAATGTGCCCTAAATTGTAACATGATTGCCTTAATGCAATTGTGTCCATGTACAAACACATGTCCTAATAAGAAATTACTTGATATATGTTTAGTCAACATGAAGCATTTCTCTATGTGGGGACAATGTAATGATTGCTGGAAACTAATGGATATAGGTTTGGTTCAAGGCAATTGTTTATGTATACTATTGATTGCTTTGTCTAATCGATTGCCACAGGTATTTGTATATGTGTTCATTAGCAAATAACATGTCTTGGTCCAATGTAATAATATTTGTACATTTATTAAATCATTTCAGGTGTTACACGCCAATTAATTAGCTTAAGGGAGATTTAAATAGTGTGAGGAATCCATTCCTGGCTTTTCTCGTAGCCTTTCAGGGTGCTGTTGTTCTCACTAAATTCCCTCTTTGCAATCAACAGCAGCTGAGTGGGCTACAACTGCAACCTAGCCTTGTACTCAGTCATTGGAGCAGTGCCCTCACACCCTCCTCCTGAGATTGGCCCGCTGGCCTTTAAGTTCTGCATTCCCACAATCCCTCTCTGCCGAGCATAATCCTTCTCTGGATGTTACTGTCTCTGCCACAAGCCGCCTGGCTTGTCTCCTTGTGTACTAACCTCTCTACTCTCGATAGTAGTTCCTGAGTACCTGAGGCCTGCTGCTACTTTCCATGCAGAGGCCTGAGTATCCTGTGGCCTGCTGCTATCTCCATGCAGAGGCCTGAGTACCCTGAGGCCTGCTGCTAATCTCCATGCTGAGGCCTGTGTTTCCTGAGTATCCTGAGGTCTGCTGCTACTCTCCACACAGAGGCCTGATCCTGACTCCTGTGCTGAAGCATTGTTTAGCCAGCACTGGTTCCTGGTACCTGCTGCATTCTCCCCTAGCAGAGGTTACCCTTCGTTTCCTGAGGTCTGCTGCTATTTTCCACGCAGAGGCCTGCTTTGGACTTCTGTGCTGAAGCGTTGGTTTTCCCCCGACGCTGCCCCGCGGTGTACTTCGGCCAGCCTGCTGTCTCGCCCTGCTAAGACCGGCGTTATGGGCCAAGCCCGCTCCTCTCGCAGAGGCCACTCCCGCGCTCCTAAGCTGAAGCAGGGAACTTCTGACTACCTGTTGCCGAACTCCTTATTGAATAACAACAATGCTGCCTTCTCCAATCCTGACCCTGCTATGTACGATTACGAACTCCGCACTCCGGATCAGTCTGCACGGACTAAGGTCGGGGATTATATAACCCCACCTCAGCCCTGCGGTCCGGTCCCAGTATGTGGCGAGCACAATCGTAACAAATAGTACCCTCCTTCTGCTGACGTCATACTCCTTGAGAAAGAGCAGTTTTGCTCGAAACGCGTGGGAGGAGGTCTCTCATTTTTTGTTCATGATAAGTATCTGTTTTATGTAGTTTTTATTTTATTTCTGTTGGTGAGTCTCAGTATACATCAGGAGTGGCTGCTGCATTGATCTTTTTTCAATATTACTATGGATTGCAGTGTTAACAGGAGAGTGAGTCCCCTACCATCCCGTGAGGGTCGCGCTGTGTGGAAACCCGTTTGTTAGTGCACCCAAAATGGCATCTGCCCAGCAACGGAGTACATGGCGGAGAAGATGTGAGCTAAAATGGCGGTTCCCGCCGAGGCTGGATGGCGAACGTGCTGCGTGCAAACAGGCTGTGAGAAAGCTAATTGCAAAGATTTGTCCGGGTCTGGCGCGAAAGGCAGCACCCTGCCTACGTGAAGGGAGTGACGTGAATGCTGAAGCTGTGCCCACCTGCTCCGCGACTGGCTCAGAGAAGAGTCAGAGCCAACCCCTGATGCCGAGTGCCCCTCCTCTAATCTCCACCAGAGGGAGGGGGCACGATGAGAGCCAATCACAGAGTTTTGCCCAAGACTGCCGCACCCTCAGTCTTGCAGAGCTGGTGCCAGAGAAGGAGTGAATTGTCGGCTTAGTGGACTAAATACACCACACACGGCAAGCAATATGGCTGAATACCACGTCTGCACGTATCAACTTCCAGAAGGCTTCCTGGTTGTTGAGGTAGAAGACCGGGAGTTCCTTAGGTTTCTGTGCCTACAATGCAGACTACTTGGGGCTGAACCCAGCACCACTGCACGATGCCCGCAGTGTGGGATCTTTTACCTGTGGCCGGTAGATCCGTTCCTTACCATTTTTCCCCAGCCTGAGGGACCTCAAGCGACGCTGATGGAGGTGAACAACCTCGACGTGGCTGCGGGTCCTGGCCCGTGTGCCTTATCGATTGATATGGTTGTCGGTTCAATATGCGGGTCCAGCGGCGGAACCGGAGCAAGATAAAGTGACTGCCCAGGGTGAATGAGGATCGCTAGCATTGGTGGTGCCAGAGCAGGACCGCTTCGTGCCCATTACCGCCAGTGACCTTGAGGAGCCACGATGTCGTTCCCCTGCGGAGGTGTCCCTGCCGCCTTCGTCGGATGACGAGGACAGCGTTTGATCGGTCGTGATGCGCCGGCCGGCGAACCACCCCAGCAGTGCAGTGCAGTTGAGCACACTTACCTGTGAGAAGGAGCGATGAGCCCGGAGACTCCCCGACAGCAGGCGCTGGTGCGGCCTGAGCCGCGTAGAAGTCCCACGGCCGTGGCGACTCCCAGTGTGGTGGAGACAGGACCGGAGACTGTTCCTGAGGACCAGAGGATCATCACGTGCCAGCAGAGAAGTGAGACAACCCCACCTTACTCCCGACAGGCCACGACGGAGGAGACCAGAGATAAGGGGCATGTTCGAGACCACGCCGAACTTCCGGTACCACGCCCAGCGCATGACGCACTTCTGGTGCGGGACCTGGATCTATACCCAGACTCTGCCGCGTCAACAGCAGATGACGTCATGTCCGTTTCGAACCCGCCTTCCCGGATGAGTATCAGCTTAACCCAAGAAGAGATGGATCGTTACAGGGAGTCTGTAGCGGAACAAGGAAAACAAAGGGCTGCAGCACGGGACAGTAGAAAGACCTCCACGTCACGTTCAAGTCACCAGGGTTCTAGTAGGGGTAAGACCTCTAAAGCTCCCTCTTTATCCACGGACTGGCGGGACTGGGTGACCAGTGATGAGGGGTCTGATGGGGAGATACCATGTTCCAGTAGGATACCAGTGCCAAACCCTACGGTATTCAAACCTGTGTCTAGGGGTAAACCCAAGGGATCACAATCTTCCGGGAGGGATACTTCTGGGGTATCATATAAAGAAGAGTGTGAGGGATCTGTGTGTGTATCATTGTCAGACAAGCATAGTGGGAAATGGTGGGCTCCATTGTTCCTGGGGTATTCGGTGTCCATGGACCGTACCCGATTCATATTAATGAAGGATGATATTGTGGATCATTGGTGGGATAAGGGCACATACTCCAAAAATGAGGCTGCTGAAGAGCTCACTAGGAGAATGAGGGAAATTAAGCAGGGAATCGTGACTCCTAAAGGGCCTTCGATATTTTATGATGAGATTGCACCGAGGAACCCTTGCACTGGGTACTGCCAGGCAAGGCCAGGAATAAGAAGCTCACTAAGTTGAGTAGAGCCGATAGGGCTATTGTGGCACGTTACCGTCAGTCTCATGGGTATGAGTACCCCTATGTGCCCGAACCCATAATGCAAGAGATAGAAGGCCAAAGAGATACCTGGCTTAGGTATGCCATGATTGATTATTTAAGGTCAAAGAACAGCAGCACCGCTTTCCACACATAGGAAAGAATTTGCTATCTAATGACGGTATGGAGCGTTGGGAGGAATATATTTATGCACAAGATAGTGTGCCGCCCTGAGAATGGACCTCCTCAGTCCTATTTTGTCAAAATCATTGACCACAATGGGAGGGAAATGCGGAAACCTGATCCCAGGCATTATTATTGATTGATGGGTACTCCATGTGGAGAGTATCCTGGATGTTTATGTAGAATCTTCTAAGGTACATGGGTATAACCTGCAGATGATATGACACATGTTGATAATTTGTCATATTGTTATTTTGTACCTTGTACAGGTTGTCTCCTGCAGGATGGCCCAGCAAATTAAGTCCAAGTGGGGACCATTGGATTCCACCATTCCACACAGGAGAGTGTAGCCCTGGCTGGTTTTGGTCTATAAGTCTGCCCTCCTCCTGGCAGTAATCCCTGTTATGGGTAGGTTTGCCAGAAGTAATCATGGGGTTTCCCCACACCTTGCAGCTCAGTGAGTCAGAGAAGGTAGTGCAATCAGACCTGCTGTCCAATCAGGGACAGGAGGCTGGTTCTTACTGGAACTGACTTAAGGAGCTGCACTTCCTCTATTTAGCGAGTTGTGCCTCTACCGTGATAGAGTTGTAGTCTATCCGACCTAGTGAGCAGGGCTCTGCTTACTGGGGGCCTTCCCTGCAGGGACCCTACCAGGGGGTAAGGGAAGAGCAAGGACTGCTCCTGATGGCTGGGGGCCGGGAGTGGAGGTCCAGGGACATCCAAAGGTGAAGACCTGATTGATAAGAATTGATTCGGTGTAAGCTGTACACTGCCATTGATTGATAGAGAAAGACTGAATAAAGAGTTCCACATACTTCTGGCCTGAGACTGAAATCTATCAGGGAGAAGAAGAGGTAGTTCTCCTGCAGAGATTTCTCCCCACATCTCTGGGGGCTGTAAGAGATGGAGGCGCTGTCACCATGAGTACGATTCGGGCAACACCCCAGAAGCCTGTCATGACCTTCCCTATAACACCAGGCGGGAGACTCAGGGCCCCCTGTTACCAGCAGTATGCACCACACTACCATGAGTAACCAGAGCAGGTTTCCCCAGGATAGACCCCATGTGAGATTGGTTGGGGGAAAGTTACAAATAAATAAATATTGGTTTCTATCTCTGAACTCTTTTAAATTTCACATTTTATTGTATTGTATTGTATTGTATGTCTTTATTTATATAGCGCCATTAATGTACATAGCGCATTTTATGTCACCAAGGCTACATCTGCATTGGAAATTCAACAAAAATACTTTTAAAAGTCCTTAAAGCTGCAGATCATGCAATATCCTACATGTGTGTTTTTTTTAATAAATCAGTTCTGTACTATGAGAAATACATGTAGCATTTTTTTAAACAACGTTGAATGACCTTTTTAATGTGTTACAATGTAACAAGCCTTTTTTGTTTCTATAGCAACCATTTACAAAGTCACAGATACTGAGTCAATACTCCTCTGCAGCCATTAAGTGAAACCCTGAGCCGAATATTCGCCGATCGATCACAGGGGAACAGATCAATCAGCAACTTAGCTAATTACTTATCATTAGGTGTATTGTATTGATGCACATATGACATTTTCAGCACAGGTGGCTCAATTAGTGGCTTAGTCGAAGACTGCAGGGATATCCTGAAAGCCTGACCTGTTGGTGGCTCTTGAGGACTGGAGTTGGCCGCCCCTGGTTTAAACATATGTAGCAGGGTCACCCCTGACTACTATTCTACCCAATGGGCTGGCAGTAAACCCTGGTTCTATCAGGTTGGCAGTACTTAGTACAGTATGGGGTTTTCACCTTTGGTACTGCACTTGAGTGACAGCAGAGGGTGTTCTGGCTGTACTTAAGGGTATGACCGCCCTAAAGTTAGGAGTTGTTCCTTCCCATTGAGGAAGGAAGGTCACACAATTGGGAGCCTGAAATTGGGGCCTTCCCATGTGCTCTTCCCTCCGGGGGAGAGTGAGTGTGGACCATACCTCTGCCTCTGCTAGGGAGGTGGGGAAGAGCTAGGGTGGCTGTGGGTGCCCTTAGCCTGTAGTGATGGTCCAGGGACCATCTTCAGTAAAAGCGTAGCTGACTGACTGTATCCAGCAGAAGACAGCTGAGTAACTGTTACTGCAGAAGTGTAGTAATAAAACCGCTCCTCTTTTTGCAATATACCTCCTGCCTGGTCCGTGACCTTACTGGGAGGAGAGGTAATAAGTTCTACCATGGAAGATCTTCTCTTCCGTTGTTGTTCTTCTAATGTATTTATTTGTTCTGTTGCATCTAGAAAACTTTGCAGGACCAGGTTGAATAAATGATATAGTAGCTCCTGGAGCCTACGGCAGATGGAGGCGCTGCACTGCTAAGGAGATATGTGGGGTATGAACCCCAGAAGCATGTTCCTGTGTCCCCACTACCATCGGCGGATGACTCAGCCCTCCTATTGCCAGCAGGTATATGCACCATACACCCTGTAATGGCACCAACCTGTGATTGGGCGGGAGAAACACTGTTACACATATGATAAAGTTTTGTCCATTATTGACCTATAATGTGCACCTCCAATCTGTTTTCCCTTTGTGGCCTCCTGACACCTTAGTCCAACACTGGAAGAAGAGACCAAAAAGGAATTTATTCCTACACAGGCCATTGTTTTGTCCCTGTGCTCTTACTTTGTCTCCACGTGATATTATCATGATATGGGTCCTGGGACAAACGGAAACAAGTTTGTCTTGACACAATATTGCAAATAATCCCATTTAAGATCCTTCAGGGTGTCCCACTCTCTACATCAGCAGTGCTCAACTCCAGTCCTCAAGAGTCCCTTACCAGGTCACGTTTTCTGGATATCCCTGCTTCAGCACAGGTGGCTCTTGAAGATTGTATGTATGTACAGTATGTCTTTATTTAGATCGTGGCATTAGTGTACATAGCGCTTCACATTAGTACTACACGTGACAATCATATAAATAACAAATAATACAAATAACAGATCATGGGAATAAATGCTTCAGACATAAAAGTAACATTTCGGAAGAGGAGTCCCTGCTCCGGGAAGCTTACAATCTAATTGAAGTCTGGAGTTGAGCACCCCTGCTCTACATTAGCAATCTGTGGCTGGGTTATTAGCACTGATCTGCCTCTTCTGTTGTGACTTGCAGAAGCTGGTATATTTTATTTTTACTTATTGTGTTTGCCTTTTTAATTTTGCATCCCCGGATTATCTGCTCAGAGACCAAAAAGACACAATAGTTAATTGTTTCACATTCCTCGGGAAACTCTGCCAATGTGCATCTGCGGTTTCAATGCCAGCTGTGGTGAAGCAGTGTAATGGCCATATCATTTTTAGAGCACAAGGACACCTATTGTATTTGGCATTTAACCGTTAAATTCCGAGCCACAGAACAGATTTCTGTTTGATTGGCAGAGAACCTTGTAACACTAAACCCCTTTCATTGCCAGAGGGGCTGGCTAACAGGCTGTATGATGGAGCAATGCATTGCTGACCTTTATGGCAGTGGAAGAGTACAGGGATAATGTCAATATATAGCAGTCAGAATAACAGATAATGTCAGTATATTCAGGTGCATCTGAAGTCAGACACAACAGGATAATGCTCCCAAATCGAACAAAATGTACTTTGTAAGGTGCAACTCCCTCTCCCCAAATAACATCTAAGTACGTTAACTTTACAAAAAAAAGGTTTCATCCTTCCACATCCCTGCATCCTAAATATCTTTCATTTGAAGAAGCTTAGCACCCTTAAATGAATATAGGCCAAAGTGGGATAAAGTTTCTCTGAAAATGCCAGCTATTTGGGATACTGTAGGACACGATGACAGATAAAATAAGACAAAGCTTTCATTCCTGTCTGGTTATGTCTCTTCTAATACACAATGAGCAGCGAGATGAAACAAGCAAGGGATTCTGGGAGACGAAATAGCAATGATGCAGTGTCAGTAGATTGGCAAACTGCCTAAAAAGTGCGAAATGCGTCAGAGTATTGCTTCCCATCATATCACTGATGTCATGGGTCGTCGCGGAGTCTCCATACGCCTCTGGGTCCCATGCCGGAAGTGCGGAGGTGCGTTACTCACCTGAAGGGGCGGTGGTGGTTCTGCAGGATCGCGGACGAGCAGGTAGGCCACCGGACTCTCTCTGCAGGTTCCGTTTTCACCTGGCGGAAGTAAGGGGGTGGTGGTGTCATCTTACTGTCCACTGTCTTGCGATGCTTTGCAGTTCACCATTTTGAGCTCCTCCTTGCCCGCAGAGCACATGTACCTACAGCCGCCATCTTTAGTGAACCCACTAAGCTCACTATAGCGTTACTCTCAGTGCCTGAAGTGCAACTCGTTCCTAGGTACTCAATACACTCAATGTTAGCTCTAACCAGTGATAAAACTCATGGCATACCACAGGCTAGGCAAAACTCTCTCCTTGTACACCGCACACGCTGACGGTCCATTACAAGTACTCTGTGGTTTGATTCTGGATACTGGCTAGTGTACTCAGACTTTCCTACAGTAATTTGGCGTCAACCTACTTTTGGTCACTCAGTGCAGATCCTACAGTATACAGATTTCCTGTCCCAAGTTAACCAGGCTACCCCCATAGGCATCCTACACTAGCTGCCTCAAGGTGACTAGGACAGCCATAGCCATTTGTACCATGATCTACATCACCCTCTTAGGGCACCTAGGGTGTGCTTTGCGAGAGAACGTTCCCTCCTGAATACCCCTAGTCTTCTCTAATGCCCTTCTCTCTGCAGCACTTGCTCTGAAAGTGTACATACTTCTTTCAGTTCTGCTTCGCTAAAAACCTGTCCTGTCTGGTAAACAGGAGATCCTGAGTTTGAATCTCAGCAGCGCCTCCAATTGTAACACACTCCCCCCCCCCCCCAAACTTCAGATAGGGTCCTCTGGGGAAACTAACTCTCCTGTTACATGTGTGTGTGGTGCGTACCTGCTGGAAACAGGGGGCCCGAGTCTCCAGCGATGACAGGACAGGCTTCTGGGGTTGTGCCTCCGTTCTCTTCACTGGTGCAGCGCCTCCATCTCCTGCAGCCCCCAGCAATATGGGGTGGAGTACCTACAGAAGAACTTATCTCTCCCTCCTCCTGATATACTCCACTCTCAGGCAGGAGCTTGTATAAAAAGTGCAGTCTCTTTATTTGCCTTTCCAGCAGCAGGCTGTCTCCCAGCAGGATGTCCCCTGACTCAACTCTGGGCCTAGGGCCACCCAGAGTGGGTCTAACTCTTCCCCTACCCCCTATGCAGGGTAGGAGGCATATGGTCCACCTATTACCCTATAGGTCTAACAGCTCTACTCCTCCTAACTAACACTACTCCCTTCTGAACCACTCAGAAGCAACTAAATAGGAAGTGGCAATGCCCTAAGTAGTTTCATCAGGCACCGCCCCTGTGTCTCTTGATTGGGCACAGAGTCAGGTGACCTACCATCACTGCCTCAGTACAATTGCTTGAAGTGGGGAAAACCCATGATTACTCCTGGCAAACCTGCCCTTACACAGGAATTATGGCCAGGGGGAGAACAGAAATATAGCCCAAAACTACACAGGGCTACACAGTATTTTCATGTAATTAATTGCAATTGTCCCTTTATGTGTATGTGTGCGCTGAAATACAAACACCTATTTGTCTGAGACTGGTGTCCTCCAGTTCCTATAACAGTAATATCGAGTGTTTTCCCCCCGCATCTTTATATAAATGTGTAGAAACTACATATCTTAGAAGTATGTCTAATCCAATACTCAAACTCTATACCAGCGGTGCGCAAAGTGGGGGGCGCGACCCCAAGGGGGGGCGTGCGGCGTTTACAGAGGCCCCGCGCGCTTCCCGACGGCACTTTAATTAAGTGCCGGGGGAGCTGCAGGGCCTCTGTAAACCTACTTACCTTGATTCAGCTGGGAATCAAGGTAAAGAGGAGGGGGGCGCGCGGCGAGGAGGACATCAGGCACAGGGGCGCAGGGCGAAACGTTTCCGCCACCCTGCTCTATACTAATGGTGAAAAAATGAAATGATGTATCCATCGTCCTACACGTGTGAAGCAGCGAGACCAGAAGACCCGCGCTAAACTCTGGTGATAACAAAAGTAGCCACATTGAAGCTGCCCTAGTGAAGCCGATGAGCAGCCAGAGAAGAGAAAGGCTGTGCTCATAGTGCCCGGCGACGCGACGTCGCGCCAAAACAGATACATTGGATCCGTCGCATGCGCTTATAGTAAACGCGACGGAGCTGCAAATTTTTTTTAAGCCAGTGAAATTTGATTTTGGGAGAGATAGTCGCCACATGTCACTGTCTCTACACCAATCACAGAGCGCCTACTGCACTCTGCCCCGCCCCCTTTGTGACGTCACTGGCCTGGTCGCCAGTGACGTCGCTCCAAAGTAAAGTGCAACTATCACCAGTGGCGACGGCTGAAGTCATCGGTCGCGTCGCCGTCGCTATAAACGCAGCCTTAGGTGTTGCACGGAGGAAGTACAAGATGGCCGGAGAGGCACGCGCTGTAGCAGCAGAGACACCGGAAGTAAGAAAGACTTCAGAGTCGAACCTCCGGGGCGCGCTCCTCCCCGACCGCCCTGCTCCGCCTCCGTACAACTCCTAAGGTCTCGTCCATGCTGATGAGGTACAGTTCGCGGGTATGCCTTGCTTCTGATAATAAGTAAGAGTGGGAACCTCAACTGGTGTTTTGGTTTTAAAAAGTGTTTTTGATTTGGGTTTGGTTTGGTTGAAACTCTATTTGTTTTGGATACCTGGATTCCTGTTCTAGTTGGGATATGCAAAGTATATTTAAATGACTTAAATGAGCGTATATCCCAGGTGGACTCCTTTTTCGCCCATAGGTATGTTGTAGGGTACATGCAACCACACAGGCGGGTTCTTTGGATAAGGCTTATTTCCTCTTTTTATCCACTCTCCAAACGCGCTTCCCTATGGGCTTGAACATTGACTGGCAACTAACACATTTTTTGTAAACATTTTTGTGATCGACGTATTATGGTGTAATTAGTTGGTAATACAGATTAAATAAGACAATTGTCATTATATTGGACATTATATTCTTATCATTATAACCTTTGAACCTATGCCTTATCATGCAAATATTATGCCAATATGTAAGCTTAAATTGTTCTTTGATGTATCTTGTGGATAATACTTCATATTTTATAATGGTTGTATTTCCCTGGTTCCTATGATTTAGGTACACAATCTGTGTTATGCAGTATATATGTGTAATATGTCTTTAAATTTACTTTTCTTGCACATTTTTTTAATCATGTCTAGAGGTTTTTATTTTTAACTTTTTTTCTGTATATAACTTAGTTGCAACACAGCTAGTTTTTTAATCCACCTTGTTCATGTTTTTTCTTGATATAATAGTACCTTTTATTAAGCATTAGTTTAGTTTAATATAGCTTTATTTCGTTTAAATATGCTTGTCCAGTTAGCAGCAATGTATTTTGTTCTGCTGGAATGGTCAATAAAGCTTTGTTATTGTGTTCCTATGTTTGCCCACATCCAAGATGGCCACACTGCCTTTGGTACTTCCTTTTGCCCTTAGATCGGCACTGAGTCGCTCTGTTATGACGTCATCAGGTTCCGATTTTTGGCGCGAAACGGCCCACAGGTAAGAGGGTATATAATGGATGTTATCACATTGTGTTTTATCCTTGAAAAAGAACGCTGTGACGTTCGAAACGCGTTGGATGGGTATTTTGTCACATTAAAGTGCCCTTTTAATCATTTTTTGTCCTGGGTTCTTCCTGCTCCGTTTGTGCTGGTGCGCTTTTTGGTCTCCCTTTTCCCTGTATTGCATTGAGTAGCTGCACAGCCTGCCTGCCTGCCCTACCAGGATGTGAGTACTTGTATATTTTTCAGGGGACCCTGCCAATGAGACTGATGGTGAGTGGGTTGCACCACACACCACCTGTCTTCAGGAGGATAGTACCCATTATATGACACAATAGGTACTATATCAATTGTTAGTACCCTGGTACAGTGGTCTGGCTTATTATCATTTTGAGATATACCTGCATTTGAGCGCTTCAGCTATTTTCCATATCCTAATTGGGATATGCAAAGTATATTTAAATGACTTAAATGAGCGTATATCCCAGGTGGACTCCTTTTTCGCCCATAGGTATGTTGTAGGGTACATGCAACCACACAGGCGGGTTCTTTGGATAAGGCTTATTTATTTGAGCCCTAAAACATACAGCACACCAAAAACAAATAGCTTCTCATCAGCAAACAAAAGAAAATAGCTTCTTCTTCAGCAGACAAAACAAAATAGCTTTTTTTTTTAGCAGACAGAACAAAATAGCTTCTCTTTAGCAGACAAAACAAAAATAGGGCAGCTTCTCTTTTGTATGCAGGACACAGACAGTTCATCACACATGTACTTTGCAACACAGACCTTACAGCAGTAATCTCTTCAGCATTTTCAGTCCTGTCTCCTCACCAGCTCTCTTGCATGTGTGTACAGCCTGGGGTTTTAACACCTTGATTATGCAGTTGGGGTCAGACTAATTAAGCAGCCCTTCTCAACTCAACCTCGTCACTGCTGCACTGCAGGCCTAAACATAGGTTTTCCAGGCATATGGCTGGTGACGTTCATTCACCCTGTCACAAGGTATCTCTCCACATGTGGTCTAAAGCAGGGGTGTGCAAACTGGAGGGCGCAAGATTTTCTATAGGGGGGCGTGGCGGTTACAGAGGCCCCGCGCTCTTCCCCAAGGCATTTAAATGAAATGCCGGGGGAGGCGTGAGGCCTCTGTAACACCCTTACCTGCTCTCTGCTGGCTCTTCAGCGATGTGTCGCTATGGCAAGCGGGGGGGTCGCTGTGGGGTCATGTGGCGTTATTTGACGCCAGGTCCTAGGAGAGGGGGGGCGCGAGCGCTGGGGCTGCCAGGAAGGGGGGCGCAGCGCAGGACATTTGCGCACCCCTGGTCTAAAGGATATCCCAGCTTCAGCTCAGGTGGCTCAATCAGAGGCTCAGTTAAAGATTGAGCCACCTGTGCTGAAGCAGGGACTGATTGAACAATCTGTGCTGAAGCAGGGATAACCTGACTAGGGGGCGGCTGGAGTTGAGCAGCCTGCAGTAAAGGATATGTGATGTTAGGGGGAATGCCTCTTCTACATATTATTAGCATTAACGTCCGGAAACCATAAAAAAAATTTTTTAAAGGAGTTGCACTGAATTAACATTAGGTTGTTTTCTTTAGTGGATAGGCCTTACTATTACCCTAACATTATTTTATGGGGGCGTTAGGTTAAATAGCCTAACGAAGCTTAGTGTGTCCTGTGCGGTCCCGCTGCTGGGATTGCTGCTTTAAATGCTGCATGCTTTATGCACCACCAGGTGGCACTCTTAGTTCATATGTAACATTAGTCATTTGCTATGTCAGACCAGTAACTGCTTGTGGGGCCTATGCAGAGAGCAGCGAATTTTAAAATTGGCGAATTTATTAAAAAGTAGCTTTTTTGGAGAGTTTTATTCTCCATATGCAGAAAAGTGCGAATTCTGCTATGTTTAACATGGATGCGTGTGGCGAGTTTAAATTGGCGAGATGCGCGCTTCAGAAACGTGTAAAAACAAATTCGCGCCTTTTTTTTACCTTTGCAATGGCCGCGACCGGCAGCTTCTTGCCAATTTTTTCTGGCGAGGCAAAAAGGAGACAATCGCGCCATTTTATTGGCGCGAACAGCCGCTAGATGCCGTTCGCGCCTCTCTGCATACGGATATTTTTAAAACTGGCGAGATTGAGGTTCTCGCCAGCCGCGAGGCGAGTTTTACAAATAGAAAAGAAAAATTGGCACGTTTTTCGGAACTCGCCATTTTCTGCTGCTTTCTGCGCGATTTTCTCCAAAAAATGGCGAATTTCGAAATAGCGCTGCTCTCTGCATAGGCCCCTGTATCAGGAGCGAGTACCCCATGGAAAGTGACCCTGTGTAATGGTCCGGAGTATCTCTATACACCTCTACACTCCCAAACCTCTTCTTCCTTAGTGAAAATTAGTGAACAAAAATACAGTATTGATCAAAATCTTAATGAATGAAAATCTTCACTTAGATTGTAAGCTCTTCGGGGCAGGGATTTCCTATTGTCTTATTTTGTTTGCACTTTTTGCATGATAATTCCCTGTACTGTATTGTCTCTTTTTTTAAATGCTGAGTACACTGTGGGAGCTATATAAATTAAGATATACATACGTGTATATCTTAATTTATATAGCCTACATACTGTACATACCATACATACATACAAACCATAAATACATACATACATCATTGATCTAGCAAGAATCAGCAGATCTGAAGTGAAAAAGTATTGGCCCTGTGCCTGAGAAATATTATTCTGAAAGATTTATGCAAAAAAAGTTAAAAGGGAGATAGGTGTCATCAAATAAATCAACATTCTTCCAATTAAAAGAGGGACAGTCAGTGTGTGACAAAAAAAAAGTAGTGGTACTGTGCACTACTCCATACACTTTTGCCCCCGTACCATCACACTTTAACCTTTAACAGCAACCTGAGCTGTTTATTCCTACTTATTGCTCAACACCAAAAAGCACTGAGCAGTTTTCCACGCAAACATCAAAGGGACTTATCAGAGAAATATCTCATGTTGAGCTTCTTTGATAAGGATTTTTGATGCCCAGTGATGTCACTAAGTGGGAGGAGTTTGGGGCACATTTTATTAGGAACAAAAAAAAATGGTTAAAAATCAGCGAGGTGAAAACAGACTCCCAACAGTCATTAAAAAAAAACTTCCCTGGGGAGTTCAACTTTTATACGCATTTTTACATATATAGAAGAGTAACAACTTATAGCAACAGTATAACAGTATATGAGAGTATAACAGTCCTATACATATAGAGAGTATATGAGATTATAACAGTACTGGTCTTATGCCCATATTCACTAAAAGGTGCTACACTTTAGCAAAGCGAAATCCAATACTGTCATGCGCTCAGGCATACAGCTGAGGGAACTAACACCCTGGAGTGTCTAACAGCCTAACTCCTATTAAAATGAGTGGGAGTTAAGATACGCTTAGCACCCTTTAGTGAATAGAGAGAGTATAACAGTGTAGCCCTGTGTGGTTTGGGGTATAGTTCTGCCCTCCTCCAGGCTGTAATCCCTGCGTAAGGGCAGGTTTGCCAGGAGTTATCATGGGTTTTCCCCACCTCAAGCAAGTGTCCTGAGGCAGTGAAGGCAGGTCACCTGACTCTGTCCAATCAAGAGACACAGGGGCGGTGCCTGTTGAAACTACTTAGGGCATTGCACTTCCTATTTAGTTGGAGTTGAAGAGAATGAGTTAGTCAGAGTTAGAAAGAGAGGAGAATGAGTAGAGCTGTGAGAATTATAGTCAGAGTTCAATAGGTGGACATTATACCTTCTACCCTGCCTAGGGGGTAGGGGAAGAGCTAG
Organism: Ascaphus truei; assembly: GCA_036426205.1. Lineage (NCBI taxonomy): Eukaryota > Metazoa > Chordata > Amphibia > Anura > Ascaphidae > Ascaphus > Ascaphus truei. The sequence goes on along the minus strand of CM071570.1, from coordinate 234,729,984 downwards.
ACCCACTCTGGGTGGCCCTAGGCCCAGAGTGGAGTCAGGGACATCCTGCTGGGAGACAGCTTGCTGTGTGCACGGTATGCTGTAACTGATTGAGAAGAGAGGAATAAAGAGATTGTACTTTTATATAAGCTCCTGCCTAAGAGTGGAGTTTATCACGAGGAGGGGGGAGACAAATTATTCTGTAGGTACTCCACCCCATATTGCTGGGGGCTGCAAGAGATGGAGGTGCTGCACCAGTGAAGAGAACGTAGGCACAACCCCAGAAACCTGTCCTGACTTCCCTGTGTCATCACGGGAGACTCAGGGCCCCCTGTTGCCAGCAGGTATGCACCACACACAGACATATAGCCTGAGTTAAGACACCCTAGGACACCGTATGTGAAATTGGAGAGGGGGGGGGGTGGGGGGGAACGGGTTACAACAGTATTTAAGAGTAAAACAGACAGGATCTTATAGAGAGTTTAACAGTAAATAAGAATGCAAAAATGCTGGCGTTATAGACAGTATAGCAGTATACGAGAGTATAATCGTCCTGGTCTTACACTCTTCTATACGGTTCTCTATAAGACCAGGACTGTTATACTCTTCTATACTATAATACTCTCTATAAGACCAGGACTGTTATACTCCTCTATACTGTAATACTCTCTATAAGACCAGGACTGTTATACTCTTCTATACTGTAATACTCTCTATAAGACCAGGACTGTTATACTCTTCTACACTGTAATACTCTCTTCGACAGCCCGGGTTTTATCGCAGGGAGACTTCAGTGACTTGCATGGAATAATGTTGTCGGTAGCAGTGTGACACTAAAAATGGTGGGATCATCAAAGTAATACATTTCCTGTGCTGGGATAAGACCGGTGTGATTATTTTCCATCACACTTTTTAGCTCTTCTTTTCTTCCTCCAGACCAGATATTCATAGCATACAAGACAAAGTTGTCAACATATGTAGCAAACTCTATTACTGCCATGCATCATGTCAGTGAAGACCTGGACTTATTAAGGGAAGGGGAGCATGATGGGGGCATCGAGCCCTGACAACAAACTGTTGTGCGAGAAAATAGAGGTTAAGCAGGAGCCAGAGCAAGGTAGGAGTGTGGCACATGTGGGGGGAGCTTCAGGGACGTGGAAGGGGCCTCCACTCTTGGCCGACGCAGAAGGGGCCACTACTCTTGGCCGACGCAGAAGGGGCCTCCACTCTTGGCTGATTCAGAGGGGAATCCACTCTTGGCTGACGCAGAATGGGCCTCCACTCTTGTCTGACACAGAATGGGTCTCCATTCTTGGCCGACGCAGAAGGGCCCTCTCGCCCTAGGCCGATGCAGAAAGGACCTACACTCTTGGTCTTTCGATGACCACCAAAGTTCAATCCCTCCCTTTTTTGCTTGTGGCCACGGACTCTCCGGCACTTCTGCATCACGTGACCGCTCTTCGGAGCGATCACGTGATGCATTTTCTATTCCGGCCATTTAGCAGGATGTGATGGGTGAGGATTGACCACCCTCCCCCTTCCGTGTGGTATGTAATGGGGTACCGATCATATACAGCCCCTATAAAAAGAAGCGCAGGCCCCCAGGTTGCCAGTTTTCATAACCTACACTATGTCTTTAGGGCACGGAAGGGGTAAATAAAAAAAGAGGAAATGAAGGAGAAGGAGAGGGAGTTGCTCAGGGAGTAAAGACACTGACTGGCACTGAGAATTTGAAGCAGGGGAGCCTGGTGTTGGCTTCTTGTGACCTTGGGCAAGTCACTTTATCTCCCTGTGCCTCAGTCACCAAAAACATAGATTGTAAGCTCCACGGGGCAGGGACCTGTGTCTGCAAAATGTCTCTGTAAAGCGCTACGTATAACTAGCAGCGCTATATAAGAACATGCTATTATTATTAGAAGGAATTAGTGTTTTATTTTTTGCAAGGAGGCAATGTTTACATGCTGTAAGCAGAGGGATGAGTTGGGCTATGTACTGGGGGAGGCGTTTACAGGCTGTGGCTTGGCGGCCTCTCTGCTGATGTCTTTCCAGTTTGACTGTGTGGTCAAGTGGTATGTCCTGCTTAGCCAGTACAACAGGTGGGCATCGACAGTACCAATGGTGAATAACTAGGGCCACGACAGGGGGGGAGATCCGGGACAAGTGTCCTGGGCCCGGTGGCTGCGGTGGACCCAGCCAGCTGGTGTTGCCGCTGGGCCCAGCTATCCCCCAGCTGGAGGCTTCTCTCCCTCACTGACTGTGTCCCACGCTGAGAGAAGGGAAATAGAGAGGGCTGCGAGGTGTGAATTGGGGGGGGGGGGGGGGAGGGGGGGGGGGGGGGGGGGGGGGGGGGGGGGGCAGTCATAACTCTAGACATGGACCCCAGAAAATCTGTCTGTGGCCCTGTGGATAACCCATGGATGGTACAGTTCCAAAGTGCAGGGAAACGGTTTCAGGCGAGGAGAATCCGGCTTGTGCAGTCAACACAACATAAACAAACAATTTCTTCAAAGTGCAGGTCTCCTCTGGGACAGAGATACAAAGTAGAGCTCTACTCACACGTTCATAATGACGTTCTCCATTTAATGTGACAGCCAAGAACAGCGGAAAGACAACGTTTCAGGTCCCCATATGGACCTTTCATCAGAAACTAGAGCTTAAGAAAATCATTTTTAACACTAGAAATGCACACGCTTCAGGGGCAAGATAATAACATGATACGGGTTAAACTCATACAGGCTTCTTGGGGGAAGGGAGGGGGGTGTATTTTACAACTGTTTTTTCCTAGTTGCTTCATGAAAAAATAAAAAGCTAGCCAGAGGTCAATTATGCACCACGGCAGACATCACAATCCCATCCTAGCATAATCTCTCCTAGATAAGGCCAGACAGTAAGAAAAAGCCTCTGTTGGTTGCATGTTTGATGTCCAAATTGTGAGATTATGCAGGAGTCTGTACACATGCCAAAGTAACCAGCATTTCCCTCCCCACGCCCCCCCCCCCCCCCCCCCCCTTCTTCTCTCTTCTCCCCTCAGCATGCTCCCCTCCGTGGGGCTGATAGGAAGCTGAGGTCACCAGTGATGTCATATGTTTTTAAATGCTGGTCAAGAGAAAGCACTGGCTGCGGGGTAGACGGCTTGCCTTGCCCATTCTGGCGCCTGGGAATTACTGCAAGCCTTCCTTTCACAGGCCCGCCCCTGAGCCTTATCACTGAGAGAGACGGGTCCTGCACTGCACGTGGGAGAGTGGCAAAGATGGAACAGGAGATGCGTTCTCACCAATGGCTCACGTGTGATAGAAGAGCGCGCACAGATTAACACTCGTTGATTCATACACAAACCCAGAGAAATGCTGCTTTTCCTTATTTACCAATTTACAAATTCACTTTTTATATTGTGTCTCTACCATTTTTTTTTTACATTTCTTTTTCCTCTACTTCTTTCTTTGTTTTTTTTTCTCTTCTACTTTCTTTTTTCTGCTTCTCTCATTTTTTTTTTTGCTTTTCTCTTATTTCTTACTTCTGTCTTAAATTGACATTTTTTTTCCCACTTACATCAACAGAAGGATCTTGGTAAAAAAGCTCCAAACAAAAATCGCTGAACTTCGTGACTTAAAAAGTGAAATCCGGTATTTTCACGGTGTAGAATGCATAGGGGCCTATGAGCTAAGTGCAGCATATAAAATATATGGCGTGAAGGTGACGCAGAAAAATGACAAAGTATATTGCGCTTGTGTGCGCCTGGGTGCAAACGTTTTTTTCTTTTCAATATTCAGCTGAAGCATAAAAAAAAATACTTAGCATGCACATGACACATGTAAATTGTATGTACTTAAAATATCTGCATCTGTGTGTGGGGAAAAGTAGATAAACTTGCGACATAACCGTCCGTGAAGTTGAACCTGGAGAGACTCCATTGCAGCCTTGGCTATATTGTTTGCACAGCGTTACAAGTTCTTCAGTGGCTATGTAACTCTTAACGAAAAACCATTTTTGGACGCAGCACGAATATTTCATTAGATACATTAACAAAATGTACTATTTTTGCAGTATGGCTATTATGAAATATATCAAACTAATAATAAATATTTACTAATACGAGTTTTGAAATAAAAAAAAAATACATATTCGATTTTAATTTTAATTGTCAATCAGGTAGGCCACACGACGCAATGCGCCAAACATCATTTCAGACACAAAACTGTGCATCATATGTAATAAGTCACATAACAACTGAATGTTATTTGTGGTTTGTACAGTACCTCTTTTTAGCGATACAATTTTGATGCAAAAATCAGTTTCAAAGATCGTGTTGGTACATAGGCCCATAGTAATGATATTGGCGGAATGAATGCATCTTCATAACCAGACACCACAAGTACAAAAAAAAAGCTTTGGTAAGAGAACATGGAAAATAAGGGAACTCAACAATAAAAATATCATGGCGACTTGAAGATGAAGAATCGGAATACTGTAAGTGCCTTCAATATGTATGTAAAGAGCAGATAGAACGCGCATGTGTATAAATTCACTAATGTATGTGTAGCACTGTTCCCCCCCAGTGGGACAAACACATCCTATGTTACCTAGTGTGTGGTGCAATACCTGTTAGGGTCAGGAGAGCTGAGTCTGATCTGCGATATAATGGAGATTAGGACAGGCTTAGGTTAGTTCTCTTAGTGTTCAGCGCCTCCAGCCATAGTGGGTTCTAGGGTATCCAGAAGTCAGTCCCCACTACTGCATTCTCTCCCTCCTGCCCAAGAACTGATACATAGACAGGAGTGTCATAATAAGGGTCTTCATTGTATGGCGGGCATACACTGCAGATCTCCTTACAGTGATGCAGTCTCAGAGGTCCCAGATCTCTGGATGGTGAGGGCCCCTAATCTTACAGGGCCTCTGTGGCTGAATCTGATGTTCCCTCAGTCCAAAGACTGAGGGTGAGCACGCTCAACCTGCCATAGGAGAGACTGACAGCTCTCTGCTTCCTCCCTCTTCCCAAGAAGGAGCAGGACTGACCCTAACTTGGTCACACCCTCCTAGGAGGATCAAGAAGGGGCTGGCTCATGGTCTATGACTATACCAGATAGGCTTACACAGGCCATGAGTCACCACCTTACTTCTATCACTTATAAAAGGGGCATGAGGGGGGTCAAGATCCCATAGATTTAACCTGTTACTGCCTGCAGCTAACAAGACTTACATAACAGGGATAACAGGGGGAAAGACAGGTAGAAAAGACATACCCTATTACATATGTATAACAGTTTGTGATGGGGAGTACAGATGGGCAATTTTTTGGGCGGATGTGGATCCACCTGAGATCAGACGGTTCCTTTGGTCTATGGAGAGACTTTGAAATGTAATAAGTGTCTCCAGTTGAATAAATGTCCCCTCAAGCATCCCTCCAAATAAATTAGGGAGACATGTCTGTGCTGAAAAAGGAACGTACCTGAGGTACCCAGCTGGGAAATATGCTAAAGTCTATGCACAGTATTTTTAATTGAGTCCCGTCGCACACTTACTAAAATAATTTATATACCAACTATATAGAGCTGATAAGCCTAAGGCACCAACATGACTGGAATGGTGTCAGACCCAACAGCACCATCTCCCTCTCTCCCCTCCCCAGAACTTTGCAATCTACTCTGGTGTGTTTACATTAAGGGGGAAGAAACGTGAGATCCAAGACTAGGGTTTGTTTCGATCGACCTCGGGGCACAGAGATATGGTCCTGCAGTTCTGTAGTGTATGAAAAGCAATGGGTATTTGACTACTGGAGCCCCCTAATTACCCAAAATTAGGGAGGAGTGGTGTTGAATTCAAGGCCCACAGACCACTCATCTTTAGTTGTAGCTGCAGGATTTGCTTCTTTGGTTCTATCTAGTAATGTGTAGACATGTCTCTTTAGCTTAGAATGACTCGGTCTGGGCCTGTGACAGGCTCTTTCACTATACAGATCTGTATTCCCTTATCAGGGTCTCCCACACAGAGGATATGTTATTACATCGTTTTTCCACAGTCCACTGTATTCCCTCATGTAGAGGTGAGGGGGAGGGCAGAAGGCAGAGGCACTGCTGTGACCCTGTGCACGCCTCACGTTCTGTAGAGCATTGTAGGAATGGTAGCAGACCCTCTACTGTGCCAGTATCCCCTAAGAAAAAGGCTGGCGGCTCCTCTGACAAGTGAAAAGGTTAATGCACACGGGTAAAGGTGACATCATAGGAAAATGAAAAAAAGGTAAAAAGATCAGTGTGGATTTCTGGTTTTACTATTGGTCGTTCATTTATTAAAGGTGTAATTCCACCACAAACCAACATTTGCTACACAAAGGGTGACCAGTTATTTTAAATAGCCAGACAGGGTTATTTATCAAGGCAAAAGCAGTGCAATTATGGGGCAGAAAATGCACCGGATGCATCACATACAATTGCTTTCAATGTTAATATATAGTTTAAAAAAGTCCTCGAAAGATACATTTGTGTAATCCGTTTTCTCTTTATACTGATGTAGATTTAGTAAACCTACACGTGTGTGTGTGTGTGTGTGTGTGTATGTATGTAGCCCCTTTTCCCCGTTTCTAGGGTGACTACGTGCGGTGCTTTACCTGGTGGTTAACAGGAGGCCTGATCCTCCGCTGCAGGGAGCCTGGGGTGTACCTGATTAATTCCGGTGACAGCGCCTCTACCTATGAGGGATCCTGGGAGCGCCGGATATATACACACAGTATATATATAGAACAGTTTACAGAACATGCACTTATAAATGCAGTGCTATTACAGGCCTCGCATGGCCGTGCCCGCACAATACCTCACTGTCCAACCACCTTGTTCACACCCCGGTGAGGGTTTACCCCCAAAGTACTGTACAGTATGTCTACTTATGGAACCTGTTGCAGCTCTTATGTACTGATTTCCCCCCATATCTTTCAGCTCCCTTAAAAAGACACATCATGTGAAACAAGGTTCTATATGTTATTTCTGCACTTGAAACCCATCTCACTGCCAGAGAGACCTGCAACGCCCCGTCAAACAGTGAACAGGTAGTAAAGCAAAGATGTACTGCAGAGTGGTGTCTTAGGCAAGGAGACAAGTGGGAGGGAGAGGCTTCTGCTTTCACTTAAGTGGGACAAGGCAGGTGATCCATTTTCAGTGAGCTAATCAGTGCGTGCTGACTTTCACTAGGACGCACAGCACTGGGGATCATTTATCTCTCACCCTCCTATTTATCCAAGATAGGTTGTAGGTATTTAATGCTGACGTTTCTCACCCACACTTCATAAACTATATTCCGGATCTGTCCGATGCCGATTACAACCTTATTTGCCTAATTATGGATCATGTTAAAGGGTCACATCTAACTCCTAGCCTCAAGGGGGCTATTGGCTAAAGTTTCCCGACAGCAAACCTTGTGCAAAAGAATTGCATCAGATTTATCAAAGGTAAAAAAATCCAGCTTATTTCCATGGGGGTTCATTTTATTTGGGGCTGGTATTTGCACTGATTTTGCAGACAGGAGACTTGAGTTTAAAGCTAAGGACATGTCATCCTTCCGTTTACTTGTGTGTCACAACAAATACTACGTGAAATTCCCACTAAATTATATAAATTGAGCATAGCTCCATAACTTTGCTGTACTTTTAAGGTTCCTTTATCCTGTTCGATTAGTCTTGGCATCATGGATTATCATCCCTTTTCTTTACATGAAACCTTAGCACTTTCCTATAACCAGTAGATGGCGCTACAGCTGTTCCGAATTTTGTCACATGCAGACACAAGCAAAGTTCCAGTAGCTGTGTTGATCCTGGGTAATTGATGGATCTTGGAGAAGACGCCTTACAGGAGAACAGTCGAACCTATGACAGAACGAACTTGTGACAGTGCATTGTTTGTTAATGAATTCAGACATTCACTAAAAAAATTAAAATGTGCCGAGCACGCGCATTTTAAGTGAAACTTCTTTTTCTTTTATCAGTATTTTGCCACAGAAATTGTATTTGTGATGGTGATGTTTTTAATTAAATATCAAAACATAATTTCAGTGACAAAACGCAAAGAAGTTTGACTTAGAACGCGTGTTTTAGCTATTTGCACTTCTGTATTTATAGTAACTGTGAATTCATTTTGTGTGTGTGCGTCAGTGTGTCAGTCACTGTCTGTCTGTCTGTGTCTCTGTGTGTGTGTCTGTGTGTGTGTCAGTTAGTGTGTGTGTGTCAGTGTCAGTCAGTGTCTGTCAGTCAGTGTGTGTGTCTGTGTCAGTTAGTGTGTGTGTGTCAGTGTCAGTGTCAGTGTCAGTCAGTGTCTGTCAGTCAGTGTGTGTGTCTGTGTCAGTTAGTGTGTGTGTGTCAGTGTCAGTGTCAGTCAGTGTCAATCAGTCTGTGTGTGTGTGTCAGTCATTGTTTTTGTGTGTGTCAGTCAGTGTGTGTGTGTGTGTGTGTGTGTCAGTCAGTCTCTGTGTGTCTGTGTTTGTGCGTCAGTGTGTGTGTGTTATGAGTTATTCAGTGTGTGTGTGTGTGTGTGTGTGTGTGTGTGTATGTGTGAGTATCAGTCAGTGACTCTCCTCTCCCTCCCCCGATGTCACTGATGGCCTCTTCTGCCAGCAGTGACGTCACTTCCTATCAAAACTCTGCAGGTGCCAGCACAGAAGTTTCACTTCAAAAAAACATCTATTAAATTGTGAAAGCAAACCACCAGACACAATAAAGTTATGTTTGGTAAAACATTGCCAAAAAACCCACACTGTACAAAGTACGGCAAAGACACAATACATATGAATGTATTTGCGTGTCTTCTACACGTCCCCTATCCGGCTTTATTCACTCCATTGTTATGTGTCAGACACTAATCATTAAACCAGGGGTGTGCAAAGTGGGGGGCGCGCCCCCCAGGAAATGTGGGAGAATTTCCAGGGGGGGGGGGGGGGGGCGGCGACTACAGAGGCCCCGCGCTCTCACCCAAGGCATTTAAATGAAATGCCGGGGGGACCGCGCGAGGCCTCTGAAACTTGTTCTACTTGATCTTTGGTGATGTGTCGCCATTGTAACTGCGGGGTCACGTGACGTCACGTTGCCATGGCAATGTGACGTCACATGACCCCGCAACGTCATTTGACGCTGGAGCTGAGGAGGAGGGGCGCGAGCTGGGAGGTTAGCAGGCACGGGGTGGAAGGCTAAAAACTTTGCACACCCCCTGCATTAGACCGTAGTCTAGGCAAGGATTCTGGGTAGTGACATGCAAACGAATGCTCACAGAGTCTGTCACTTTTAGCTCTCTCCACTTTATTGCATGGATTCCCTAGAGCAGGGGTGCTCAACTCCAGCCCTCCAGCCCCCCTCACCCACAACAGGTCAGGTTTTCAGGAAATCCCAGCTTCAGCACAGGTGGCTCAATCAGTCAGCTGACTGGTGGCTCAATCAAGAGACTGAGCCTCTGATTGAGCCACCTGTGCTGAAGCAGGGACTGATTGAGCCACCGGTGCTGAAGCAGGGACTGATTGAGCCACCGGTGCTGAAACGGGGATATCCTGAAAACCTGACCTGTTGTGGGTGGGGGTAGGGGGGCTTGAGGACTTGAGTTGAGCTCCCCTGCTACAGTACATTACATCGCTTGTACAGCTTAACGTAGAACTACATGTATATAAGTGACATATATAATATACCGTATATATATCTTCCTGAAGGAAGATATGGTTTATTCCACTTATTTGTCACTATATACTGTGTAAAATTAACACCGTGAGATACTATGTTAGGGGAAAAACATAATTTAGATCATTTTGAGTTGAACGAGACACCTGGACCCCTTAACTACATTGGGTCATAAAAAGAAAGGGAAATGGAGAAATCTGTATATAACAGGTAGACAGAAGTTAATTAAGATTGTAGTTTTTCCAAAAACCATTATACCCTCTGGTAATGTTACCACTGCTCTTACTTTAAAAGAATATTAGATGAATTTACAAGGCCTTCACCAATTTTATAGGAACCTTTCTTTTTATTCACCACCCTTGAGGAATGCTATGTTATTTTATTGGATAAGGGCCCTAGAGGCTTAATTGTATGAGTAGTTACAATTGTTTTGTCTCTATCCATCACACGGTGGGGAGTTGCTGTGCAGAAACCTAGCCACACCAACTAGAATGTCACCAAGTAAAGATACTTTGCAGAAAGTTAACCCTTCCCCTAGTAACCATACTGATTAGTGATGTCACCATGGGGTATATATACTGGGGATGGAATATTCTAGTTAAGACCTTAGTGGACCCAGAGTGAAGGGGATCTCATCCATGTAAATAATGTAAGACCTGCTGGTGGCCCTTGAGGACTGGAGTTGGCCACCGCCTGCTCTAACACATTCTTCTTTAAAGCAGCAGTCCCCACTTTTTTGTATTTTTCGTTAAATGTACTTGAACTGACAGGTCTCCCGGACACATAACAACGACAAATATGGCTACTGGGGTCAAACAATAGGAAGTTGTGATGTCCTCTCCCAATGATGTCGTTTTCTATTGGCAGCAAGAGCTAGGCTGACCCAGCGGCCATATTGTGTCCATCTGACGAGTATTGTTACCCAATGGATAAAAAAGCTTATATGTCGGGAAACGGGAGGGGGGGGGGGAGAGGGGGGGGAGGGGGGGGAAGGGGGGGGGGGGGGGGAACGGGTCCTCAGAGCTGGAAACTCACTACCAGGGTTTTTCAACACCTATTGAGGCAGATCTTTAAATAGCTTAAGTACACCAAAAAGATAGGTGTGGCTGCGTAATCAGGCAATGCCTTCCAGTTTATTATACAGTACTAACAACAACAAAGTAAGCATCAAAGCATTATAGCAGTAACAGGAGAAAGGTGTGGGTGCCCTTTGCTGTAGCAATAAACGTGGGAAGTATATATTTGCACTTTATCTTGTTAGATTGCTTTTTCACTATATTTATTAGGGCACTTCTGCTTTTTAACCCGTTTTAACTGCACTGTAGCTCAGTGGTGCGCAAAGTTTCTTGCATGATGTCCCCGTCTCTTCTCCCCTCCGGTTCCCCCTTCCTGCACGGCTCCGGCGTCATGTGACGTCCCGTTGCCATGGCAACGCGACGTCACGTGACCCCCGCACCGTCAGTTGACGCCGGGTTGCCATGGAGACGCGTCGTTGGAAGGCCAGGTAGAGGCCTCACGCGATCCCCGGCATTTATTTTAAATGCCTTCGGGGGAAGCGCAGGGGCCTCTGTAACCAGCTGCGCCCCCCCACTTTGCGCACCCCTGCTGTAGCTCATACACAGCACATACAGTGCCCCTAAATGTGTACCCCGTAGGTTCTGCGTACATGTCACGCAGCTCATGCGATTGGCGATATTATTAGTTGTTTTCTCTTTTATCTATGCACTGGAAGAAATACAGGCATACCCCGGTTTAAGGACAATAACTTTAAGTACACTCGCCAGTAAGGACATATCGCCCAATAGGCAAATGGCAGCTTACGCATGCGCCTGTCAGCACGTCCTGAACAGAAATACCAGCTCCCTACCTGCACCGAAGCTGTGCGCAAGCGGGGAGACTATAGAGCCTGTTACACATGCGTTATTTACATCAGTTATGCACATATATGATGATTGCAGCACAGTACATGCATCGATAAGTGGGAAAAAGGTCGTGCTTCACTTTAAGTACATTTTCGCTTTACATACATGCTCCGGTCCCATTGCGTACTTTAATGCGGGGTAGGCCTGTATACGGTATATTATATATGTCACGTATATACATGTAGTGCACTTTCCCCCACCCCCTGGGAGATCTAGCGGCTGGTGTGTGTGCTGCTTTTACCTGCGGCTCGCAGGAGGCCTGAGTCTCCTTACTGGGAGCCTGGGGTGTACCTGGATCGTCTCTGGATAGCTCCTCCATTTGTACAGGCTCCTACAGTGTGGGATAACCCTGCTACAAGACGCCATGCAATGATACACACACTACAAAAGTATAACAGTTTACTGCATGAGATATCATAAACCACATATATATATCACCACAACCAGGCCACGCACGGCCGTGACCACCGGTACTCTGACCCCCACCTGGAAACACAGTCCCCAAAGTACTGAGGGGCCCTCGGGCACCCAACCACCCTGATGTCCACGAGTATACAGTCCCTCCCCAAAATGTGGTACACCGCTGCCCTCTAAAGTGTATGGTTGGTGCACATGCAGAGTTAAGGTACCTGCCGGGTGGTCCCACACCCGGGCATGCTGATGTCTCCTTGATGGGATCCACGGATCCAGGGATGTATCCGCGAAGCCTTCGCCTCTACGTTGGGTGGGTCCCGCGTGGAGTGTACTAACATATGCAATGTCTCTTGTATCAGAGGGGTGATCTGGTCCAAATCACCCTGGTCCAGGATGCAGCCGCGTCCTGGCTTTGTCCCGATGTTCTGGTTCTACAGGGGCAGTGTCCCTATCTATGGGCCTGTCCCTGCAGCAACCACAAGCTACACAGGGGAGTCTGGGCCTAGCTGGGGCCTAACAGGGTGGTATCTGGCCTAGTGCAGGTGCCACAGACACACAAACTACCTTCCTTGCCCCAGCTCCGACTGACGTGGCTGTGCGCAAGATGGAGGCGCCCTGCTACGGGAGCCGCTGGCGACTCGGTCGCCCTGTCTATACCCCCAACAGCCTGCCTCAGCTCCCGCACGCACCGGCACAAGTCGGATACACCCGTGCACCTCCTGCCGGCATCTGAGGAGGTAAGGGGACCAGGGTGGGGGGGGGGGGGGGCTGCTATATAAAGCACATTGTTTTTACGTTTACTTAGATCACTTGAATTTAGAGGTTGTTCTTTTTGGGTTTGAGCTGCAACACAGATCATTTAAGTCACTTTAATATTTTCTCATTACCACTGTGTTATTTTTCACTTTATAACCTAAAAACAAAACACATTGTGTGGTATTGATGAAGTTCATTCTGTGATACATGAAAACAATGTGTCGTGTTCCATACCCGCTTGATACTTAGGTTACTCTGTTACTGAGCCTCTGTTACTGAGCACTCTCTCTCTCTCCTATCGATCAGTCTCTGCCTCTCTCCTCATGAAAACTCTTGACGAGGGTAGGGCCCACAGCCGCTGGTATTGCTGTCCCGGGCCCGACAAGTCAAGGGGCCCGGCCTTGGCAACCCTACTGTTTCTATTCTGTGCAGGCAAGCCGGGCCCTCCCCATTCCTGGCTGCCGCCCTCCTCCATTCTCTCCTGCAGGGCCCTCCCCTTCCTCAGCATTGCCCTCCCCTTCCCAAAGTACCACTCCCTTCCCTTCTCTCCTGCAGGACTGCAGGGCCCTCCCCTTCACTCAGCACCGCCCTTCTGTCCCTCCCTCCCCAGGCCTGATGGGCTTGCCTGTGCACCGGCAATGCAGCTCCAGAATACCCATCCATGGGCCCCAGGTAACTCCACATGCCCCAGGCCCCCTTATACCACCCTCCCAGGCACCTTACCCACCCCAAGAGGGAGAGAGCTTAACACGTTAAATTGGCCGTGCTGACCCCAACAACAAAAAACATATATTTGAAGGTTTTTTTGTGTTCCTTAAGCGTGTGCATCGTATGCGACCTATTTTTCCCATGGCCATATTTCATGTCTGATTCACGTCTCCCGACCGCCCAATGACTCCCATCGTACCCGATAATGCTTAACTTGTTTGGCGATGCCGTGCGATCCCTCTGTGGTGACGAGGGATCGCTGCTTATCACGTATAGTGCTTATAACCATGGCGCTTTCGAAGCCAGAGGTGATGTCTAAGCGCCTATCATTACACGGGGAGAGTTTAAATGCGGGTCCTATGACAAGATACATAATGATTAAACAACGACCTGAACGCCCGCGCTGTAGCCTGCATATTGGGGTACCGTGGCCTCTGCGTGCCACCATGTCGCCGACCTTTGAAGCGATTTTGCCTTCCGACCCATTTATGGCAAGAGCCTGGGATCTCCACGGACATCTGAACGCTGTGCGCCCCCCACCGCATAATGATTACATTTACAAGTAGTGCCCCATTTGCACTGGCTGTCAATAAAAGGCCTGCAAACACCGTGCAGGCCCGCAGCCGGTGTACGATTGCCCGCAAGACTACCTGCGCACTAAAGACGGATGCTGCGGCATTGTTAACTCCAACCACAAATGCATGGTTTTGTGGTCCCACTGTACTTGCTTGCGCACGGCCATCTAATGATGAAACTGCTCACCAGAAGATCACAATGCAAAGCCCCGAACGCTTTATACGCCTCCGCTATGGTGTCCAAATACTTGAGACCAACATTTGTGTGGCTCCTTTTCCCCAATTATACTCGCCAAAATGGCAAAACCAGTTGTGGAAACGCGTCACTATCCTCATCTTGACCCCCGTCCTCATGTCTCGCACCCCTGCACCTTTCCTTTATAAAACCTGGTAGCAGTGACAATATTACTACTTACTCCCCTGTGCCACATCCTCCTTTACCGCCACTGGGAGGTACATACCCAAGGGCTCGCCACACTTGCACGCTCCAAATTCACAATCAGTGGGCAACCCATGCCCCTCCCGTTGGTCATGCCCCTCATTGCCGGTGACCCAAACATAACTCTCGTTGGCATCCATACCCTCGCAACTCCTTCGTTTGTCTAGGCTGCGCCGCTACCAGGGAACAAACCCATATTTCCCACTTGCTTGACCCTAGGAGTTATTCTAACCCCCCAATTAGCCAAAAACCGCACCCCTACTATGCCAGTACTAGGATAACTCACAATCTCGTCTATACTTGGTATTGGCGATGGCATTGCCAGCATCCCAGCGCCAAGAGCCTCTTGTAGAGGATCCCCAGCTGCAGAATCGCTGCTTATTCCAACATCGCTCCTGCGCCATCGCTATCTCTGACATGACAGTAAGTAACCAGAGCGTTAATTGGGAATCCTCACCTGTCTAAGGCTGTGCCGGCGACGCGACGTCGCTTGAAAACAATTGTATGGAAGCCGTCGCGTGCGCTTATAGTGGACGCAACGGCGCTACCAAAATCCTTGTAGTCACTAGAATTTGGTTTCTGCAGAGACGGTCTCACCATGTGACTGCCTGTAAGCCAATCAGATCGCTTCTTCTGCACCCATAGACATTATCCATCATATACATTTGTCTCATATTCCTTTGACAGTCATTCTATAAAGCCATTATTTTTGATTATAGTTTAGAAACGAAATTGGGCAACCAAACTATATAGATAGATATATAAACTATGTATTTAACACAGTTTAGGCAGATGGAAGATGGCTTCGATATGGCTGTATATTGTATAACGATTTGTGTATACTAGAGGTTTAAACAAACTCCAGTTTGTGTTTAAATAGCACACATTGGCAGCATACAGAAAACACAACTCTCCGTTTTGCCTTTTGCTCCTCCCCCCTTGCTCTTGCCTCCGCCCCTCTGCCTTCCCCCTTGCTCCTGTCTCCGCCCCTCTGCCGTCCCCCTTGCTCCTGTCTCCGCCCCTCTGCCTTCCCCCTTGCTCTTGTCTCCGCCCCTCTGCCTTCCCCCTTGGTTATGTCACGCCCCTTGTAGCCAGAGACGTCTCCAAAACTGATATTACAACTTTTGCGACGGCGACTTCATCGGTCGCATCTCTGTCGCACTATAAGCGCAGCCTAAGTGAGCAGCAGGCTCAGTGAAAGACTGCTGGGAAGGGTGAGGGAACAGGGAACGGGGGAGAGCACCCTCCTAGATCCTGCTAGGGGAAGTGGCAGCCCGTCAGGCACTCCTGCATTATCCCATAAACTGGGCCCCCGCACGTAGGCACTCCTCCCACGCTGTGTGGGGGAATGGGAATGTATTGGCCGCCTCCTGACTGCCCTGCCCTTGCTGCCACACGCAGCATGTGTCCCAGACCTCAGACCAACACCTACTGCAGATAAAGTTCTGGATTCCGCCACTCCAGTGGGCTGAAGCGTCGCCTCACTTGCCTATCTCAGGCTACGGTCCAGTGTTTCCTGCAGCACGCCTGCCTGGCGGCACGTGCACAGGTGAAAGCCACATTGTGCGGTCTAGGGGGAGCGATGGGAGGCATGGCCATTACAGAGGGACGGACGTGCGGCCATGACGGACGAGCAGCACAACGCACAGCACAGTCCCTATTGGTCCACCCGATCTGCCCTACCATTGGCTGTCGCACATCACCTGATCGCATCGCCGCATGGGAACACAAAATTCTTGTCTTCCCTGCAGGTTGACGCGTCATCGCGCTTTGCGCGCCCACTGGGGCCTGCCCTTTAGAGGGCTGTGGGGTGTGGCACGCACGCCAGAGCTAGCGCCGCAGCGGCCACTGGGGACCTTGCCTTAGGAGCTCTGTCTAGCCCTCCACTCATGTAACGGGTCCCAGAGGAAGGGGAAGCATCTTCGTGCTGCATCTTGGCACCCCCTCGGCCCCCGTTCTGACATCCCGGTGGACAGCTGCTCCTTCAACCAGCTAGTTCCTCTCTGCTCTGCCTCCGTCAACAGGAGTCCCATCTCCCGATCCTTCGTCTGGGTGGGAGCAGCCGATCAACGAGTCATTTCCGCTTCCTAGTGCTGAGCCTCCAGCTCCCTGATGCCCCCCATGCTGCTCCTCCCCCTAAGCTCTAAACCCCGTTTCCAGCCGTGTTCAGTGGGGGTCCGACTCACTCCGTCATGATGCCCCTGTCTAAGTGCAGGGGCTTTACTTTGTTGACTCCCTATTAAACTCTGCATTCACTACAAACTTATTTTCCTCTCTTCCAAGGCTCTTCATTCCTCTGCCCATCCCTATATCTCCACTTTAATCTTTCTCTATATCCCTCCTCGCCCTAAACACTCTGCTCAGGCCTGTCTCCTCTCGGACCCCATTTCACTACAGCTATCTCACGTCTACAACCCTTCTCACATGCTTCGCCCAACCTCTGTAACTCCTTCCATTTCAAGGTCACCAGAGCATCTTTTCTCTCTAACTTCAAAGCCTATCTGAGAACCCAACTGTTCAACAAGCTATTGAATTAGTCCTGAATGATCACTAATCACTAAACTACAGTGTGCTCTTATACACACACACTCACCAATGCACTAAAATGTACTCCTACTGTGTATTAGTCTCCCTACGTGACGATTAGACTCCTTTCTCCCAATGTTACATTTATGTATTGATGCACTTATCCCATCTGTATTATTATATTCCCTGTATTGTTATTGTATTGTAGTAAAAATTGTACAGCGCTGCTGGTGCTATACAAATATACATACATATTCATAGTTATGGTATATTTTTCAATAATTATATTATTTAGCTAGAAACAAAGCTTTTCTCTCCGTGGGAATTCTGGGGCCTCACACATCATTTTAGAAATTATTTTCTTGATTTGTAAGAGCGACCAACATTAAAAAAACAAAACATTGTTTTATGATATAAAATAAGCTCAATTATATGTTTTTGGGATTTATTTATTTTTACAGCCCCAGGTAAATGTTTCTCAAAGTGTCGTGGATGAATCAAACGCAGTTTTGTGATTAAAACATCTGGACAATGTTAGCCTACAAACCCGGCTAAAACCTAAACACAAATAAACTAAGAGGAAAGGCAGTATGTGTATGTTAATTAGAATAATGTGAATATATTTAGCATATCCAAATTAGCGCAGTTCCCAGGTGTGTTCCTTTTTGTGCACACTTATCTCTCCATGTGTTGTATAAGGGGGTGTTTCGGGAGTTATACAAGCCAGGGGTGCACAAACTGGGGGGCATGAGATTTTTTGGGGGGAGGGGGAGGGGAGGGGGCATGGCGGTTACAGAGGCCCCGCGCTCTTCAGCGTGAGACCCCTGTAACACACCTGAATTGAGTCGTTTTGGGCTACGCGTCACCATCAAATGTGGGGTGGTGCTACACAGGGAGAGAGCAGGCAGGGGGCGCAGAGCAGGAAGTTTGCGCGCCCATGATATGTCACTTGGGACTTTAGTAAAATAGCTCTCTCTCAGGCCCAGAGCTTCATTATTGCTTTAAGAAGGCTCTAACCTAAGTTAACACCTCTTAACCGGCTTCTTCAGAACCCAACGCAGTGTTAAGTTGGTCTTCAGTAGAAGGTGGCAACCCTGAACCCCACAGTTAGGTATGATATGACTAACAAAGCATTACTTACAGCGTAACATCCTTCTCGTTACCAAGCGCAACCTTTCCTTAGTAAAATGTAAAAAGATATATATATATATATGTGTTGGATTTCCCATCAGGCCCGGGCCGAGGGCGGCAAAAATGTCCGCCCCCATATACAGATTCCGCGCTCTCAGACCTGATGGAGGCACTTACCTGTGGCGGACGCCTCCTTGCTGCTGCCCTCCTCCTTCCGAATCCAGTCGCCAAATGACGCTGAAGACGTCCCCAACGTGATGTCACATGGCGTCTCATTGCCATGACGCCTGCAGTGTCAAAGGACTATGCGATTCGGAAGGAGAAGGAGGGCGGCAGCAAGGAGGTGTCCGCCAGAGTTAAATGCTCAGGGGCGGCAAATCCACAAATCCGGCCGCTGTATGTAGTGTAGTGTGCAGTGCCCCCAATTCTCACTTGCATCTAAAACCCAACATGCACAGCAAGGAGACAGACGGCAGATGAGCCAGGCTCCAAGAGACTTCCGCCGCTGACCGGTCAAAGGAAGTAAAAAGAAATGTGGGAAGCTGTTCTGGACGCTGTTCTGGACGCCAGCAACCCGTGTTATGAGACGAAGAAGAAAAAAAAAGACAAGGAAGCTTTTTATGATGAGAAAACAATTGCTCAAAAGGATAATGCTGTGCGAAGAAAAATAATGACGTTGCGTTCAGAAAATGGATGCGTGAAAAAGTAGATCATTTTGAAAAATAATTGTTAACGTCTCAATTAAGACAATAAAGATACAGTATCCATGTTTCTTGTGACCATTATTCATTATAATAACATCTCTTCTCCACACCGGAGATTGATTATCATGTGGAGCTGGTGGGAAAGGGGGATTAGGACACAAGTTTTTCACTATGTTATTGTGGAAATTTTTATTAGTAGCAATATTATGCAATGGGCAACATGCTAAATTAATCTTGCATAATGAACAAGCGTAGTTGACCCCATTAGAATGGTCAAGACATCTAAAGTGACGATACATTGTTACAGTGATACCAGTAACAGGGCACTCACTGGTAATCAAAAATAAGTACAACAAGGCCTCGGTCATAGTGGAAGCGTGCGTGTGCGAGCGGCGTCACGCTCGCTTCAAGCAGGACAGGGAGGCATGTCGGGGGCGCGGCCATGACGTGACTGAGCTGGTTCGCCCTCATTGGGCGAACCGCTCACGTGACCAGGTCGTCGTGCAGGAAAGTCAAACTTGGTTGTAGCGCCAAGCACTGGTCTCCCCGTCGCCCTTGTGCACGCGCTCGCCCGCGCACTATAGACAAACACATTGGCGTCCTAGTGTTTGTTTTCATAGCTCGGCGTGGCTCGCGCTGTCTCCTGCACTATGAACGCAGCCTAAGTATAACAATGTATTCTTTATTTCTTTGGTTCTGGCATCTTTAAGAAACTGTTTATATTTAGCGGTTAAGATAACAATGGCAATAAACACTTGTACAAAGGAACTGCACAGGGCTGATTGAGATACGCCGCCTATTACTGCTAGTGTTGTCTGAAATCATACAGAACAATGTAACCATCCCTGAAAGGAGCATATGCTCTCCAAAACATGGACTGAACCCGCATTCATCTCAGCTCCCCGAGATACATACCTCTGCGGGTGGTGCCGCTAGCAGCTCCGCAGGCTTAAATGTACCAGACATGCAGGCCATTTAAACCGCCATTATGATAGCCCAGCTGGCGCTGCTACCGGCATCCCTTATGAAGGTAAGTATATCGGGAAGCAGGGGTCCCCAGAGCTGAAATTAACGCAGTTCAGCTACTGTTGCAAACCTATTAAAAAAACACAGAACCCCCCCCCAAAAACATAACTCAAACCAGGAGTACTGCTTGAGTTGGCATTACTACTTCTGGTTGCAGGATCTACAGATGTACAGTAGCCAGCCTTACTGTTCTTGTGGCCACAGGAACACAAATGT
Source organism: Ascaphus truei (assembly GCA_036426205.1). Classification (NCBI taxonomy): domain Eukaryota; kingdom Metazoa; phylum Chordata; class Amphibia; order Anura; family Ascaphidae; genus Ascaphus; species Ascaphus truei. The sequence goes on along the minus strand of CM071570.1, from coordinate 234,709,948 downwards.
GGAAATCCGCAGCCCCAAGAACAGCAAGGTTTTGTGAGACAGGAGGATTACCGCTGTGGGAGTGCATGCTTTTGTATGGGACCCAGCAGCGCTAATCCTTGGCTTGTATAGGCCATCTGCTTGAAGAGAATACCGGTACTCACCTTTTAGATGAGCTGCGCAGCCATCTCTGTCCCCATCTGCAGCCGTCTCTCCATGTCTCCACCTGCAGCCATCTCTCCATGTCCCCACCTGCAGCCATCTCTTCATGTCTCCATCTGCAGCCGTCTCTCCATGTCTCCACCTGCAGCCGTCTCTCCATGTCTCCATCTGCAGCCGTCTCTCCATGTCTCCACCTGCAGCCGTCTCTCCATGTCTCCACCTGCAGCTTCGTCCCGCAATGCAGAAAGTAAGTGTCAGAGTTCAGAAGGGCGAGAAGGGGGAGAAGTGGTGCATAGTGGTCCTCACCCGGGCTGAGAAATGCAAGAGTATTTATAGGCAGTTAAGGATCCCACAGGTGCCACGAATGAAGTATTATGGTCACAATTATACTATATAATATACACACTTTCCCCTCCCCCCCCCCCCCAAAGGGAGATTTGTATCTCACTGGGTGTGCCATGGTGCTGGGTCGCTCACCTGTAGTATATCAGGAAGTATATGAGACTCTGCAGATGGTGGTGGGAGAAGCAAGGGAACAGGCTTGTTCTTCTGGTGCAGCGCCTCCATCCTGCAGGGATCTGCCAGAGGCAGGAAGTAGTCCCTACAGGAACCCCTTCCAGTAATTCACACCAGAGGCAAGGAATGTTGTACCATTTATTGGTAGGCCAGCAGATTCCTTCCTCTCTTGCAAGAGAGGTACTTATTACAGCCTAATCAATGACACTCTTCCCTCGCATCTTGCTCCTCTTCTCCCTGACTAGGCACCCCAAGGGCTTGAGGCTAGTCATCACCCCCTTACCCCCTGATGGGGCAAGTCAGACTATGGCCTCACTCCCTTAGGAGCAGGCAACATCCTGGAATCTTTCTCCTCTAAATTTAGGAAGGAAGAATCTTATATACCTAGTTAGGGGTTAGTAACCCTGCCCCAAAATTGGGCAGCCTGGAAGGAGGAGCAGGCATCACCGCACACCATCACCCTGTAAATCCCCCCCCCCCCCGCTCCACCACCCCCACCGACAGGATGCTTCCAACTGCCACTAGCCTGCAGCTGGCTATGGCTACAATTTGTATACTGTGCTGCCGGACTCTCATGCTGGCCTATAGGAAGAGATGTAACCCTAACACTGCCTGCTCCTCACCAGGACTTATATGCTAGGGCTGGGAAACACATAGCATGGGGCACTCGGTGTGACGGTGAGGGGGTAACCAGGCTCAATAATAAAGGTATATATATAGCAGAGTTGTGGGCTACTCCTTGGTCCCGCCAAGAATTGGAAATATTAGTAAGACAAATAGACATCCGGTGATTGATAATTAACTAAATCAGCGAAGATTTTTGTGCTACAAGTGGTGTAGAAAAATCCTCCAAAGATCTGATCTTCAACGCCGACAATCACAACTTCTTAAAGTTGTTTTACAATTTCTCTTACTTAAAGGAGGGGATGGGCTAACTGATCCAAATCCTTCTCCCGGATATTTTAGGCCAAATCTGATCCCCCGCCCCTCACAATCCACCTGTGGATTGGAAACTAAAGATATCAGAGCGAATCAGAATCTGCCGTTGGATGCAATGTTGTCACTGCAGCAAGGGATTCTGGGTAATGACATGCAATTAGTACCCAGCGTCACCTTTTGCTCCTTATCCATTTTAACATGGACCCCTATAAGCGTATGCCTGCCGTGTTACACAGCTTTTCAGCACAGCCAGTAAACCTACTCACAGACAGCTCCGTTGACCTTTTCAGTCTCAGTAGGAGACCGGTTATACTGCTTTGCAATATGAAGCTGGGATAGGTTTCAACAACACATTAAATAAGCTACGGTGGGTAGAAAAAAGTGCCCCAAACCCTCCACCTTACGGTGTACATTAAATAAAAATACCACTTGTGTAAGGGCTATTTGCAGTAAAGTATAACCAGGCAGATACAATGCAGCAGGTTCCTGTACTGTTTGCTCTCTCGCCTGTCTCTTGCAAACAATGAACCCCTGGGAGTAGTTCTGTGTTATCAGTCCTAATGTGCAGCTTGTTAATGATCCTACTTAGCTGAATGACCAGGGTGTGACCTCCGGGGGTCAGTCCTGTCTCCATGGGAGCCTGGGTTATCTCAGTGACCCAGGGAGACCTAAGCACAATCTCAAGGTTGATGACGACAAAGGCCTCCCACCTTCCCAAGACCTCTCTAGTGTCTGGCACAGAGCTGGGGAAGGCACCACTTACTGACCGAAATAGTAACTCAGATAACCCAACAGGCGCAAATATGTTGGTGTGGATTCCCATTGAGAAAAGGCCGTCCTCTCTACACCTCTGCACACATACATTTCTCAGACTCCCCTTACTCTGTTTCATTTACTGGACAAATGGAGACTCAACTTAAAACGTTGTGTCGGAGATGATGTAGAAGGAAAGCACTCACCCACGCTAGACATGGTCCAATATTTTTTAACCCCTGCACTAAAACAAAACCCCCTGCACTGCCAGAGAGCCTGCAAAAGAAACCATGTTGCAGTCCCTTTTGCTGGTGAAAAAGGGGTTCATTAAACATATGCTTTGTATGTAGCCCTCCCTGCCAGGCCTCCTGGGGAGGTGACATCGATGTAGTGGTGTATAAGGCCTCCGCAATAATTTACCTTGTCTCAGGGGCTGTCAGTCACCAATCTTTATTCATGTCCCCATGCTTGGGAACACTGCAGTCACAGTACATGTCAGTTGAACAATAATTGCACTTATTTTAATCCATACTGACATCACTCTTCATGCAGGTCTTCCCTGAATGTCAGGAGGATTTCCACAATGGAATGAACAGAGCACAGCAGCAAAGTAAGGGGGTATGAGGTTAAAAATCCTTTAATCCATGGTAGACATCATGGTATGGGATGAGTAAAATCTCTAACGCGTTTCGGGCAGTCGCCCTTTGTCAAAGAGAATATTTTCTTATTCTCTTTGACAAAGGGCGACTGCCCGAAACGCGTTAGAGATTTTACTCATCCCATACCATGATGTCTACCATGGATTAAAGGATTTTTAACCTCATACTTACCGGTGTCTAGCCCCTTACTCTGCTGCTGTGCTCCGTTCGTTCCATTGTGGAAATCCTCCTGCTACTTACACTACACGTGATGCACACTGACGGACCCACCACTTCTCCACTGTGAGTACCCCACTCCTTCAGATATCGATTGGGTGTTCATACTATATTTGTGTCATTCTCCAGGGAGACATTTATTACTGTGGCATATATTATGGGGTCAGCCATTTATAGCTGACCCACATTTAACACCACAGGTCCCCCACACTGTTTGGAGATAGCAATAGACACACTGAACTTTATATACTCAAGAGAGTGGATTCAAAGTGGTTCCTCTAAGAATTGTTTTATCACTCAAGACATTATCACTTCTACAGGGATTCTTCACAGCTGAGCATCGATTGTTGGAACCCTGTTTCCTACCACTTGCTTACCTTCCCTGAATGTCCACTCAACACACATGGGAGGTGTACAGTAGGTACTTGTTACTTTATTGGTACTAATCTAGTGGACCGGGTCCCCCTTCTTATCACCATCCTTGCAGTCTGTTTTACTGTGGCCCCTGCTGTGATCCTGGCCTGATCTGTATAACGTTACTGTTACATCCTCACCCCTGCTTTGGAACTGCAACTTCCTCAGGGGGTACTGAACACTGTGGATGGGGATCTGCTTTTAGGGCTGATGCCCCAGACATTCTGGTGGCACGTTTGCTTGGCCCACTGAGGCATGTCTGCATTCCTGTTACTGGGACATGACTTACTTCATATGGCCAAACTATAGGATCATAAATGATGGGGCACTGTCCCTACCTGAAATACAATAAAAAAGGGCCTAATCAATTCTATTGTTTAGGGAACATCTTCCCTACCTCTAAGCCCCTGAAGTTTCTCTTCTGCTGCCATGCTGGAAATTCTCCCCCAGAATCCTATGCTCCTCTCCTTTAAACCAGTTGTGAGTCTGTTGTGTCAACCCTGGGTAGAGCTTAACCTCTACTCTACTGTTAACTCCTAGTGTACCTTTAGTAGCCAACACCAGGACTGGGAGGGCTTACATGTACATTATTATCTCTTAAAATTTAGGCTTGAAATCCATCCTTTGAATGGCTTAATAAGTGCTCTGCATGAGTGCACGCACAGCCACGGAGTCATCACAGCACGATCCTCTGCATTGCACCGAATCAGCGATATCTGCTTACCGTGCTTTGATGACTGTGGGGCACAGCCTGTTAGCTATGAGAACCTGATAGTTACTAGAACAGGGGTGGGCAACTCCCGTCCTCAAAGTCACTTGAAGGAATTGTTTTTGCACCCACTTCCTCTTAGTTCAGGGGTGGGCAACTCCAGTCCTCAAGGGTCACCAGCAGGTCAGGTTTTCAGAATATCTCTGCTTCAGCTAAGCCACTGATTGAGTCAACTGTGCTGAAGCAGGGATATCCTGATAACCTGTCCTGCTGGTGGTCCATGAGGATGGGAGTTGTCCACCCCTGTACTAAAGGTTGTGGAAACAAAAATATTTCCTTCAAGTCACTTTTGGATCTACCGTGGGAGACAAATAGGATTCTCCCTTTGGAATCTATGGAGATTACAACCGCTAGGACTATTACCGGGTACTAATCTGGACTGTGATCTCTTAATATCACTAATATTTCCAAAGTATTTATCAATGTATTTATTTTGGGGGGGAGGGGATATTTTTATATTGGCCTCCATTAGGTCTCAGTCCCAGTGATCGCGACTACGCACACTATGACGTGTGCGGCGCGAACAAAGAGACGGCCCTCTATGGGGCTGGCCCCAGTCGGTGTGTGTGCACGCGCTTACAAAGCACGTTGGCGCAACCACATTGCCAGACCAGAAATTTGTCTTTTGGCTCGGCGGCCGAGCAATGGCCACGTCACGGCGGCAAGTCAGCAAATGAGGGCAAACTAGCCGTGTGACAACATGGCCGCGCCCCTGCCACGCCCTCCTCCCCCCCCCTCAGCGCTATCTTGTCTTTCCCCCTGCAGACCACAGATCGCAGATGATACTGGTGCACGCTGCCAGGCGCTCCGACGCGCGCCTGCACGCAGTGACTGGGACCGTTGCCTTACATGTAGCACGAGAGGTCTGAGGCAGGCCGGCATATACCTCAGGACATCGTTTTCCCCAAGGAGGACGCTACCGATACTGAAGCTGTGATGGAGCGTGAACCTGGAGGATAGAGGACCAGTAATCGAGCGTCACTGCCAACATTCTAAGTGCCTACCCATTTAATATTAATAGTGAGCGCAGTGCTGTTGAATGTATTACATTAGGGCTGACATCTTGCACTTCATACTCTTTTACACTGAGACATTCTTCTTATTTTAAAGTGGTGCTTGAGTTGCAGCAAGATAAGGTAACTAACTATTGCAGTGACAAAAACCTTGCACCGCACCGTGTACAGTAAATAAAGTGCAACTTGTGGTGCATTTGCATGTCTCAGATATCTCTGCCACCCTGTCTTTCTCCATTATCGCTTAGCAAAAATTAGAAGCATTGAATGTTAAGCGATAATGGGGGAAAACAAGGTTGCAGACCTGTCTGAGACATGCAAATGCACCACAAGTGGTATTTTTATTTACTATACACTAAAATATTGGTTTTGTTTATATAAGGTCAAGAACTTTAACCACGACACCATTTTGTAATGTCTTTTTGATAAATAATTGAATGCATAGGTGGCCAACCTTTCTTTCAAGCATGTCAATAAATCCCCCCCATCTCCTCTCACTCAATCCCCCATCCTTCTCTCCCTCTCTCAATCAATTGCCCCGCCATCTCTCTCCCTCAATTACCCCTCTCCTCAATCACTCAATTCTCACCCACCTCTCTCTCACTCAATCCTTCCTCTCTCACTCAATTGCCCCCTCCATCTCACTCACTCAATTACCCCTCCTCCTCAATCACTCAATTCTCACCCACCTCTCTCAATTCCCACCCCCCTCTCTGGCTCAATTCTCCTTCCCTTATAAGAATTTTATCTTGGGCGGTGGAGGGGCGCCTCAGATCCCGCGATGGAGGGGCCCTGGGGCCACGCAGGCGGATATGGTTACTTGAGCGCAACTTCCGGGAGGGCCAATCCTCTGGCGCCGGCCAGGTGTCACCTTGTATGCCCCGTTTTCTCTCATTGTACTGTCCCTCTCTGGCCCCCTCTCTCTGGTGGGGGAGTTGGATTTGAAGCCATTTGATCACAATAGCACAGATGATTGGGGATGGAGTTGGCCTCCCCAATGTTGCAAAATACTGTAAGAATCCAATTATGCAGTAACTATGGTATAATAATAAATCAGATATGAGAACACATACAGTGACTACTTTTCGCCCCTCTAATGCTGGAGGGGCCTGCAGTGCATTATTCAGCAACATTAACACAAATCATGTGTATACATTGACAAAAAGGGACGCAACATAAAATTGTCTCGGAGCCTCCAGTTAATATTACAATGTCCATTTGTGACCCATGATACCGATCCCTCACTGTGTCCTCAGTCTCACCACGGCCGACGTAAAGATGCAGTCCCACCAAACCATACACACATTGGAGTGGAAATAGAGGAAATCCTATGGGCCCAAATCATGTTTCAAGAAAACGGTGCATATTTCGTACACGGCCAAGATCGGCAAAGATCTGCTTCGCTCTGCAGCTGTACTATGGTTCTGCCAGAACTCCAATGGTTTGTGTAATCAGGATGTCATTGGGACAGACCGGTCCAGTACAGTGTTTGTTCCGTTGAGAAAAGAAGAAAGCTAAAAACAGTACTGGCCCAACCTGTCCCACAGATTGGATGCCATTTGATAGCTCTATCCTATAATGACTCACTTTCTCTCATCATACTGAAACAACACAGAGATTGATTTCCCTGTTTCTTGTGTTCGCATCACTCACTTGTTTTCTCTGTCGGAAGAGAGTGTTTTGAGCTGTCTGGCCCTTACACTCTCCTATCGCAGCTTCATAATCCAGGATATCCAGTTCCACCCCAGTTTCCTCATCTCTTCTGCATATTTCCCCTTCTCCTTATCACCCGAACATTTTCCTGTTTTCTTGTCCATCTCAACCTCTCCGGTGCTCAATGAGATGATGTGATTGGGGGTTTCCGATGGGTTCATAATAGGCTCCTGATAGTCACAGACAGGGAGTCTAGGGACATGCTTACTGGGACAAGCTGGTGTCGCCATGTAGGCAGAAGGTGATGGCAGAGGTTAGGAACAATGACATAGGATCTGAGGGACCATCAATATCATATAGAAAAATTCCAAACCATATTTATTAAAGCTGAACTGTCTTAACTTCTTCCCTGCCAAACGAGTCAATAACACGTTGCTGTACAATGCGCTGATCTGGCAGTGAATGGGTTAGATTTTCCCCAAAAAATATTTAGCTACTTTTTCTGGAGACACATATTGTGCAACTGGTTATGTCGATTTTTACGTTATGTACTCACAATTTGTTTTAAATGTACTTTTTAAAATATATATAAATATATACAGTATATATTACCTTTTCATATACATTGTTTCTTTTCAAAGGTGCTTTAGCTACAAGGAACAGTTTCACATAAAATAACAGGAATTATTTGTTTTTCAAAAGTAGTGTTAGCATATGTAATTATGAAAATAAATAGACATCTTGTAGGTAGAAAAGGATTCATTACATCTGGTTGTCCCGTGGGAAATTTAGGGGGCGATGCACAAATGCTAAACTACTTTTGATGTACTTAATGCATCATGTTCTGATACATTTTCTTAATGAGCCCACCTTCAACGTGTGAGGTACTTGATGGAAGAGGCCTCAACTTATGTCCCTTTCTGGATCCAACCTCCACTCTTCCCCAAAATCCTAAAATAAATATCTGACACAAACATGGGGTAAAATGACCACAGCTTTTAATGGTATTACAACATCACCAATAATGACTGATAAGATTACCTTTGCACCAGGGTCCCTGACCCTTGAAATCAACCACTGCGTAAACCCCCTAGTCATGCCGGCCTAGCAGGACACACCTCGTGACCAACCAAGGCCAACTAGACACTGACAGGCCCACCGCCCTAGCCAGTGCCTGCCACCCCCTAAAGCCCCTGACTGATATCACCCCGGTTCTTGGCTCCATTTCCTTTCTGAATGAGAAGAGTGAGCTGCTAGTTCTTGGGGATTTCAACTACAATTGGTATCCAAAATCCAGATCAAACTCGAGCCACTTAGCCTAACGCAACTAATTTCCCAACCCACATGGACAAACCTGAAATATCACAACCATTACTTGTTAGACTGGATTCTCTCATCTAATTCTAGCAGAATCCAATCCACTGGCATCCTTCCTGACATTTTCAGTGACCATGCAATAGTGTACTGTGTAAGGAAAATTAAACCGCCCCAATCAAGCCCTAAAGTTCTCCTCACTAGAACATTTAGAAACTTTAACCCACAACAGTTTCTGGCTGACCTTACCAACTGCCCTTGGTACAGAATCAACTTAATTCCCGACCCCGATTCTGTGCTCAACTATTTCCAATCCGAGTTCTTAAAACTCTGTGATACCCATGCTCCACTACGCAGAATAAGAGTACGGAAGGCCCACCTTCTGTGGGTTACAACTGACCTTATAGCACTCTACCATTTCAAGGATACCTTGTGGAAAAGCTACAAAGTAACTGGCACTACCAAGGATCTTAATCACTACAGATCCCTGCAGAATATGTTCACAAGGCAAACAAGACATGCAAAAGCACAATATTACTCTGACAATCTTCTCCAGAATACATCAAATCCAGCTAACTTCTGGAAGGATATAAACAATATATTCCAGCCTTCTAACCATCAACAACCAAGTAATATCACTAAGGAGGATATTACTCTGACAAACCCCACTGACATTGCAAATGCATTCAATGATTACTTTGTGGGGTGTGCCACTAAATTATTAGCGAAACGCAGCCCAAACCACAAACATAAACCTCATTCTGTGAGTACCCCTACAGCCCCAACTGTCCACAGTTTTCAATTTGTCCCAGTATCTGAAGAGGAGATTACACAAGTGCTCCTCAAATTAAACTAAACAGCCAATGTGGACCTGACTTACTACAATCTAGGTTCCTAAGACTTGGTGCCCCAGCCATTGCCAAACGGGTTGCTACCCTAGTCAACTCTATCCTGTCTACAGGGCATATCCCTAAGACCTGGAAAACTGCCAGAGTTGTCCCAATCTTCAAAAGTGGGGACAAAAACACTGTCTCAAACTACAGGCCAATCTCTCTTCGCCCAATACTATCCAAAGTCATGGAAAAGTGTTCACTCCCAATTAAGTGATTACTATACCAAGACAAATTTCCCTAGCCAATTCCAATTTGGCTTTCGCCCTGAACACTCCACCGTAACTACCCTCCTAAAAGTTTGCAATTAAATCCAGTGTGGAATAGAACTGGGACAATTTACTGGTGCAATGTTCCTAGATTTTGCAAAGGCATTTGATATTGTTGATCAAGTTATCTTGCTTAACAAACTCCAGTGCTCTGGAATAGGGAAGCATGCTTTAAACTGGTTTCATTCCTACCTATCAGGTAGATCCCAACATGTGTCTATCTCAGGCTTTAACTCCAACCCCTTGGATATCACATGTGGTGTCCCACAAGACTCTGTTTTGGGGCCCCTACTCTTCTCCGTGTTCATCAATGATCTTCCTACAGCTTGTAAGAGAGCTTCAATACACATGTATGCAGATGATACAATCTTATATGCACACAACCCTAGCCTCTCCGACCTTGAACACATACTTCAATCTGACTGTTTGAGACTTCAAGATTGGATTTCCCAAAACAAACGGTTTTTAAACACTGACAAGACTGTAACAATGATATTTGGACCAAGGCAACATTTTTAAAGCTTCCAATGACTGAGCTCCAGATCAGAACCAACGCTAATACCATCCTAGCCCCTGTTACTAGTTTTAAATACTTGGGCATATAGTTTGACTCCCATTTAACATTTGGGATGCACATTGATACCCTGACATCCAAAATCTATGCCAAACTAGGTGTAAGTTTTAGGAACAAATCCTTCCTAAGTCTGCTGGTCAGAAAGTGTATCGCACAGCAGATGCCAATGCCAATTATAGACTATGCTGTATTCAGTGAAGGTGAAATCGGATCAAGCCAACAGCTTTCCCGGGGCCCAGGACAAGTGGTTCCACCAGGGGCTCCCATGTTTACAGCTTTGCAAGTGTAGCCCTCTTTCCCCCTGCTAAAGAGACTACCGGTACTGCCGTTACCGTTGGCTCACAGAAGGCTTTAGCCTCCGCCACTGGGTGCCTGGGGTGGTATATTGATCGCCTCTATGCAGCGCCTCCACCTGCGAGGGATTCCAGCGTAGTGGGACGAGCCCCTCACAGGAACCAATAGTACTAGTTAACACACACACCGTATATAATAACAACCTTTACTGAACACACACATATAATATAACCCGTACCACACAGTCCCATGCACACCAAGCCCAGTACCACCAGTAAGTGTCCCCAAAGTACATTGGGTGCTAGGCACCAATACCCTGATGTCCTTTTCCAAATTTCCAGGCCCACCCAAAAATGTAGGGAGTAGCGCTACTCTGTGTGCTTTTGGTGCACTTCGTTGAGGTACCTGCCGAGCACTCCAGTACATGGTACGGCTGACGTAACGATGAGGATCCGCTGAAACAGCAACGTCGTTGTCCGCAATGGCAATTCGTCTCCACGTGGAGTGAATTCCCGTCGGATGGTATCACCATAGAGTCTCTTTTCTGAGGGTGGTCTGGTCCCAAACCACAGGCCGTGAATCACCATGCGGAGTCTGCACTGTGTCCCTGACACTAGTCAGTAAAACAGGGAAGCATCCCTATCTAGGGGCCTTCCCTGAAGAAACCACAAACTCCCTTGAGTGGGGCCTATCTGGGACCTAAGGGGGTTCTCTGGCCTAGTCTGAGTGCCACTGACACTCAGACCGTACCTTCCTCTTGTCTGTCCTGGCTCCAACTGACACATGCTCTGAGTGTGCCAAATGTAACAATCTCCTCTCAGGAGATTCTAGCAGCCCTATTGGCTGAGCTGCGTCGCGTGACTTCACTGCCCCTAAGCACTATAGGGCTTGTAGTCCCCTGCCGACAAATACAGAAGATGGCTGTCGCTACAATGATCTACGGCGCATGTGCATCTTCCCTGAGATGGCTGCCGGGGTGTCTGGACCCGTGCATGCGTGATCTTCCAATGCGCTTGCGCGACACATCTACAATGGCGGCGCCCTGCCTGGGCGTCCGTCGCGGAGCTCCGGAGCAATGGAGCTCCCTCTTCTGCTCAACCACCGGCCGCCGCAACTCCCAACACACCGCAGCCCCACTGCAGGTGTCCTGATAGCTGTCGCCCTCCCGCAGCCCGGAGGTAAGAGGGGAACATGGCTACACAAGTCTCCCCTCTTTCTCTTACACTCCCCCTGTAGGTGATGTGTGCAATGGTTTTTGTTTAGAACAGGAGACATTTTTAATGAAGATATAGCCTTAGCCAGCAGGTATAACCAACAAAAACACAGCTCGCTTATGGTTCAGCAAGAACAGGGATAAAGGAAAACAAACAAAACCAGGGCTAACTCCTATAAGGAGCACTGACTCGACCACACACCACTCTTCGCTCCCACAATCACCTCTACCAGCTCCACGTTCGTCACATGCACGGTCGTCCCCAAGCGTAGAAGGGGTCATCGGAGCTTCCTAAATACATCTCTCCAATCGCCCTGGCACCGAGGAGTCCGGCTACACCAGCAGATTACCGTGCATGTGATGATCGGGGCAGAGGGGATTGTGGGAGCAAAGAGTGGAGCGCTGGGAGAACGCCAATAACTCAGCCGCACCCAAAGAAGGCTCTGGGCGATCTCTATACGCTCTAAAGGCTTTATACTCACCTACACTTGTGAGGTTTCACGGTTGTGCTCGCCACAAACCAGGACCGGACCGTGGGGCTGAGGTGGGGTTATATAATCACCGACCTGACACCACGTAGTCGGATCCGGATTGCGCAGTTCGTAGTCGTACATAGCAGGGTTGGGAATGGAGAGAGTCCAGAACGGGCCTGTGTGAGGAGAGAGAGCTACAGACCTCAGGACTAGTAGAGAGGCCTCTGCTAACGGAAGGGCAGCAGGCCTCAGGAAACAGGGAGCTGAAGTAAACACTGGAGATCCTCCGCTTCAGCACAGGAACCAGGACATGGCCTCTGCAATGGAGAGGAAGCAGCAGGCCCCAGGAACCAGTAGACAGGCCTCTGCTATGGGAAGGGCAGCAGGCCTCAGGGAGCTGAAGTAAATGCTGGAGATCCACCGCTTCAGCACAGGAACCAGGACACGGCCTCTGCAATGGAGAGAGAGCAGCAGGCCCCAGGAAGCAAGAAACAGGAACTAGGAACATGAACTAGGAACATGGAAACGTAACGAGAGATAACAAGCCAGGGGCTTGTGGCAGAACACATGTAACATCCAAGAAGGATTATGCTCGGCTGAGAAGCATTGTGGGGAATGCTGTATTTAAAAGTCAGTGAACCAATAGCAGAAGGGGTTTGTGACAGCATTGCTCCAATGACTGAACCCAGGCTGGGGTTACAGTCATAGCTAGCACAGCTGCTGTAGATACCAGGGGGAGTATTCCAGGCCTGCACAGGTAAGGCAAGGTAAGCAGTAAACTGAGGTGTGGATTCCGTACATGAGGGAAATGTATGAGTTTTTTTACTTATTTTTTATCAGTAAATGGTTTTACGCTACAGTATGTCCTCTTTTTCTCTTTTATTTCTCTTTTCCATATGTGCTGAGTATCTCGCCCTTTGTATGGAGTACGTGTCGTCATCCACTGCAGAGAGGGTTTTTGACCCATTTAATATACCACAGTTTTTCCTCACCCAGATTTACCATATTGTTTACCTTTTGCACAGACTTTTTGGATAGTCTGAACATTTGGCGCTGCGCCTCAAGCAGGGGCTGGAAAGTATATATATATATTTACATCTATGTCATTTATTGAGACATGAGAATGTAAAGTTTTTGCGCTTAATTTTCTGCCTTGCTGCATCTTTTGTTTTGTTTAAGTCATGGATTACAGTAAGCGTGTTAGCGCTAGCGTCAACAAGAAATACCTGCCTCCCTATGACACTGTATCTAGTGCAGACGCGCACACGCGCACGGCAGAGAGCGTTGGCACGGCAGCTGTGTGGAAACGTGACACTGTGAGTCAATCACAGTGAGGCCTACCCATGTGGCGTGGCCACAACAGGGGGGGGGGGGCGTGTGTGTGTTATTTTCCTCAAACCCGGTTATGGTTCTCCAAGAGCACACCTCACAACTCAACTCACCTTAACTTCCTCAAGAGATAATCAACAGTTTAAGAGCTACAGTATGCCAGAGAACTGATGTAAAATCAGAAGGGAACTTAGACAACATGGATCCACCCCCCTGCCGGCCACCCCCCCTGATCTCCCCTCTTCATTGGCTCCATGGCGCACCATTCTGTTGTAGCCCCTGCTGGCTGACGCGTCACAGTACGCAGTGAGCCAGGGAGCGAGGAGGGACCAGGGACAGCCAGGAAGGAGGTAAGGAGCTGGTGGGAGGCGCACGCGCCGCCGACTTCAGCGGGGACCTGGCCTAAAGCGCTACGTCAAACTAGCAGCGCTACGCAAGAACATATTATTATTAAGTGGAACAGCCTACAATTCTTTGCATTCCAGGTACAGAATCATTTACACAGGAAAGTGTCCACAGGGTGGCGCTGTGACCTAACTCACACCACTGGTGAACGCGTGATGATTTGTTCATCCGGTTTGCTCTGGCTCGATTCCATCATTTTTCATGCTCAAAATATTTACAGTAGGAATGGCCAAGACGCTGAAAAGTAACCTTTGTTCCAGTTCTGACAAACCCTTAGAATCAAGTGTCTGAAAAGTAGCTAATCGGGAAGTGGGAAGGAGCACAGAATGCATAATAAGTTCTTTCCTACTGTACATAGGGCTGACAATGTACACAACTTTGTACATAGATAGGGTGACCATTCGTCCCGGTTCTACCAGGACAGTCCCGGTTTTTCATG
>CM071570.1:234666473-234695589 GCA_036426205.1 Ascaphus truei | reverse complement strand
TGGTGCCGGGCGGGGATAGAGCGATCGATCCGGGGTGGCCGGGCGGGGGGAGAGGAGAGAGAGCGTGAATGTTGACGGTGCCGGGCGGGGGAGAGTTAGCGCAAGCGGGGTGCCGGGCGGGGGGAGAGCGAGCGGAGCCGGGGGGCTGGGAGGCGGGGAGAGGATAGCGAGTAGGGTTGCCAGGGGGCCTGTCCAAAAATGAACTGGGGCACCATGGGTGAAAGGTGCGACGCGTCGGGAACTCCCGGCTCCGCTCGCTCTCCCCCCGCCCGGCACCCCGGCTCCGCTCGCTCTCCGCCCGCCCGGCATCCCGGCTCGCGTCACAACCGCTCCCAGCCTAGCAGTGCAGCACTTCCGGTGCCTGCTGCTGCTAGTGAGCGCGTGGGAGGCTGGGAGCGACAGTGTAGGCCGGGCCCCGTGCACTGCTCTGCCCGGTGGCCCCTAATGTTGTTACAATGGCCCTGAATCCCTGCTCTAGAGTCAGACCCTCTGGAGTCAAAGTTTTTCATTTGTGAATCCAGAAGGTCTCTCTCTTGCTAAGTCCTTTTCTTCGGTCTCCTCCTCTCCAGTGTTGTTTCACCTGTTCCATAGCTGAGATTTTGAGCCCTTTTGGATCTCCGTGGGGGTCTGTTGCAAAGTGATTTGATACACTATGTGTTACAATTTTTCTTTTGATGTTACTGAGGTGCTCTTTAATTCTCGTTCTGATCGGCCTTGCGGTTTTACCTACATATTCTTGTCCGCAAGGACATTCCAGTAGGTATACTATAAACTCTGATCTACAGGTGATATGAGTATTGATGATATATGATTCTCCTGTAACATTGGATTTAAAATTTAATTTGTTTTCTGCCCTAAACTGGGATGCCCTGCAGATCGTGCACCCATAATAACCTTTGCTTTGTGTTAGCCATCCTGTATTTGTGCTTTTCGTTTTTAAAGTGCTAGGGGCTAATTTGTCTTTTAAGTTACTCGCTTTTTTGAATATGACACAGGATCTGTCAGGGATATGATCCCTAAATATCCCATCAATCTTCAAAATACCCCAATGTTTGGTAATAATATTTTTAATTTTCTGTGTTCCTCACTTTTGAAAACTGTTAAAAAGGCAAAATTAAATTTTCCTAAATTCTTTTTCTTTTTTATCCTTTATTTTCAATAGGTTTTTCCTTTACAAATTTATATACTTTTTTCACAGTGCACTTATCACATTGTATAATTTATAAAGTCACTATTTATATTATTTATCACTTTAATATATGTGTCACTTGATTATTGACACCTAATATTTGGGGTGAAGAGGAGCGCCTAATTGTTTACACATTGCTCTACAAATTGTCATGATACACTAGGCTTGGAGTTGTGACATAGCAATATGTCACGACATCCTGGTTGAGAATCACTGGAATATACTCATACATATGGGGCAGTATCAGTACCTTGATATACTTACAGTATTACCAGGAACATACAGTAAGAGTTAGTTATCAAAGTGTTTCAGCTTGAAAGCTGATGTACAAACTGGCATGAGACTTTTTTTGGGGGTGGGGATTTGGATCCATCACGGATCACCCGGTTCCTTTGGTCCAAGGATTTCCATTAATCAGCTCAAAAGAGGCGATTTGTCTTTTTTTTTTTTTTCATTTTTTTGTTATCATCGACAATCCAATCGGTGGATTAGATTGGTAAAATCCACCAGCTGATTGTATCCAACGGCGGTTTTTGATTAGTCCGCACGGATTGAAACGGGCACAATACGCCAACGGATTTTACACCGCGGAACGGATTTTGAATGGAGAGCTCGGGACATTCTGCAACACGGATTTTAACAGCTTTGCCCCTCTCTAGCTCAGAGTATTTGTACAGTAGGTTCTTCCATAGGGCTATTGGCCACCGCTGCAAAACTGGAGCAAACGAAAAAATGCTCCAGATTCACCAAAGCAAAATATCCCATTGCTTCCATTATAACATTTTTTTTAATAAATGGGGTGCCATTTTTTGCTCCAGTTTCGTCTCCCTTTTGCAGTCGGAAGATATTGGTACATAATAGCCCTCTGGCAATTGTGAGCAAGATCTGATACAGCAACTGAACCCTTAGCTAGGTTCCCAAGACATTCCTAAATGCAGTCTGGTAGCCCTGGTATCTAGTATAGCCTCCACCCCTCCTTCACACACACAAACACACAACACAAATCCCTGGGTAAACACAATACTGTTTTATTGCACCACACTTTTGCAGCCTGAGTTTTTGACAGGTGACAATCATAGATTGTAAGCTCTACGGGGCAGGGGCTGTGCCTGCAAAATGTCCCTGTGAAGCTCTACGTAAAACGAGCAGCGCCATACAAGAACAAACAATTATTATTAATTATTATTATAGGTAACACCCCAACATTTAAAAAATGACTCTTTTAAGGTATAGGGGGTCATTTCCCCAGACTCCTGCATCATGTGCTGCAACCTTTCAAATTAAACCTGAAACTGCGCTAAATCTGTTTTGACGAGAACCAAATATTATTACTTTGAATGAATTCAAAAAGAGCACTCTGGGAAAACTGCAGCCAGCAAGAATCCGGACATACACATAACGTAGGAGTAAAGTAATCTGATATATTAAAGAAAAAAAAACACTTAAAGATTTTAGCTCTTCTCTAAAATCATTTATAATGATTTTATATGTAAATAAAACAGTCAGGATCCATATGACTTCGTAGCAATTATCCTGGTGATGTTTTTTATATGTGCTTACAATGTCTTAACAGGCTTATCAAAGAATTACCAAGTAATAACTCATGCTTACGCAGCAGTAAATCCTTTAACCTACACTTCACCTAAACAGAGAGTGAATCATTCATCAACGTCTCCCTACTTCAAAACGGTATTGGTACCAAAAAAACTGCATCTGCTGTATGAGAGGAACACTTTTTTTTTTTTTTTTAAAGCAGCAATGGAGCTTATGTACTTGGGGTCACCCAAAAATGTCACAAAATTGGTGCTTGTGTGCGTATGTGTACTAACCTGACATTTCTCAATCTGCCACATCAGTGTCAAAAGATAGTTTTTTGGTGCACAGATATGAACTGCGCTAGGTGTACCCATGTAAATATGTACTAAAAAATAATTAAATAGTTTATCTCTGTATACTGTAAACCAGCTGTTCCCAACCTTTTTAACATTAAGCACCCCCTGCTAAAAAAATATTTGTTCCACGAACCCCTAATTAATCAATCTTATTGCTTACTCATCAGACGATTGCTAACAAAACTGTGTGCCTGATTTCAGACAGTAATCGTATCCTGAGCTTGTGGGGGGAGGGGGGGGGGGCATGCTTAATAAAGTCTCATACCTATCAATCACTGTGGGAACTTCCAAAATCACGCCCCACAATGCTTTGTCACTGTGGATGGAAAGTATTGTGGGGAGCGACTTCGGAAGCTCCTGCTGTAATTGACAGCTGTGTCACCCAAGCAAAGGTGCAGTTTGGGTTAATAAACACACAATCCCTGCAAGCTCTAACCCCAGAACCCACCACATCATATAAATATATATATATATGCTTGAGTCTCCTGCGTTGGTGTGGGGGATAACAGGGCCAGGCTTCTGGGGTATCTGGGGTATATGCCTCCATCTTCTTTAGCACCAGTGCAGCGCCTCCATCTTCTGACGAGACCTATAGGGATAGGTTAAGATCCTCCCAGAAGAAGCCCTGGTCCCAGGGCGAGCGATCTTAAACTCACACACAGTCTTTATGTAAAATAGCAGCAATGTCTTTATTGTCCTTGTAACAATGATACAGCAAACAGCAGCATTTCATGTAGAGCAGTGCTTCCAAATGTACCGGTCTATTCCTCCACTCCTCTCCTCCAGGCTGTACCCTAGCAGGATGGGCTGTTTGGGGCTTCCATACCCCAACCCCCACCTCCAGGATATACTCTCTGGGTGAGGGTAGATCTCCCCCCTCAGCAGGGTGAGGGGCATTGGTCCACAGCACTACAGTGCTGTCAGCTCTAATCAGTATGGCTGAGTGTCTGTTCTCCTGTTTCCTTGAACTTCCAGACCATGCTCTCTCTGTTCCAGCACTCTCCACTCTCACAACTCCTACAGACTCCACTCTCCAGACTGACACTCCTACAGACTGACCACTCCAACAGACACACACAGGAGCAGCCCACTAAATAGATACAGCCCTGCCCCTTATGATGTCAGCAGGACCTCCCCTCAGGCCTGCCACAGAGTCAGGGGCCTACCTCTATCACTCAAGGCAGGGCTTGGTGGGGGGAAAACCCATGATTACTACTGGCGCCTGCCCTACCCTACCAGGGCTTACTCCAGTTGGAGAAGTATAGGTAGCCCACTATTTCTTACAGGGGCTACACATATTTAACATCACTAAGACCCCATTGCATTAGACGTTAACCCCTGAGAAGCCTATCCCTAGGTTATGTGTCACTCTTAGGCAAACAGTATTAAGGACTCCTCTTTTACCCCCTACCAATTTTTCCCCCTCCCTAGGTTTGAAGCAGGGGGTCTCTAGAACTGAACCGTGTTAATTTCAGCTCCGGCGACTCCCTGCTTCAAGAGAAGCTGCCCTCCCTGACAGGTAAGTATGGAATCTCAGTGCAGTTTAAAGCTCCAGAGTCCTTCAGGCCAATAGTAACCTGTGACGTCATCCCGTGCGGCTTCCTATTGGCCCACATGACGCGGGACATTTAAACTGCACTGAGATCCCCATACTTCCCCTTAGGGAGGTATAGTATTGCTGGAAGCAGTTCAGCTCAGGAGACCCCCTGCATCAAACATCATCTCTTACTAGGGACTTAAGTGCCCAATCTGAAGCCATTTGAAATATGAAATCGATGACTATAAATCAGTTTGTAACCAGTGTAGCCCCGGTCTATTTTCAGCTCCCGAGACCCCCTGCGTTGCGTGCCGAACGGTCGCGGGTGCCGCCGGAGGCAGCAAGGGAACCGCCACCACACGGCAAAGGTGGGGGCCGGAGCAGGGAGCGCTCCGAGTCCTCAGAGCCTCAGTGGCGCACCCGGCTAGCAGGGGCCGCCATGACAGGTTGCACGCGCATGAGCATTGGTCGCGCATGCGCAGTAAGGTGTGGGGGTTGCGGCGGCCATCAGGGAATCGCACATGCGCAGGACAAGCGCGCACGCGGCCCCAATGTATCTGCAGCCTTTGCGGGACTACAGTTCCCATGAGGCTTTGGGACCAAAGACCCCAGGTGTCCCCAAGTGGCCAATGAGAGGCCAGGATTCCCTAGAGGAGGGATAGATACTTTTCGCGGGCTTAGGGCAACGTCAGTTGGAGATGGGAACAGGAAGGGGGAGGCAGGGTGTAGGGAGCAAGTGGCTCCTACACCAGGTAAGGTAATCCCCAGGTCCCAGGCAGGCCCCAATACCCAATAGGGTAGTGGGTAGTTTCTGAGGGAAGGCCCCTAAGGTAGGGACCCTGCCCTTAGGTGTGTGTCTGGTGTGGAGTCTTGTCAGTGACACAGCTGTCAGTGCTGTGTGCGCTGACAAGGAGACACTAGGTTGAGTGCAGTGCGGTTGCTGCAGGTATTAGGTTGAGCTAGTGAGAGGGGATCCGGGAGGTGAAGGAAGAGGTAGTGTGGGTGCAGGGGGTCAGTGACCCACCTGCATAGGACAGTTCTTCCCCGTAGGCCCCTAGGAGAATCCCTGAAGTCACCGTAGGTTGCAGTGCTGCAGGGAAGCCCTATAGTGCTAGGAACGTCTTCACCCTTACTGAGTACCAGTTAGGGACAAAGCACAGAGTTGCGGTTGTGGCGAGTCGTTTGGGACCAGACGGCTGGACATTGAGACCCAGGAGGCAGGCCGCTGATTCGTCTGACCCTTTGCGAAGTTGTTACCGGTCACCGCCGTGACCGGAAGGTATTATTTACATCAAGTGCACCAACACCTGTCAACAGGCGCTGATCCCGCCTTAGGCGTAACTCTTTGGGGACTCTAGTGAAGTGGCCAAAGGACTGAGCCTATACAAACATAGTACCATATATGGACACGGTGTGTGGGGCACGCGGTGAGGGGACGGAGACGTTACTCCGGATGAAAGTGGCCGAGCCACTAAGGTTATATTGCGTTATAGTATAAGGTTATGTGTGATATGTGTTATTGCTACGGTTCATTATAAAGAGGGTATTATTGCATTATAGTAAAACTGGTTGCATTCATATGTGTGTTGTTGTATTTCTTGCCCAGGGGAATCTCACATCACGGGGATCCTGGGTAAGTGGAGGCGCTGCGCTATAAGTGTTATCCCAGGCTCCCAGCGAGCGGAGGCTCAGATCTCCTGGAGCCACAGGTGTGTGCAGTTACCAGTAGTCTCTTTGGGAGCGTCAGAAAAAGGGCTAGACCAGCAAGAAAGGTTTGTATTGTATCTTGTGTGCAGTTTCCAATAGGAAAATGACATAAACCTTGATACAGTATATTTATAGGGTCTCTCCAGGGCATTTGCACACCCTGTTAATATAATTCATGAATATGCTGTTATATAGACAAGAAGACTACATCAAATCATTGTTTTTCAATTAGTTACACTATTTCAGTCAATTCATTAGCATATTATATAAATATTATCAAAACTGGCTCTCCCACTGCCAGGATAAAAATGTAACTAGACATGTATTAACCCTTTCATTGCACAAGAGCTCGGAAATGCAGTGTACTATTTGCCATTATAATGTAGGTTCTAAGTCCCAATTAGCATAGAAGGAAATTTGTTAATCAGCATGAAATGAGAATGAGAGCTAAAACACCAGGAAGGAATCATACAGTTAGTATCATTTTGATATGGCCCTTTGTATTATTATCCATTTTTGTATTACTTTAAATGAACTACCTGCATGATATAGGAACCTTGGAGGTTGTATTACTTTCCCATAATGCAATATATATATATTTTTTTTTATTATTATTATTATTTTATTTATTTTTTTGTTCTATAAAACTATGTGTTGTCTCCAGTCTCTTTTAAGTATCAGCAAACTATTTACAGGCATACCCCGCATTACCGTACGCAATGGGACCGGAGCATGTATGTAAAGCGAACATGTACTTAAAGTGAAGCACTACCTTTTTCCCACTTATCGATGTATGTACTGTACTGCAATCGTCATATACGTGCATAACTGCTATAAATAACGCATTTGTAACAGGCTCTATAGTCTTCCCGCTTGCGCACAGCTTCGGTACAGGTAGGGAGCCGGTATTGCTGTTCAGGATGTGCTGACAGGCGCATGCGTGAGCTGCCGTTTGCCTATTGGGCGATATGTCCTTACTCGCGAGTGTACTTAAAGTGAGTGTCCTTAAACCTGGGTATGCCTGTATTCATTATATAAAAAATTGTGATCCTTATATTCAACATCTCCACCTGTGTCAGCTAAGGCCTAGGACATAGTGGAATAAGCGTCGCTGAGGCGGGCTGAGCCACGCTGAACAGATGCACAAAGCCCCTGCATCTGTAATCAGCGCGGCTATAGTTTCTCCCTCCGCATGTGTGCTGATGCGTGCGGAGGCTGAGAAAATCAGAAGAGACAGGCAAGTTTGAAATTTTGCCGCTTGGGGGAGCAGAGGAGCGGTCACGTGACCGCTCCCATCCAATGGGGCTGCAGCCGGCATTTTACCTACTTGTCGGTGAGATAGCAGAGCCACCAGACCAGACAGAGTAGAGGCAGCACAGAGGTGTGTGTGTGTCAGTGTGTGTGTGTGGTGTGGTGTCGTTGTGTGTGTGTTGTGTGTGTTGTGTGTGGTGTGTGTGTGTGGTGTGTGTGGAGTGTGTGGTGTGTGTGTGTGTGTGTGTGTCACTGTGTTTGTTGTCACGTGTGGGTGTGTGTTGTGTCACTGTGTGTGTGTCACTGTGTGTGTTCACTGTGTGTGTGTGTTGTGTGTAATGTGTGTGTGTCACTGTGTGGTGTGTGTGTGTGTGTGTGTGGGTGTGTGTGTTGTGGGTGTTGTGTGTGGGTGTGTGTGTGTGTGTGTGTGTGTGTGTGTGTGGGTGTGTGGTGGGTGTGGTGTGGGTGTGTGTGTGTGTGTGTGTGTGTGTGTGTGTCACTGGTGTGGTGTGTCACTGTGTGTGTGTGTCACTGTGTGTGTGTGTCACTGTGTGTGTGTGTGTGTGTGTGTGTGTGTGTGTGTGTGTGTGTGTGTGTGGGTGTGTGTGTGTGTGTGGTGTGTGTGTGTGTGTGTGGTGTGTGTGTGTGTGTGGTTGTGTGTGTGTGTGGTGTCCTGGTGGTGTGTGTGGTGTGTCACTGTGTGTGGTGTGCGTGTGCGTGTGCGTGTGCGTGTGTGTGTGGGTGTGTGTGTGGTATGTGGGGTGTGTGTGGTGTGTGTCATTGTGTGTGTCATGTGTGTGTGGTGTCCTGCGTGTGCTGGTGTCACTGCGGTGCCTGTGTGTTGTGTGTCACTGTGTGTGTGTCACTGTGTGGTGTGTCACTGTGTGTGTGTGTGTGTTGTGTCACGTGTGTGTATGGGTGTGTGTATGGTGTCACTGTGTGTGTGTGTGTGTCACTGGTGTGTGTGTGTCAGTGTGTGTGGTGTGTGTGGGTGTGTGTGTGTGGTGTGTGTGTGTGTGTGTGTGGTGTGTGTGGTGTGTGTGTGTGTGTGTGTGTGATGTGTGTGTGTGTGTGTGTGTGTGTGTGTGTGTCAGTCACTGTGTGGGGTGTCACTGTGTGTGTCACTGTGTGTGGTGTGTCCACTGTGTCACTGTGTGTTGATGTGTGTGTTGGTGTGTTTGTGGTGTAGTGTGTGTGTGTCAGTGTGTGTGATTGTAGGTGGTGTGGTGTGTGTGTGTGTGTGTGTGTGTGTGTGTGTGTGTGTGTGTTATAATCAAAGTTGCACAATGTTAATAAATAATTTATTCTCACGTCTTTTTTTTTTTTTTAATTATATATAGAATGCACACACACATATACACACACACAGGTTCCCCAGTGACACACAAACACACAGACCACTTCAAAGTGACACACACAGTTACCCAATGACACACACACACACACACACTGACAGCTACCAAGTGACACACAGACACAGTGATACCCGCCTCACAAGCGCGCTTGCTGTCTCCTCTGCCAGGACAGCAAAAAGCTCCTCGTAGAGCGAGCGGCAGCAAGCAAGAGCGAGCAGCAGCACCACCAAATTCTTTACTATGTCCCAGGCCTTTGTCATCTCAGTGCTGCACAGGGCTTGTTCTGTAGCTCAGAGCTCTGCACTGTTTTGCTGCCTCCCCAGCAATGAGGAACTGCAGCAGGATCAGCACCAGCAGGATCAGGAGCAGCAGCAACAGGAATGGCACTAGCAGCACTCCTCCTCCTCCTCCATGTAACTGTATACTGACACAGCCCAGGCACACAGGACATGCTGGGTTGGCCAGGACAGCATTTGATAAAAGTCAGGTCCCAATCTAAATGAATTGTAAACCTCAAGGCGTCAGTCTGAGGCTTCAATGTGCAGCCCAACATGTTTCACACTAATGAAAAGAAACAGAGACTAATGAGATTTTAATTGTTGGAAAACGCCTATACGTGAACTCACAACCAAGACCTGTGCTTTGACACCCAGTCATATCCACAGGCACCTGTTTGTTCTTAGTGCTGGGACAGACCCTGTCATGTAGGATTGTAAAGAGTTAAATCCACACAGTCACACAAGTCCCTGTATATAAGGATGATCGTTACACTGAAAAGTGCTTATTGTGTGACACTTATCTGAAAGCTGATAAAACCCAAATATTAAGTGTTGGCAATAATATATTTTGTACTATGGCAATGCCATACTAATTAAGTCTGAAATAGTATACTATATTTTTGGAGATAGATAGATAGATAGATAGATAGACACACATTATTTAAGTTATGGTGGGTGAAAAAGACGACAAAAACCTCCTTGGTATATAGCCAATAAAGAATATCACATTTTAGACAGGTCTGCAACCCTGCCTTTCACCATTATCACCTAGCATACGGTGCTACCACTGCAGCAATGGATTCTGGGAAATGACTAGTAAATGGGAACACAATGTGTCACCTTTTGCTTGAAATCCATTTTTACATGGAACCCTTATAAGCAAATGCTCGCTGTTCACACAGCTTTTAAGCACAGCATGGGATTAGATGTGCACCACCTGCTATTGAAGGTCAGCATTTGAGAAGCTGGAAAATGAATCTAAAATGATTAAGTCTTGGAGACGGCATAGACATTGTGTTTGAAATGCAATGGTAAACTGGGAGTATGGAGCACCAATTTCTTGCTTACATGTCCACTTTTATCCATGAAAACAGGGGATCTGTGATCAATGTTACTACTTCGATCTGCTAGTCGGCATTCCATGTCCAGGGAAGTATTTCCCTACCTACTGCTAACACCATAATAGGGAAGGTGGGCGTCTGAATTTTGTTACCATTCTCACAATACTACCATTGCAGCCCCGATGTACAGTGACAAGAGGGGCTCCAGTTTTAGGCTCATGGTGGCCCAGATCCACGAATGGTGCCAAGCTCTAGCATACCTTTACTTCCATTCATATCAGTGGCAGAGTGTCTGTCCTGTGGCCAAGTACAGAGTCTTATGTGTGGGGCACCGAAGGCTTCAATAGGTATTATCGGACCAAAATGGCCTGAATGGCCACTGAGACATTTATTGGATTTTGCCCTTAATATATGTATACATATTGTTGACATACTGTATTAAGTCAGATTTATATCTAAGGTAGGTCTGAAAATATTATTACCGAAATTGTAATTTAAGATAGATAGATAGATAGATAGATAGATAGATAGATAGATAGATAGATAGAGGGGGGGGGGCAGCTGCTGTGACCTTTCTTACAAAAATCTGTTACAATTCAGGCCTGACTGCTACAGTTTTACAAATGTTGCCATTAATCTTTCCCCAGAGAGATACTAGCACCTAAAAAAAATAAAAAGTAGCCCGCATTGTGTGTTTTTTGTTGCACCACCTGCTATTGAAGGTCAGCATTTGAGAAGCTGGAAAATGAATCTAAAATGATTAAGTCTTGGAGACGGCATAGACATTGTGTTTGAAATGCAATGGTAAACTGGGAGTATGGAGCACCAATTTCTTGCTTACATGTCCACTTTTATCCATGAAAACAGGGGATCTGTGATCAATGTTACTACTTCGATCTGCTAGTCGGCATTCCATGTCCAGGGAAGTATTTCCCTACCTACTGCTAACACCATAATAGGGAAGGTGGGCGTCTGAATTTTGTTACCATTCTCACAATACTACCATTGCAGCCCCGATGTACAGTGACAAGAGGGGCTCCAGTTTTAGGCTCATGGTGGCCCAGATCCACGAATGGTGCCAAGCTCTAGCATACCTTTACTTCCATTCATATCAGTGGCAGAGTGTCTGTCCTGTGGCCAAGTACAGAGTCTTATGTGTGGGGCACCGAAGGCTTCAATAGGTATTATCGGACCAAAATGGCCTGAATGGCCACTGAGACATTTATTGGATTTTGCCCTTAATATATGTATACATATTGTTGACATACTGTATTAAGTCAGATTTATATCTAAGGTAGGTCTGAAAATATTATTACCGAAATTGTAATTTAAGATAGATAGATAGATAGATAGATAGATAGATAGATAGATAGATAGATAGATAGATAGATAGATAGATAGATAGATGATAGATAGATAGATAGATAGATAGATAGATAGATAGATAGATAGATAGATAGATAGATAGATAGATAGATAGATAGATAGATAGATAGATAGATAGATAGATAGATAGACAACGTAGAGAAAAAGTTTATGAACCTCAATGATAATTACGGAAATTCCGTAGTTTTTCCATGATAACCTTCTTGAATCAAAACCAGTCTTTTCTTAAATATCCAATGTGGTTTATATTAACCAATTCCATGTCTTTTGAAACAATATGATGTATGAACTAGACAAAAAAATGAGTAATTAAGACCCAAGGCATGTGCAAAAGTAAGTGAACCCTTGGTTTTATCAGCTAAATTAAAGGGGATAATTATAATCAGGTGTTTAAATAGGTAGATCTTCAGGTGTGAGTTTGGGAGGCCCCACCCTATATAAAGATCAGAAACTTTGTGAGTTTGGTCTTCACCAAACAGGTGTGCGGGAACACGTGGTCCCACAATCAAAAGAAATTCTAGAGGAGAATGTCAGGCCATCCATCTCTGAGCTGAAGTTAAAGTGGGGCATGCAACTAGACAATGATCCTAAACATACAAGCAGATCTGCAAAAGAATGGCTGCAGAAGAAGAAATTCTGCATTTTAGAATGACCTAGTCAATGTTCGGACCCATCGAAATGTTGTGGCAGAAGCTGAAGCGAGCTGTCCATGCAAGGAAGCCCTCAAATGTCACTGAGTTCAAGCAGTTCTGTCAGGAGGTATGGGCCAAAATTCCTCAATACCGATATGTGAGAGACTGACCAGCAGTTACAGGAAAGAGTTAGGCCTGGTCCCCGCTGACTACTGCAGCGCCCGCTGTTGGGGATGCTGCAGGGACAATAGCCGCTGCACAATGGGACCGGGCCCGCTGCGAGGGGGGGGCGCTGCGCTCTGCCGAATGTGACTCCTGCTCGCAAGAGAATTGTGATCAGGAGTTGCGACGGAGCGCTAAGCCACGCCCCCCGGCGGTTCAGCCAATGAGGGCGAACCTGCCGGGTGATGTCACGGCCGCCCCCCTCCCCCGTCATGCCCTGCAGCTCCCTTCAGACTGGGGAATCGGCTGCACGCGCCACCAGTCTCGCGGGCGCGCGTGCAGCGGAGGTACTGGGTCCTCAGTCTTAGTTGAAGTCATTGCTGCTCAAGAGGGCGCCACCAGGTACTGAATGTAAAGGTTCACATACTTTTTCACAACACGGATATTGAATGTTGAATCATTTGTGGATAAATAAATGTCGAAAAAGTATCATGTTTTTGTGTCATTTGTTGGTCAGGTTATCTTTATCTTTTATTAGGACATCGATTAAGATCTAATTACATTTTAGGTTTGAAATATGTGAAAATCCTAAGAGGTTCACAAACTTTTTCTCGCCACTGTATATAACGTGTGTATATGTGTATTGTGCTGCAGAATATGTCCCCCCCCCCCCCATGAACACATGACAATAATACTGAGCGCTTGTATTAGCATTCTAAGTGTTATTACAGATCGTGCCATGCTGAGTATCTTGCACGGCTCCAAGGGGAAGCAGAGTACATCAGAGAAGATGCCAGCCCAGCACTTAAGCTGCCAGCGTGCGTCTGTGTTTATTTGTGTGAGAGACACTTCATATGAGAAGACTGAGGAGTGTTTACAGTAAAGGAAATCCCTCCGATATTAAGTGACTAATAAGATCACTCATTTGGAAGGCCGGCGGCCAAAGGAAGAGATGATCACAGGGTCCCATCCACATATTAACAACATGCCGTTAAAGAATTAGCCCAAATCACTGTCTCTAAAACTCAACATTGTCTAATCATTATATATAGTTAGGGATTCCCGTTTTCTGCGTTAATTTTTTTCGGAAAATCTGTGTATATTTATTTATTTTCCGGTTTTTTCATTTTATTGAAAAAAAATCTGTGTTAACAATTTTTTTTTTTTTAATATGCATTTGAATTTGGTGTTTATCGATGCACTTTTGTGTCATTTCTATACTCCCTAGTGATGTCTTTGTTTCTACCTGTGGACAGGTCACAGGTCATTTCCTGTGTTTATCGGTTGTTGGTGGGGTTTGGGGGGGTTTGGGGGGGTGTGGGGGGTTCAGTTAAAAACGGAATCAAATAAACAATAAAATCTGGCATATAGTTTACATGGAAAATCTTTCATCTTATCTGAATGGCTCCACCTTGCAATTCTCGGAGACTTGGGCCCCTTGGTTCCGACACGCAGGTATATCCGCATATCTAGATTAAAATACTATGAACATTGTGATTTATGTTGTATCTAAACTGATGCTCACTATATTATATATGTACAAATGCTGTTCCCGTCCCCTCTTTCCTAATCCTTCCCCAAATGTGATACTTCAAGATTATATGTACCAATGTTCTCCCCCCCCCCCCCACTATTTCTTTTATGTACCCCCTCCATCTATTCGTATAAAATTATCAATAAAAGCTTAAGTAATAAAAAAAAAAACGGAATCCCGGTATCATTGATAAACCATAAATTATATGGATATTCCAGAATTGTTCCAGTAATAACTGTCCGAGATATACATAATACCAGAACTATGTGTGGCATTAATAGTGGTGGCAGAAGTGGGATTCACATGCAAATCAACCAGATCAATGAAAAGAGTCTGTAAAGAAGTAATTCAAACAATTAAACCCTTCCCTTTGCCGCATGTTGCTGGTCTCCATCTGGCACTCAAGGATATACATTTATGAAAAGCCCACCTATGGAAAGCTTGTTTATCTTATTTCCTACATAGGTTGCAGACCAGGGGTGGACAAGCTGCGGCCCATGGTGGCATTTGGAAAGGGCACTCGCGATGAAAGAGCAAAAAAAAAAGAAAAATCAAACGAAAAAATCAACTTATGAATGTTAACATACATTTTGAAACTGGACCCCATTTTAATAACTTCTTGAACAATTAAAAAAACATTAAAATAAATCAAATAAATTTAAATCATTACATTCAAATGAAATGTAAATTGTTCCCCATATTGGTTTTGTGAGCAGACGTTTTCGGCAATGAACATTTGTTAAAAATAAGTGCGGATCTGTAGTGACAGGCGCTCACGTGGGCGCCGTCTCAGTCTCTTATCACTATTGGAAATCAATCCTAATATTGAGAAACTGTTATCTGAAATGCAAGTTTAGAAATCACATTGAGACATTGTACATTCAGAGTCCTCTTTTTCTTATTTATTATGATTTTACGTTTTTTCTTCTCTTCTCAATAACATTTTGTGTAACATTTTAATATTTTTGTTATCCATGTCCATTCATTATTTCGTTTAGGTTTAAGCTACTCATTTAAACCGGATGTAGGGGGCAGTGGGACAGCGGCCCACCCAGAAATTGGGGCCCATTTATTGGCCGGCCTGAAAAAAAGGTTGACCACCCCTGTTGTAGACTGTAGTCAGAAAGATTTAACCCAACTTGGCTTTGGAGGACTTTATAAGTTGTTTCTGTATCATGTCCTAGATCTACAGTTAAAGTTGTGCAAAAATAAGCGAGTGCTTCAATGATTTATTTATTATTTAATTATAAAATATTTCACCAGGATAAAAACATTGAGCGTTACCTTTCGTTTTTACGTATGTCCTGGGCACAAAATAAAGACGGTTAAATCAATAGTAGGTAACTAAGAATATATATATAGACAAGCTTTCGAGAGCAAGATTTTCTCCCTCAGTATTCTCCAAATTAAAAAAAACTATCCCCTGAAGTGACAGCAAGAAAATGGGAACAAAATGATGACTTAGTTGCAAATTTGGATCCATCCTATTATAAAATGTGTGTGCCAGTCAGTTGGATGACTTCTAACCCTCCTAGTACCAACCACTCTGAGGAAAATAGCTTCAATTACTGATCAATTACAGGGGTTGAAAATTCCTCACTAATCTCCAAAGTCATTAAATACTATTACACTGGGGGGTAATTAACATTAACGATGAATTAACAACTTCACTGATTAGTGAATAAGACACTAGATACTGGATGCTAAAGTCTCCCGGCTGTAAAACCAGTGGAAAGCAATTACACCAGATTTATCAATAGAAAAAAAACGTAAAGGGTTCCGTGTACTAACACGGCCTTCGTAACAAAACAAAAAAACATTGTGTCAAGAACGTAGTGGTAGAAAGTAGAACTAACCCTAATAAAAAATGTTGTGGTATTTATGTTACTTGTTACAAGTGACACGTAGATCAGTGTCTGACGCATTTCGTTGTGTCACACGCCTGCTTGATACATGGCTAGTTTCAAATCGAGCGCTGACGCAACGTGAAAATATTTCATATAACCATGTTTATTGTTAATTGAACACATTGCATTGCTTCCTCCTTTACAAGGGGCAGCGAATATTTAGATACAGACAAATAGTTTTATTACAGCATATATAATTTATTGTTTTTTGTCACAATGCATATAACTAGCATTAATAAGCATCTAATTTTATTTTAAAATATTTTATTATAGCCATACTATGAACATAGATCAATTAGATCAATTGTATAATAAAACATCCATGCTGCATCAACAACTTATTCCATGATGCATAGCCATTTAAGCCCTTCTAACTATGTGCCCATAATTTAAACTGCACGTGTAGGCTTTACACCAGGACAGGAAAAATAGGCTAAAGCGGTCCAATGCCAGGAATAAAAGAATAATGCAAGCCAAACCACTAATCCAAGGTATAAGAAATGAGTAATGGTATTAGTACATAATAACCACTAGTATGGGTACTATCCTCCTGAAGACAGGTGGTAGATGGTACAAGTCCACCCACCATCAGTCTCATTGGCAGGTTCCCCTGAAATATAAACAATACTCACAAATCCTAGGAGTGGTAGGCAGGCTGTGCAGCTTCCAATATTATAGTAAGCAGGAATAAATGGAGAACAAAGCGCACAAGCAAAAACGGAGCAGGAAGGACCCGGAATCAAAAATAAATTAAAAGGGCACTTTAATGTGACAAAAGACCCATCCAACGCGTTTCGAACGTCACTGCGTTCTTTTTCAAGGACAAACTTGGTGTTGCATCTTGAATCTGTTTCTACTAGATTTTTGACGCATGTATAAAATAATATCAGCAAATATGTACATCTGTGCGTCACAGACATCACTGCTG
The DNA here is from genome assembly GCA_036426205.1 of Ascaphus truei. Taxonomy (NCBI): domain Eukaryota; kingdom Metazoa; phylum Chordata; class Amphibia; order Anura; family Ascaphidae; genus Ascaphus; species Ascaphus truei. Next base: position 234,678,770 of record CM071570.1, on the reverse strand, counting down.
CACCACTTCTTCTAACACCTGTTTGCACAGATGTGTCTGACTAAAAAACATTCCTGCTGCTGACTGCGCACAAAGGCGCACACGCCACAAATATACTTGTGGGTATTTTTTAGTACATTTAATGACAAATATTCCATTAGCAACACTATGTACATAGCCCCAGATAGCTTTCTGTGGCATTCCTTCTATCCCATGCTCCTTTGTGATATGGTGCTTTTGTTGCTCTGGTTTTGTCCCGGTGTGGCAGCCAGGAGACGTTACTATGTGCACCCCACAGACTATTAGCAGACATACTTATAAGACTGAGATCTCAATGGGGATTTTTGCTTCGGAGTTATACCACTTTTGCCTTGATACATATGCACCAAAGTACCTCCCCATTTAAAATATTTTAGCAATTAATGTCACAGCAATTTCAAAACAACGCAAGAGCTTCTCCAGTTATCCTTTTCTTGAGTGCCACTATGGAAAGATAGGTAAAGGATATTTGGGGGGGGGAGATTCACTAAGATCGTCTGTGGGTGACGCACCAGATCTGCCGCTAATTAAAAAAAATTAGAGCAAAAAAAGTGGCCCCATATTTATCCAAACAAACAATGCCACCATAGCCAATGAGACATTTTCCTTCATAAATGTGGTTATGCCCCAGGTATGCAGCTGGTAGTCAAAGGGGTTTATCTATCAATAATCTTATTATTACAGCTGCAAATCTGGGGGTACAATTGAGCAAAAAAAAAAAAACCATACAAACTTATCAAAGGAAAAGAATCCCATTGGTTCCAATGGGAGGGGGGGGCATGTTTTATTGTCCCAGTTTGGCAGATGGAGATTGGTTAGTAAGTAACCCCCTTTGATACCTAATCCCTTAGTTTGTTTCAATGCTGTAAGGGGTTAATGGGTCCTGTAAGCATGTTATGGTGCTCTGAGCACAGCTAAGACTTCCATACAGAATAAGAACGATGGAAACTCCAGCCAACTTGAACTCAATCCAATGAGCCTGTCAGGAGGCTCTTCCCCCAGCTTGATGGCTTCTTCCTGCCTTCTTTCCTCTCTGCCTTCTATCCAGAAGAGGGCTATGGAAGGGAGCTGGGTCTCCCCGGGCTCTGACCCCAGCGCCTGAGTGTCTGGGCAGCAGGAGGAGACAACCCGGCGTCCTCCCCAACTCTGCCCCCAGTCAGCATCTATTTACTAACTACTGTCACCACACACCACATTAATATGGCAATGACAGCAATCAGGACATTTGCCATCAATCAGGTCCAGGCAGAGTGATCACCGGCTGTATGTACAGGGGAGAAGATCCAGGCCAAGCAGTGAACAGAGGGGGGGGGGGGGGGGGGGTGTATTCCAGATAATGCCGAGTAATATTAACTACAACTAAAGTGTTAAATATAGGTGTATGTTACTGTCTATTTATTTGTACTTGAAGGTATATTAATATATTTACAGATGGGCTAGAGATATAGATTTAGTCCACTATCTCATTATACATTTCATTGCACTATTTGAGTACCAGGTTTAAGCAGTGGTAAAGAAGGTGGGGAAAGTGGAAATCTAATTTTCCTGGGAGTGGGAGACACTTAGAAGCAATAATCAATGCATAATTATACAATATATAAACTACAGACTGCTGTTAGAAATCTGGTAAGTATATGTTTTATATATATATATATAATAATACTGAGTTAAGTTATGGTGAGTAGAAAAAGTGACAAAAACCCTCCACGGGAAATTAACATACAGCTACAGGTGTGTGTGTTGTGTGGGTGTGTGGTGGTGTGTGTGGGTGTGGGGTGGTGGTGTGTGTGTGTGCTGTGTGGGGGTGTATATATATATTATATATCTATATATGAGAGAGAGAGAGAGAGAGAGAGAGAGAGAGAGAGAGAGAGAGAGAGAGAGAGAGAGAGAGAATGAGAATTCTAGCATTCACAGGACTTTAGATTGTGATGAAGAATGTTTAATTAGAAAATGTTCAACGTTTGGGTTCGCACTTGGGACCTTGTCCATTCCTGTGAGTGCTAGCACATTCTTTATTATTTATTATTTATATATCTATATATATATAAAATGGTGTTTATTGACTAACTATTCATACAAATTTCACTTTTTACAATTTAATAAAGAATAAAGAATGTTGCTAGCACTCACAGGAATGGACAAGGTCCCAAGTGCGAACCCAAACTGAACATTATATATTATATATTATATATCTTAGATATAGATATTACATATACACACACACACACACACACACACACACACTATAATGGTGTTTATTGCCTAACTTCCCATACAAATTGTAGTCTTAACTACATTTTTATTTGATAGTGATTAGAAAGACCATATTTTCATTGATCAAAATATTTTAGGGTGTCCTAGGAAAAGTGTTTATTATGTGAAAAATATCCCTATTTTTATTTATCCGTCTACTTGTAACAATGTTGATAGAAAATAATGCCACTGATATATTGTCACTCCGCACCCCTCCTTTACACAATATTATTTAGACAGTGAAACTGATATTTAGTAAATGATGATATTGTGTTATTGTATCAATCCAAAGCATGTCCTTTGGAAAACGGAATTCGCTCTTTCCAACTAACTGTATGTATAGTTAAATTGTCCACTTTCCAGACTATGGATAAAGCTGATTTATCTGCCTCTTATATTCGCACCATCAAGGTTACTGCAGATATGAGCTGTTCCTGGGAATTAGCAGAGAGACCTCGGAGGAAAGACTTGCATTATCTGTTCAGAATTCAACCAGGCTACTTCTCATTTTTAGCGTGGCTTTAACACTGCAGTATTTGTGGCACTGCCTCTTTGTGTTAAAGCAATAGGCAGCACTATATGGTGAGAAGTTGGGGATGGGGTTAATACACAGAATATACTGGTATATCATATCATAGCAACAAGAATATGAATATCTCTTTCATTTGTTTGAAGTAAGCTTCGAGTTTCTGCACAGTTGGGGGTGTATGTACCTGTATCCAGTGTAGGTTATATTGCAAATGTCTATGCTGTCAGTGTACATTTAGATTGTAAATCTTCAGATATACTAATGTTTCCATGTTGTGTGTCACTGTATCTGTATGCATAGGATCATCTGTTGTATAGGATTATATTGTAAAGTGATGAGTACAAAGTGTTGTATGGTTGAATCGCGTGTGTGTGTGCTCCTAACAAAGCATCACTTTTTACTATAATTTACCATAACCTAATATATATATATATACATATATACATACATACATACATACATACACACATACACACATACACACATACACACATACACACATACACACACACATACACACACACACACACACACACATATACAGTTGGGAGACCCTCAGCAGGTCTTTCTATCCTTGTGTTATCTCAATTTAAGTTAAATCCATATCCATAATGGTATCCCCAAAGGTACTCAGCACTGCATCTCCTGCTATTTTCCTTAAAAGTAACGAATTGGTACATTTTAAGGGATGTCTGGTTTACTTAGATTGTAAGCTCTTCAGGGCAGAGACTCATGTTTCCCAATGTTACGTTGATGTCTCAAGCTCTTATTCCAATGATGGGTGATATTATTATGTCACATGTGTTACAGTTGTGAAGCTATGTACTGAAATAGTGCTATCTAAATAAAGATATACATACATACATATGCAAATCATATGCAAAACATATGCAAATCATATGGTAATGAGCAGTTTACCTAACAACACAGATCCTCAAACCTCTGTTACTGTTAGCACTTGGTAATAATACTACAATATTTAGTACCTTCCAAACTGCTCTCACTCCCACCCAGACCCTGATTAGCACTGCGTTATTTCCTGGAACAGCCTAAAAGTTAACTTAACCCTTTCATTACAAAAAGTTACATGTGCCATAAAAAGATGTATATCATTGATCCTAGAGATGTCTGAAATATTTCATAAACTATAGTATGTTTTTTAGTTATTAATGTTGGTATGTTTTTTAGTTATTAATGTATGGTATGTTTTTGCGAGCTAATATAGTATAATCATGTAATAATAACTGTGTAAAGTAGAGGTGTATAATAATGTATGTCTATACATACCTCAACAATATAAATTCATATTTCATTTTTATTAGTGCACAATTCAAATAAATGAAGGTTGTCCTTTTATTTTTATTGTACATGAATACAAAATCCACATTAATTAATATTGTTGAGATATGTATGGATATACATTATTGTACACCTATACTTTATACAGTCATTATAACATTATATACCATATAATTGAGTGAAAAAAGTTAATAAGTGTATAAAGGATACATTTCTCAATTTTATTAGAACAAGATTTGCATTAGCTTTTGGTGCATGAAAATCTCTATTAAAAGCGTGCTTAATATAACGTGCCTTAATGTGTGACTAATTTGCATGCGCAGCGCATTAGAGAACGTGTCTCTGAGACATGTTAATCGCCATTAATAGCTCTGCTACTATTACTAAGGGCCGTTCTATACTGTGTGCGGCTGCGCGTGTGTGCGTGCCTTTCGTGTGTATGCTGTGTATGCTGTGAGTGAAGGTACTGTGTGTGTATGTGTGTATATATGTGTATGTGTATGTGTATGTGTATGTGTATGTGTGTGTGTGTGTAGGTGTCTGTAGAGATTGTGAGTTATGTATTAAATAATATTTTTTAAATAAAAAAATGTAATAAAAATAATTTTTATTTATTTAACTTTGACACACACACACATACACACACATACACGCACACAAACAAACATACACATACATACATTACAGCGCCGGTAGCGGCGCAAAATCATTAATTTCCTCATCTTCTCCCTCTTCGGTCCGCTCACAGCTCCCCCGCGCCCGCACTATAGAACCAGCCTAACGTTATTTTTCTCGTTAGCTTTGAGGTTCCCCATTAAAATAATGTGCCGTGCCTATTTAGAGAACCTTATTGGCTAGAAATTAACGACCTTTTGAGGATCTACCCCAGTGGTCACCAAACGTTTCAGTACTACGGGCACATCTTATATTCTACACATTTTCGCGGGCGAAAAAGATTTAAAAAAAATGTATCTATATTTTATAAATGAAGGAATAAGTTTTATTTGGATCTTTTGGGGGTAATCAGCATGATATGATTCAAGAACAAAAGAGAAATGTGACAATTACAGAGAAAGGACGCCATGCTTACACTGGGAAATGATATATAATGAGCAAAAATATGTATATTTCAAGTTGCTGTGAGCCGGATAAAATCTTGTGGTGGGCCGGATAAAATCTTGTGGTGGGCCGGATAAAATCTTGTGGTGGGCCGGATAAAATCTTGTGGTGGGGGCAGCGCATACAATCTCTTGTTGGTAGTACCCCTGGATAAATCTTGTGGTGGGCCGGATGTGGCCCCCGGGCCGTAGTTTGGGGACCCCTGATCTACCCCATACATTTATGCATTGACCACTTTTAGTGTGACTGCTAAATAAGTGTGTGTGTGTGTGTGTGTGTGTGTGTGGTGTGTGTGTGTGTGTGTGTTGTGTTTGTGTGTGGTGTTTGTCGTGTTGTGTGTGTGGGTGTGTGTGTGTTTATGTGTGGTGTTGTGTGTGTGTGTGCGTATGTATATCTTTATTTGTTAAGCGTCATCCGGTACGAAGCGCTTTACAATCTCACATGGCAAAATTTATTCACAATGGGAATATGTGCTTTCAGACAAAAACAATAGAAACGGAGTTCCTGTCCCAGAGCTTGCAATCTATATATGGTATTGTATGTCTTATTTATATAGCGCATTTCTGTACATAGCCTTCACGTAGTATACAAATGGTAATCAAAAATATATATAATATTTTTGATTATTATTAGCTACTTATTCTGCACTCTATATTATTATTTGGGTGCAAGGTAATGATAGCAGGATTGTTTGGTCATCTTTAGAAAGTCCCGAAATTTGGAAATAGGGGCTTGTTGCTGGTGTTGATATATGGTTCCAACTCCAGGTGACATGTATATGAGTAGGGAGCTGGGGTCTGATATCAGGGTATTCATTTACCACCACATGTGCTTGATTTGAAATCCATCACTGGGAGAGTTGAGACTACTTTGGCATAGTTCATCTTGTTAGTTTTGCATGTGGGGTTATTTAAGAGGGTTGTCCGAGTAACAGATGTGACTTTGTTTGGGAAAGTGTCTCTGAGAGTTGTGACATTACAATGAGATATATGTAAGGATTCTGTAACTGTTCCATTCAAAGTCATTGTCGTGCATAAAGCCTCCCCCACCCTCCTCCTCACGATCAGAGACTCCTGGGACCTGCCTCTATCACACTGGGCACACACTGCCCTATACTGTACATTCAATTGTTGTGTTTTGTCACTGGACTCCTTACTTTTATGTATATAATTCATGTATGACATGCTCTCTCTCCACACAACCGTTTCCTGTTTCTAATGCTTTTATTACAACAAGAAAATATATTCTGAAGCTCTCCCCCCTCTCCCTCTCCCTCTCCCTCTCCCCTCTCCTCCCTCCCCTTCCCTCTCCCTCTCCATCCTCTCTCCACATCCTCCCAACTCTCGCTCCTCAACCCATCTCTCCCACTCCGCCCTACTAATACTTCGCGTCTCGATCATCAACTTGTTTCTGTGGGTCATAGCTTTATTCTCGAGTGCTCTCCTAACCCTCCTCCTCCCTCCTCCTCTCCTTTCTGCCTTTCCTTCATCCCTTAGCATAACTTCTTACTCGAAGGCAGACCCCCGAACGGACCGGTTCGCTAGCGGTCGAATTCAGACAAGTTCTAACTGATCTCCCCTTTCTCTTTCTTTCCGTTACCCCTTTATATAGAGACAGAGAGAACGGAAAATAGGACAGGAACTCCAAATACACTTTATCATCTCTACTTCTTCGGCTTGCACTAGTGTGAGCTGAAAAGTTGAGACTGCAGTAATAAATAAACAGCTTTTTGTATTTGGCGTTCCTGTCCTTGTTTGTGATACTTTAATGGTGTTCTATCTGACTCTGCACGGTGTAACACCCAGCCACATTGTGAGTGACATATATACAGCAAAAAAAGATCACTTGTGAGCACATTCACATGTCTAAGACATGGATGTGATGTGTTGTATGTGGTGGTGTTGTGTATTATTATATTATAGTGTCCGACAAACTTTACATTTGCTCGCCCCGGGCGAGTGGATTTAACCCCCGGGCGAGTAAATATTGGCCCAAGCAAGCACACGTTTGGTACTAGGTGGCGAGTAGTATTTTTTGGTGATTGGCATAGTAGATATGGATCAATGTCATAATTTATGAATAGATATGTTATTAATTTATATATAATATATATATATATTATATAAACTATTAATAAACTAGCTCCTCTCTCTCCTTCCCACCCTCCCTCTCTCCTCCTCTCTCTTCCTCTCTCTCTCTCTCTCTCTCTCAATCTCTCTACACTCTCTCTCTCTACTCAGTCTCTCTCTCTCTCTCTTCTCTCTCCGCTCTCTCTCTCTTCTCTCTGTTCTCTCCCTCCCCCTCCATCGCAGCACACCAGGTGTGTCTCTCTGTCTGTCTTGCTGTTACTGTTAAGCTCTGAAAGTTGATCATGTATTCTCCTTTGACTTCACCTATCACACTTTTCATTTCTTTCTTAGATTTTTCTACGGCTCCCGGTCAGATTATCGTAATTAGCCACATTAATTAATAAATTAATCCATTCATTAATTTGGTGTCAAAAGTGTCATTATCAAACAGATATATTCTAACTAAAGATGGAGTGTAAATAAATCCCCAATTAACCCACGTAAATGTGCCTTACTGTTGTGTATCCGAAAATAAGCTTCCGTAATCATTCTAAGGTTATATCTCTAAAAACAAATTGAGATAATTTCATGAATTTGTCCATTGTAACAAGACAATTTCTTAAGGAAATATATAGACAAATTGAGCACCACCATTGTTTGTTAAAAAAATAAAATATTTAGACATAAACATAGCTACTAACGTATTCTGTTTCTTTTAAATAAAATAAAATATGTTCTTTTATTAGTACAACTATTTAATTGGCGTTCATGTCGGTCTTGTGCACCATTAATACAATTCACAGTGAAATAAACAGTATTATGTGTAAGCAACAAAATAAAATACGCATATAGATAAACATACAGGAATATGTGATGGTAATTAGACAATTCCCTCTTTACAGTGTGTACAGAAAGTATATAGTGTGGGTTTATAATGTATATACTAGTCCTTCAATAATTTGTTTCTCTGAACAGTTTCTGGACAATGTCTGAGCAGAATTTTGGCAGCTGAAGCAATTCCAAGTAGTTGAAACAGAGCAACTAATGAATTATTACAGTGCAAAAACACCTTTAAATGGACATGTGATGTACAACACATTTGAGTATCAACATATATTAACTTTTTCAAGCTAAAAAACAAATAGAGAAAACATCAGCCTTAGATGTATCACAGAATACATTTTTTAAAGCAAATACGTGTGGTGTTATATGTAATGTATTTATTGAATTATTATTTGTTATTTTTTTTTTTAATGATTATTATTATTATTTTTGACATCAGAATTGTACCAGTTTTATGTCAACCTTGATTATTTAAACGCCCAAATGAGCGTTTTAAACACCATCAGAACGACATCTGTGAAAGGTGAAAATAGAACAGGTTGGAAGTCGATTCGTGAGTTAATTGCAACATTGAAAACTGTCAAAGGGGATTACCACTGTTAAATTAATTTGTAAGGCGATCATTTAAAATGCTGCAGCAATGATGTGATACTATTATGTTATCACTAATTATACAACCAAAGTGTCTGATGGGATTTGATGGGATCACGTTACTTTCAAGCAAAGAATTGCAATGCGTTGCTGGCCTACCTAGCAGTGAAGGGTTAATATATATGCATTTATTATAATGGATCATCTCTATCTCATAATAGCTTTTATATTCTCCTGTTTCGCTGGTATAAGGTACTTCTCTATACTGATCAATGGAATGTAATACATGAAATAGCAAACTTTTGCACCTGGCATCATTGGTACAGTGACAACATCTTTTGGGTCTAAATGTAAAAAATAATAATGTGTGTGTGCTTAAATACCATTGATATGTGTCTAATTTAATATATGTACACGCTATATAATGTCTCTATACCCGTGGGTTCGGTAATTTATCAAACACATAAGATCATATTCACGAAATAATGCGTTTATAATGTAGAATACTATATACAGTGTGTGTGTGTGTGTGTGTGTGTGTGTGTGTGCGTGTATGTGTGATTGTGTGTGTGTGTGGTGTGTGTGGTGTGTGTGTGGTGTGTGTGTGTGTGGTGTGTGTGTGGTGTGTGTGTGTGTGGTGTGTGTGGTGTTGCTGTGGTGTATATATATATATCTGTAAGGCAACAGGTTGTATTATTTTGTATCTTACTTATCTGGATAGTAACCTCTCCCATTTCAAAGACGAAAACAGTGAATACAATATGTTTATAGTAAGAAGATTAATACATTTGGTTTGTATCGTTATGTTAGTGTTTCTGTGTCTTAGGTAAAAATAAGTATGACCACTATAGATGATAGAGCTTGGCAATAAGAAAATTGCTATGAGCTGCAGAGCATATTATGCATTTATAAACCGTGTTTAAGTGAAATAAGTGAACAGGATTTTCATCGTTGATTAGATAATATTGCAACTTCAGTTCAGAAAATAAATAACATTAAGGGAAGTGTTTAATCCTGAAATTGTAAATAGATTATTTCATTGTTTAGTAGTACATGGTTTGTTGGTGGGACTTTGAGTCAATGTGGTGTTTTATGAGTATATTTATATTTAATGTAATAGTATTTTCCAAGAAGTACACAAAACTACTAGGAAAATTATACACAATAGAAGGCATTGGTCCTCTTGAATATCTAAGTGATTCTCTTCTCCCACTGCCATTTAAACTCCATTCACTACAGTGTTCCCTAGTGTCATGTCATTGTTTACTAGCTACAAATCAGACTAACACAAGCCCAGGTGAGAGGTTTGGTCTCCTCCTTCTAATATTCACATGTACAATTGTATGTTGCCCTTAGAATATAAATAATGCACCTATAAGATCAGAGAGTATGTTGATAGGATCTAAAAATACTCATTGGTTTTCAGCCTAAGCAAATGTGTGTTATCTAGTCATCTACTCTTAGGGGATATATAGATATAGATATAGATATGGATAGATAGATAGATAGATAGATAGATAGATAGATAGATAGATAGATAGACAGATACACAGATAGACAGATACACAGATAGACAGATAGATAATATATATATCTGTAAGGCAACAGGTTGTATTATATTGTATCTTACTTATCTGGATAGTAACCTCTCCCATTTCAAAGACGAAACCACGAAAATTAGATATAGTGTGTTGTAGTGTGTGTGGTACAGTTATATATATATATATATACTATATATATATATATAATAATATAGATATAATATATAGATTATATTATATATATATCTATATATATTATATATGCATGACATGCCAAAACTGGTGCAAAGGTGGAGCTAAGAATTGCACCACCGAAGGGCAGATCATTTTGCTTTAAACAGGACTTTATCTTTGATACCTTCAGGATAATCTTTTACAATTGCAGCACCTTTGCCTTGACACGTGGACCTCTTACAGTGAAATAATATCTGTAGGGTGATAAATACATGTAAATGACAGGAGTTGGTATAGTGGAATATACGTGACACTGTGGGGGGGGGGTTGACATCATTGCTGATGCTCACTACACTTCACAGACCAAAGGACAGGTGATGTCTGCCACATATTCTGCAGGGTTCCTGCTTCACATCACTATAAAGTCATTATGCGGGAATTTGCTGGGATAATGGCTTTTTAATAGTGGGTCAAATGATAGGCTTTGCTTGATCATGCATGTCATTGATCCTACAAACATATCCTAATCCCTAATGTGAATCTTTGGCATTTAAACTTAGTGTGCAGATAAACCCCCCAGCAAATCTATATAGGAAATCCCTGCCAGCCTGCTTCCCCTGGATGTGCATATTTCCCACTGTCAGGTCCTCGCTGCACTAAGAATAAGAGGGTCAGAGATCTAATAAAAATGGGTTCTCTATGAAAAAGCTTAGATACATATTTGAGTTTCCAGTGGGGATCTTGGACTTTGGCTGCTGTGGGGGTTTTTTTTTTTTTTAACAGGAATGAAGTCTGGCGCCTGCTGATGGTACAACAGATATTAATCCCACGTGATAGGGAGAAACCAGTCACCAGGACAGGGAAGTGAGTGGAGGAGACCAGGGAAAAGGGCAAGGCTTGGAGATAGGATTGACTCCCAGTCCTTCCCCTCTGCTGTGTAATCCAAGTTGCATAAACAGGACCTATTGCTGCTGCTGCTGCTGCACCTTAGGGCCCTAGATTCTCCCAAGATCCCTGCACCCAGCAATGGATACGTCTAATTTTCCAGCTTTCCTAAAGGTTGGTCACTTATTATTATTATTATTATTATTATTATTATTATTATTATTATTATTATTATTATTATTCAGCCCTGTTGCATTAAGAGCACAAAGGGGGGGGGGGAAATCATCAGCCCAGTTAATATATTATAGAGTCAGGTGTGTCATTTATAGTAGACAATAGTAGTTCCCATGTTATCTTAGGTTACAATTAAAAGCACAAGTCTGCTATCTGCGAAGCCATCCCATGGGTGTCAAACATACAGTTTCTCCCAGTATTCTGCTAGTGGTAATAGGGTGTCCATACTGGTGCTGCAGGTCTGTTTAGTAATTAAAAGATCCTCTCCCAGGGAAACTGTCACCCCAGTGATGGAATTAATAGATTACAGATAGTACAAGTGCACTGTGATTATTACTGTAATGTATCTGTGGTGTGGCAGCCCTGGGGGGGGGGGGGGGGGGCTGAGACAGGGCAGGCTGTACTGTAACTCACCCCTGTCTCTGTGCCTCTATATTATCTCACGTTATCATGGACTTATCTCTTTTGGCTTTTCGGCCCAGATTCTCACTGAGAGAGGCGGAGGGGGTGTCAGGGTGATAGTATTTGTCAGGTTTAAATAATCAAAGATAACTCTATCATAGCCCTGTTACAGTGACCGCAGCCAGGACTTCCAAGTATAGGTGAGTAGCCATTCTTTCTGGCCAAGGAAGCCCCGAATAACACCTCACAAACTTGTTCTGCAGCTCTGTCAATAAGTGTGTGAACTTACATAGAACAGCACAAGTATATATATATATATATATATAAATATATATAT
>CM071570.1:234639115-234666364 GCA_036426205.1 Ascaphus truei | reverse complement strand
TTATTATATAATATTATTATTCTTTTATTGTTAATGGCACCAACATATTCTGCAGCGCAGTACAGTGTGGGAGGGAGGACAGTGACATGATATATCTTTATTACTTTGAATGTATCATTGTCCTTTTCGTAACTTGTATGGCCTTTAACTGCAAAGTTCTTTAAGCGTGTGTTAAATTCGGAGACAACCATCACAATTGTAGCGAATGTGTGTATTGGGTGAGTGCTTTCAATGCTTACACACAAACACACAACACACACACACACACATATATACACAAAGATATGATTATATATATATACATAATATATATATATATATATATATATATATATATATTATATATTATATATATAACACGCGCAAATAGATAATTTATATAACCAATATATCTACGAGTATATTATATATATATATATTATATATCTCAATCTATCTATCTATTTGTGCGTGTGTGTATATATATATATATTATATATATATATAATAGGACATCACTATAGGTATATTATATTTCATAGTTCTTAATTGAATTCATATATAGACTGTATAATATTTCTCTGTTGCATTGATATTATCGATATATTATTTTCTATCTCACACATTTTCTATTATATAATATATTACCAAATGATCAACACTGTAGCTATATTCGATATGTTTTCTTTATTGCATTGCTATATTATGAAGGTATGCATTCATTAACTTTTCTAACACCGTATTAACATCAAATACTTCTACCTTTTCCTTCCAGTTGGATAACTAGTGGACAATGGAATAGCAGATCTGAACCAAAACCCTACATTCTAAACTTTTTTTACTTGAAAGTGTGTTTTTAACTGTTTCAGACGTGTTTGTTTATTAATTATTATTATTATTATTATTAGTAGTAGTACTACGTAAAACAAGCAGCACTATACAAGAACATGCTAAAAAATATTATTATTATTATAAGCGCATGTGTCTGTGTATATATATATTTACATATATATATATATATATAATATATATATATAATATATATATATATATTGCGTATGTTACATAAGGAAAAAACACTTAACGTATAAACATAAATCTATACACATGAAACCCCTATTAAGGTTATTATAGTTTAAGACTATTTGATCATATCGTTCTGGCCACTTACATTGCATATTTGTCAACTTTCCTCGTGCAGTTTTATTGTAGAAAGGGGGGGATGGCGATCCTTTTATTCCTAGTTAATTTGATTAAATGCAGTGCGCCAGGAATCTGATGCGATTTCTTCTCCTGGGATCAAACGCTAATGTTGACTTTGGGAACATTTGCAAAACAAAGGGGAAAGTTGAGGGACAAGTAGACAGAGATTTTAGCCCCAGGTTGAAACAATGCGGTGTCTCTCACCTCCAGAGACCCTACTCTAACCTCGTTATTTCATCCACAGGGGTAATGTGTGCTTAGTTAGTCCTCTCTCATTCATTCTTCTTCTGCTTCTTACTTGTAGGTGTGAGGTATAAATAGCATATCCAGGGGAGGGGCCTCCTCAGAATACACTTGGAGGGAGAAGATGCGGGATGTGACCTTCTGAACTGGCCGTTGCCTCTGGACTTATCTGTGGCCTTCCTTGGAGGAGATCTTGGATTCCACCTGAGATACTGTAGACATCCTTAGTACTTCCCTTGAGCTAGGATAATTGTGAAGAACATAGCAAGATCAGCCATTTGGATCCTCTGGTGGCAATTGAAACAGCTGTAGCTGGAGTTGCAAGGATGTACCAGAGTATAGCCATGGCTGCCAACCATGGCCCCCCATCCTATGAGGGGGCTGGAAGCTTCATGCACAGTGCTGCTGCTACCTCTCCTGTCTATGTACCTACAACCAGGGTCACCCCCATGATCCCTAGTTTGCCTTACCTCCAGGGCAACGGCTCATCTCAGCAAGGAAGCCCAGTGCCCAACCACAACATGTGGGCACAGGCTGGAGCCGAGCCCTCAGCCTACAACCCTGGATCATCTCACCCTCCGATGTCCCCCCGGTTCACCTTCTCTCCCAGCCCCCCCATCACTGCGGCCACCTCCAGAGAGGTATCTTACAGCAGCCCCCTGGCCATCTCGGCCAATGGAAGAGAGCAATACAGCAGGGGGTTGAGTGCCTCCTACTCCAGCCCTTACCCATCTTATGTGAGCCCAGACATGGGCACTGCTTGGACTGCTTCTCCATTCGACAGCCCCATGCTGCACAACTTGCAGACTAGGGGGGGACCTGGAGCTTCACGACACCCTAATATAGGTAAGACATGGAGATCCCTTACATTGTTTTACCTACACCACAAGTATGGGTTCAGCAAACCTGCTTCCCATGCGCCTACCACACTGCCAATGAACTACAATGTCATTGCATGCCAAGGTGGCACAGGGCATGGTATCATTATACAGCTTGTAATGCCAAGCAGGGTGGTGTGAATTATTAGAACTGCACGGCCTGGCTCAATGTTGTTACAATTAACACTACTGAGGCAAATCATCAGAACAATACATATTTAACTAGTGTGTTACTTTGTGTTGTTGTTGCTTGAGATTCTTTTTTTATACAGAAAAGTTACAAAGAAACCAAATATTGAGCACACGCCTTATTGATATAGGGACGTGTTACTATAAACACGTGCTGTGGAAGCGTTTGGTTTATTTCCCCTTCTTTTCGGACACTGCTATGTTGTAGGATTGGTTTGGTAGTTTTAATTTAGTGTTGGGAACTATTGAAGGTCCCAACTGTGGCCGAATAAACATGAAATCTCCCTTCCACATGACTAAGACTTTCAGTGCAGGAATGATCCGATTCTTCTCGCTTCCCACCATATCCACTTTTTGCATTTACATGGGAAAAAACGAAGCGAATATGATTTGAATGATACTCTGATTATATGAAGATCCTAATACCTTTAAAAAAAGTCTGATAATCCCCCATCCCACCTTCTTTATACTTATAGTGAAGTCTCATGCAAAGCTTTGTGATGCATTGATTAATAAAATAAAAACATGTATACTAGCAACACGTGGGTAATGCAAAGACAAGGTTTTGTTTTTAATGTTTTATTTATTTTATGGCTATTTATATATTAACATCATACACATAGGGATGGGAAAAAATAATTGATCAGGAATGAGATTGTTTAAAAAAAACAGTGTTGATAATAATACTTTGTAAACTATTTGTGCTGGTGTTTAAATGATCGGTAATACCAAAAGGGTTCGGGAGATTATATTTGGTCTTCATTTTATATTCAACATCCGAGGGCATCACTTTAATTATTTGTAAGTATCATAAAGTACTGAAACTGAAAGTGACAATACAAGGGCAAATAGATCTTTACAAGCCTCACTTCACTTTTAAAATGGTTATATATATATATATATATATATATATATATATATATATATATATATTAAAAAAAAATTAATGAACGAATTTATCCATCGCAAGCATTGACAATAATTACAATCTGGTTATGAGACACGTTTTATTCCTACACGATTTAGTTTCGTTTTAAATATAAGTTTTATTTTCGTATAATTTAATTCCTCAAGGTATTTTTTTTTATTATTATTATTATTGCAATATGTACATGGGTTTCAGTTCTGCCCTTTTCTTTCTTTGTGGAGCATATCACTCAGTATTGTGACCCCTCTCTTGCTGGATTAAACCTGTGCTTGTGTGTATGATACAGACTCTCCTACTTCAAGTTACATGTTCAATAACAGGACAGGCTATACACGTAAACTGAAACCTATCTAATACCAATATGTGAATTGGCTTCAGCGCCTTAAACAAACATAAGGTGTAAGTAAAAGCGCCCACAACATCAGTGGCGTGTCTTCTTTATTTCATTGTTGCAATAATTGCTTTTGATGTCAATTGCGTAGTGCTTTTAAATTCAAGGCAAATGCTCAGATACCTATTGAATTACATTAGAATAAAACTGGGCAGAATTTGCTGTGTATGCTGTGAGTGCTCTGTGCTGTATGTGCTCTGTGCTGTGTGTGCTCTGTGCTGTGTGTGCTGTGTGCTCTGCTGTGTGCTCTGTGCTGTGTGTGCTCTGTGCTCTGTGCTGTATGTGCTCTGTGCTGTGTGTGCTCTGTGCTGTGTGTGCTGTGTGCTCTGTGCTGTGTGCTCTGTGCTGTGTGTGCTGTGTGCTCTGTGCTGTATGTGTGCTGTATGTGCTGTGTGCTCTGTGTGGTGTGTGCTCTGTGCTGTGTGCTGTGTGCGTGTGTTGCTCTGTGCTGCGTGTGTAGTGGCTGCTAAATTTGCGTGTGCTCTGTGTGCTGTGTGCGGTGTGTGCTCTGTGCTGTGTGCTGTGTGTTGTATGTGCTGTGTGCTGTATGTGCTCTGTGCTGTATGTGCTCGTGCGTGTATGTGCTCTGTGCTGTGAGTGCTCTGTGCTGTATGTGCTCTGTGCTGTGTGTGCTCTGTGCTGTGTGCTCTGTGCTGTATGTTGCTGTGTGCGGTGTTGTTCTTTGCTCTGTGCTGTGTGCTCTTTGCTGTATTGTGTCTGTATGTGCTGTGTGCTCTGTGCTGTGGTGCGGTGTGTGCTCTGTGCTCTGTCTGTTTGTGCTGTTGTGTTTGTATGTGCTGTGTGCTGTATATGTCTCTGTGCTGTAATGTGCTCTGTGCTGTATGTGCTGTGTGCTGTGTGCTGTGTGTGCTCTGTGCTGTGTGCTGTATGTGCTTGTGTTGTATGTGCTGTATGTGCTCTGTGCGTCTGTGCTGTGTGTGCTGTGTGCTGTATGTGCTCTGTGCTGTGTGTGCTGTATGTGCTCTGTGCTCTGTGCTGTATGTGCTCTGTGCTGTGTGTTGTTGTGGCTGTGTGTGCTGTATGTGCTCTGTGCTGTGTGTGCTGTGTGCTGTATGTGCTCTGTGCTGTGTGTGCTGTGTGTTGTATGTGCTGTATGTGCTCTGTGCTGTGTGCGGTGTGTGCTGTGTGTGCTCTGTGTGCAATAATTATCACCTTGAACTGAATCTCTTTTCTGCTGTTCCCTCCTCAGAAAATAAATAATTTAAAATATTTGGGGTTTATTTATTAACGTCTCACTCCTGCAAACATGTGCATCTGATGTAGCAAGAAATTCTTATGTTGCACAAGGAAAAGAAAATAACACCAGTGTGCAGGAAGGATATTTTGGTGTGTAATCTCCCCCCCTCTCACCCATTCCCTCCCATCCTGCACCCCCACAGCCTCCCACCCTGCTTCCCCAATCCCTCCCACCATGCTCCCCCTCAGCCCCGCTCCCCTTTACCCCACTCCTTCTTACTCCCTCACCCTGATCGCCCACTCCCCTCTACCCTTTCCCCCCATCCTGCACCCCCACAGCCTCCCACACTCCCCCCCACCCTTCTCCCCCTCAGCCCTGCTCCCCTTTACCCCTGCTCCTTCCTACTCCCCCACCCTGATCCCCCGCTCCCCTCTACCAATGTTCCCTCCCATCCTGCTCCCACTTCCTCCCTCCCTAATCCACCTCACCCCGTTCCTTCCTACCCCCTCCCACTCTGATCCCCCACACCCCCACTCCCTCCCAACCTGTTCCCCCTACCTCCGCTCCTTCCCACCATGCTCCCACTCCCTCCCACCCTGCTTTCCCTCACCCCCAACCTGCTTCCCACCCCCGCTCCCTCCCAGCTACAAATTGGAGCGAGAAATAGCATCAAATTAAAAAATAAAACTTCATTACCCTGAATAGCTTTCAGAAATCTGAGGCAATTTCCCCGTTTTGCAACCTCGGCACTTTGATAAACACACCCCAAAAACAAAATTTAAAACAACACTCGTCATTTCTTAAAGTCTTCTGGATAAAAAACCGGAGACTTAAAAAAACGTCCCTGCATTTATCAAAAAATTTAAAAAACCCCATTGAAACTAACAAGATTTTCTTCTTTGGTAAATTTGGGGGGTTCCCACATCGGCTGGATTTGAAGCCAAAAAATAGCATCCAATTTATTAAACCCCCAAAATCCCATTCAATGTAATGAACTTTATCTTTTTGCCCCAGTTTTGCAGCAGGGAAACTGTTTTCCGTAACTCCCCATGTGCTATATTTTTGGCCTCGTTTTGCAGCTGCAAGCATTCGGCAAATAACCCTTGTAGTCTCTAATGTACCAGCAAGGTCTACGTATCAGTAAATATCAACCCAAAGGGGCTTATTTGATCACAAATCGTGCAGCATCCCGCCTGCGACAGGCAGCGCCTGTGTATTAAACCGTGCGCCCTTTCCCTGTGCGTTAGTCCCACACAATATTAGGAGTTTGTAGAGCCAGTGGGAAGAAATTAGGCTGGGGGGGTTATGATTGCATGTTGGCGCAACTGTGGAAATAGCATGCGTGAAGAACAGTACTTTTGGTTAAGGATGCAGCGTTGGGTTTTCTTCGTCAGCTTTAAGTAGGAAGCGTTTTTTAGCCCAATTATAGCGCAAAGAAGAGACACATCCTACAACAGCATTTATTCTCGTCATTCATATGGTGCCAATCACATTTCTTTTAGACACCAAAGCTGAAGCGCAGACCCTCTCCCAGGTCTCGATAAGCAGTCGGTGAAAAGGATTTGGTTTGGGGAGAACCCTACGTACACTATTAGAGACGTGCGAACCCGGTAACATATGTTCATATTGAGTCACGATTAACGATATGTGTGTTCACCTGTGATTCTCCAAGCATGAGGTCACGGTGGATTGTAATTTAGTCTAATACGCTATTTTGCTAAATTCTCTAAAATCACTAGATTCGCTTAATGCTAAAAAATCATAAATCGGGCTCAAAATTCTTTAAAATCACCAGATTATACACAGGGCCGACACCATTTCTCTTTCGCAGTCCGGCGATATTGCAGTGGCGACATTGTTAGTCCTTGAAGGTTAGCAAAACGCTTTGTAGGGAATCGGATTTGGGTGGGGGGAGGGTGGGAGAGAACCACTTAAACTTTTACAAATGCATTTTATCTCTGTACATCATAGTGAAAGAAGTCTGCCAAGTTACTTTCTTTGCCGTTTCTTCTCACGTTTGCCGGGGTCTGGGTTTATGATCCTGATAGAAAAGACGTTTGACTTGATTTTTTTTTTTTAGATCTGGTGGTGAGAAGTAGTCCAGACTCCTACATTAACAAGCGAAAACACTTAAGTCGGGGGTAGTCAACTCTAGTTCTCAGGGGGCCACCAACAGGTCAGGTTTTCAAGATATCCCTGCTTCAGCGCAGGATACTCAATCAGGGGCTGTCTTCGATGGATTGAGCCACCTATACTGAAGCAGGGATATCCTGAAAACCTGATCTGTTGGTAGCCCTTGAGGATATGAGAAGGCCACTACTGACAAGCCATAGTTACTATTAATTGATCTTAATTATTGCGTTGGGGGAATCACCGAATCTGTGCAAATCGCATTCCCCCTAGCCATTTGCAGATAATGAAACCGCCGCTGCCGCAATAAGAGGCTGACGTTCTGTACTAAGCGTCGCTATTTTGTGGCATAAATTGACGCACAAAAATCTCAAATGTAATTGCATTTGTACCTATGTACAAACCTAATTTGTTTTCATCAATGAGGGCCTCAGGTGCGAAAAATAATTTCAGTCACATTTTGTGAGACACGGAGATGGAAGGAGCTCGGCACACAAATCTTAATGGTATGTAATCTAAAAAAAAATGGTATCTGCACACCCCCCAAAAGTAGAAGGTGCGTCGAAATCGTCAAGTTGAACCTGGCGGAAATCCTCAAAATTCTGGTTATATTGTTAGCGCAGAATTAAGTTGCTCTGCGTCAACCAAAAATGTATTTGACGCAGCACCAGTGTTTTATTATATATAGCTTAGCAATATGTATTCTTTTCACAGTTTGGCTATTATAAAAAATATTACACTAATAATTAATTACTAAAACGAGCTAAAAAAATAAATACACACAATTCCATTTCTGTTTAAATTGTATAAATAAAGTATTCAACATAATGCAAAGCGTCAAAATTCATTTTAAACAACGATCTATGCATCATACCCACAGCCACGAGCCGGCCTTCCTGCCACGTACGTTTTCTGTGGGTTTAGTACTTATATTTTGACCCACACAAACATTTAGAAAATGATCTCGGTGGAGAGAAGGAGCCGCGCTCCCAGGTACGTTCAGGGGGGGTTACTGGGGTTGTTCCACTACAATAAACACCCTGAAAACGGCCACGTGAGTGCGATTCCTGGCACCGCAAACCAGCATTTTCCAAACACCGTGGCAGGACTACAATTTATCTGTGAGCGCTTCTGCTCCCGCCATATTGAATATGCATTTAGTACATACAATAGGCCCCCAAAAAGTCTAAAAGGTGATGGGAAAACCTCAGCAAAACCTGCTATGTATATGCCTTTGTGCCACATTTCAGCGTTTCTATATCACCCCCTCATGTATTGCAGTCTGTGGGCTGCAAAACTGCAATATACAAATAGCAGCAGATTTATCAAATAGTAATAAACGTTATTGTTTTCAATGAGACCTTTACGTTGATACATATGTTTTTTTAACCTACGTTTTGCTAACCAAAGACTTTGCTACATAATCCTGCTGGCATCCTTCATGCGTGTAATGAATAACCCTGCTGGTATCCTGCATGCGTGTGCTGTAATAACCCTGCTGACATTCTGCATGCGTGTAATGTATAACCCTGTTGGTATTCTGCATGCGTGTAATGTATACCCCTGCAGGCATCCTGCATGCATGTGGTGTAATAACCATGCTGGTATTCTGCATGTGTGTGGTGTATTAAATCTGCTGGCATCCTGCATGCGTGTAATGTATAACCCTGCTGGCATCCTGCATGCACATGGTGTAATAACGCTGCTGGCATCCTGCATGCACATGGTGTAATAACGCTGCTGGCATCCTGCATGCACATGGTGTAATAACGCTGCTGGCATCCTGCATGCACATGGTGTAATAAAGTTGATGGCATCCTGCATCCATGTAATGTATAACCCTGCTGGTATTCTGCATGCGTGTGGTGTATAACCCTGCTGGTATTCTGCATGCGTGTGGTGTATAACCCTGCTGGTATTCTGCATGCGTGTGGTGTATAACCCTGCTGGTATTCTGCATGAGTGTGGTGTAATAACCCTGCTGGTATTCTGCATGAGTGTGGTGTATAACCCTGCTGGTATCTGCATGCCTGGTGTGGTGTAATAACGCTGCTGGCATTCTGCATGAGTGTGGTGTATAATACCTGCCTGGTATTCTGCATGGAGTGATGGTTGGGTTAATAACCCTGCTGGTATCTTGCAGTGTGTGTGGGGTGTAATAACCCTGCTGGTATCGCATGCGTGTGGTATCATAACCCTGCTGGTATCTGCATGAGTGTGGTGTAATAACCCTGCTGGTATTCTGCATGAGTGTGGTGTATAACCCTGCTGGTATTCTGCATGCACATGGTGTAATAACGCTGCTGGCATTCTGCATGAGTGTGGTGTATAACCCTGCTGGTATTCTGCATGCGTGTGGTGTAATAACCCTGCTGGTATTCTGCATGCGTGTAATGCATAACCCTGCTGGTATTCTGCATGCGTGTGGTGTAATAACCCTGCTGGTATCCTGCATGCGTGTGGTGTAATAACCCTGCCGGCATCAGGAGTGTGGTGAATAACCCTGCTGGCATCCTGCATGCATGTAATGTATACCCCTGCTGGTATTCTGCATGTATGTGGTGTAATAACCCTGCCGGCATCATGCATGCGTGTGGTGTAATAACCCTGCCGGCATCATGCATGCGTGTGGTGTAATAACCCTGCCGGCATCGTGCATGCGTGTGGTGTAATAACCCTGCCGGCATCATGCATGCGTGTGGTGTAATAACCCTGCTGGCATCATGCATGCGTGTGGTGTAATAACCCTGTTGGCATGCTGCATGCGTGTGGTGAAACAACCCTGCCGGCATGCTGCATGCGTGTGGTGAAACAACCCTGCCGGCATGCT
The DNA here is from genome assembly GCA_036426205.1 of Ascaphus truei. Lineage (NCBI taxonomy): Eukaryota > Metazoa > Chordata > Amphibia > Anura > Ascaphidae > Ascaphus > Ascaphus truei. The sequence goes on along the minus strand of CM071570.1, from coordinate 234,656,395 downwards.
GCATGCGTGTGGTGAAATAACCCTGTTGGCATGCTGCATGCGTGTGGTGTAAAAACCCTGTTGGCATGCTGCATGCGTGTGGTGTAATAAGGGGTGCAGGGCTCACCAAGTTCACATTACTGCTATATTATATTCGTATGGCGCTAACATATTCCGCAGCGCAGTACAATGTGAGAGAAAGGGTAATAACATTGTATAATAAAAAGAGCACATACCGTATGAGTCAATAGAAAGGAGTGGCAAAGGCATGGCAATCTATTGTATGACATTCATGGGGAAATGTTTGAATTATAGGGTGCTCTTTACTAATCTCCCACTGCAAAACTGGGGCAAAACTGCCAGATTTATTAAAGAAAAAAAATCAAATGACTTTTAAAAGGATTCCTTATCTTTGATAATCTGGTGCTTTTTGTTGGCCCTGTTTTGCAGCGCGGAGACTTTAGTAAATGGACCCTTTTAAAATAAGATAACTGAAGCCGAGAAGAAGAAACATACTACACATAAAATAAAACGGTGCGTGTGTTCGAAATAAAGCATAATCTTTAAGAATGATCATTTAATATTTGTAATTTATTTTTTATTTTTTTCAAAGCACACAACTAACGTCCCTACTTTGGATCTTTTTTTGCTGCCTTATGCTGCAAAGTCACGGGGGAACGGGGGAACGGGGGAACGGGGGAACGGGGGAACGGGGGAATGGATGCATTGGATGTTGCAGCTTCGCGCTCAAAAATGGGTCTAATTACTTCTTTTAGAAATAGATTTTTCATCTGGGGCAGTTTTTTCTGCCTTAGATTTTGCATGGGGGACAATAACCATTAGGCCGGGTCCTCGCTGCCTGCTGCAGGGACAAGAACCGCCCCTTAATGGGGCCGGGCCCACTTGCTTTCTTGCCCGCCGCGTTGTGCGAACAGATTTCCCTGAAGACAGGAAATCTGTGCTCGCGACGAAGCGCTGGCCACACCCACCAGCAGTTCAGCCAATGAGGGCGAACCTGCCGGGTTGATGTCATGGCCGCTCCCCCCTGTCTTTCCCCCTGCAGCTCACCGCAGACCGGGGATCTCAGCTGCAACCGCCGCCGCCAGCCTTGGGCTACGGCCTCAGTGACCGCGCGTGCGAGCAATGGAGCGCCTATCGGCGCTCGTGGCCTGCAGCCGAGCGATCTCGGGACTTCAGATCACTCGCGACGGGGTGGTGGGTTGCGCGGCCATGATGTCATCCGCCTGGTTCGCCCTCATTGGCTGAACCGCCGCCCGTGACGCGGCCATTGCTCGGCCACAGTGCCAAAAGTCACCTTTCCTGACTTTCCAAAATGCAGTCGCCAACTCGCCTTGATCATGTCCGCGCACTGACTGGGGCCGGCCCACATTCCCGCATCTTGTTCGCGCTGCGCGCTCAGCCAAGAGCAGTGGGGACGAGGGGCTTAGGTTAACCAACCACAAATATTTACTTGCTGAACCTAGAGATGATGTCATGAGTGTCCTGATATAAGGTTCTAATTCCTTTCATCAGCCACAGTGAGAGAAATCCTGGTGTATACACCTCCTTTATATACAAGGAACCTTTCTGATGGCAAACGGACATTCACTGTGCTGAACAGAGGAGCTTAACAGTCTCTTATCAGTCTCCCTCGTGCAAAGTGTTATTGCTGTGCTGGTTTTTTTTTGTTTTTTGTTTTTTTTTACAAAACATTTAGATTTTATCAAAATAAAATAAAGGTTTGTTTATACATACACATTCAGTTGTCATTTTGAGGGCTTTACGGTCCTATAAAGTGCTTATTGGCACTAAATCAGATTGTAACAAATGTGTTATACACATTCTGATATTTGATGCAGATCTATTTTAAAAGAGATGCTTATGTTGCCGTAGAGTCAAATAATTGATGTCCCTATATAATGAATACATCCCTATATAATGAATACATCCCTATATAATGAATACATCCCAATATAATGAATACATCCCAATATGAGTACATCCCAAAATAATAATAATAATAATTCTATTAAGGTAGCACTATTAACGGATATTTTCATGTGCCTTACTAACAGCTACTGCAATTCTTGTTACAATATTGAGAAATGTATCATTTTTACACATTAACTTTTTCACTTAATAATATGCTGTACAATGCAATAATAACTGTATTAAGTATGGGTGTACAATAATGTAAATTCATGCATACCTCAACAATATTCATTCATGTTTCATTTTATATAAACGTACAATGAAAATAAATGAAGGGGGGACATTTATTCCAAGAAATGAGTCGGTGATGATCAGGGCCTGGATGGAAGTAAGGGTGGCTTTCGGAAGGTGCTACGCTCTGCAGCGTTATTAGCATGCGCTAACATTAACTGAGGTCTGAGGGGCTCCGTTATTAAGTAAACTGCTGATTACCATACGATTTGCATATGAGTACGCCTTAAAATCTGTTCAAATATATTATTCCCTTATCTTTGAGGGCAATAGCTGAAGATCGAAGCACTTGGCACCTTCGGGGATGTGCGTTATGGATATCGATATGTTACAAATAGATAACGTTGCGTTAAAAATGGAACACGCTTCTGAGGATGTGTCCCAGGGGTCTCTAACTTAGTCCTCACGGGTCACCAACAGACCAGCTTTTATGGATATCCCTGCTTCAGCACAGGCGATTGATTGAGCCGCTGATGAGGCCACTGATTGAGCTGCCTGTGCTGAAGCAGGGATATCCATAAAAGCTGGCCGGTTGGTGGCCCTTGAGGACTGAGTATGAGACCTCTGATATACCCAAAGCCCCTTACTCAATATCTTGTGATTGATTCCCTTTGTTTGCAAACATTTAGGCCCCATTGATTTGGTGTCAGTATGTCTCTTTTATAACTTCTTTTGCTCCGAACAGAAGGTAGCCTGTGCCAAACGCTGTAATGTAGACAAGTTTACCTAATTACAGACTTCAGCTTGTGTACTAATATTTTATTCTGTTAATTGGAGGCTTAATGGAGTGTGAAATTGTCTCATTGTTCTGCGGAGGTGAGACAATCAGAGACAAGACTGTGTTATTTCTTTCAATGCCTTTATGCCACTTCAGGCAAATAGCTCATTGCAAATGCACAAGGACATTTGCAGTCACTGGGGTGATTGTGTGTTGTTGAAATCCACATACAATATACTACTGAAATGTAATGAGGTTAAACTGACTTAATCTGCGAGAGAAAAGGGCACGGAAGCAACATTTGGGATTTAATGAGTGAGTAGTTGTCAAAGTATTTGTAGTGAAGCCGCATTTTGTACATAATTTAAAAAAAAACTCAACCACTTAAAACCACAAATACTTGTGGGTGGTATTTATGAAGATCTAGGGCCTCATGCAGAGAGCAGCGCTAACAGGGAAAGCGGCATGTTTTGGCAAATTCTGCCTTGAGAAAGGCAGATAATGGCAAGTTTTAAAAAAAGCGCCAATTTTTTTTTTTTTCTTGAAACTCGCCGTGCGGCTGGAGAGATCCTAATCTCTCCAGTGTTTAAAACGGCCGTATGCAGAGAGCCGCGAACGCCATCTAGTGGCTGTTCGCGCCAAAAAAATGGCGCGATTTTCAACATTTTTCCTCTCCACCAAGAAGCTGGCGCTCCGCGGCCGGTGGAGGAGAAAAAAAAAAAAAAAAAAGATTTCTTTCCCACTAGTTTCAACAGCGCTCATATCGCTGGTTGAAACTCTCCATATGCAGAAAGGATTGTAAATGCAGTTTTATGCCCTTTCTGCATATGGAGAAAAAAACTCTCCAATAAAGCTAAATTTTATTCCCCTCTCCAATTCTAAATAGCGCTGCTCTCTGCATGAGGCCCCTAGTCTACGAACTGCAAAACAGCCAGCGCAAAAGATCTAGGGGCCTATGCAGAGAGCAGCGAATTTTAAAAATGGCGAGTTTAATAAAAAGTAGCTTTTTTGGAGAGTTTTATTCTCCATATGCAGAAATGTGCGAATTCTGCTATGTTTAACATGAATGCGTGTGGCGAGTTTAAATTGGCGAGATGCGCGCTGCAGAAATGTGTTAAAAAAAATTTGCGCCTTTTTTTTCCCTTTGCTATGGCCGCGAGCGGCAGCTTATTGCCATCTTTTTCTGGCGAGGCAAAAAGGAGACAATCGCGCCATTTTATTGGCGCGAACAGCCGCTAGATGCCGTTCGCGCCTCTCTGCATAAGGATATTTTTAAAACTGGCGAGATGGAGGTTCTCGCCAGCCGCGAGGCGAGTTTTAGAAATAGAAAAAAAAAATTGGCGCGTTTTTCGTAACTCGCCATTTTCTGCTGTTTTCTGCGCGATTTTCTCCAAAAAATGGCGAGTTTTGAAATAGCGCTGCTCTCTGCATAGGCCCCCTAGGGTGGCAAAAATTGGGGTAATACACAGCACCAGGTTTGTCAGAGAAATGCTGGGTTTATGTATTAAACAGGGTTATTTACTACAGTTTCCCAGCTGCAAAACTGGAGGCGAACCAGAGCAAGAGAGGGCAACCGATTTATCATAGAGTAAGGCCACATATGATGCAAGGGGAAGTTGATTTTGATCAAACGGGTGCAGGAATTGCATCTGGATATGGTGTGTGTCCTCTCCTGTTTTTCTGGTACTACAAGCAGTGGTGGGGAACACTTTTTGAAGAGAGAGCATCCACCTTCCCCGGTGCTTCACCTGCGGACTTTCCGATGTGTGATGGACTAATATTAACCCTTTCTGTAACTTGTCCGAGCGCATATGGAACATAACCCGATGTCCCAAAGTATCTCCTGTCTCCTTCACAGAGTAACTCCAGTGTCTCTCTTCCTAGGCTAATTCTTATCTATTTCTTCCCAGGGTAGCGCCTTCACCCTCTATACAGCCTAGCTTCAGTCTACCTTCTTCGACTAAACCATGTTGTCACAGTCATCTTCCAATACCAACTTCTGGTTCCATCTTTCCATCCTGGCTCACCTAGTTATTTGAATGATTACTAAATCACCTTGAGGCCTATGTACAAAAAAGAGAAACCGGTCCGTGAGGTCCAGGAACAGAGCACAACAAAAGTGAAGAGAGGGGGCTACAGACCAGCAAGAACCATTTAAAAGAGCTTTATTGCATGGTGGTGAGGGGTACAGAAACTACTCTGACGCATTTCGGGAACAATCCCTTTGTCAAAGAGATTAACTCTTTGTCAAAGAAATCACTCTTTCACAAAGGGATTGTGCTCCGTTCCTGGACCTCACGGACCGGTTTCTCTCTTCATTTCTGGCGTGATGCACGCATGCAACAGGGGTGAGCTGCTTCACGAGTGAGTACTCTACCTGTTTCAATCCAGGACATTATTACTTGCTTGCACAGTTTGTTTCAGTGATATAATTGATGTGACCATTATGGTATATATATAGGTCAGTCACTTAATCACAGAGACTTGTATACTGTTCAGTTCATATATACAGGTTTTATATGAGTCTCACGTAGCCTTTATCAATGCTCTATTCCCCACCACTAGTGATTATTATATTTCATTATTCACAACAGTCCATCTGCTACTGAGCCCTGACCACTGGGACAAGTACCCTACGACTTTGCCTATGTACTAAAAATCCACAAAAAAAAACCTGACTTTATGGTGCAACATTGGCATACGGAAAAGGAAACTTGACTTGTGCTTGTTTGCACCTGTGTGCTAAGCTCAGATTACTCAATATGCGCCAACAGCATCAAAAATGATTTATTTTTTCTTTCTTTTTTTGGCACACAGAAATGGACTGCGCTTGGCGTACAGATGATTATGGTATGTACTAACAACAAAATGTTTCTGTGCGCCCAAAAAGACGGAGAAAGTGCGTCAAAATCACGGGCCACGTTAAACTTGGCTTTAACCCTAATATGACTGTTAATAGTTTTAGCGCAGAGGGAAGTTGCTGTGGATCAACTAAAATATATATTGGAACGTAATGTATTCATTTAACAGTATGGCTATGATAAATAATATCACAGTAATAATGTATTGTTACTAACAGTACTTATAGATTTTTTTTTTAAAATACACATTATTCTGTTTGAATTAATTCTATCAATCAGGTATGCAACGCGTCAAAAATAATTGAACACAAGTTTTGCATAGTATGTATGAAGTCTGTATACATACTATGCACAAATGATAAAAGGTTTGTATTTTTCATGTTAACATTTTGATGCACAAAAAATGTGCAATATATTCTTAGTAAACAAGAAGAGATATTCATGCACTCCCATGGTCTTAGTGATATATAAATCACATCCTGATATAAAGAGGCAATCCGAGTGGCACTTAGTTTTTTTTTTCTTCTATCTTTCTTTTTTTTTTTTTTTTTAATATATGCAACTTTTGATTAACTTTATTGAAAACGAATTGCCCACGCTGCCGATCGATTGGTTCTCCCGTGATCGATCAGCAAAGATCCTGCGTCCCAGGGTTCACTAAATGGCTGCCTTTCCGTTTCAATCAATCCTTCAGCCAGTGTAACTCAGCAGCTACAATTTATCCTGATATTACTAAGGTAACACTATCTATTGTTACACTTTGCAGCTCAAACTGCTGGGAATATTGGCAACAAACTATCACAAACAGGAAAGTGTTACAAAGATCTTGCACTGCTGGGGAAGTGCTAAATCCTTATATAGGAATCAAAGGATGTTCAGTTTATTAAAACTCATTAAAAATAGCATTAAGAGTTGAATTAAAAAACATTTTTTGTAAAGGTTATCTAATACTACCGAACTGGTTTATTTAAAATGAAAACACGTGTAGAATACTCCTTTAATAAACGCATTTTACATCTCACTAAGACCTCTGGAGTGCCTGGAAATCTTCTTCTTTTCTGTACAGGAGTTCTTTCTGGCTCACTGGAGTCATGAGCTCCCATGGCAGATCAGCAATACGATTCATGAGAACCCATGGCAGATCAGCTTACCAATTCATGAGCTCCCATGGCAGATCAGCAATACGATTCATGAGAACCCATGGCAGATCAGCAATCCCGATTCATGAGCTCCCATGGCAGATCAGCAATACGATTCATGAGAACCCATGGCAGATCAGCAATACCGATTCATGAGCTCCCATGGCAGATCAGCTATACCCATTCATGAGCTCCCATGGCAGATCAGCTATACCGATTCATGAGCTCCCATGGCAGATCAGCAATACCGATTCATGAGCTCCCATGGCAGATCAGCAATACCGATTCATGAGCTCCCATGGCAGATCAGCAATACTGTGAGAGCTCCTTCTCTAGTACAAATGTGCAAGGTGTTTACACAGTACAAATATATTCTTAGTACATTAACCAAAAATGGCCACTGCTATAATTTGCTGTATATTATTACTTATCACATTAGCGTGTAAGATAGTCATCTGGAGGGCTGTCTTCTGGAGTTACAATCTGCCTGCTTCCCACATGTTATGACATAAACATTTAAGAGAGATAGTAACTGCTCAGTCCAAATCGAAAGAGATCCATGGACTATACCATCCATTTAGTGCATCATTTATCAATGGTTAAGCCATAAAGTCATCATAATAAAAGTGAATTGGCCTTTTGTGGATCTTAGGGAAGGTTGTAATGTGATTAGCACTTTTACTCAATTCATAACAATTGGATGGTAAAGTAGAGAGCTAGCTTTGTATCATTTATTGTGTTTTTGTCTTACATTTTCATGAAAAGCTCAGAATTTAACCAATTTTTCCCGAATTTCAACACTTTTCACTAAATAAAAACATCACATCTCAGACAGGTTTGACACCCTGCTTTCCCCCATTATCTCTTAGCAGACAATGCTTCCACTGCAGCCAAGGATTCTGGGTAATGACATGCAAATGAGCACAGTATTTTCACCAGAATTTAGCACAAATGGCAGTAAGTGGCAGTATATAAGGGACCTCGGGATCCTTATCATTGACTTTAGATGCTTAGAACAAGTCACACTTTTCTATAAATAAATATGCCATTGGGCCTGATTCAGCAACAATTAATAATAATGCCCTTCTTTAGTCGCCAGGCCCCAGCACGGAAGAGGTTACACACATTCTCTGTAGAATCAGTAAGAAAAGGCTGCATTCCCCCATACATTTATTTGCCCGAGGTTCAGTCAAACCCTGTCACATTCATTCCAGGCCGATCGATAGCAACTCGTTGTGGGTTAATTATAATCACAGAATAAACGCCGGAGTCTCAAAGTTCACCCAACTTCTGCAACGTTTCAAAAACTTCAGAGGACAAAGCCAAGAAACTTGCATTGATCTGTCCAGAGCAGGTGGGAGTTTGAACCTGTCCACAGGGTGATCCTACTCAACTCTTTCAAATGACGCTCTTATCTGAAGCTTTGCCTATCTAATAATATATGTAATTTAAGATAAAAAGTTCAACCAATTGAGTTGGAAAGCCTAGGGATATTTTTTTCCAATACTTCTAGTATCTAGAATAGCTCGTGTCAACTAGTGTTTTTTTTTTTTTTACGTTGGTGGAGCCTGTAGGGTCTTCCTCAGCAGCTGGCAAGGTCTCCGCACCCAAGAAGGACAAGTGGCATTTTTTTTATATCATTGAAAGTTTACACAGAGCTTTGTTGTCAGCCCAAAAGTCCCTGCCCAGTAGAGCTTAGGCCAGTGTTTTTCAACCAGGGTTCCCGTAAGGTTCCCTGCAATTTCCTAGTCATTTGAAAATGGTATGAAATACAGAAGAATTTACTATGCATCTGATCTCAGACGCGCTGTTAGATAGGGTTGGGGTTCCTTACAATGCATCTGATCTCAGATGTGCTATTAGAGAGGGTTGGGGTTCCTTACAATGGATATGATCTCAGATACACTTTTATAGAGGGTGGGAGCTTCCTTACAATGCATCTGATCTCAGACGCACTATTAGAGAGGGTTGTGGTTTCTTACAATGCATCTGATCTCAGACACGCTATTAGAGAGGGTTGGGGCTCCTTAAAATGCATCTGATCTCAGACACGCTATTAGAGAGGGTTGGGGCTCCTTACAATGCATCTGATCTCAGACACGCTATTAGAGAGGGTTGGGGCTCCTTACAATGCATCGGATCATAAACACACTATTATAGAGGTTTGGGGTTTCCTAGAATTTCACTTAGGATTCCTTAGTCAAAAAATGGTTGGAAACCACTGGTTTAGACATTATTTGTAGAGCAAGTACAAATCAAGGAAATAAACTGACTCGGCTGACACTGACATTAGAACAAGGTTCATCAACTTCAAAAGGCAATTAATGCCACCACTGTTACCCCTCCCGTTTGAGGACCATGGGCCAAACATTAGAAACCTAATGTGTGGAAAGGTGGTGGATTCATGGAATTGCATCCCAGCAGGGGTGGTAGAGGCTAATGCAGTAAGACAGGGGTTCTCAACTACAGTCCTCAGGATCCCCCAACAGCACAGGCTTTGAGGATATCTCAGCTTCAGCACAGGTTGCTCAATCAGAGGCTCAGTCGAAGACTGACCTGTTGGGTGGGCTTCAGGACCGGAGTTGAGATCCCCTGCAGTAAAGGAATCCAAAGGACGTAAAATGGTGTGAGGTTTTACAGGAGATAGTACGGTGAGCAGGCTGGGCGGGCCAAGTGATCCTTATCCTCCATCAAATTCCAGGGTTTCTAGGACATTACATACATGATGTATTGTGTTCATTAGCGGCTTTTCCCGGAGTCATCCCTAATGAGGAAAGAAGTAGTATCCTCTTAAAGTTGTAGACAAAGCATAATCCTACGTGTTTTTTTTTTTAATAAATCAGTTCTGTACTATGAGAAAAGACTTTAAAAAAAATTCTAAATTACATTTTTAATGTATTATAATGTAACACGCATTTTTTGTTTCTATAGCAACCATTTACAAAGTCACACCCCCTTCCTCTTCTGAAACAGGCTCTGGCACACCCCTTTTTGAACCCTGCCCGCTCTCTAGCAGTGCACCAATTGTATCTAGTGACTTCCTGGTCACATGATCTTCCCCACAGAACTTGGCATCTTTGGTCCTCTTCTGCTGCACTGACAGCCATTTAGTGAACCCCTCCCTTCCCCCCTCCCCCCCCCCCCAAGTCAAATCTTCGCTGATTGATCACAGGAGAATGGATTGATCAGCAACTAAGCGAATTACTTAGCATTGTGTGGATTGTATTATTGCACATATTAAAAAGGGAAAAAAATATTTGCAAAAAAAACATCATCTTGAACTGTTGCTTTAGGCTACGCTTATAGTGACGGCGACGCGACGGTCGCTGGAAAATCAAATAGAGACTTCCAGCGATCGCGCCCAATTCGTTGCTCCGTCAGCCGCGCTTACTATAAGCGCACGCGACGGCAGCAATGCATTTGTTTTGGCGCAATGTCGCGTTGCCGGCACTATAAGCACAGCCGTAGGCCCGTAATATAGTCTTCCCCCCGGTCGGCCGGCTCCACGCTCACCGCCGTGCGCGCGCGCGGCCCTGGTATTGGACGGCTGGCAAACCCCGGCCAATTATAAGTGCCGCGCACGGCGCAGCAAGCGCGCTCACTATATTACAGGCCTAAGATCATCATAAGAAACGGCCTCTTCCGCTGCCCCGTTAGTTAAACACGGCAGCAGTAAAAGCATTAGACTTTTACCCAAGGCAGATCTGTCACTGTCAGAGAGGGCAGATCCCCTCTTCACAGCAGGAACGAGGGGGAGTTGTACATGAATGGGCTGACGCTAGTGCATACATTCATCACTCTATCCATAGTGATAAGGGAAATAGTTCATTGTAATCTGTTATCTTGCAACAAGGACACAAGCAGGGCAAATGTTTGTGCAAAGCTTGGGTTCTAGGTATATGTGGAGTCTTTTAACACCTTTGATGCCAGAGTGAAGGGGTAATGCGCACGATGATATGGCGGCCCCTCATTTATTTTTCTTGTATTTATGGAGTACGTAGCACTCTCCAATCTGGCCCCAAACCTTCCCCACTAACACTAACCTCCAATGTAGGGGCCATGGTTAAATCTTCCCATCGCCACTGGAAATCACACGTTTGCACACACATAATAACAGCCAGGAAACACAGGCCTTTTACAATTGGAAAGGCAACGTTTATTTATTTTATTTATAAAATGTTTTACCAGGAAGTAATACATTGAGAGTTACCTCTCGTTTTCAAGTATGTCCTGGGCACAGAGTTATGATGACAAATACATGTTTACAAATACAGTTACATAAATGAGCAGGGTATACATTATATATGTCTTTGACTGAGCCACTGATTGAGCCACCTGTTCTGAAGCAGGGATATCCTGCAAACCTGCCCTTTGGTGGCCCTTGAGGACTGGAGTTGTAATAGGCTTTTGTTATTTATTTCTTCTTTTTTTAAATCAAGTGCAAAGTAGATAGAAATGGTTACAAAATATCTAGTTACTGTCTCGAGTTCATATCGGTTTAAATACAAAGTGAGATTGAAACTCGGCAGCAGCAATAGTACCCAGGACCTCAATGCATTTTAAGGCCAATTTTCCACAATCCTAGGCCGTTTAGTGACACACATTTGACATAAAACTTATAGAACTGCGGCCAGCATTTAGCCTTTTTGCTGCCTTACTGTTTAGCACTGCTTAGTAAATCTTGACCATTGTCTATTCTGTACCAAGTTGCTTATAAATTGAAACAAAACCACAGTATACAAAAGGTTTTTATGTTGCTGTGCGTAAAGATGCAAACCAAACGTGTCCATCACGCAATACACATATTCCTGATGCTGTTCAATGATATCCTATAATTCATACACGGAGAGGATCTAATTATCTTAGTCTCCTAGCTGCAAAACTGCGACATAAAGCAATGCAAATACATTGCACCAGTATATCAAACTGTATTTTGAAGTCGAAACCTATGAGGTTTTGAAAGCATTGAACACTAAATTTCATCTATGACAAAAAAAATGTTGGTCCACTAAAAGGCATCACAACCTACAATAAATCCCTGGCTCCTAAGCAATGCAAAGGTAATATGGCCAAAAGTGCCTTTATACTTGATAAGCAGAAGGTACTTTTCATCATAAAAATGCCCATGCTATATGAATACCTGGTGTTACTTTTTTATTTGTCCCTTTTAAGAGGTAACTCCCTATTATCAGTAATCTCAGAAGTCTCGGTCTGCAGTGTTAAGAATATCCTTTGCAACATCAGCTTATCATGAATCTACTATATATTTTGGTCTGTCTGTCTGCTAGGCATTGGGACACCTATTAAGATATCATAACCACATTTTGCATGATGGTTCCTGAGATCAAGGAGCAGTTTTTTTTTTGTTTATGTTTGGATACACTTGGGTGCCATTTTGAATCAAGATGGCGGCCTGAAACCTTCAAACCTGCACTGATTTTAACCACATTCGGCAGGATTGTAAGTGCTTTAGCTGGACGGAATTTAGAAAATCCCTGTTTTGCACAATGTTCAACTTTATGTTGGATGCTCCAGAGCGGGAACTGGAAAAATGTGAATGTTTTTGCGCCTGATAAAACCCCCCCAAATTATAGTTTATCCAACAGCATTAGAATAAAACCACATGCTTTTTTTCTCATTAAGAAACTAAAACATTTTTTTTAGCCATTTATAAACCTCAGTATTTTTTGGTTTCTTACAATTCCTTGGTACTTTCAGCTAACAGTATTATAAAGGACATATTTGCTCTGCTTTCTGTTTTTTTGACCAGGATTTGACATTATAGGATCTATTGATCCCGGCAGCAAAACTGATTAAAAAAAAAAAACGCACCAGATTTATTTAAAAAGGGAGGGGAAAAAAATAGTTTGTACCAATTTTGCAACCGAAAGGCTTTCATAAAACCCCTGCGTGGGACACAACAGAGATACAGATTGTAACTAAAGGAATGTTTAAAGCAAGGGGGGGTGTGAAGGTCGCAGGAAGAAACCAGACACAATATGGTTTTGGTGGGTCAAATTCCTACGCCATGAGACTAAAGAAAGAAACAAACAAGAGTGCATCTACATGTGGTACTTCTCAGGCCCTGGAAAACCTGCACACAAAGTTATAACTCCTTATATTCAGGTAAAAGAGGAAGCGGCCTCTTAGAAATCGATGACATAGCAGAATTGTAGACATCTTATATATATATATATATGGCTTTGGGACATGCCGTGTGCTGCGCTTATAGTGCCGGCGACGCGACGTCAGGCTGCGCTTATAGTGCCGGTGGCGTGACGTCAGGCTGCGCTTGTAGTGCCGGCGATGTTAGGCTGCGCTTATACTGCCGGCGACGTCAGGCTGCGCTTATAGTGCCGATGACGCGACGTCAGGCTGCGGTCGCTGGAAAAATCAAATTGAGATGACTTCTAGCGGTCGCGACCATTTCTTTTGACGCGATGTCGCTGTCGCCGTCGCCGGCACTATAAGCGCAGCCTAAGGTGCATGCTCCGTGTCACTGATGGAAGTGTTTCTCTGCGTTGCTAATGGCAGCCCAGCCTCATTGGAGGGGCCTCACTTCCTTTTGATGTGGGATGTTGATATTACTTTTCTCTGCCGCTATAAACAAAAACCCTGGCAGAGCCTTAATAGAACCCACTTTCACTGAGCCGGGTACCCGTTACCCGTTTTTTTTTATAATTGAGGACCCGGCCCAACACTAGTTTTCAGGGATGTATAACACTGTTTTTTGTGCTGCATGGTGTCTCTACAGGAGACACCATGGGCGATTTCTGGTATAATCACAGCCATAACCTGTCAGTCAGCACCGCGGACGGTCACGGCGCTCCTCATCCGGAACTGCATTACTGAAGCAGGATCGTGCACGCTGTAACTCAGGCGCCAGGGGGTAGATTTTAGGCACCTGAAATTCTCCCATCCCTGCAGTGCTATAACTCCAACTTGTTTCACCATGAAGAAGTTATAATACAGTAAAAATGTCAGTTGTAACAAACACACATGTAAGATGTACTTATTTATTTGTAAAAATGTTTTACCATTTAGAGTTACCTCTTGTTTTCATGTATGTCCTGGGCATAGAGTTATCATGACAAATACATGGTTACAAATACATAGTTACATTAAGTGAGCAGGGTTATACATTATATACAAGACATTGCATGCACAGTTAAAGATAATATGTATACCCCCCTCTCTCCGCTCCCCGTCTCTTTCTCGGCTCCCCCCTCTTTCTCTACTCCCCCCTCTCTCGCCACTCCCCCCCCCTTTCTCTTCTCCCCCCCCCCCCCCCGTGCACAGCGCGCCCCCCCTCCTGTTCCGCCGGCGGAGGTGCGCTGCGGAAACGGGTGGCGGCGGTGCTCTGTGGGGGAAGGGGGCTTTTGCATACAATTAGCTTTGTGGATATGCTTTAAACTCAGGGGAAAGGATGCCTGTGACCTTTTTAGCAGATGCGAGAGAACGGAGCACAGCTATCCGCATCCGGAATGCATGTAATGAAAATGGGGCAACTCCAAGTACATTAAAAATAAATATTTATTAGATCAGCTTACAATGGGGTAGGGAACAGGTGCGTTGTCCTACCCCATTGTAAGCTGATCTAATAAATATTTATTTTTAATGTACTTGGAGTTGCCCCATTTTCATTACATGCATTCCGGATGCGGATAGCTGTGCTCCGTTCTCTCGCATCTGCTAAAAAGGTCACAGGAGCACTGCACGCTGAAGAATTCATCTCATTGGAACTTCCACAGTCAGGTATAGGGCAATAGCCCTTTCATTATTACCTATCAAAACTGTGTGGGATTACTTATGGATTATATCCCATGGGGGGATTCATGTCTCTAAGGGACCCTTGGATGTGGCAGCTGTGTGGGCACCACTAGGTCTCCTTCCCCTGGGATGAACATCCCTGTTTATTATACTGTGGTTCTGAAGTGTGGATTCATTTGAATGGACTTATACTACTGCTGAGCTTAATTTGTGATGCACCAACTCACCACATATCTCTGTGACCTTTTTAGGCAACATCACGTTATTTGCCCTGATTTAACAGAGTTGTATATGTGTTCCATAGATGCCTGCAGTCATATTATTATTATTGTTGTTTCTTTGTAAAGCGCCGACATGTTCTGCAGCGTGGTACACTGAGAGTACATCAGAGTTGCATAGTAAATAAGGACAGACAAGCACAAACATACAGAGAGGTAGTGAGGGCCCTGCCCCTGAGAACGTACCAACTAGAGGGAATAAGGGGCAATACTGAAACACAAGGTAAAGTGGCTGCTCATTGTGGGATGACTATGCCTCGGGATGGAGTATGGTCCAGCCGCACAGCTGATCCCATTAAGGATTGAGGGTGTGGCATGTTAGGGGTGTTAAATAGCATGGAGATTGGTCCTAGGCATAGCACAGTCATTGATTCAATTTGGTCACATGTGGGGGGGGCAGCACCATTAACATTAACTGCCGGATGGGTCTATAACATATCGCCTATGTTACCATAGACTAATAGCTGCTTTATAGAATATTTATGCCATTGAGTAACAAAAAAAACTAAGATATAGACCCAATGTTTAGTTTCTGCCAAGGATTCATGGCTCTCTTTTTTTGGTGACTTTATATAATAAATCTGCTCCTAAACGTGTACCGGCCCAGACCTCTTGTAAATCTGATTGTAGTACAAGGCAGTAAGTCCATGCTCTTCGTGGATGTTGCAGGCTATTAGCAGGCTCTCCAAACCGGGCGCCAGCAAAGACACACGCACCTCGTAAAAAGAACTTCATTGCTCAGAATTGGGAAAGGCGCTTATCTCTTGACTGTTTTCCAGAAATGTGTCTCGGCAGAGAAATGCCAAGGATTCTTTGCAAGGTTTCCTTGTGGACAGGACAGGCGGTGCTGGGAGAAATAATACAAGTTCAATATTTTGAAAATATTACCATTCATTATTTTTTAACAGTGGGGTTGAAGGGGATTCAAATATTTCACGCCGAGTTTATTTAGACAATTCATTCATTCATTCATTAACTATATATATATAGTATATATTTATAAAAATAAACAAAATAGGAATGTCGGCACTCCTGCATAAAATTGTATAATAAAAAAAAAAGAAGGCAGGCGCTGCCAGGACTTACGAAAATAGTGAAAAAGTTGTAATCACCAAAAATCTACGTTTTGGACACACGACTGTTATAGCCGAAACATCGATATTTTTGTGTGATTACATTTTTTTCACTATTTGATAAGTCCTGGGAGTGCCCGCTTTCTTTTCAATTATGTATAAATATAGGCAAGGATGAGAACATATTGGGCGCCTAAAATGCCCATCCTGACACCTGTGTTTCAGGCTACTGCTTGTCCTGAGATCTCACTTCTCAGTAGGGGCTTCTGGAAGTTGGAGTACTGCCCCTGTTCCAATAGTATAGTATTTACAGATAGCTGAACGACATTGTCGTCCAAGAACCCCATGACATCACCCAGGGATCAGCCATTCAGTGCAGAGCTTTGGCAACCACGCCTTTCTTCCTACACAGCTGCAGCAAGGTATAACCTGCTTTGTTAGGCTGCGCTTATAGTGATGTCGCTGGCGACAGCGACTCGACATCACGCTGCAGTCACTGGAAAAATCAAATTGACTTGACTTCCAGCAATCGCGACAAAGCCGTCGCGTCGCTTCTACTATAAGCGGACGCGACGGCGCAATACATTTGTTTTGCCGCGACGTCGGCACTATAAGCGCAGCCTTAGAATTCACACTAAAATACAGCAGCTATTACAAGTTTGTAGTCAGATCCCATTGTCATTATATTGATATAGATATGCAGTGTATGCACACGCAGATACAGCAGATATTGGTAGATTCCAGCCACATAGTGTGTGCGTGCATAGATATGCACAAGAGAAATATATCCATTTCTCTCGTTCTACATGTAGATATACATATATATTGGAATGTATTATTTACATAGGACAATACTGTACAAACCATAATGTTGGCTCCTTTCTGGATATATTAAAAACACAGATTTTACCTGGCAAGTAAACATTAATTTACAGTGATTATTAATTATAATGCACTCAGCATTTAATATTGAAGTAATAATCCCCGAAAAACAGGGCATTACTGGCCAATAATGTCCTGGCTGGAAGAGTTGAAGGCCCGAGGCGAAGACAGGGCATTATTGGCCAGTAATGCCCTGTTCTGAGGGATTATTACTATTATAGGCTAAATGTAGGCTTATTTAATAAATAATAGACACTTTTGTATAGTTAAATAGATTTTTTTATTAAAATAAAATGGTAAATACATGAAACCACCTCTATATACACTTACACTGCAGATATCTATATCCACACACTG
>CM071570.1:234521615-234636615 GCA_036426205.1 Ascaphus truei | reverse complement strand
GTGCGTGCACCCGCTCTACTTACTTGCCGCCCCCACGCTCTGGCTCCGCCCCCCATCGGTTGCAAGCTATAACTCTTGATTACCTCCCTGTTTCCTCCCCTGCTCTCACTGACCTATCCCTGCAAACACTCACTCAAACCTATGCTCCTCCCTTCATCCCTATTGGCCCTTCTTCCCATATAACCCCACTCTGTCCTCTCAGTCATTGCTCTGCATAGCTTTCCTGTAGCTCCTGTGTGTGCAGTGTCTATGCCTAGCTCCCTTGTCTGTTTCAGCCCTGGTTCCTGTCCCTGCCCTTGTTTGGATTCCTTTGGCTTGAACTTGAACTCTGCTTTGGACTTGACTACGCTACCTTCTCCTGCCCTTGAACCCTGGCTTTCGGACATCACTACGCTGCTCTCTCCAACCCCTGAACTCTGGCACTTGGACATTACCCTCCGACCTCTGGCACCCCGGACTCAGCAAGTATTACGTTAACCCTTACTCACCAGGCCTGGCAACGCTATTACCACTACACTCCGGGCACGCCCTCACTGCTGTTGGTGTGTGTTATACCCTTACCCACCTCAGTACTGGGGACTGGCCAGGTCTGAGGGCATACAGGCGTTACACACAGTATGCAGAGTCCCTTTGGTCACTAGTCCCACAGTGTCCCCAAAGAACCCACCCTTATAGGTGTGATCAGTTCCTGGGTATAAACCGGTATGTTGGTGCACTTATATTATACGATACCTGCCCAGTGCGACGGCACCTGGGCCTTTAACTATCTTCGAAAAGGATCCGACGATCTCCTGCGTGCCGTCCTGGATTCACCAGCGTGATGCCCCGTCCGAGGCAATCTCATCTCAGAAGATAGTTCTTTAAGAAGTGCAGCGTCCGCTGGATCCCTAACTATCACTATATATAACAGTAAGGGGCAGGGTCCCTAACCTAGGGCCTGTCCCTACACAAAACAAGCTACATGTGTCTCAGGGCCTGCCTAGGGGGAGGTTGTATTCTGGCCTAGTGTAGGGGCGAACTTGCCCTCCACACAGACCCTCCGATCGTTACCTCTCTCCCCCTCACTCTGCCTGCGTGCTGCCTGTGACACGCTTCCTTATCCTGCCTGCAGCAAAGCTTAAGCTCCTATTTGTTCCCTGGCATCAGGTGGGACACTCCTAAGGCTCATGGGAGTTGTAGTCTCCTCCCAGAGCCCTTCCTGATTGGTTGCCCTTCGCGCGCTTTTTACACTGCCCGTGCGCAACCTAGAATCGCCGCCGTGCAGTGAGGAGAGCCGAGTGGCAGCGGAGAGATATAGGCAGAGGCAGTGTGAATGGGGGGGAGGGGGGTGGGGGGGAAATCGGAGCTACTTGGGGAGCTGAGGGGGGGGCTAGTCAGAGCAATGGAGGTGGAGCGAGTCAGAGCTCCGCCCCTGGGGGGGGAATCCTCTTTGACAAGGTCTGCTGTGTTGGACCGAAACATTATATGAATAAATACTGAGCACTTGATCACTATTTTGGAGTGCTACTTTTTGGCTTCTTTTCTATGGGATTGTACCGTTGAGTTTCAGCACCCGTGGATAACTTTAATTTTTGAGTACGCATATACATGTATATATTTTGGATCACCTAATACAAAAACAGACAGTTATGTTTACTGAAAACTAAACAAATGAAAAAACTTCGTCAGGCTTTGTAGCATAACTTTATCTTCCAACAAAGTGATGTTATGTCAGTCTTGGCGTTACTCCTATCTAGATTCTGATATAGGGCTTTTCCCAGGGGCCATAGTAACCTCAGAAGCTAGAGATTAAGGAAATCATGACTTTCAAAAACTTTCAGTGCTCAAAGGGGTAAGATACTAACATTATACGAGCTAAATTTATATCTCATAGGGATTACCGCTTTAACCACTGGATATTACGATCACACACAAAAAAACCTCAAAAGGAAATGTTAATTTAAAAGAGACCGAATTTACAAAGATTATTTTGTGATGAGCAAATCCATGAAAACATTGTTCCTTCTACCTGTAAAGAGGGGGAGATATCGCATGTCCTTCGGATGAGCTGCAGGTACTTATTGATAGTTCAATTAAATTATTTCTGTCATGTTGGATGTAGCATTGGGCGTCTCTATCGTCTGTTGTATACATATGCCACGCTCAATAGCTCTCCTTTTTGACACTTATATACATATATATATTTTGTGGGGGCTCAGGTCTTCCCAAAAAGAGCTTGCTGGGGTTTTGTGTTTAGTTCAATTAAAAAACAGATAGATGAACTACAAGTCCCAGAACTCCATGACCACCCAGAGATCAGCCATTCAGTGCAGAGCATTGCCAACATTGCCCATATACCCTGGCAGACCTGTTCGTGTTTCCCGCCCTGTGTTGGTCTTCCTTGAGGTTCCCCTACATGTTTTCGGTAGGTCCCGATTGTAGGTCTGGGATGGGTGCTCTCCCTCAGTTCCTACATGTGCTCTGGTGAGTAGCGCGTTGGAAAACATACAAAATAAATAGTGAAGTGGAGAAGCCCCAACTGGGCTGACACCCATTTGAATGAACTTTTCTCCAGCATGGGGAAGCTGCATCACAGCATATGGGGATAAAGTCTATGGGGTATTCTCTAAAGATGCAGGCCAAGTGCCAACACATGGACACTCCCATTCAAATCAATCGCACCCCGATCAGCACTAACACACATTACAGCATAACTCCCGGTGTGACCCAATGGGGCTTATTTTAGTCGCTCCGAAATTGTCATAGCCCAACCGAATGGTTTGGCCTGTTCACAAGAAGTGGAACGAAATGTGAGAAACTGTATTCTCTATTGGAAATCGCATGTTCTAAACCGCTTCTATAAAAAGGGACCAACCGCAGGGTTTAAGATGCAAATTGGCCAGGTTGTACTTACTGTACTTTAGAAGCAGAACGGCCTGAAGGTGCCCGTGTGATGAAGGGGATACTTGTGTCAGACCCTACAGGATTAGTACTCACAACCTCTGATAGTCAGGCCTGGAGCTCTAGCACTGAACTAAACCAGATGCTGGGAAACTCCACTGTCACATGTCTCACAGGTGTCTCACAGGTATCTCACAGGTATCTCACAGGTGTCTCACAGGTGTCTCACAGGTGTCTCACAGGTGTCTCACAGGTGTCTCAGGTGTGCTAATTTTTATGCACAAGGAACATTGAACTGGCAAACAGAAAGTGGAAATGGTTTTAAAGCAACAATACTACTGTCTCACTTTTGTTCTTTTTTTCTTATTTTTATATGTAAACCATCATTCTCCACTCTTTCCTTAGCTGGCAATTTTTTGGTGTTCCTGTTATAAATCTGCAAAAATCCTGATTGTGTGCCTAACATACTGGCTGCCTTTCAGTTTCAATCAATCCTTCAGTCAGTGTAACGCAGCAGCTACAATGTATTCATATATTACTAAGGTAATAAATATCTACTGTTACAGCTTTCAGCTCAAACTGCTGGGAGCATTGGTAACAAATTATCACAAACAAGAGATACTATTGAGCTAGGAATTCCTCCTCCTCGCAAAAGCCCTATTTCAGACTCTGGAGGGAAGTCGTAATTCTTATTTCGCCTGCTTTGAGGTGGCGAGGAAAAAAATGGAAGTGGTTTAGAACTGATTTAGCCTTTTGCACTTTTCGGAGAGACTAGAATACAGTGAATTTTAAAAAAATATGTGAGTTTGGTCATTCCGCCCGGATTTGCACACACGGAATGAAAACGCTTCTAAAAAAGCCTTTTTCGCATGGTTTGGACATGTGACAATTACTTACTCAATAGCTAAACATGCAAATTCGCTTCTAAAGTACACTGATAAAATAACATGGAATAAAATCCTCTCCATTGCACATCGAAGTGTTCCCAGGATTCTATATATGCGCCCCGTGTGTAATAATTATCTCCCTCTCTCTTCAAATCAATAGATGTCACTGCCATTTAAAAAAAAATCCTTTGGGTTGGTATTTTATGATTTATTGCTTGGGGAGCAGCCAGAACCAAAGGGTTCCCTGCAATTTTCAGGTCATCTCAAAATTGTACCAAATACAGAAGAATTTACAATGCATCTGATCTCAGATGCGCTATTAGTGAGGGATAGGGTAACTTACAATGCATCTGATCTCAGACACGCTATTAGAGAGGGTTGGGGTTTCTTACAATGCATCTGATCTCAGACGCGCTATAAGAGAGAGTTGGGGTTCCTTACAATGCATCTGATCTCAGACGCGCTATTAGAGAGGGTTGGGGTTCCTTACAATGCATCTGATCTCAGACGCGCTATTAGAGAGGGTTGGGGTTCCTTACAATGCATCTGATCTCAGATGCGCTATTAGAGAGGGTTGGGGTTCCTTACAATGCATCTGATCTCAGACGCGCTATAAGAGAGAGTTGGGGTTCCTTACAAGCATCTGATCTCAGAGCGCTATTAGAGAGGGTTGGGGTTCCTTACAATGCATCTGATCTCAGACGCGCTATTAGAGAGGGTCGGGAGTCTGCAGAATTTCACAATTTAATAATAGGGTTCCTTAACCAAAAAAAAGTTGAAAACTACTTGCTTATAGTGTTTATCTACTACTTTTAAGGGCTTATTCTATGTCCGCCAAAGCTGGCAATAGGGCCTATTTTTGACTGAAACTCCCCATTATAGGGCCTTGTTATATATTGTCCAAAATGTCCGTTCGGGACCTTTGCGTCCGAAAAGCCTTAGGCTGCTTCCCCACTAGTGCTGAGCTCGCTGAGCGGGCGGCTCTTGGCGAGGTGACTTGCATATATTTATAGATATGCAAGTCTCCGCGCGCGCGTATGCGCAGACACACGCTCACTCCTTTTTTCAACTTTCTAGCGCTCTCAGCATCCCCTGCAGCGTGCCCACACCCCGCTAGTGATTACGAAAATTTTAAAGGCCAACCCGGCGCTCATGCTTGGAGAGCTCTCCAAGCATGAGTGCGCTCAGCGCCAGAGGGGACAAAGTCTTCATGAAGTCAATAGGGATTTTCAGACTATAGAGAACTAAATAGAAGTTCCCCCATAATCTGTTAAATGTGTCACTGGCATTCAGCCCAGTTTGGTCCTCGGGGGAAACAACATTTGTATAGGGACAAGTGCCTCCTGTGACTACAGTGACCTAATAAACTGATATTGGAGGCATCTAAGTACATCTAATGCTATCAGCAGGAAGCCTTCCCAGCATTATGAGGCCTGTGATAAACGATGTCTTTCTTCTTGCCTCTTATAAACCAGATCTGTCAACCTGTGTGTTCAGATCTGCGAAAAGGGAAATTGTTGGTCTCTGGTGGACTGGTGCTGCAAAGGGAAGATCTCTCCCCCCTCCTCATTGTCCCGAATCCCTGGGGAGATGTACAGGCAATTTGCAGCCTGTATAAGTGTTTCCTTTCCTGTCTGCTTGTACAAGGAGGGGAGTGGGAGTGGGAGGAGGGGGGAGGTTTGAAGCAGACGAGGGAGAAAAAATGTGTCAAAAGAAGCCCATAATGGCAGGATTTAAAGCCAAGTTAAGTAGCATAAGCCCATAAAGCCACTTACTCGGGTGTCTTAAGCTGCAAGTGCAAACCACAGGAGATATTAACAAAGAAAATATTGGCACAGGAAAATGCTAACATTGAGTGTCTGGTTGTGACCTTTATTTGTACAAGTGTATGTTTGTTTTCTTTGAGCAGTAATAGGTGACGTTCAAACATGTTTTGGCCCAAAACGGAGTAGATGAGTGCTAAAACGTGGCACCCTTTTGTGGATTTGTGCCTTGGCGCCCAAGAAGGCTACAACACACTGGGGTTTATCCATTAAATTACGATTGTGCCGAGAGAGCCCATTGACTTCAATTGTCCCCAGGTTGGAACTACTGCAGTTTAATGAGTAACTCCCAGAGTGCACATTCACATCGTCCTGAAGATGGTTGGGACTATATTTATGTAAACCTCCTTACCCGGCTCCACAGGAGTTTACATCACATTGACCATATACATGGCAATGCCCAGTCTCTCGTACCTGTTCGGGGTGCTGGGAAGGTTCAGGATGGGTGTGGATGCTTGAATATAACAAGAATGGGCGCCAGGAACTTGTATAAAACATATAGTGCTTTATTGGACATCTGTCAATAATGCTTCACAGAAATTGACATACTTCACACTTGACAGATAACTCATGGCAAATAATAGTATTCATCCCCTTACTTACTCCTTTGCTGGGGAGGCACTTAGCTTAGTTGAGTTTTATCCCCTTTGTAGCTCTCACTCATACGTTGGGGAGGTACTTGGCTTGTTACCCGCAGTAAGAGTTAAGAGATAGTGATGACCTATATTAAATGAACCTCTCTGGAATACACTTCGGGCTGCTGAGTTAGGAGCCCACTACTATGTACCACATAGTTCTTCCATACCTAGCTGATCAGGATTGCACTACGGACTTTCCGATTAAACCAATCCAAACACGCTCCGGAGTTACTAGCACTGAGTACTCCTTCCTAAAAGCATACTTCCTCCCATTCAGTAGTGATAACAAACTCGGGCCAATACTACTGGCACTTACTTAAAGGGCACGTTCCTTAACTGAAAACAAAAGATGACAGACATTTCTAATAATCACTTAACTATACACACAAACCTATTTACAGGACTCACGGTGAAGCCCCAATCTAAACTTTGAAGAACCTGTTTCTAGAACATTGGGTGGAACTATATATACCATTCTATCTCCCTATGGTGACATCACTGGTCACAAAACATACTGGGGAGTGGCAATCCTTTCTGCATAGATACCCTATATCACATGATGGGGAGGGGAGAACCCTGAGTGAGCCCACACAGTTAACCCTTTAAGGTAGTTAACCCCTTAACTGAAATAGTAGTCCCAAAGGGGGGCTACATACATATGAACACAAAAATACCCTCCCATATTACAGCATTGCTGGGTACGTATTTCAGGACCGATTCCGAAATCCATTTTAATGAATAATAAGCTCCAAATGAGACCTGCCACATATCACTGATTTTCAGTGAGTCTCAGTGATGTGGAGTCAGTCTCACTGATTTTTGGCAGTCTCACAGACTTCACTGGGGTCTCACTAGAAATTAGCACTTTTCCAGCAAAATGCCATTTCTTAGCCCAATGTCTTCCAAACTATCACTGATTCCAGTCTTTGGGGGTTTCATCTCTGCCAATCCACAGTAAGTTACACGGCCATTAATACTCTGACTGGTGGCCTGACGGGAAGTAATTAGTCTGTGAGCAGCTGTTACTGATCCCCATTTCTGGACATAGTAGAACCATTAATGCCTAGAACGTGGAGCAGAAAGCGTGGTTTCTGAATGTTCTAAGGGTGTCGGCTCATGTTTGGGCTATTCCTAAAACATTCTGTAGCCGGCTCTCCAACAACAACAAAAAAGGGAATGTGTTAAAAAGCCACTGCTCTCCTGTATAAATCACTGTTTGGCCATACTACACTTAAATCCAGTGACTGAATCATAGTGTTCTTTTACTTTCCGTTTTAATACAGAACTGTTCAAAATTTGGATACATTGTAAATACCAGGTCAATTAGGAATACATATACTGCCTGGATTTAGCATGTTTCATTCTGTATGTGAAAATATAGAACAATGCTCTGCTTCTAACACTCACCCACTGCACAATACCAAAGGGTTGTAAGTATGAAAGGACCAATACTACTTTCCCCCAATTTTTTTATTTCTTTCCTTCTTTTTATATGTAAAGAATGAGACAATTTATAATTCACAATTCTTACCGTAGCTGGGAATCGTTTTGGTGCTCCTGTTTAGAAATCTGTCAAAATCCTGATTGTGTGCCTAACATAATGGCCACCTTTCTGTTTCAATCAATCCTTCAGTCAGTGTAAGGCTGCGATTATAGTGCGAGCATGTGACGTCACGCGATTGTTGAGCGCGCTCGAAACATGCGCTGAGCAGGAGTATATCGGGAGGCGACAGGGAGGCGGGGCCATGATGTCACATGAGCGGTTCGCGCCTCATTGGCTGAACCGTGCACGCGACCCGGCCGTCGAGCAGCGAAGACAAATTCCTTTGTCTCGCTGAGAATCGCGCGCGTGGTTGCGCTTGGTCACGCGCACTATGTGCGCCTTCATTGTTGTACATTCACTTGTTCTGGCGGCGGGCGGCGGTGTACGCATGCCCGCCGCCACTATAATCGCTGCCTAACTCTTCTTATATTACTAAGGTAACATTATCTATTGTTACAATTTGCAGGTCAAACTGCTGGGAACATTGGCAACAAATTATCCCAAACAGGAAAGTGTTGCAAAAATATTGCACTGCTGGGGAGGTGGGCTAACGCCTGCTATAGAAATCAAAGGATGCTTTAAAACTAATTAAAAATGGCATTAAGAGTTCAATAACTAAATTTTTTTTTTTTTAAACAGACATTGTTATCTAATAGTACAGAGCTGTTGTTGGTTTTTTTTTTTTGGGGGGGGGGGTTAACTAGGAAAGAAAGAGTCCCTTTACGTGGGGACTAGAGAAACACCCTAAATTAAAATAATAAACTTTATTGATATTAACTAAAATTATACTGTTTGGACTCAACAACAAGGGCAGACAAAACAGATAAAAATTAAAATAAACCGAAGATGTGTGGGCCGAACGTGTGCTGCTGATCTAGCTAGTTGTGAATGTGCTTTTAACATTATAGTATAAGTAACAACTTGATGCTAGTGATCCACACAGGTAGTGCCTAGATTGTTCTGAAATGGATATATAATTTTATAGCCACTTACTATCCTATCATTAAATAATTGATGGATACATAAGTTATACTTAAACGTGAGATGAATAAGTGGAACTAATGGTATAGTGTCTGAAAGTAACCCGTATTGTAAGTAGGAACCCTGTCAGGGACCTCTTACCACTAAACTGTTGAAGAAATTAACTATTTAGTCGGGTGAGTACATTAATATCGCAAAGTGGCTACGCCATGTATGTGCATTGAGGAGATGTATGGGCAAAAATGTGAAATTCTGCAACCTGTGTATTATATCTACAAATTAGATTGTAAGCTCCTCGGAGCAAGGACTCCTTTTCCTTAATGTTATTTTTATGTCTGAAGCACTTCTTCCCATGATCTGTTATTTGTATTTGTTATTTATATGATTGTCACGTGTATTACTACTGTGAAGCGCTATGTACATTAATGGCGCTATATAAAAAAAAAGGTATGTGGGTATGTAGCATACCAAAACAGTGCAAATAAATGCAAAAAAATGCAATACTTGCGCACAATGCTGAGCTCCTGGTTCAAGGATGTCCTATCTGCAGCAATCCAAGTATACAGCAACAGGAAAGATGATCCAGGGCTCCACGGGTTTTTAGCAAAATAATTTATTCATAATACACAACGTTTCGGCCTCACTTAGGTAATGTCTCATTACCAGTCACTTGACAAAGGCCTAAGTGAGGCCGAAACGTTGTGTATTATGAATAAATTATTTTGCTAAAAACCCGTGGAGCCCTGGATCATCTTTCCTGTTGCTGTATAAATAAAGACATACGTACGTACATACATACATACATACTACATACATACATACATACATACAGACATACATACATATATATTCTAAAGCAACTATAGAGAATGGTGTTCCATGTTAGTGTTTTCACATGCTTGGAAGTACTGTACATGCCTGACAACTAATTCAAAGTCCACACTGATAATGATCCAGTATTTCTTTGGATCTTACTATATTACTATCAAATGTGCTAGCAGACCAGCAAAAGGGAATACAAAGACAGAACTCGGTCATTATAGAGAGGGCATCCTGCAGTAATTTGCAGGGTTTAGATGAAACAATATCATTTTAATGGGAGATAACTGACAAAAGTGTATTTCTTTTTAATAGATTTGAAGCAGGGGGTCTCCAAGGGCTGAACCACATTAATTTCAGTTTCGGAGACCCCCTGCTTCCCGAGATACTTAACCTCAGAAGGGGATGTTGGTAGCAGCCCAGGTGGGGCTATCGAAATGGCGGTTTTAAATGTCACATGGGCCAATAGGAAGCAGTATCGTCATCCCTTGTGGCTTCCCATTGGCCCACATGACGTGGAACATTTAAACAACAGAGAGATACAGGCACCCCCTACAGGAGGTAAGTATCTTGGGAAGCAGGGGGTCCCCGGAGCTGAAATTAACGGGGTTCAGCTCTGGAGATGAACCCTAACCCGATGTAAAAGGAGTGCTCTTTAAATCATGGAGATCACTACAGCCAATGAGAAAAACTAATGCTATAAAAAAAATCAGTGAGAAGGTACAGGCCGTCATTATCACACAGTTGACACACGGTTGGAGGTAGTTGACAGCTGGGCCAGTGAAACTGGGGCCTAAGAAACATTCTATGCTACAGGGAGAAGGAGCGGCTCAGTGAGTAAAGACACCGACTGGCACTGAGAGTTTGAAGCAGGGGAGCCTGATTCAACTCCCGGTGTCGGCTCCTTGTGACCTTGGGCAAGTCACTTTATCTCCCTGTGCCTCAGGCACCAAAAACATAGATTGTAAGCTCCACGGGGCAGGAACCTCAGCCTGCAAAATGTCTCTGTAAAGCGCTACGTAAAACTAGCAGCGCTATACAAGAAACATGCTATTATTATTAAGGAAACATATTCCACCGTACAATGTGGGAGGGACGACAGCAACATTGTATAACAGGAAGAGTACATGTGAGTGAAGACAAACTGAGACAATAAGAAGAAAGTCCCTGTCCCAATAAGCTTCCAATCTAAAACTATATTATTTTGCTGGGACGGCACGATAAGAACATGTGATTGTCTCCTGATCTCTCTCTCTCTGACTTGCAGAGTTCTTTGACGATTTCTCAGAGGGGCGAGAATGCGTCAACTGCGGAGCGATGTCCACCCCTCTGTGGAGGAGGGACGGAACGGGCCACTACCTGTGCAATGCCTGTGGGCTGTACCATAAGATGAATGGAATCAACCGGCCATTGATCAAGCCCCAACGAAGGCTGGTAAGGAGATTTGGGGCAGGGTTTCCAAATTTCAGGAAATTTGAACCATGTTCACAAGAACATTTTGATTCCATGCAACGATTTCTCAGTCTACTTATGGAGCACCGGGATTTCCAAAATAAGAATGTACTCTTTGAATTTGGGGTCTTATGCAGTTATTTCTGCTCAATTCCACAGCATTGCAGAAGTATTATAGTATTATCCACTTTGATAATCTAATTTATACTTTTGCTTTAATACGTTCTTAAATGTGAATGTACATGATAACTTGACTTTGGCTAAACATTTGTGAAACTGGCACATTTCTATCATTCGCAACCTGTGGTCATGTTTTCTAAACTTCGCCAAAGATTGTCAAACCTCCACATTTTGTCCCATTACATGTGTGGAATTCTGGTGATTTTTGACACCAGCCTTTGGAACGTTTCGCAATTTCCGTAATGCTCTGGGCAAAATGTCCTACTGCAGCAAAAGATTATGTATGCTGAAAAGTAATACAAAGGGAAGGGGACTTTCACAGCTTACCAACGTCGCCAATGTTACATCCTTACAAACGTATTGTGCACATGTCTTAATACAGCTACATACAGATTTGCAAAAATAACTCTTTGGACAGCATCATGTAGATCGAATTATGACATGAGAGAGTGCGATATTATTTTATTATATGCTTCAAAGAAGTCAGGCGGCAGCCTTCTTTAAACTGAGATGTCATTTATGACACTGAAAGTATAAGAAAAACCAGAGAGCACTGAAAGGCGTTACTCAGCTTTTTGCTGGTCCTGGTACAGCGCAATCCTGTAAACTTCCTCACTGTGGCCACGAAATGCGTCGGGAGAAGGATTTAGATGTGTCACACTGCAGAAGAAGCATCATGGGTAAGTGATCAATTCCAGCGCACTTTGGCCCATGTAATAGTCCCAGTGTCATAAATGAAATGACAGATTTGTAGATGGCTGCCTCGTGATTTGACATTGAAGGGTGTTGCTGACTTATAACATATAGGGCCATTGTTACTAAGCTTTGTTTTGGCATGAAACACCTTACAGCCTGTTCACCGGAATATCAGCCATGACGTTTATATTGCTCCAGAGAACCAGCCACAGGCCTTGCCCTAATTAATTATATCTTCCATTCTAATATATTTCCCTTGGAATAAACTCTCTATTCAACAGTGAGTAAAAGGATAACACATAGGGAATGATGCACCGCTACCTACATCATCCCGCTTCTGACCATATTGCAAACGGCCACTGAGTTGTATACGGGACTAAATCAAGTAGCGCTCCCTGTTAATCAGAAGAAGCCAGAAAGGCACCTGAAGCCTGGATTTAAATCCGTTAACACTGTATTGCCTTTTAACCAAACAACAGGAGGTCACTCAAACTAAACGGCTCAATTTGCTGCTCCAGTGACCCCCGATTCCTGAGATAATTACCAGTGTACTGACCAGTGCTGATGCTGCCTCCTTTGGAAACAATATGACCCCCAAATCAGACGGGACCTGCGGTCCGATAGGTAGCCGTAACCGATGACGGTTCGGTTTCATATTGGACGGTTACGGTGGCCATGTTGAAGTCTCAATGGGAAACACTGGCACCAAATATGGTACATTTAGGACAAACCAGTGGGGTCCCCAGAGCTGAAAAATAGAGCGGTTTGCATTTTTGGGGAAAACCTAATATGAGTTCCCCCCCCCCCCCCCCCTTGAATTTATAGGAGATGCACAAGTGTAATAGAGAACACACAAAAAAAAGGAATTATTAATGTTGAATGCAAGAAACCGAGTTTGGGAGAAATTATTTTTATATTAGGCTTAGTGAAAAAGAAAGACAAATATTCCCGATTCTTTTTAATTTTCTATATAGAATAGATAATATATATACTCTATATATTTATTTATATCTATATATATAAAATAAGGATCATTACAAAAAGTCCTCATCAGTGCAGCTAGAAAAGATTACATCTAAAAAAATAAACGCGTTTCTCGTGATCACTGATGAATACGCCAAGAGGTGTAGTTATGTAGTGCCATCTAGTGGTGGAGCGATCCTCTTTTTCCCTGTCGGCTTTCCATGGGCCCAAGTGAACAAGAAAACAACACTGTCATTGATCAAAGTTTCCAGCTGAAAAACTGGGGCGAAAAAAAACCCCCAAACAAAACTGCACCAAATCCCACAACAAAAACTTCCTATTAACATCAATGGGATTTTTCTCTGATCAATCAGCACTTCTGCATCAGTTTTGCAGCTGTGAGACTACGGTACATAACCCCTTGGTGTCAATTCTTATTTTCTTATCAAATATTTAATCAATACAGTAACTTAACATTATAATGAATTTTTCTGTGCGGAACCCCACAGGTACTGTAAGTCCGAGGAGCACAGGGTGATTGCTGTGCTTTGTTTGCGAGACCCGGCCCTAAACCTTAAACCCTGTGGTTGCTGACCCCTCAAGTTGTTCTGCAGCATTCATAGGGGTGTATGTGTCAAGGCAATAGGAGTGCAATTCTGGGGCAAAAGACTGCCCATATGTATCAATAGGATTTTTAAATCAATAGGATCCTGTGCTCCAGGATTGCCCCACGTTGACACATATACCCCATAACTTGTATGGCCACGTTTTGGTTAAGGAAGAAAACTAAACCCTGCAGACTCAAAGACACACTCTATGGGAAATGTGTATCAAGGGAAAAACAGGAAGCAGAAAGATGCATTGTGGTTAATGTGGGGTTCCTGCACCGGGAAATCTGCTGATGGGTTTATGATGCACTTTGCAGCCAGGAGACATCACCTGTACAGAAGATGCCATTCACTGGTCATGGGATGGGGAATATATTTCATGCCCATATATTGGGGATTATTAATTAAACTGTTACAATGCTGCTGCATGGAAATATAATGGGAGTTTTTGTGCTGTAGTGCCCGACCGGCACTATCACAGGTTAATGGATAACCCTCCCGCCCCTCCCCCCATTGTGTCTTAAATTCCAGTACTAAAGGGTTAATATTTACATCTGATTTTGCTTATATACTTTGAGAAACGCGGAGAAAAATAATAAGGACAGGCCTTATATAAAAGGTACAGTATAGTACAGAACAGTAAATCATAAAACAATAATAAACAGCCAGGACTTTTAGAACGATCCAGGTTCAAAAATATATGTTTTCTTTTAAATCACTCTCGGAGGACAGTGGGATATATATTCTAATGCATTCTCTAGTACACGTTGCTAAATGAGACAGGGCCTATTGACGAGCGTTTACTTCTGTCTTGCAGTCAGCATCACGCCGGGTTGGCTTGTCTTGTGCTAACTGCCATACGACCACCACTACACTTTGGCGCAGGAACGCAGAGGGAGAGCCCGTGTGTAACGCGTGTGGACTTTATATGAAGCTGCATGGGGTAAAGTGACCTTACTAAAACTCAAGACATTGGCGACTGTTTAACACATAAAAATACCACTTGTTGGTGCATTTGCACGTCTCAGACAGGTCTGCATCTGTGTCTGTCCCCATTATCGGTTAGCAAACTGTGCTTCCAATGCAGCCAGGGATTCTGGGTAACGAAATGCAAATGAGCATAGTGTGTCACTCTACACTTCTCACCCATTTTAACATGGAGACCTATAGTCTTGGGGCTGTTTAGCTCATTCTTCCACATAGAAAACTGGTGCAACATTGGTGCAAAAAACAACACCAAATGTAGCCCCTGTTCTCCTAGCGAAGTGGCCACATTGGGTTTAGGGGGTGGAACCATGCAACTACTCATGCAGACGTAGATCTCCGGAATTGGAAGCATGCGCTGTTTTTTGTTTTTTTGCAGCGGTTTTAAGAAGTCTGACTTTGTTAGAGAACCCCTATTTTTCTTTCCCCCCCATCTTCTTAGAAATACTCGTATCCAAAATAGAAAACTATAATGTAGGGTGGGATCGGCTTACAGAGGGAAAGTACGTGCAATTTGTGCACAATAGTTTTTAGCTGAGTAAGTGGAACTACGTGTCATAAACCAGGAGTGGCCAACTCCAGTCCTCAAGGGCCACCAGCAGGTCAGGTTTTAAGGATATCCCTGCTTCAGCACAGGTGCTCAATCGTAATGACCTAGAGCAGGGGTGGCCAACTGCAGTCCTCCAGGGCCACCAACAGGTCAGGGTTGCAGGATATCCCTGCTTCAGCACAGGTGGATCTTCGACTGAGCCACTGATTGAGCCATCTGTGCTGACGCAGGGATATCCCTAATGTCTGGCCTGTTATAAATGGCGATGTTAACCTGGTTTTCACACCTACATTGCAGGTCCCCAGACCTCTAGCGATGAAGAAGGATGGAATCCAGACAAGGAAACGCAAACCTAAGAACCTATGCAAGTCCAAGACACCGACAGGTAGGAACAATAAACCATGCCCTCAGAGGGGCACTGACGGGGTTAACCAGCAATAAGGCACCAATAAGGGGCAGAAGAGAAGGGAACTACCACAAGTCCTGATCTCACGTGTCTTCTGGACAGACCTCGTTTAATGTTCCGCAGGAGAACAGAACGCGATCTCCTCTAGAATACGAGCTGGAAACCCATCACGTAGCCACGGGGCGGCCAACTCCAGTCCTCAAGGGCCACCGACAGATCAGGTGTGGCCAACGTTAGTCCTCATGGGCCACAGGTCAGGTTTTAAGGCTATCCCTACTTCAGCACAGGTGGCTGAATCAGTGGCTCAGTCTGCTACGTGTGCTGAAGCAGGGACAGCCGTAAAACCTGACAGCTGGTGGAACTTGAGGACTGAAGTTGGCCACTCCTGACGTAGCCAATACACAACGGGCCCCATGATTGTGCTTTTTCTGTGCTTAAATGACTCAAAACTGACTTTGGGGTTATTATCTATGTTATTACCTATACCTTAACTGGATATGGTAAAAATAATGGTGTTCAGTTAAAAAAAAAATTATGAGAAAATAAATACATTTTCATATTTTATATTATCCTTATATTGTCCTGTTTTGTGTAATCATTATATGCTATTTGTCAAAGTCTCTTGGGGTAACATTATTGCATAAAGATTGCACAGCGACAGAAAACATGGCTCTCAGGAGGACTGTTATTTTTTATTCACTCGGGTAATATTTTCTGCTCCAGTTTTGCAGCCAGGAGAAGTTGATGGATACTGTAGGTCCCTGGGTTGGAATTGTCAAATAATGGAGCTTCCCAAATGTTACCACTGGGCGGCAGCACTAACAAATACATTATACAGTAATTGCAATAGACCAAGATCAGGACAGGTTTCTCACAACTAATAATGGTGTGTGTATATATATATATTATATATATATATATATATATATATATGTAACGGGTATTCCCTTTAGTATGACCCACCCAATCTCATATTGGCCCCTGTGGTCTAACCAGTCCCCATTACATGGTCGTGTCTGGTGGTGCACCTGTAGGCAACAGGACTCCTGAGTCTCCCGCATGATGGTACTCGGGGATTGTCAATCCAGACAGGCAGCTGAGGTAGTGTGTGCGAGTTCTACCTATATCACGTGCAGCGCCTCCACCTCATCAGGATCTATGCGTCCGCAGGGAGAGGGTCCTGATGAGGAACTCCTTCTTGGTGGTGACTGCCACTGGAGAGTAACTTCACACTCACACAGTGGGGTTGTCTTTGAACAGGGCATCTTTATTGTTGATGTAGCAAACTGCCCCCTTGCAGCGATCAGCTCAGCCGCACATCTCGCCGTACTGTCCCTTGAAAAGGTACGCCCTCCCAATGGAGTGGGATCCCCTCTCCCCACAGGGAGATCACCCCTGTGCCAGGTCCCTGGACACAGTGTGGCCTTGTCAGGCTTAATGTAAGAGCGGGCCACTAGTTACTGCACTAGTGGGCCCTTCATTTCCCAAGTCTCAACACAGACTTATTCCTTTAACTCTCTCTACTGCTCTCCCTCCAACACACTAACTTTGAGCAGTGCTGTGCCTTATATACCTCAGGAAAGAGGCACATCTCTGATGTCACTAACTGTGGACTCAGAGCATGTAGCCACTCCCATCCATACATAAGGCACCTCACCAGGGTGTGAGGGCAAACCTCCATGATTACTGCTGGCATCCCTGTAACTTACCAGGTTTACTGCCAGCAGGGGAGACAACTGCAGACCATTTTACAGCATGGCTACATATATTTTAAGCGATGGGTCACTGAAGCTGAGCCCTGTTAATTTCAGCTCCGGGGGCCGCCTGCTTCTGGAGATACTTTCCTCTGTAGGGAGTGCGGCTATCTCTACGCGTTTTTAAGCTCCCGTGTCACGTGACCCAATAGGAAGCTGCACCGGATGACATCACGGCTTCCTATTGGTCCGCAGGGCGTGATCCCTGCTACCCGAGCCAGAGCAGCTACTTGCACCCCCTGCGGAGGTGAGTATCTCTTGAAGCAGGGGGTCCCCAGAGCTGAAATGAACGGGGTTCAGATCCGGAGACCCCCTGCTTCAATTCTAAATTTAAAAAAATTAAATACACTTGCCCGCTTGGATTGCATCTTTAAAGAGTGGTCTTAAGCTGCTCAGGGGGGTTAATGGGGCAATTTGAAAGTTGACACTGAAAGATTTCCCCCAACAGGCTGTGTATTTACACGAATAAATATAGAAATCCTTTTATCTTCTGTGTTAGGAAAGTTCCGAGCTGCTTGCTATACATTAGCAGTCCTCCATGGCGACACCCATAGCTTATT
Organism: Ascaphus truei; assembly: GCA_036426205.1. Lineage (NCBI taxonomy): Eukaryota > Metazoa > Chordata > Amphibia > Anura > Ascaphidae > Ascaphus > Ascaphus truei. The sequence continues at coordinate 234,618,891 of CM071570.1, read as the reverse complement.
TTAATTTAATGCGACACCCTTATTCCTTTTAATCCAATGTGTTCCCATGCAAGAGCTCTGCAAAGACGTGCGACACTGTCCAAGCTGAAGTCACAACATGTTCAGCATTTTTCGATTTTCCGTTTTGTTCCTTTGAGAAACGTTTCGCCGCGTCTCCACACGCTCCGAATATTACAAAAGTAGTCTTAGGGTTCTGCGAGTTTTCAGCGAAATATCGCCAGTGCGTGAAACAGGGTGTGTGCCACATTTATAGTCTCCACATTAACCATATCTAGTGACTTTAGAGAATGTCTCAAATTAGCCTATCACGCAGAATTGCGATGCACAGGGACTGAATGATCAGTGAATCGCTTGCCCGCTGTTTCTAGGTCACAATTTCACGGCTGAAAAAAACGCACATTTTCCCCGGTTTGCGGCCTCTAGCAAAAGTTTTGCATATGTCTAATATTTAATCATTGTTATAAATATTTTGTTCCATTTGTATTGTAAATGTAACTGCTACGTTTCCCTTTTCTTCTTATTTCTAACCGTAAAGAGGCATTTTGGCGTGCTCTAAGTCCTTGTCTTGCTCCATACACGTGTGCCATATATCTGGCTGATGGTCGTGGACGCACCAAGATATCACGCCACCCTGGTTGAGAATTACCGCAGTACCTTCAGGAGGCTGCAGACATAGATTTCTTTCTTACCATCATATCTGTCTGTGCACACCTGTTTTTAACCACTTTCCTGCCAAGGGGTCTGCAATGCACTGTGGTTAAGATGAAGTAATATTGTCACTTGTTAAATGTAAATGAAATCGGTAGAACAAATTACTTTCTGTGTCATAAAAATGCCCCGTGGAACAGTGCAGAGTTAGAATTTCTTCCTTGACTCTTTTACAGTGTCAACTTTATGGTTTCATAATCCAAGATGTATTGTGGGTTGTGATATCTTTTAAGAGACCAACATGATAGTTCATATTTGAACTGACAGTGTACAGGACCTTCCTAACCTCACCTGACACGTCTTTTCTTTATGGGAGGTCTACTCCTTAAAGAAGAGACCTGTGTGGTGGTTGAAGTGTCTTTAACAATAGTGGTGCTGAGTAGGATTGCCAGGTGGCGTCTCCAAAAATACTGGACATTGGTGAAAGGCGACACACACACACCCTTCTCATCTCTCTCCGCTCCATGTTGTTTCCTCATCTCCTTGGCCTCACCCCCAGGCTTCTGACACCTCCTCCTGATTATCTGCATTAGCCAGCAGCAGCCAATCAGGATGGAGGAAGCTGCCCAGCCCCTTAGCAAAAGCCCTGCTCGGGGAAATCCCGTGGCCCCCCAGAGCCTCTCAGGTTACTATGTCCTGAGAAGTAATACCGGACACATACATGTCCAGTATTACCTATCATTTCTTACTGGACAGTGTGTTCAAATACAAAACAGTTTCGTTCAATACTGGACACCTGGCCACCCAACCAGTGCAGTGTGTGTATAGGAAAAAGGTGTGGATTGGCGAAAGACTGCAGCGTCCAAAAAGCACCCTAGGCTCACCAGATGTCAGGGAATAAAAACGTTTATTAGACTACATAAAAATGAAAAAAGGACAAACAAAATACAAAAAAACACAACCTCCTACGCGTTTCAGGCTCTAAGATGCATCATAAGTAAGTTTAAAGTAAAATTAGGCAGTTATGTTGGAGATGCGCTGTTTGATAAACACCATTTATCTGACAGTTTAGAGTATTCATTGTTGTCTGATTAACAATATATGAGTAACCCTGAGACCAGCATTACAACTGAAGGATATGCATGCCAAATTGGTATAAAGTACTTATATGCAAACTAACTGCTATAGTTGATATTTACTGTAACCATTGTTCAATATGCTGCATTTTGATATCATCTTATGATGCATCTGAATTGTAATCATATACTATGTAAGGTTTAATAGAATTGATCATTCTGTGCAAAGTAAACAGAGATTCATACCTCCCACAGCAAGTTAAACAAGAGCCCCAGCACCACATGTTTATATTCTAAATATTGATTTTTATTCACTTAACACTTCAGCACTTTATATTTTCACATCAGTATATAAAATATAAAACATTGATTAGCTTGGTGTGTACCAAGGCAGTGCACTTTCTACAGCTGACTTGCTGATTCTGTATCAGTCAATCCAATAATTTGTAAATATTTGTTTATTAACGCAGGCAAAAGCCTATTTTGCCCGTATTTTAGAAAGATAAATGCATTATTTATTCTTACAAAGTAAAAAAAAAAAAGGAGAAAGGCTTCCTGAAAAAATCTATTTTTCTTCAAGTAGAAAATGGAACCATTAGTCAGTGAGTAAGAAATGAGTTATACTGAGGGTTGTAAATTGAAAAGTAGTGTTACTCTGTACCCCCTAGTACCACTTCGACCCCTCGACCTGTGAGGTTTCTGAACGGTCCATACACACTACTACAGCACGCCTATAAATAAACTCTCGTTGGACTCTAAACCAGGGGTTCTCTGCTCCTGTCCTCACCCCCCCCCCCCCCCCCCCCAACAGGTCAGGTTTTCAGGTTATCCCTGCTCCAGCACAGGTGGCTCAAAGGGACTGATTGAGCCACCTGTGCTGAAGCAGGGATATCCTCAAAACCTGACCTGTTGGGGGGGTCTTGAGGACTGGCGTTGAGCACCCCTTCCCTGAACGTTATCACAGTTTACAATGAAGGTGCAATGAAGGTGCAAGATGGGACCGAAACTTTGCTTGTTTGTCAAATACATGTGCTCACTTTGTACGCATGCGCACAAGGAGCCTCCTGCAAAGTATTACAATGCATATACATCTCTCCAGAACCATGTTCAGATAGGTGCACCAATGGTTTATATTGTTCACATAAAATAATAATAGTATTATTAATAATAAAACACATGTTGCCCGTGTTCAGTTACATCCAATGAGAGCTTTAACGTCCATTTTCTCCTAGGACCAAGTTGTAGCGACAGGCTCACTCCCACCACCAGCTCTACAAACTCCGCTGCTGCAGAGGAGATGCGCCCCATAAAGATTGAGCCAGGACTTTCATACGAACATTCCAGCTGCATATCCCAGGTGCGGTAAGGGAGCTCCCGGAGCGGGGGGTCGGTGCTCTGAATAATACCACCAGCTTAGGTTCTAGAGGTGCCCTTGGATCGTAGTTGCACTGGGCTTTAGTGCAGGGAACCCTGTTAATGTCAACCCCTTCTCTGCCAGAGAGGCATGCAACTCATTGCCCTAACTTGTGTGTGTCCTGGGCAGCAGGCAGATTCCCGTGCTTCTACCTGGGAACAGGAGATAACAGGTCAGGTTTTCAGGATATCCCTGCTTCAGCACAGGAGGCTCAATCGGTTCCTGCATCAGCACCGGTGGCTCAACCAGTCCCTGCTTCAGCACAAATGGCTCACTCAGTCAAAGACTGATGCACTGATTGAGCCGCCTGTGCTGAAGTAGGAATATCCTGAAAAACCTGACCTGTTGGTAGCCCTTGAGAACTGGAGTTGGCCATTCCTGGTTTAAATGAAACAATAAAGTAGTTAAACATTATTTAGTATCCTATAAAAACATTAAACTAACAATTCCATTACAAAATTATTTTAGGATTATGTGCCAACAACTCTTTCTAGAGGATTTTAGCCTATCTAGGGATGTTTTTGTAAAGTGATTATTTATTTTCTTTTATACGGTCCTGACTTTTATTTATATTTGTTAATGTTTTACTATTGTAATTAAACCAATGTAAAAAGGGGGCATGAAGGACTATTGGGGTTCAACGCCACCCTCTTCCGGTTACACCCAGTCCGGCTGAGGCAGTTCCTGTACCTCAGATTATCCAGCAATAGATGGGTAATGATGATAATGCAATTGGCCTCCTTCCATCTATCCCAACAAATGTGCTCCATGCATTTAGATGTAATGTGCAAAAATAGCAGCAAACAGCCAAGGGAGCCAGGCAAAGTCATAGTAAAAAATATATTTATTTTAATATTGATACATCACCACAAAGGAGGAACGAGAACCGTCCTATGCGTTTCGCACCTATTGGGTGCTTTATCAAGGAGATCCATGCATTTAATCTAGTATGCTTCCAACGTATAATTATAATGGGGTTGGCAAAAATTGTACGTGCAGAAACTTGACAGCAGATAAGGACCACGTTCCCCACTTAGTTCTGGAAATACTAAAGGGTGCTGAGCGTAAGTGTTCCCTAGGCTTAGCACCGCTTATTAAATATGGCCTTCAGTCTGTTCATTTTTTTTTATCTGATGTGTCTGGTTTGTAACTGCTACCAGCTTCGCAATGAAGAATCAGTGGCCAAGATCAAATCGGTGAGTCCAAAAGGATGACACGGCGTCTTTGAGCTGGCCCACTGATCCTGCATCGTCGTTGTCCCACGCTTAGTTATAGAAGCCGTTTGATGCAGTAAGCAAAAGTTGCAGATAATCCACAAAGTAGATAGGAATCTAAAAGTGGTATGCCTACTAAGTGCTAATTTGCATGTCACTACCCAGAATCCTTGTTGGCAGCCCAACCACCGTATGACGTAACGAAGACTTGAATGAACCACGGTTTGGGGACCTGTGTAAAGTCTGCGTTGACAGAATAATACAAATTACCGGTAGAAAGTGATACGTAGGCACGAAAAACTTAACAGGTGATCACTATAAATTCAGTAAAGTGAATATAACACTCTAAATAAAATTAATATAAAGTGCACATACAATATATTGCACATAAACGTGAAAAATTGTGAAAACCAAAATAGTGATGAAATAAATATTACATTTTAACCCCCTGCTCAAACCCTCTGGTGGGATTTGTCTTCACTTGTCCCAAAATGTTGCAGTAGATTCACAGATTCCAGGGGAAGCATAGAGGAAAAAACACAAAAGCACAGAAAATCTAAGTGCGTTTCTCCTGCGCTTACATTTTCTGTGCTTTTGTGTTTTTTCCTCTCTGCTCCCCCTGGAATCTGTGAATCGACAGAATAATACAACACATGGGTATTTTATCTTTGCATATCTGGAGTTAAGTCGTCGGCCTTGCTTTCTAAAGATATCATTGTGTTTTCTTATTTCGTGTTTTGGCTATTTCTATACCTACATTTCACACATTTGCTTTGCCGTTTGTCTGTTTTAGGCATCCTCGGTATCTACCATTATAGGCCATGGATCGTCTATTCTCCCCATGACAGGCCTAAAACTCTCTCCTCAGAGCCACCACTCTGCCATCAACACACCTTCACAAGCCAGCTCCAAACATGAGCCCTGGAACAGCCTGGTCATAGCTTAAAGCCACCGCACAACCAGTGCAAGTCACATCCGCCACCTCCTTACTTCACGTGAACATTTGCCTTACTGACCAAGGATGTGGTCATTGTACTTAACAAACTCCTTTCTTCCCTTGAGATGTCACTAAAGAAAGAAAACATTGCTAGCTTTCAATAGACTTGAGATCCTAGAATTTTTTTTAAATTTGAAGAAATAAAAGCAGAACTAACATAAAAACAATACAGTAAATAATTTAAGGTCTGGATTCACTCTAAAAGGGATGGGAAGACGTGTGGCTGGAACAGAATTTCGGCTACTCAATGAAGACTCATCCTCACCAACATTTTACGAATGAACGGAAGAGGTCTCCAACTATGAGAGATATGGAGAGACTAGCTCCATGCAACCACTGGTCATATGTAAAAGACTCCGATTCAATTTCCTGCATGGGTGGAAACTTTGCAGATGTGGTTGTAGAATTTACCAACCAGAGCATTCTAGAACATGACTATGAAGGCACAAGAGAATAAAATGTGTGTTTATCTTTGTGACGTACCAAGAGGAGAGGAGGATACTGTGTGCTCTTCACTGCTGAGAGTCGTCTATGCTGGCAACATTTGCACATCTAAGCATGGCCTTTTTTTATTGTTCCATCTGTAATCCCCAGTTGAATGGGATCCATTTCTAGAGCGCTGCACATTGAATACACTTTATATAATGAAGGGGTTCCACTACTCAACTTTTAGTGGATGGAGGCTAAGAAAAGAGGTCCTATGCACACAAAACTGGTGTAAAAAAAAAAAAAAAAAACAGCACAGGAAATATATGGGGTTTTAAAATCTGTTGCAGGTTTGTTTTTCTGCCACCAGGCCACTGTGCTTTTTTTTTAACTCAGAGATGGGGGTAGTCCAGATGCTGCAGCTACACAGCAATACTTAACCCTTCGGCTGCCAGAGGGTAATGCAACACAGTGCACTGTAGGCTCACCTGTTAGCAAATGGTTTAAAGCACCTGTCCTCGGTAATAATGGTTTAAAGCTCCTGTCCATGGAAACAATTGTTTAAAGCCCCTGTCCTTGGTTCAGTTACAATCAATTGAAAATTGCCTGCCAGGTAGCCACCGTTCTATGCTTTTAAGATGTTGTTGTATAATTTAAGATATCTTTTGAAGTGGTGCAAACTGGAGCCCGAAAGCCTAAATCTAAAGAGCACAATAACAGATATCATGGGTTATAGCAGATCCACTGCTGTCATGCCCAACTGAGACAAGAATGCGGCAGTAGGGTCCAAATTGCACTGATCAGGGCCGAGTAGGCAAAACAAATGCAATATTTCTCCCACTGTGCTCATTTTGCATGTCACTACCCACAATCCTTTTCTTCAGCTTAACCATTGCACGACATGACAATGGGGTGAATGAAGTTAGTTTGGGGACCAATAGAAGACATGCAGATATGGGCTCTCAATCTTTGCAATATTTCTCCAAAAATCTTCTGGCCAAAAACTACAATCACAAAAGAAAATGACTTTGACTTTCCTAAATAGGACCAGAGCTTTTAATAAACCCGACAGGAACACCCGTTGATCAGAAGGAAAGACAGAGATAAGAGTTCCATCACTTTATAGATGTGCAGATGTTAAGGATTTGAAGCTTGGGCCATTCATACTATTAGTTGTTTTAACTGATAAAGAAACAAAATGATGTCTACTAAGGCACATATGGCCATCTTTACAGGATATGATCCAAACTGAATATGTTTTATTAAGATTGAACAAGTCAAAGAGGCTTCTATATAAAACACACCCTATGCGCCCACAACTTAACTGGCCATAAAGCACACAGTAGGGAGAACACACTTTTGTTAAATAAGAGGGAACATTTTGCTGAACTAGTGAAATAATTGTGATTTAAGATATAACCTGTATTTTAAAACGTCATTTGATCATGTGCATTATTTTTTTATTAATATACCTTTTTTAACCCCTTTGCGGTTAAGAGCCACAGCGATTGGTTTAACTCTCTCTGCCATAATAAGTATAATATATTTTTTAAACGATCACATTCCTTATCGACATAAACATTTAACTGCACTGCCTGCCGGACACTGCAAAGTTGAGTCACAAGGAGAATAAAATATTGCAATAAGTTTGGAAGACTAGATTTTGAAGGTGAAAAATACACAATCAAAACCAGAAGTCAGGTGTTCTCAACTCCAGTCTGCAAGTCCCCCAACAGGTCAGGTTTTCAGGATATCCCTGCTTCATACATTCTATGGATTCATAGAGGGTTAGCAGGGAGGAATGAGGGTAAAGAGGGTTAAGCAAGGGAGAATGATGGATACATAGAGGGTTAGAAGGGAGAGAGAATGATGGATACATAGAGGGTTAGCAGGGAGATGATGGTACTAGGGGGTTAGCAGGGAGAATGATGGATACATAGGGGGTGAGCAGGGAGAATGATGGATACATAGGGGGTGAGCAGGGAGAATGATGGATACATAGGGGGTTAGCAGGGAGAATGATGGATACATAGGGGGTGAGCAGGGAGAATGATGGATACATAGGTGTGGTGAGCAGGGAGAATGATGGTACATAGGGGGTTAGCAGGGAGAATGATGGCATACAGGGGGTGAGCAGGGAGAATGATGGATCATAGGGGGTTAGCAGGGAGAAGATGGCTACATAGGGGTGAGCAGGGAGAATGATGGATACATAGGGGGTGAGCAGGGAGAATGATGGATACATAGGGGGTGAGCAGGGAGAATGATGGATACATAGGGGGTTAGCAGGGAGAATGATGGATACATAGGGGTGAGCAGGGAGAATGATGGATATATAGAGGGTTAGCAGGGAGAATGATGAGACATAGGGGTTAGCGGGAATGATGGATACAGAGTTTAGCAGGGAGTATTACGGGATATCCTGAAAACCTGACCTGTGGGGGAGCTTGCGGACTGGAGGGAGAACCCCTGCCCTAAGTAATTGAAATGATATTCATATGTTGTTAACTTATAATAGCTCTCCTGTTTTCTGTTTCCTATTCTGCCGTCAGCTCCCCTATCCGTGAGAATAATCTTTTTCCTGCGCTTTTCTTTGTAACACGATATCACTCCAGTAATATGTGCTTGCCATTAGGGATTGAAAAAGTATATACGCCGTTTCCTCTACACAGGTTATTATTTGCTAAAGTCTCCCGGCTGCAAAAAATTAAAAAAATAAAGGACAAGGATTTGCACTACATTCATCCAATCATTTCGAATGGGGTTTTCTTGGGTAAATATATGGTTTGTTTTATGAGGGCGTTTTTGAACCAGTTTTGCAATTATAAGGCTCGAGTCCATACCCCATTGAACCTTATTCATATGCCGTACGGCCCGTTTCCTGTGATGTAGAAGATGTTAGGCCCATCCATTTGATGGAGCTGATATCTTCTCCGGCGTATGGAAGCGGCATCCACAATACATTGAGAAAAGCTCATAAAAGAGCTGATTTTGCAGTCAGTGCAGTTACAGGCACAATGACTGCTGAATTAATGAACAGTGCCTACGCCATTCCCCCCCTCCCCAAAATGTGTGGGGTTTTTTTTAATATTATATTTTTGCTTTGAATTAGAAAGGAGTTTGTTGGATTTTCCAGCCGGTTAACATCCACGCAAAACTACAGTAGTGACCCAGATTTGTATTGATCCCGTTTGATTGAACTTTGTGATTTATTATGTCTATTGTGGATAATTAGCGGAAACGCACTCATTCTGGCAATGTCAACATTCGCCCAGCAGGCCAACGATGGTTTATTATATCACATAACACAGGGTTCTTAACTTCAGTCCTCAACGCACCACCCCACCCCCCCCCCCCCCCCCCAACAGGTCAGGTTTTCAGGATATCCCTGCTTCAGCACGGGGTGGCTCACGTCTTCGAGGACTGGAGTTGGAACCTCTGACATAAACCACAGCCCATTGTAGTGATTTTTGTGTGACCAGCACGGAACTCCCTCGTGTGTCTCCAATGCTAAAAGAAAGAGCTAACAACATCCCCTGCTTCGTTTAAAAGTACAATGCCATAATCACTGATATGTTTGATTTAAAAAAGTAACATCCTTTAATTATAAGATGAACTAGCAGAAAGTCTGTGACTAGAAAGATTAAGGGTCCCCTGTGATGGAAATGTCGATCTCTGGTTCTTGAAAATGTTTAAAAAAAACCCAAACGTGACTGTTTGTTCCCTTTGTAATGTTTGAAACGTAGAAATATCCTTCCGGATATCGAACAATATTTTAGGCAAAAACACAAGCTATAACTGTACGTTGTACTAAAAAACAAAAATGGTAGCATTCATGGGGTAACAGTACTATGTCGAAGACAATTTTGGAAAAACCGTATAATAAGAAATAAACAAATTCTTCCTAGAACTTAAAAAAAGATGCATTGCTTTTGAACTTTTCTCTTCCAACACCACAGATTGGGGAACATTTAAAAAAAAAAATAGTTTGTAGTAAAATGTATATATTCAATCTTACAGCAAATACAACATATAATAATTTTTTCTGTGTGGTAAGTTCGGACAACTTAAACACACGGTCTGTATATCGAATTTTGCAGGCACAACATTAAGGTCCACTGTTATGAAAAATACATTCAAGTCTAAATTTTCGGGCCTCCGAGATAAGGAGGATAAAAACCAGATTTAACTAAACGCTTTTAACTATGTCAATTGCTACGAGACAACAAAAAAAAAAACACTTTTAGCGCTGGGAGAGCCCTTCCTTTCAGTACATTTTATATTCCTTACCTCTGTAGATGTTTTCAGCGCCCAGATACAGGTAAGAGACCCCAGGTCTAAAAGATTCAAACACGTAGCCACATTGATGGGTGTGTAGAAGAGCGACAGGGCATACAGTGCTTTTAGATGGGAGCCTACATGAATGACAATAGGGGTACTTCGAGTAATCTGTCTAACACAGGCTGTGCAGTTGGTTTTTCGGCCCCAAAAAAACCGTTATTTAATATTGGGATTTGGTCAGTGAAAAAACGTCCTGTACACTCGATTCAGAAAGATATCGACCTAAATTCCCAAAGGGTTACAGCCAGAGAGGGATGAACTGCATGGATAAATATAAGGTTTTTAGTCAGGGAGAATGATGGACCTACACTAGGTGGTATAACAAGGGAGAGTGGATGAATACATAGAGGGTTAGCAGGAAATGATGGATACATAGAGAGGCTTAGTCAGGGAGAGTAGTGAATAATAAGGGTTACGCAGGAGAATGGAGGGATAACTAGAGGTGTGTATCAGAGAGAATGATGATACATATGGGGTAGCAGGTTGCAGATGAAGAATGGATTAGTGGTTAGCAGGGAACGTTATGAATACATGTAGGGTTAGCAGGGAAGAATGTATGGATACATAGTATGGTTAGCAGGGAGAACTGATGCATACTATTTTGATGGCTCCGTTCGTACCTACCGGGCAGAGAGCAATATATGAATCTAGTTCTCCTGGTAATGATGTACATAGAAGGGTTTAGCAGAGAGAATATGATATCAATAGAGGTAGCGCAGGTATAAGAATGTTATGGAACTAGAGGGTTAGTATGCGGATTGAGTGATCATAGTAGGGTTAGCAGGGATAATGAGGATACATGCGAGGGTTAGTAGGCAGTAGGATAGATGACATAGTGCGAGAGATACATAGTGTAAGCAGGTATTAGGATCTTTTTCTAGGGATGAGCAGGAAATGATGAGTACATAGAGGGTTAGCAAGAAGAATGATACTGATCGTTGAGGAGATATCCCATGGATAACATAGAGAGGTTTAGCCAGGGAGAATCGATGGATACGTTAGAGGGTTAGCAGGAGTAATGTGATACATAGAGGGTTAGCAGGGAGAATGATTGATATATAGAGGGGTTAGCAGGAGGAGAATGATGGATATAGAGGGTTATACAGGAGAATGATGGATACATAGAGGGTTAGCAGGGAGAATGATGGATACATAGAGGCGTTGTTAGCAAGGGAGAATGATGAGATACAGAGGAGTTAAAAGGGAGAATGGATGGATATATAGAGGGTTAGTAGGGAGAATGATGGATCATATAGAGGGTTAGCAGGTGAGAAGATGGATATCATAGAGGGTTAGAGGGGAGGAATGATGGATACAAGAGGTATCAGGGAGAATGATGGATACATAGAGGGTTTAGAAGGGATAATGATGGATACCATAGAGGGTTAGCAGGGAGAATGAGGATACATGAGGTTTAGTCAGGGAGAATGATGGATACCAGGAGGGTTGAGTCAGACAGGGAGAATGATGGATACATAGAGGGGTTAGCACGGAGGAGAATGATGGATTGCATAGCAGGGTTAGCAGGGAGGAATGATGGAAGACTAGAGGGTTAGCAGGGAGAATGAAGGCTTACATAGAGTAGGTAGCAGGGAGATGATTGCATCATACGGAGTTAGCAGGGGAATGAGGATATCATAGAGGGTTAGTCAGGGAGAAGATGGATACATAGAGGGTTAGTAGAGGAAGAATGATGGATACAATAGGTTAGCAGGGAGAATGATGGATACATAGGGGTTAGCCAGGGAGAGAATTACGGATACATAGCGGGTTAGCAGGAGAATGATGGAGACAGAGGTGTTAGCAGGAGAATGATGGACATACGGTGTTAGCAGGGAGAATGATGGATAATAGAGGTTTAGCAGGAGAATGATGGATACATAGAGGGTTAGCAGGGAGAATGATGGATACATAGAGGGTTAGCAGGTGATGATGGATAATAGAATGGATTAGCAGGGAGAATGATGATCCATAGAGGTTAGCAGGGAGAATGATGGACACATAGAGGGTTAGCAGGGAGAATGAGGTACATAAGAGTTTCGCAGGGAGAAGGGTTGAGACAGGGGTTGCAGGGAATGATGGATACATAGAGGGTTAGCAGGGAGAATGATGATACATAGAGGGTATCAGGGAGAATGATGGATGACACTTTAGGGTTTTTAGCATGGGAGAAGGATGGATACATAGAGGGTTAGCAGGAGAATAATGGATATATAGAGGTTAGCAGGGAATGTGATGACATAGAGTGGTTAGCAGGAGAAGAGGGAGAATAGAGGATAACAGGGAGAATAGGATCTTAGAGGGTTAGCAGTGAGAATGTGGATACATAGGGGTTTAGTCAGGGAGATGATGGTACATGAGGGTTAGCAGCGAGAATGATGGATATAATGGGTTAGCGGGAGAATGATGATACATAGAGGGTTAGCAGGGAGAATGATGGTGTACTGAGGGTTAGCAGATAATGATTGATACATAGAGCGTTAGCAGGAGAATGATGGACGAGAGGGTAGCAGGGAGAATGGGAGCATAGACGGTTAGCAGGAGATGATGGAATACATAGAGGTTAGCAGGGAGGAATGATGACTGAGGTTTAAGGGAGACTTGATGGATACATAGAGGGTTAGCAGGGAGAATGATGGATACATAGAGGGTTAGCAGGGATAATGATGGATACATAGAGGGTTAGCAGGGAGAATGATGAGACATAGAGGGTTAGCAGTGAGAATGATGGATACATAGAGGTTAGTCAGGGAGAGAGAGATGGATACGATGATATAGGGAGATGATGGATAATATAGGGTTGAAGCATGGAGAATGATGGATACATAGAGGGTTAGCAGGGAGAATGATTGATATATAGAGGTTTATCAGGGAGAGATGATAAAGAGGTATAGGGAATGATGATACTAGAGGGTTAGCAGGGAAAGATGGATACATAGATGTTCTAGAAGGGGAGAAAGAGAAGATGGCTACAGAGTTAGCAAAAGGGCACTTCTATCAGGGAGCCGCTTAGCAGGTGAGAAGACGCTGGCTACTTAGGTGGTTAGCAGGGAGAATGATGGATCATAAGGGTTGGCAGAAGAATGATGGATACATAGGGGTGCAGGGAGAAGATGGACAAGAGGGTTAGCAGGGAGAATGAGGATTACATAGAGGAGTTAGCAGGGAGAAAGATGGATACATAGAGGGTTAGCAGGGGAATGATGGATACATAGAGCCTAATGTGTTAGCAAGGAGATTATGGATACATGTAGGGTTAGCATGGAGAATGATTGGATACACATAGAGGGTTTGCAGGGAGAATGATGGATACTAGAGGGTTAGCAGGGAGAATGATGGATACATAGAGGGCTTAGGCAGGAGAAGGATGGATACATAGAGGTGTTTAGCAGGAGAATGATGGATACATAGAGGGTTAGCAGGGAGAAGTGGATACATAGAGGGGTTCTAGCAGGAGAGGGAGAGAATGATGGATACGGGTTAGAATGGACTGGGATACTCTGGATTAAGTGGTTAGCGGAGCGACTCTGGAGGACCCCTACGACGGGTTTACAGGATTGAGAACCTGCTGAGACTACGACTCGGGTTGCAGGCGACCCTGGGCCCATGATCGTGCGCCTCAGCGGGCGTACAGCGGGCTTAGTTAGCAGGGGTCATGCCTCCGGTTAGCAGGGCAGAACTGCTGATATCCACCTGTGGTAGCAGGGGAGATAAGAGGTTACGATGGGAGATGATGGGATACTAGAGGTTATCAGGGAGGAATGATGGATACATAGAGGGTTTTGCCGTGGAGAAGATGATTACCATAGCAGGGTTAGCAGCAGGAAATATGGATAAAGAAGGGGTTTAGCGAGATTGCATGGCAGGGATACACTAGTGGTTGTAGCGTGAACTGTGGCTAATAGAGTTTAGCACGGGAGCTGTATTGACTCAGAGTATTATCTAGGGCAGAAGAATGATGAACATAGAGGGTGGGATGAGATACATAGAGGGTTAGCGAGGAGAAATGAATGGATTAACTGTATAGTTGCATGAGATGTGGCTATCCTAGAGGCAGGAGAATGATGGATACAGATTAGGTCAGTGGAGAATGATGATACATAGACGGGTTTGCAGGTAGAGAAGATGGATCACATAGAGGAGTTAGCAGGGGAGAAGATTGATACAAGAGGTTAGCAGTGGAGAAAGTTGGATACATAGATGTTTGTTAGCAGGGAGTAAGGGATATGGATAATTAATGTTAGAAGGAGAAGATGATACAAGGATATCAGGAGATTAGGAAAACATTATATAACGGTCCGCCACTCCGGTCTCTCCTGGCAGGAGAATTGGCTACCGCGTGGTTATCAGGAATGCTGATAGCGGTTTAGCAGGGAGAATGATGGTACCACTGAGGTTAGCAGGCGAATGATGGATACATAGAGGTTAGCATGGAGAATGATAGGAAACTACGGATGTTTAGCAGGAATGGTAGACCATGTTTTATAGGGAGAACTGATGATATGTTATCGGGAGAATCATAGAGGGTTAGCAGGGAGAATGATGGATAGAAATAGAGGGTGGGGTTAGCAGGGAGAAGAGAATGAGGATACATAGAGGGTCTGCAGGGAGAAGATGGATAAATAGAGGGTTAGCAGGGAGAATGATGGATACATAGGGTTAGCAGGGAGCAAGAATGGATATAAGAGGTTTCAGGAGAATAGGAGAAGATGGATACATAGAGGGTTAGCAGGAGAATGAGGATAATAGAGGGTTGCAGGGAGAATGATGGATACAGGGGTTAGAAGGGAGAATGATGGATACATAGAGGTTTAGCAGGGAGAATGATGGATACATAGAGGGTTAGCAGGGAGAATGATGGATACATAGAGGGTTAGCAGGGAGAATGATGGATATGAGGTACAGAGAGGTAGCAGAGGGTTAGCAGGGAGGAATGATGGATAATAGAGGTGTTAGCAGGGAGATATGATGGATACATAGGGGTACGGGAGGGGATACAAAGCGGGTTAGCAGGGAGAATGATGGTACATAGAGGTGTTTTAGCAGGACGCATGATGGATATTGATGTGGTTTAGCAGGGAGAATGAGGATACATAGGGGTTAGCAGGGAGAATGATGGTAACATAGGGGGTTAGCAGGGAGAAATGATGGATACATAGAGGGTTTAGTCAGAGTTAACTTGATGGAGACCATAAAGTGGTTAGATGTTGGAACTCAGAAAATGCGTTTATCAGGGAGACTAGATGGTATAGCAGATAATTAGAGAATGATGATACATAGAGGGGTTTGGAGGGAGAATGATATCACATATGAATGCCGTGGTCCTGCAGTTGCCTTCGAGAGTATTCCGAGACTGATGGTCCATGAGGGTTTATCCGTTGAGAAGAATGGATACTATCGTCAGCTGGTTAGGCGGAGAATGATGGAATACAGTAAGGGGTTAGTCAGTGAGAAGAGGACGAGTGACGCATTTAGAATGGGGATAGAGTGGTTAGACATGAGAGAATGATGGTATATATAGATTGTTTCAGCACGGGAGAATATGGATAACTAAGTGTTTTAGCAGGGAGAATGAGGTACATAGAGGGTAGCAGGGGAATGATGGATCACATAGAGGGTTTAGCAGGGGAGAATGATGCATGAGTTATCATAGAAGGAGGTATATATAGCATGTGAGCAGAATAGGGATACATAGAGGCGTTGCAGGGAGAGACTGTGCGATACAGCGGTTTAGATGAGAATGAGGATACATATATTGAGTGGTTTAAGGTGAAGACATTATGGATACAACCTAAATTTAAATCTACGGTTAGCAGGGAAAATGTATGTATAAATAGAGGTTACATGCGTAGAGAATTGGATACAGGTTATAGGAGCAGAGACCTGATGGTCAATAGCCGGGTTAGCAAGGATGTGAGAAATGATGGATACATAAGGACTTAGCGGAAGAAAGCAAAATGAAGGATACAGAGTTGTTTAGCAGTTGAAGAATGAATGATTAGGTATCTATAGATGGATACAGGAGTGAGTTAAATATGCGAATGATGGATATATAGAGGTTAGCCGGGAGAATGATGGATTGAACATACGAGGGTTTAGCAGGGAGGAATTGATCGGATACATAGAGGGTTTTAGCGCAGGGAGATGATGGATAATAGGATACAGAGAAGAATACTAGAGGAGGTTAGCAGGGGAGAATGATGGATAAATGGGTGTTAGCAGGGAGAGATATGGACATGATGGAGTAGCTAGGGAGGATGATGGTAGTATGAGGCGAAGGGGAGAGTATGATGCGAACAAGAGTACACTGGGGCAGCAATGCAGATACATAGGACGTATTGCAGGGAGAATGATGGATACATAGGGGCTGGCAAGGAAACGAATGCTGGATACATAGCGGGTTAGCAGGAGAATGATGGGTGGGATACATAGAGGGTTAGCAGGGGAATGATGGATACATAGAGGGATAGCAGGGAGAATGATGGATACATAGAGGGTTAGCAGGGAGAATGATGGATATATAGAGGTTAGCAGGGGAGAATGAGGATACATAGAGGTTTAGCAGGGCGAATGATGGATACATAGAGGGTTAGCAGGGAGAATGATGGATACAGAGGGTTAGCAGTTGAATGAGGGGATACATAGATGGTTAGCAGGGAGAATGATTGATATATAGATGGTTAGCAGGGAGAATGATGGAATAGAGGGTTTAAGCAGGGAGGACTGATGGAGGAATAGAGGGTTAGCAGGTGCAGAATGATGGATACATAGAGGGTTAGCAGGGATAATGATGGATACATAGAGGGTTAGCAGGGAGAATGATGGAGACATAGAGGGTTAGCAGTGAGAATGATGGATACATAGAGGGTTAGCAGGGAGACTGATGGATACAGAGGATTATCAGGGAGAAAGGATGAGATACCATAGAGGGGTTGAAGGGAGAATGATGGATACATAGAGGGTTAGCAGGGAGAATGATTGATATACTGTATAGAGGTTTAGCAGGGAGAATGATGGATACAGAGGATTATCAGGGAGAATGATGGATACATAGAGGGTTTGCAGGTGAGGAGAGAAGAATGAGGGAGACAGAGAGGTTAGCAGGGAGAAAGATGGATACAGAGGCGTTGAGCAGTTAGGAATGAGGGATACATAGTAGATGGTTAGCAGGGAGAATGATTGGAGATATAGATGGTCTAGCAGGAGAATGATGGCTACATAGAGGTTTAAAGCAGGGAGGAATGAGAACATAGAGGCGTTAGAAGGGAGAATGATGGATACATAGAGGGGTTAGCAGGGAGAATACTGATGGATTACATAGGAGGGTTAGCAGGGAGAATGATGGATACATAGAGGGGTTAGCCGGGAGAAGGATGGATAATAGAGGGTTAGAGGGAGAATGATGATACATGGGGTTACAGGGAGAATGATGGATCACATAGAGGGTTAGACCAGGAGAATGATGGATACATAGAGGGTTAGCAGGGAGAATGATGGATACATAGACGGTTAGAGGGAGCAGAAAATGGACAGGAAAAGATGGATACAGGAGGAGGATTAGCAGGGAGAATGATGGATTACATAGCGGGTTAGCACGGAGGAAGAATGATGGAATATATAGAGGGTTGGCAGGTCGAGGGAGAATGATGGATACAGGGGTTCGTTAGCAGGGAGAATGATGGTACAGAGGTTTAGCAGGAAGAATGATGGATACATAGAGGTTAGCAGGAGAATGATGGATACATAGAGGGTTAGCAGGGAGAATGAAGGATACATAGAGGTTTAGCAGGGAGAATGGTGGAAGAAGAGGGTTAGAGGGAGAAGGATGGATACATAGAGGGTTAGCAGGGAGAATGATGGATACCATAGGGGTATCAAGGGAGAATGAGGGATTACACCGCGGGTTAGCAGGAGAGACTGATGGATAAAATAAGGGTTGTTAGCAGGGAGAATGATGGATATAAGATGGTTAGCAGGGAGAATAGAATGATGGATACCATGAGGGTAGCAGGGAGAATGATTTTGGATTACACAGGGGCGTTATAAGGGTGTTTTAGGCAGGGAGAATGAATGGATACATAGAGGGTTAGCAGGGAGATGATGATACATAGAGGTGTGAGCAAGGAGAATGAGGGAAAAAAGAGGGTTAGCAGGGAGAATGATGATACATAGAGGGTTAGCAGGGAGAAGATGGATACATAGAGGGTTAGCAGGGGAGAATGACGGGGATAAATAGAGGGTTAGCAGGGAGAATGATGGATACAGAGGGTTGGTTAGCAGTTAGAATGAGGGGATCATAGGATGGTAGCAGGGAGACTGATGGATCTATAGTGGTTAGCAGGGGAGGAATGATGGATTACTAGAGGTTTAGGCAGGGACGAATGATGGATTACAAGCGGTGTTAGCAGGGAGAATGATGGAACATAGAGGGTTAGCAGGATAATGATGGATACATAGAGGGGTTAGCAGGGAGAATGATGGAGACATAGAGGGTTAGCAGTGAGAATGATGGATACATAGAGGGTTAGCAGGGAGACTGATGGAATACAGAGGATTATCAGGGAGAATGATGGATACATAGAGGGTTTGAAGGGAGAATGATGGATACATAGAGGGTTTAGCAGGGAGAATATTGGATATATAGAGGTTTATCAGGGAGAATGATGGATACAGAGGGTTATCAGGGAGAAGAGAAGAGGATACATAAGGGTTAGGCAGGGGAATGATGGAACATATGAGGGTTAGCAGGAGAATGATGGATAACAAGAGGGGTTAGCCGGTGAGAAGGATGGATAAATAGGCGGGTTAGCAGGGAGAATGATGGTAATAAAGGGTTAGCAGGGAAGAATGAGGAATACATAGACGGTAAGCAGGGAGAACGAGCGAGAGGAGAATGGGGATAATAGAGGGGTGGCAGGAAGAATGGATGGAACATAGAGGGTTAGCAGGGAGAAAGATTGGATACATAGAGGGTAGCAGGGAGAATATGTGATACATAGAGGGATAAGCAGGGAGAATGATGGATAATAGAGGGTTAGCAGGGAGAGAGGAATGATGGATTATATAGTTGTTAGCAGGGAGAATGATGGATATATAGAGGTTAGCAGGGAGAATGATGGATAAATAGAGGGTTAGCAGGGAGAATGATGGATACAGAGGGTTAGCAGTTAGAATGAGGGATACATAGATGGTTAGCAGGGAGAATGATTGATATATAGATGGTTAGCAGGGAGGAATGATGGATACATAGAGGTTTAGCAGGGAGAATGATGGATACATAGAGGGTTAGCAGTTGAGAATGATGGATACATAGAGGGTTAGCCGGGATAATGAGGATACATAGAGGGTTAGCCGGGAGAATGATGGAGACATAGAGGGTTAGCAGTAGAATGATAGGATACATAGAGGGTTAGCAGGGAGACTGATGGATACAGAGGATTATCAGGGAGAATGATGGATACATAGAGGGGGTGAGGGAGAATGATGGTACATAGAGGGTTAGCAGGGAGAGAGGAATGATTGATCGACTGTATAGAGGTTTAGCAGGGAGAATGATGGGGATACAGAGGATTATCAGGGAGAATGATGGTACATGAGGGTTTGCAGGGAGAATGATGGAACATAGAGGGTTAGCAGGGAGAAAGATGGATACAGAGGGTTAGCAGTTAGAATGAGGGATAAGAGATGGTTAGCAGGGAGAATGATGGATATATAGATGGTTAGCAGGGAGAATGATGGATACATAGGGTTTAGCAGGGAGGAGAATGAGGATAATAGAGGTTAGGCCGGGAGAATGAGGATACATAGAGGGTTAGCAGGAGAATGATGATACATAGAGGGTTGTTAGCAGGGAGAATGAGGATTAACATAGAGGGTTTAGCAGGGAGAATGATGGATACATAGAGGGTTAGCAGGGAGAATGATGGATACATAGAGGGTTTGAAGGGAGAATGATGGATACATCGAGGGTTAGCAGGGAGAATGATGGATACATAGAGGGTTAGCAGGGAGAATGATGGATACATAGAGGGTTAGCAGGGAGAAAGATTGGTATTACAGAGGATATCAGGGAGGAATGATGGATACCATAGAGGGTTACACGGAGGCATGATGGATATATAGAGGGTTGGCAGGAGATGATGGATAAGAGGGTTTAGCAGGAGGAGGAATGATGGATACACTAGAGGGTTCGCAGGAGATGGATGGATACATCAGCAAAAAACAGAAAAAAGGGCGCACAGGCCAGGGAAGCCAGGGGGGAACAAAATAGTTGTCTTTATTTCAGCATGGTATGAGACAAAAATCACCCCTTGGGGGACACAGGCAAAATCCTCCTACGCGTTTCGGACCAACGGGTCCTTTATCAAAGCAGAGAGAATGGATGGATACAGAGGGTTAGCAGGGAGAATGATGGATACATAGAGGTTTAGCAGGGAGAATGATGGATACATAGAGGTTAGCAGGGAGAATGATGGATACATAGAGGGTTAGCAGGGAGAATGAAGGATACATAGAGGTTTAGCAGGGAGAATGGTGGAGACAGAGGGTTAGCAGGGAGAATGATGGATACATAGAGGGTTAGCAGGGAGAATGATGGATACATAGAGGGTTATCAGGGAGAATGAGGGATACACAGCGGGTTAGCAGGGAGAATGATGGATACATGGGGTGGAGCAGGAGATGATGGATACATAGGGGGTAGCAGGGAGAATGATGGATACATAGAGGGTTAGCAGGGAGAATGATGGATATATAGATGGTTAGCAGGAGAATGATGGATACATAGAGGGTTAGCAGGGCGAATGATGGATACATAGAGGGTTAGCAGGGAGAATGATGGATACATAACCCTTTGATAGGACACAACAACAGCAGCAGCAGCATGTAGGAGAGAAATTCTTTTGTTCAAACAGATCCACAAATTCTGAATCAAATGATATTTCTGATGATACAGCTATCTATACATGCTGCCCCCTGGCTGTATTCCTCTCGGGTGTGTACTGCTGGGAGGGAGCCAGTATATGGACTACTCCTCCCAGAAGCCCCTGCAACTGGAATAGGTACACATGACAGGACAGCCAATGAAGGGACAGGAGTGCAAAGTGCAAAAATTGAGAGGTCAGATCTGCAGGGAGCTTATGCAGTGAGGCTGTGTGCAGAGCCTGCTGCACAGAGGGATCAAAGCAGACTCCCGCAACACAGACTGAGGCCTTGATTATACCAGAGTCCGGCGGGCGGCAGCCCGATCTGGTGACGTCACCCTCCCCCTGCCATTGAACATTCAGGGGAGACAGGAGAGAAGAGAAGCAGAGGAGACATGAAGGCATGGCGGAGGCGTGGCCATAAGCGATTCACCCTAATTGGCTGAATCGCTCACGTGACGCGGCCGTCGCGTGCCAGAAACAATTTTGAAAATCTCTTCAGGAATCTGCTGCCCTAAAGCTCCAAGCGGCGCGCACAGCGTTACAGGTATGTGTACATTCATTATTTTTTTGTATGTTGTTTTTGAGCCGCACTGCTTCGCACTGCCGGCATTTTTAGGTATAATCACGGCCTGAGACAGCAAGCAGACAGGAGCTAGGGAGAGACTCTGCAGAGGACGGCCCCAGCCTGAGACGTAGAAGCAACAGCAGGCTGACAAGGCCACAGACAGGCTCCCCGAGTGGATCTTCAGTACAGGAAAGGGTACTAAAATCTTTGTGAAGAGACAGGCCTGCTACGCGACCATACTGAATATAAGAGCTCCAATGTTCATGTTAGCACTTACTCACGGGATCGTGGGGACTCTGTGAGACATACACACACACACAACTGCACAGCGCCCTGTCAAAAGTGTAATTGTATGAATGTGACCCTCACCCGGAAGATCGCACTGATGTTTATATTGTTGGGGTTATAGGGGTTGGATATAAATACTTTTATTTGGATATTCTACTAGTTTTGTGTCCTATTGTCTGACCTTTGGCCAAGTGGTCAGCTAGTGAGAACACTAGGGAATAGGGAGAATGCGGGAATTATTTGCGGCCCATGTACAAAACTCAAGGTAAAAATTGTGTTAAGCATCTGAACGTATTACACTATATTTTCTTTTTTTTTTTTATTATTTCCACATATTTCCTGGACCAACACCCTACGCCCAAGAGCACCTGCACCAAGTTTTGAGTACCCTCTTTGTCCAAATATATATAGTGTTGAAAGTGGCTTAAACAATAATTGTTCTATAGACAAAGAAGCACCAATATTACAAATTATTTAGTTAATTACTATCTGTTTTGCCTCTGTTTATTCTTCTCATAAGTGTGGGCTATTTAGTTAAATCCCTTTGCAAAAACATTTCAAGCTTGCAATCACGTCAAGCGGGGCTGCCAACAGGGCGGACAGCCAGGACTGCTGTCCCGGGCCCGGTCAGTTAAAGGGCCGAGCAACCCTATAGTTTATGGTCTGCACCTCTGCCCAGGCCCTCCTGCGGGACCACCAGCAGGCCCGAAGTGCCCTCCCATTTGTTGCCTGCCGCCGCCCATCTTACCCCTCCTTCACTAGGTCCTCTTGCTAGCTTCCAGAACCCTCCTGATCACCGGACATTATTCTTCCAGCAGGATCCCTTTTTGTGGGCCTCCTGCAGGCCCATCCAAGGGCCCCAGGTAAACCCACATTTTTCTGTCAACTATGCTACCTGACCCCCAGGTCCATTACCCCTTATAGCCCCCTAGGTCCATTACCCTCTTATAAGCCCCAGGCCTATCAACTCCTTATACCACCCACCCAGGCCCATTAACTCCTTATACCCTCCCCCCAGGCCCATTACCCGCTTATAACACTCCCCCCCCCCCCCGGACCATTAACTCCTTATACCTCCTCCCCCCTCCATGGTGCTCATACCTACTTTTTCTGGTTAAGTATGGAAAGTATATATGTATTTTCTCTGCACTTCATTTTTTAGATTTGTTTTCACTGTATGGGGTTTGAGCTATGGATGTCTAATTGTAAATAGTGGTTCTATGTCTGACTTCAAAAGATTCGAAATAGTTTTAACATTGGGTTAAAGCTATTTGTACTATATTTTACAAACATATATAGTATTTATGCTTAGAAAATACAGGGGGGTTGGGGGTTCCTAAAATAAAACCTCTTTTGACACACACACACACACACACACACACACACACACACACACACACACACTTTGTGTGTGATTATTTGCATTTAAGTCCCATTTTATAAATGGACTGTACCTTTAAGATTAGACCCAGTTTGACAATTAAAGGAATGTTACTAGCATGTGTGGGGTGATCTCTGAAGGCTGGAAAGAGCAGAGGGTGTGGGGTGTTTCAGGCTTTTAGTGCCCACTGTGGGAATAGGTGCAACAGACTTCAGTTTCAGGTAATGGCTCATAATTACTTTTCACTTGTATTAGTTCTATTGCAGGGGCAGCCAACTCCAGTCTTCAAGGGCCACCAACAGGTCAGGTTTTCAGGATATCCCTGCTCAGAATGACTGAGCCACCTGTGCTGAAGCCGGGATATTCTGAAAACCTGACCTGTTAGTGGCCCTTGAGGACTGGAGTTGGCCACTCCTGTTCTATTGTATTATAGTTGGCCTAGTGAAGTGAATGAGCATGTTTGACATGAGAACGCAGCCATGAAATAGCTGGTGTAGACTCAGGAGATCATGTATGACAATTTGCAGGCTGCACAACTGGTGCAGACGGTAGTATGTTTCATAGGTTAAATGGAGCAGGCTGACACTTTACCAAAATGAGAAGTATGTGTTTTGAAATAATCATTTAAACTGTTAGGGGGCAGCCAACGTAACTTCATACAGCGTGCGCTGTGTGTTCAATCCCCCCCCCCCCCCCCCCAGTAAATCCGGTCCCAGTCCCTACCTTGTCGCGCACCTTTCCCCAGCCGTGCGCCATATGTTTTCAGGCAGGCAGGGGAATTTAAGATCAGGGTTTGCGACGGAGGCGTGGCCACGCCCCCGCCGGCGGTTCAGCCAATGAGGGCGAACCAGCCGCGTGAGGGCATGGCCACGCCCCTGCAAACCCACTGCCACGCCCCCTCCCGTCGCAAACGCTCCCTCTCCCCCCCAGACAGCAGATTGCGGTGCAGCGCTATGCTCGCGCGGCCCCTCCCCCCCAATCGCCGCCGGGCGCGCGTGCCACAGTGCTGACTGAGACCTCACCCTTACATGGTAAACAAAAGCTTTGAGATGTTTTACAATCTTTATCTAATGTCTTGGTGATGAGACGCGTGTTGTTTGTCAAAATGAATGGTAAATTGTTTCTGTTTTGTCCATTGTTTGTGTAGTAACTCCAAAAACTGTTATCAGCCAAACCCCTATAGCCCATGTACCCCCTCCCTAAGTGAGATTGAGGTGTACGCTATAAAGATGCTACTGGTGCTGCGTTTACCTGTTGGGGAGCCGGGGTGATATAATACAATACTCTCGGTGCAGCGCCTCCACCTGTGAGGGATCCCAGCGTAGTGGGAGCAGCCCCCTCACAGGACCCAAAAACAGTAATCACACACTTTGTATAAAACAATACCTTTACTGGCAACATAACTCTTAACGCTCTAATGGTCACTTATAGGTACAACTACCCACCAAGCCTGTCACGGCCGTAACCCAGCACCGTGTTCCCCCACACCGTGTCCACAGAGAGTCCCACACCCAACCCCCAATGTGTGAGACAGTGCTGACCACTAGGTGAGGTGTACTTGTTGGTGCACTTGGTGTATAGGTACCTGCCCGGTGCTCCAGCACCCGGGCGCGCCGATTGGAAGACAGAGGGGATCCGCCGATCCAGCGATGTCATCCGCGACGAGAACACCTCCACGTGGGGTGGTATCCCGCTGGAGTGTCCCACCGTGAAGATAGTCTCTGTATCTTGTAGGGTGGTCTGGTCATTGCAGCTGTGTCCCTGACCTCATCAAATAGCTAATGGGGCATGGTCCCTACCTAAGGGCCTGTCCCTGTAGCAGCCACAAGCTTGCCTAGGGGGAATCTGGCCTAGTACAGGGGCCACAGACTCCCTACACCCTCCCCTACCTGTGTCCCAGCTCTGACTGACTCTGGCCTGAGCACGCCAAATGTATCTATCCCTGCAGGGGAATCCTCGAGCCCTATTGGCTGCTGTGGGTCAGGTGGTACCTTGCACCTATGCACCCTGGGGCTTGTAGTCCCCGCGTAGCCTATCGCCCCCCGCGTGCGCCTAGCGTACTGCACATGCGCGACTGTAATGACCATCGCGGGGGAACCTTCTGCGCATGCGTGACTGGGTAATGGCTGCCGGAGCTCTTCCTGCGCATGCACGAACCTCCGCGCGCGCACTCCAACATGGTGGCGCCCTTTGCCAGGAGTCACCGACGAGCCCGTCGCCACCAGCACCTCCCAGGAACAGCGGAGGTAAGGGGGGCAACTAGGAAGACAGGAGGACCGGAGGGGACCAGGGCTACACCCCACAAAAATACGTAGCTGATATTCTTGAATTCAGTGGACCTAGAGAAAATGGAAACCTATTCATTTTAACAGGATGCAAACGAGTACAACTTTTATAAGGATGATTTGAATCTTTGTAATAAGATATATATTTTTTGTACCTCGTACATAGAACTGACCCTTTTAATTCAATTATTTTTCAAAAAAGAAAAATTCCCGTTATTGAGATTTGTATGTCCTTGTTGCTTCACCCCCAGAAGGTTTGTGGGGGATGTATCGCTCTCCCAGCTGCAAAACTGAAGAACACAAATGCCCAGATATCCCCTTGTTTCCTAAGGGGCATTTTTCTTTGCGAAATTTGGGGAAGTTTCTTTGCTCAGGTTTTGCTGGTGGAAGACTTGAATACATCAGCCCTAGTGAGTGTAGCAATGTGGATGCAACTCCCATGAAAAGGTATTTTAAAAACAGGAAAGCACCTTTTAAACTTCTTCAACCCCTTAGTAGTTAACAGGTGTAAGTTCGCAATTAAATCAAAAAGAGGTATCAAAGAAGAAAAATCCCAATCCTTGCTACACCTTGTGCAATATTTTGCACCAATTTATCCTTAATCCCCTTATGTGTCTATCTTCAATGTCTCGTGCAGCGCATACAGAGCAAATCCTGCTCCTATGCGCCTAAGGCTACGTCCATAGAGGGGGGAGCCGTGCTGACGCTCCGCGGGGAGCCTCATCATCCTCAATGAGGATGTCTTTAGAGGGGGCTCCCGCGAGCGTCCGCAGGCGTGCTGAGGCGCTGAGATTTTCAGCCGACAGCAGAGCCAATCAGCACGAAGCAGCGTCATGACGTCGACGTCGTGACATTGACGTCGGCGCTTCGCGGGCTATTGGCCCAGCGACGTCACTGCACTGCACCCTGATCGCGCACGCTGGCCCTCCTGCCAGTCCATGGAATCGCTCCTGACCGAGCAGGGAGACTCAGCATCAGCGCTGCTCAGCACGGCTCCCCCCTCTATGGATGTAGCCTTAGTAAGGAGAGTATTAAAACAGCAGCCTGGGCTCACATTCCTGGTTAAGTCTGGTGTAAGTGCAGTACAGTGAGTACCAGGACGCGTAAGAAAACACATTCTGTATTTATATGTGTAGTGCACTTTCCCCCATCCCCTGGGAGATAAGGCGTCTACGGTGTGTGTATGAGTTACCTGTGGCTCGCAGGAGACCTGAACCTCTGCCGCGGGGAGCCTGGGGTGTACCTAATTCGATATGTGACAGCGCCTCCACCTGCGTGGTTAACCCCGGGCAGGACCATATATGTACAACACACACTGATGCAATAAAACAATAGCACTTTACTGTTGGGCATATATGCAATGACAAACAATGATAATAATAATACTACTGGTTACAGCTAACCATACAGCCTCGCACGGCCTTTTCCCACCACCGTGTTACCCCACACCATGTCCACAGTACCTGACAGAGCCCTCGGGCACCCAACCTCCCTGGTGTCCACGAGTCTAAACCTCACGCCTATATGTGGTCAGCGCTGCCACTATGGTATGGGTTACTTGGTTGGTGCACTTAGTGATGTAGGTACCTGCTGGGTGCTCCAGCACCCGGGCGCGCCGACTGGGAGACCAATGGGATCCGTCGATTCAGCGGTCATCCGCGATGCGTCCGCCTCCGTGTGGGTGGTATCCTCTCCTATATACTCCCTTGTGATGTCAGCATCGTTTTGGCAACATAGGGTGGGACGTAGCATATGCTGCTCTACTATTAGACCCTTGCAGTGAAATGGTAACCCCATTGATGGGGGGCGGGGGGGTTACATATATACATGTATCTGTTGGCATAGTGTAGCATGATATGGGTACAGAATTTCTTTTAAAATGTTATATTTTTAAAATGGGGCATGTCTCCCATAGAAATACAATTTAAAAACCCAAACAAAATGTCTTGTTTTTTTTTTCAAACTGTTCGCCAAATGTGAGGTGGTTTTATGTTCTCGCTTTCCAGAGATGCCAGAAGGTCCCACTGTGAGGAGGTTCTGTTCTCTGGCCTCCCCATTTGTGAGTCAGCTAGTGGTGGAGGTTGGAGGAAGCACCAAGCAGATAACTCCTCAGGATTTGAAGAGGCAGCGATTCCTGGACTGTCGGGTAAATTGAAGCCTGCGGGCTGTCGCCGTCCAATCCATATTTGTGACTTTATGTATTGACCAATATTGGAGAACTCACACGCAGTTCTATACGAGTGATTTTGTACAGAAATCAGCATCTTGCTAAAGCTGACCTGTATTCCAGATTCCTCTATTCCTCTGGTTGCTGTTTAAGCTCACTCACTATTATAGAGTAGAATTGGGAAGCCAAAGGTCTGTCCAACCAGAGAAGATACTAAGCATTCATAGATTAAGGTTAAATTCTTTCTTGTGGCCCAAAGAAGTGCAATGTAGCCTAGTTCATTGGTTGTTATTTTTTTCATGGATCAGAACATCAACATTCAATTTTGCCTCATTGAACTCTTACAACATTATTAAGTTTAATTTATTTTATATAGCACAGACACCAAGCGTGGAGCCAGGTCAAAGGTTCTGTCCCTCAGACTAGTTGTTCTAAAGTTGGGCTTCCAAGGGATATTACTACAAACTTGGGATCTTCTCATATACAGACAGCTTTACTAACCAGAGCTCAATTAATAGTTTGCACAGGCTTAATAACTTCTCATAACATTATGTTTACTGCCAGATTGAATATAGATCAGTATCTTAAGAGTCCATAAAAGCTGTTCTGTTATTTTATTCCCTGTAATTTTACTCGTAGGTTCATGGGAAGAATTTGTATCTAGCCTTTGGCTCTGATCTCAAGAAGCATAGTAGTGAAGATGCTTCATATGAAGCAGAAGAAGGTGGAGCACACACAATGCAAGCAGTGAGTAGCCAGAGCCTGGACTACCCATTAAGTGAGGAGACCTCAGGAGAAGAATCGGAGAGACCTAGCGGCCAGAGTACTTGCATTGTGCAAGGATCCTTGGCAGAGAATCAACCTTGGAAATGGCTCCGCTTTCATTTCGGCTTGTTTGGCAGCATCCGAGCCAATGAGTTCTCTAGAGCTAGGCAAGCCAACAAGCGAGGGGATTGGAGAGACGCAACGCCCAGGTACAGGACATCTAGAACCAAACTCGCAAGCATAACACACAAACATTTGTACCACATAGCTTGGACGGGTGCTTTTATTTTTCTACAGATGGTCTTTAATGTTTTCCTTTGACTTGTTGAACATATGAAATCCTCCACATAGTTTTAAAGAACTACAGGACCAATCTTGTCTTGACCACCTCTGCCGTAACAACCCCCGCTTAACTTAAATTTCCCACTGAAAACAAGGAAACCAACTAAACAATCAATGGAAAGATATTTTGATGTAGAAGAAACCTAAGGTGTTTTTGTAACAACAACAAAAAACTGTATTTGTTCTCTTGTGTATTTCCAAAGCCACCCAAGAAGATCTTGATGTATAATAATATTGAAAAAATAATTGGACTTAACTTAAAATATAATAAAAATAATATTTCACGCGTGCAATGACTGTGTGAAGCATATTCAGGGTGAATAATAAACAATAATATTTTACATATTGCACATTTCTATCAATGAACACCATGATAAACATAGATTGTGCTACAAAAACGAACATGCAGTTCCCATTACAGATCACAAAGTGCGCCAAACAAATGTAAAAATCAAAGACTGGGATTCCCTAAACCGCAATGTGGGATGTTGCGCCTGTATCTGGTGTTAAATGCTGATGCGGGACTTAAACGGCAGTTGACGCCAGATTGGGTGTGATTCGCCAAATCGCAGCTTAGAGAGACCAGGCTAAAATCCTTCAATAAAGGCTATTTTTAAAATGTTCATTCTGCTTATAACAAAAGGATAAAGTTGTGCGCAGCGCCACAAAATATATTTTATGGTATTGTTCGCAAATCTGTATTATATTTGGGGGGACAGTGTAAAAAGATTGGGTACAACTGTGCTAGACCACTCCTTCTTTGGCAATGTCGTTGTTTTTTTTCCTGTGTTGTTCCATCTTGTACAGAGAAGGATTTTGCCACCCACTGTAACCTTACTGAATCTGGTTTCCAAGAACCAGCTTCACAATACAGAATGAATAACCAAACTGAATCTGACCAAGGGATGACACGGCTTGAGTTTTTGAGTGGATTCACCAATTCTATACTTCTTTAAACCTGTAACGGGTATTCCCTTTGAATACAGACGCTACTACCTGCTGTGTATACCTGTGTGGCTCTCAGGAGCCTAAGCCTCCGCTCGGGGAGCCTGGGGTACATACATATAACACAATCTCGTGGTGCAACGCCTCCACCTGCGATGGCTCCCGCCAGAGGAGGAGTGGTTCCGCGCAGGACAAATATATATATATCACTCCACACACCGCATGTAAAATAACCAATGACTTTACTGTATAGCATGTACTTATTCATAAATCAACAGGTGTCCCTCTCTAGAGGAGACACTGACTACTGCGTCTCGCAGGACGCTCCCACCTAAACCGGGTGATCCCACCCCGTGTCCAATACCCCACACAATATGTCCCGCACCCTTAAAGGGAGATGATATGGGTGACCCCGCAGCCACTAGTCCCGTATTAATAATATATGTAAGATCGTTGGTGCACTTGGTGATGGTTACCTGCCGAGCACTCCAGTGCCCGGGCCTGCCAAGGAGCTTTACAAAGGATCCAAAGGCTGACGAATCCAGGAACTACCGTCCAGGGCGATCCCACCCGGATGGCTGCTGCAGCGGCAGCGGAGGTCTGAGCCCAAACCTCTGGATGGACGCGCGGCGTCCTCTGTGTCCCTAACTGACTCTGTGTAGTAACGGGCAGGGTCCCTAACCTGGGGCCTGTCCCTACAACACTCAAACTACTGGTGACTCAGGGCTATCTGGGGCCTAGGGGGCTGCTGGCCTAGTGCAGGGAGTCACTGACTCCTGCACCCTACCTCCTTCCCCAAGCTGCTCCTGACGCCGACTGACTAGCGTGCTCCAAGCCCGCGAAATGTATCTATTCTCCCCTGCAGGGAGATGATGTAGCCCTATTGGCTCCCTGGGGTCACGTGGGGCGGTCCTGGGGCTCATGGGAGATGTAGTCCCTTCTGTGAGCCCTCCCCTGATTGGCTGCCTCTCGCGCGCTGTCACTGCGCATGCGCAATGTCCCTGGCTGGCCGCCGCATGCGCATGCGCGAACACAGAAGATGGCGGCGCCCTCGCCGCCCTGCTTCGGGAGCCCTGACAACGCGATCGCGGCCTTGGCAACCGGCCGCACGCGTCCCCGGCAACCCTCGAGCAGAATCCTGATTGCCCCCACTCTTCCGAGCGGCCGACGGGACCACCATTAGGCTCGGTGGCACACGCGATCGCCAGGAAGGTGAGGGGGGGCTTGGCAGGCAGGGGGGACCTGGCTACAAATCTATATAGCTTTATTGCAAAAAGATGGTATAATGCAGTAGACTATACTAGTATTCGTTTAAATATCCATGTTCAAAATGGATAAGAAGCAAAAGTGACACACTTGTGTGATCGTCTGTATGTGATTACCCAGATCACTAGTGTGAAGCTTAATCACTGTATGATGTGACGCTTGGGTGGAGGATGTTTTGGGATCCTGTAAATTCACTGATGAGTGAGTTTACTTCGGTGTATATTGTGTTTTACAGTTCTTCCTCATTACTTGGATTTGTATCTTGTCTATTTTAGGCTAATTCTCCGCTTTGACACTGGTGGCTTCTTGGTTTTCTACAACTGTCGTATGACTTGGTGCTCGTCTCCGGCCTCGGAACCCGCCTGCGATATACTCTCTCCTGAGTTTGACAGGGAAAGAGCCGTACGAGCTCTATCCCAACCAAGGCCAGTCTGCTATACCCTGATGGACCAGAGATGCTTCTCTGGAGTAGGTATGGATGATGGCTCCTAAACAGCTTGTATTCTGAAGCACTTATCACAGGCAGCATAACATAGAAGGCAAAAAAACGTAAATTATTTAAACAAAGTCCCAATTTAATTGGCTTCCTAAGAAGAGGATTTAATCACCATTATTGTACTTCTCTGTATCGGGGGGGGGGGGGGGGGAATTCATCTATTTATTTTCAATGGCTCTTGTTAAACTCCATTGGTCCCTAATTTAATTTGCAGTGAAGCCACACTATTTCAGTGTTTCTATGAACTCTGATATTCTTGGGTACCAGAATTTCTAAAGCCAGTCTTCGGGAGCCAGCAACTTCAAACTCTCTAAGCCTATGAGTGCAGTAGTGGCCACGCACCAGAGCCATCACATGACCTTGACATCACTGATAAGGAAGAGACTCCTCTCTGTTTAGATCTCGGTTAGTGCTCCTGCTGAACAGAATTTCCTCTGGCAAACTAGCGAAAATCCCAGGACGTACCTGTCACATCTTGTGGCCCCTGACGTAGTTACATCATGAGCCATCTGAGGGTTAAGCATCTGTGAAAAGGCTTTACATGGCAAAGGGCATTTGGGCAGGATTTGCCTGATTTCAAAGCTGTGAAAAATTCCCATCAGTGTGGTGTGTGTGTTGGGTGTGTGTGTGTGTGTGTGTGTGTGTGTGTGTGTGTGTGTGTGTGTGTGTGTGTGTGTGTGTGTGTGTGTGTGTGTGTGTGTGTGTGTGTGTGTTGTGTGTGTGTGACAGGCAGCAGGCACTCTGTAAACAATAAGAGCTGAAAGAAGACAGCACACAGCCAAGTTTGAAATAACAATAGGTAGTTGCCTTGGTTTTTGTTACCTCAATATATTGTTATTTCAACTTGGCTGTGTGCTTCTCTTCTTTCCGGATGAAGATCTGGTAATACCGGTTGTGTGTGTGTGTGGTGTGGTGTGTGTGTGTGTGTGTATATATCTATATAATATATATTAATTATAATATATATATATATATATATATATCTCTCTTAAGCCTATAGGGAACCATGTATAAAATGGTTTTTGAAGCAAAAAGTGGCACTGTGTGCTCATTTGCATGTCCTTTCCCAGAATCCCTTGCTGCAGTGGACGTGCTGTGTGATAGTGGTGAAAGGCGGGGTTGCAGACCTGCCTAAGGCTGCGTCCATAGACGGACAAGCAGCGCTGAGGCGTGCGGACGCTCCGCGCTAAGCCCCTGCATCCTCAATGAGGATGCCTTGAGAGGTGGCTCACGCGAGCGTCCGCATGCGTGCTCAGGCTTTGGAGTTTTCAGCCGAGCACCAAGCTGTTTTTCAGCGCGCTGTCGGCTGAAAACATCCAATCGGCCTTAAGCAGCGTCAACGTCACGGCACCGTGACATTGACGTCAGTGCGTCGCGGGCGATTGGCCCAGCGACGTCACTGCCCCGCCTCCAACCACCTCCCCCCGGCTCCCTTCGCGCACGCTGGCTCGCCTGCAAGTCCCTGCAATCACGCTGACTGAAGCAGGCGAGCCTCAGTGTTAGCGCACCTCCGCTCTCCCCACCCCTCTATGGCCCGGGCCTAAGACATGCAAATGAGCATACAGTATATTTACATTTGCTATATGCTTTGCTGTGGAGGGTTTTTGTCACTTTTTTTACTCACCATAACTTAACTCAGTATGGTAAATCCCATCCTTTCGCTTCATTGCATAGCCAGTTAACCAACCCCACACTGATGAGACCCATTAAGGTCGAAACAGCTGCCTGTGGGTGGGTTTTCTGGCTATGCATCTTAACCCTGGCTGTGCTCAAAGCTGTGACCATGCAGCAAGCTTAAGCCTATAGGGAACCATGTATAAAATGGGTTTTGAAGCAAAAAGTGGCACTGTGTGCTCATTTGCATGTCATTTCCCAGAATCCCTTGCTGCAGTGGAAGTGCTGTGTGCTGGGTGATAATGGTGAAAGGCGGGGTTGCAGACTGCCAAGACATGCAAATGGCATACAGTATATTAACATTTGATATCATATAATATATATAACCATAATTAGTACTATTATAATATATTTATATATAGATAAAGTTGTTGTCGGTGACGCCTTGCATCCCAATATATTCTACTCCTCCTTTTTTCTTCTTCCAGGAAACATCATTAAGAACGAGATCCTGTACT
The DNA here is from genome assembly GCA_036426205.1 of Ascaphus truei. NCBI lineage: Eukaryota > Metazoa > Chordata > Amphibia > Anura > Ascaphidae > Ascaphus > Ascaphus truei. The sequence continues at coordinate 234,585,218 of CM071570.1, read as the reverse complement.
TGGCCCAAATCCATCCACTTTCTTTCGGCTCTCTCCTGCCGCTGGAGAACCTCCGTTCCCTTCGGGATTATGCTTTAAGCTTCACTTCCGATTGGTTGAGGAATAAGATGCAGAGGAAAGGACTGCACTACCACATCTACATGAAGGAATATTGTGCTAAGGGGCACCGGGTCACAAAGGAAACCCTGGGACCACCAAATGGGCTAAAGAGGCTCACCTGGTACTGTCCTGCATGCCAACCCCAAGTGAAGCTAAAATAAATGGTACAAGCCACCCTGCTATAAATAAGGCCTGTGCATACATCCTCGCGGGGTGAATGTGTGGGAAGCACCTGCTTATCTTATCACACCTGTCAACTCACTGGTTTTTCGTGAGTCACTATTATTATTTTTATTTTTTTGCATGAGGCCTTATAGTCATTAGCACTTTACCATTAAAATGCTTTCTCCCCCTTACTTTCTCAGAATCCCCAATCTCCATGACTTTGGTAACTCTGAGGTTGACCTTTGTCTTGTGCAGAGGTGTTTTCACTGTTTTTGTATTAAAAAAAAAATACCTTGATTAAGGTGAAATTAATCCAGTCATCTAAAGAGAAAATAAAAAATGACCTATTGTAGAAGGGGTGAGAAGTGATACCTTTCCAAAAAAATCAGAGTACTACTTGCACACGATTCCAGAAAACGTGAACATCTGGGTTCTCTTAGTTATTCCAACGTTCTGAAATTGTGTGCAAGTCTTATTTTTACTTGCATATGGCAGCAAATAAAATCCAATAATTGTTCTTAAAGAAATACAAACTCAAAATGCTATATAAACATGTACCAACCGAGAAGTTAATCAAAAATTACTTTAAAATGTTTTTTATATATATATATAGTTTATTTCCATTGGAAACATCATTTCTTTAACAGTGATAATATTTTCTAACTAGATCCAATAAGAAAACAATCTGACTGCAAATTACTTTGTTCTGTGTACCTTTAACACAGGGGGGCGCAAACTTTTTTCCCTGCGCCCCCCTGCCGGCTGTCCCCTAACTCCCGCGCCCCCCCCCCAACCCCAACTTACCCGCGCTCTGGCGTAATGACGTCACGTTGCCATAGCAACGTGACGTAACATGACCTCGCAGCGTCATTTTGACGCCGCGTTGCCATGGCGACGCAGGGAGGAAGCCGCCGGAGCCACGGTAAGTTAGGTTTACAGAGGCCCTGCAGCTCCCCCGGCACTTAATTTAAGTGCCTTCGGGAAGCGCGCGGGGCCTCTGTAAACCCCGCGCCCCCCGTCGGCAGTCTCGCGCCCCCCCCTGGGGGTCGCGCCCCCCAGTTTGCGCACCGCTGTCTTAACATACTGTAGTTGTCGGTGAAAAGCACCAGGGTTAGGATTCATAAATATAAATGCAAATCTAATGTGTCAGCTACAGGCAAATTGAAAAATAGAAATGGGAGTCGTGTTATTTCAGTATTCTGTTTAAATAAAACAGGAAACATTGGTTTAAAGTGTTAGACTTAATGGTGGCATATGATTTCTGATTACTTCTTTTTGTTGACTTTAATACAATTTACATTTCTGGATTAAACAAGATGGGACGTTTATCTAATTAATAAATCTTGTAGGGAGAATCTATCGAATGAAAAATTGACGGGACACAGTGACCATGTTCCACATGAGAGAACATTCCCTTTTGCATGATGTACGAAACAGTGCATAGTGTAACAGCTCTGTTGATTCAGGAGAAACTTACCTTATTTTACAGTTTGGTGTAAATTTACATTCAGCCAGCATGTAGTGCCAAGTTGGTGACAGAAAGCCGATTTATCGCAGGCGATGATGACTTTAAAGGACCAATGAGAGTCCTTCATATGAGTAATCGTGAGTACAGAGCTTTGGAACCTGAGTTATTTTCATTTCTGCTCTGAAGATTACATTTTTGGGATCTCCCATACAACAATCTCTACAAAGGACTTTCAAGTTACTTTTTTTTTTGAGTGCTCATGTTTAGAGATTGTTCTTTTGTTTGTTCTTTTTCCAATGAGGCCTGATTATATTGTTCTTATGTACAATAGGTGATGAAAATAAAATCTGTATGATTTAAATGCTTATCGGAAGAAAGGAGTGTTTAAAGATTTGTTTGGAAGGGTTGTAGAGATGGTTACTTAAACAAAAGCGTTGATCTTGGGACACATTACGGCCCCACTGGACGCGCGCCTGCGAGGCTGGCGGCGCGTGCAGCCAAGTCCCCCGGTCTGCAGTGAGCTGCAGGGGGAAAGAAAGGGAGGAGGGAGGGTGACGTCACCCTCCAGGTTCACCCTCATTGGCTGAACCGCCAGGGGGCGTGGCCTAGCATCACGTCGCGAGTCATGAGGTCAATTCTCTTGAGCAGGAGAAACTGTCGGCGCAGCACGGCGGCCCCCCCTCGCAGCAGGCCCGGCCCCATTGTGGGGCGGCTCTTGTCCCTGCAGCGTCCGGCACAGCGGGCGCTGCAGCAGCAATTGGGGACCTGGCCTAAAACTGCAACACGGTTGGGGCAGGGAAGCTCCCATTGATTTGCATAGGACTTTCCATGTGATAGTGCCCCAGTCGGCACTGTCTTGGTTTAATTAATAACGCCCACTTGAGGGGGCCTTCACCCTACTTGAATCCTCCAGCCCTCTGTTATAAGATTTGGATTTAGTCAAGCTATGGATTTTGGTATTAAATGGTGCTACGCCTGCCCACTGGATCACCTATCCTGCCCTGCAGCAGTTCTCAGCCCCGTTGCTATATCTCTTGGAGTGATGCCTCCTATGGGAGGGTAGAGGAAATAGACATTTTCTTACCAATATTTTTTTAGTAGCCATTATTATTATTTTTTTTCCCCTCTCTATTTTTGCATTACCATTTGGGATGGGGTAGCGACGAGTAGAGAGTTTTGTACTGCTTTTTGTGCTGTGTGTCTGTCGAGCGCAGAATCGGGGTCGGGAATGCAGCAAAACATTTGACAAGGAAAAGGCACACCTCTGCTGTTTAGTCTTCACACACACTTTGCTCACAACAGCTCCATGCAGCATTACCTACCTCTGGTATATACCTCAACTTTATTCTTTCTCGTGGCCTCATGCAAATGTTACTCCCTCTATCCACTCCAAACTCCTCCCTCCTGGCCCACACCCAATATCACCATACACCCTGGACTACTCAAAAGCCTTGCACTATCTACTGAATGTTGGTGGAGAACCCTAAAAACCAGCACTCCAACCACTGCTCACTCTAATGGCAAACACCACAAATTAACAAATTGCAAACAACTACTCAAATTTCTACTCATACTATTATTCTCTTTAGCAGGTGATATTGAACCTAACCCAGGCCCTCCCATTTCAACTCTGTCCCATACCCCTGAGAATTCCACCTTTTTAAATTCCAAAAAGATCTGTCGCCCATATAAATATCCAGAGACTGCTGCCCAAACTGGATGAACGAAGGGCATGGTGCCTTATCCATAAACCCAAAGCCATCGTTCTCAAAGAAACATGGCTAACCCATAAAACCCCTGATGCACATATTGCCATTCATGGATACTCCATTTCTAGGAGAGATAGGTCAAAGAGAGGAGGAGGGTGTTATTTTATATTGCAGACACCTTACAATTTACACTGTTAAATTGCCCCCCAAGCCCACCCTCTCTTGAAATCCTTGTTGGCAGAATCTGCCTCCCCTTTTCTAAGCCCTCTTGGTTGCTGGCATCTACCGCCCCCCTAAAGCCCCTCTACAATCCCTGACTGATATCACCCAATTTCTTGCCTCCATTTCCTCTCTGAATGAGAAGAGTGAGCTGCTAGTTTTTTGGGATTTCAACTTCAATTGGCTCGACACTAAAAACCACAAAATCAGATACCACTCCTTGCTAGATTGGATTCTCTCCTCAAATCCCAACAGAATCCAATCCTCAGGCATCCTTCCTGACATTTTCAGTGACCATGCAATAGTGTACTGTGTAAGGAAAACTAAACCACCCAATCAAGCCCTAAAGTTCTCCTCACTAGAACATTTAGAAACTTTAACCCACAACAGTTTCTGTCTGACCTTACCAACTGCCCTTGGCACAGAATCGATTTAATTCCCGACCCCGATTCTGCGCTCGACTATTTCCAATCTGAGTTCTTAAAACTCTGTGATGCCCATGCTCCACTACGCAGAATAAGAGTACGGGGTGCCCACCTTCCGTGGGTTACAACTGACCTTATAGCACTCTACCAGTTCAGGAATGCCTTGTGGAAAAGCTACAAAGTAACGGGCACTACCAAGAATCTCAATCACTACAGATGCCTGCGGAACATGTGAACAAGGCAAACAAGACATGCAAAAGCACAATATTACTTTGACAATCTCCTCCAGAATACATCAAACCCAGCTAACTTCTGGAAGGTTATCAACAACATATTTCAGCCTTCTAGCCATCAACAACCAAGTAATATCATTAAGGGGGATATTACTCTGACAAACCCCACTGACATTGCAAATGCATTCAATGATCACTTTGTGGGGTCTGCTACTAACTTACTAGCGAAACGCAAATTTAAGCACAAATATGAATCTCCTCCTGGGAGTACCCATATAGCCCCACCCCCTCCCAACACTGCCCACAATTTTCAATTTGGCCCAGTATACGAAGAGGAGATTACACAAGCGCTCCTCAAATTAAAACTAAGCAGCCAATGTGGACCTGACTTACTACAATCTAGGTTCCTACGACTTGGTGCCCCAGCCATTGCCAAACCAATTGCTTCCATAGTCAACTCTATCCTGTCTGCAGGCCATATCCCTAATCTGGAAAACTGCCAGAGTTGTCCCAATCTTTAAAAGTGGGGACAAAAACCCTGTCTCAAACTATCTCTTCTCCCAATACTATCCAAAGTCATGGCAAATGTGTTTACTCCCAATTAAGCGATTCCCATACCAAGACAAATTTCCCTAGCCAATTCCAATCTGGCTTTCGCCCCAAACACTCCACTGTAACTACCCTGCTAAAAGTTTAAACTATGTTTTTAACCTCCTTTTTCTTTTCCATTCTAGCTATTCCCGTTTAGCACACTGAATATGCTATTTAGGGTTTTTATGAATGTTTTTGGCTTTAATAAAGATTGTATGTTGAGATTGTTGCTTGACACGGCAGTGTGCAAGGTTATGGGGTTGACTCCTCCCCGCTCCTCCTGGATTGGCTGGAGGACCTGAGCCGCGGGCCAATCAGGTTTGAGCGTGGGGTATTTCAATGCCTTACGAACTAGTACATGTTATTCCCTGATGAAGAAACCTTACGGTTTCGAAACGCGTTGGAAAGAACTTTTCATGAGATATCTCAGTTGGACATTTCATCCTACTTTACTGCTGGTTCGATTTCCCTACTGGTGAGAAAATCGCGACGTGTATTGCGGTGTTGCCGCAGAGTGACGTCATAGATCTGGAGACGGAGAATCGGAGGGCTGCAAGTGTGCAGTAAACAACTGTGAGTGACCCTTCTCACCAACGGAATCCTCACCTTCTTTAACAACGAGTCTGCTGGGACTTTCACCCACACTAGTAGGATTATTGAGGAAACTGCTGACATTGTTCATGGATCAAAAGACCCAGAGGCATCAAGCTGTATAACATCTGAAGATATCCTGCTTGGAGATCCGGTTGGCGCATGGGTAACATTAACCCGACATGCTGTTTTTTTTCTTCTTTGATGTACGCACAATACTCACCTATACTGTGTAATCTAAATAATATTTCTTTTAACGCACTATGAGCGTTGTGCGCTGTGTTTTCTGCCTAGCTTTAGGGGGTGTTTTGAGCCACCCGTTTCCACGGCTGCAGACGCTCCTATTTCAGTGCTCACAAGGTCACGTAATATATTTTTTATTATCATCACAATACACACTTGGTTGATTGTAGCTGCGCACTTTATTCACTTTGTTTCACGTACCCTCTCTATCCACCTTTAAGACCCACCTTAAGACCCACTTGCTTAAAGAAGCATGAGTAGCACCGTGGATAATACTATACACACGGTACATAAAGCTTGCCCCCCTGCAGATACACTTACCTGAATGCCCTCCTACTGTCTATGTACGTTCTCCCCACCTACTAATTAGATTGTAAGCTCCTCTTCCTTAATGTTACTTTTAAGTCTGAAGCACTTATTCCCATGACCTGCTATTGGTATTATTTATTGATGATTGTCACGTGTATTACTGCTGTGCAGCGCTATGTACATTAATAACGCTATATAAATACAGATCTACAATACAATGCTGTAGAACAATATTAATATTAAAGCTGCGTGACTGAGGTCGTGACGTCACTCCCCTGTTCCCGCGTCCCACCAACCGCCGCCGAGCGCGAGACGTCACCCCAGCAGCGGAACCCTCTCATTGGTTGGCACCGGCTGGTCCGAGAGACTTCCGTCCAATGGGAGGCGTCAGTCCATCTGGGAACCAGCCTGGCGGTTGGTCGGCATAAGCCGGGGCTGCCCCCTCGGGCGGTGATTGGTCGGCCGCGCTGGGGTGGGCGTGGCTTGCCGTGGGTACACCGGTGCGCGAGAAGGACGCGCTGAGCGGTATAACCGGGGGTTTGTGTGGCAGCAGTATATCCGCCTCCCGCAGCCGGACATGGACATCCTCAAGTCCCTCGGGCATCCGGAGGAGATTTACAAGCTGCTTAAGTTCAAGATGGGCGGCTGCAGGACGGTGATGCCCGCACTGAACCGTGTAAGTGCCTGCGCGCAGCCGCGTCCTAGTGGGTGCCGAGCTGCCGTTTTATAGTGTTACATTTGTTGGGGGAGGAGGGGTTGGTATGGACCTTTTTGGTGGTACAGTATTTGTAGCCAGTGGATTGAGGATCCCATCAATGAATCCGGGTCCTTTCCCGGTGAGCGTGTCCATGCCTGTGAGTGTAACTAATACTCGGATGGGGGAAGATCTCAGGTGGTGTGCCGGCCACATCCGGAGATCAGGGTGAAGGAGAAGATGCAGCCGGAGTGTGCAAGGTGATCACACCGCATGTGCCGGCTTCACATCGTGCGTCAGATAAAACCGCGCTGTCCTGTGTTTCATTGTAAGAGCAGGGAAAGTGTCAAGAGCGAGAGACTGACAGGGCAGAGAGGCTGACAGGGCAGAGAGGCTGACAGGGCAGAGGGCTGACAGGGCAGAGAGGCTGACAGGGCAGAGAGGCTGACAGGGCAGAGAGGCTGACAGGGCAGAGAGGCTGACAGGGATAGAGCTGACAGGCAAGAGGCTGACAGGGCAGAGACCGACAGGGCAGGGCAGAGAGGCTGACAGGGCAGAGAGGCTGACAGGGCAGAGAGAGGGAAAATGAGTCTGTGGAAAGCAAACCGGTGCGAGTGAATGGGGGATGGAGATGAGTGCAGAGAGGGTGAAACAGGTCATAGGTAGGTACTGTGGAAAGGGGATGAATAAGGTGTGGTGCGACATTAAGAAAAGAGTAAAGGTAATACATGTACAGATGTTCAGCCCTTTTCTGCCAGGGGGCTTTTAACAGCTCATGGGTTAATAAGGAAGAAAAGTGCTGCTAGGCTTCAGCCCCTCAAACTGGGGTTATACACGAGGCTGTTGGGAGACAAAGCTGTCAAGTACCTGACAATTAATTGGCTAAGAGAATTTTATATTATAATGCATCAAGCACCACGCTTTTTTTCTGCGCCATTATTTACATGACAAAGTCATCTCAAACTGTACTATAAATGCATTGTCCTTGTTTTGCGTTGTTGTTTTCGCATATTACACTTATACGGGTTCAACACAAAGATTACGTAAAATAATTAATTGGCAAGTTACACATGGAATGATAGTCACAGCATAACCCACAATTGTTGCCAAGCAAGCAAGGATGCAATCTGCTGCTTTCCACTTCTGTTTGGCAGGGAAGGGGTTACCATGAGCATTTCAGATGAATCCCCCATTTCCTTCTGGAGGGGGCTGCTTTCCAAGCTGTTGCTATGTGAGTAGAGGACAGGGCGCACACAGTTAATGCCTCTGGCATGTTTAGCCCTGCCCATTGAGCTACTAGGACATGTAAACATTGCTGGTGGGAGGAGAGTGCAGAGTGGGTGTGTGCTCTGTGCTGCTTATACTGTGTGTGTTTAGAGGCCCTCTCATGCAGTTTACAGCTACGCCAGTGTCTATGGGCACTCGCCCTGTCCTCCCACACCTGTTCCGAGAGTGTGCCCCGGGCACTGTGCATGATCGCTGAAGGCCTCCAGCTCAGGAGAAACATTTGTCCAAGTTTTGGCTCATGGCCAGCGTCAACTGCAAGACGGCAGTCTCTCTGTTCAAGAGGACTCTGTCACTTGGCCCAGCTCAGAAACCAAGCGGTCAGCGGTCACTGCTGACAGTCAGTAGGCTCCAGGAAAGGGGGCTGAAAGAAGGCCGCACTGTGCAGACATGTTTTGCTGCCCAGAACCTGGCAGTATGTAGATTTCACCCTGTTTGTCTGCCCCGACAGGACTCCATGAGTGAGAGCCTGCAGACCTGTTACAAGTACCTGAACGAGACCAGCAGGAGCTTTGCAGCTGTGATCCAGGCTCTGGACGGGGAGTTACGGTGAGTGACTGACATTCAGTGTGTTACTGGGGAGCGAGACACTTTCTTTAACCCCTTGCTGCCAGATGTCTGCATTGCACTGTAGTGCAGAACCCTTTCAATTTCTTTCCAACTACAGATTTACTATGCATCAGATTTACTATGTATCCTGTATGAAGTGCTAAAAGTGGAAGTGTGTTTTTGTTTATGGACAATAACAATATATTTTTTCTTATGTAGTGTTCACACTATATGCAGCACTGTGTACATATAAGGCTGCGATTTTATACAGCCGAACTGCAGGGCGCGCGAGCGCATCTGTGACGTTGTAGAGCGACATGTGCACAAGCACATTGTTCTCCGCACGCGACTACTGCCTGAAATCTGTTTTTTTATTGGACGGTCACGTGACGCGGTAGTCACAACCCAAAAACAAATTTTAAAAACGCTTCAACTTTCTCCCGCTTTGCTGTAGCAAGTGGGTAGACTGTCGCATTTGGTATAGCCAGTCTTCACGTAGGTATCAAACTTGTTTTTGCGACACCACGGGTGTTTTTGTGTATAATTGCAGGCACAATCCAATTTTGGTGCCTTAGGCCTGGGACATAGTGGCCTTGAAGCTCGCTGAGGCGCGCTCCTGCTCTGCCTCGCCTGCTGAAAATGATGCTTTCCCTGTCTTTGCAGGCGAGGCAGTGAGCGTGCTCAGGGAGCGGAGGCGTGCCAGGAGGCGGGGCTACTCCCCCGCTCCCATTGGACGGGAGCGGTCATGTGACCAGTCCTCCGCTTCCCCGAGCGGCAAATTTCAAACTTGAGTGTCCCAAGTTTCTCAGCCTCCGCACGCATCAGCGCGCATGCGGAGGGAGAAACTATAGCCGCGCTGATTACAGATGCAGGGGCTTTGTGCATCTGTTCAGCGTGGCTCAGCGACGCTGCATGTACTATGTCCTAGGCCACAGGCTAAGGCCCCGCTCCCTCAGTCAGCGCACCCGCACTGCATGCAGGCAGCGCGCTGAGAGGCAATTGACCACTACCTGCGGTCTGTAGGGAGCGAGGGCGTGGTTTGAACGGAGGGCTCTCGTGCTGTCGTACCCCCTCCTTCCCCCCCCCCCTCCCTGTCGGTCCCTCTCTCACTCCCAGAGCCCCTCGCACTCTGAAGCCAGGAGTCCCATGGGCGAACAGCAGAGGGAAGGACACACAGGCACTCGTACACACACAGGCAAATACACACGTGGGGGGGGGGGGGGGGGAATCGGAAGGGGGATTGGAGGAACAGAAGGGAGAAATCGGAGGGGGGGGAATCTGATTGGCTGCTGGGATCCAATCCGTGATTGGTTCCCTTGCGTGTCACGTGACACTCGCCGAAACCACAAGTTCCTTGTAGCTCCGACTGGCTGACGCGTCACAGCACGCAGTCAGCCACACCGGAAGGAGCCAGCGGGGACCTCCAGACTGGAGGAAAGGGTCTGGTGGCCCGCGGCCGCGCGCACCGCCGGACGCAGCGGGAACAAAGCCTAAAGCACAAAGAGATATGGGGAAACCGAGCTCATCCACTTCAAAGGCTTTGCTCCTACCAGTAACGTATTTGTGCATATAATATAAAAATAACTATTGTAAAGCATCTCCTGAACCCTCACAGCTAAAACATGTCTACATTTAATTTTTAATTGCTTTGCTACCATAACAAGCATTCATGTACAAATTACATTCCAAGAAGGATGAATTAGGGACATCATTAGGAGTTCATGCTGTATCAATAAGAACGGTATTTCATGTTTACTTAATGGATGTGTTCGCTTATGTTTTGTAAATGTTTTTTTCATATATATGAAAGTAGAGTTAGAGGTGACTGAGATGATTTGATACTATTTTAAAGTGACATTCTATCCTGACGTTTGCCTCTCGTGGTAGGTCTTTGAACAAGACCTTTTTCATAATCTATGGGTTTTGTTGACTTCAGGAGGGTCACTCCCTTAAACACCTCTATTGATTCTACCACTTCCAGAACTGCTCTTTTTATTTTCACACGAGACTCCAAGCTCAGACTCCTTTTAATGTTCTAGATTTAGCGAACAGAGAAACAAGCAATTTCCAGCATTTCATTTATCAGTTGTTAATATATACCCAGTTCATATACGCTTAATTACCTGGTAATAGTCAAACAATAGAGGTCAGTCAGACGTTAATAAAATATGGTGGTTAGATATCGATAACAAGCAGTGATATTGACCTTGGAGTTTATATGCGTGCCTTGGGACTTCTATCGATGTCCTTTATACATGGTGATCATGAGACTTTCAATACTACAAACCGTTCTTCATTCAATGTAGATATTAGAAGCATAAATCCTTTAAAAAAAATGTATTTCATCAACCCCTTTATTTCTGGGGAACTCTTTCATTACATTAAAACCAGAGACATAACATAAAACACAGACAAAGCTCAGTTTTTAGCACATCTAGTGAGACTCATACACGGTACAGTGCCTAAATATATATGGATAAATATCTAATAAGTAAATGGTCTTTTAGTTTGACATTTTTGGCCAAAATTGTTGTAAGCCCCTGAGCCAATGTTATGTCTCTGGTTTTAATGCATATTGCCATGCTCAGTAGCACTCCTCTGACACTCATATGCTTATATATATGTTGTGGGTATTTTGGGGGTTTAATAGGAGCTTGTTAGGTGTCCAGTATGTTTTACAGAACTCTTTCATTACACTGGGGTCTTGCTCTTATAGGATTTAAATGTTGAATTAACCTGTATTCTGGTATATAAACACTGTTTTAAAAGTATGTTTTAGACAAATTCGGCCTAATAAACCTGGGACACAAAAAGTGACAAAAACCCTCCACCATACAGTGATCATTGACCGGTCATTACCCAGAATCCAGAGAGTCATTTAAAAAGAGCAGTCCCTTTTAGCTCACAAAAAAAGGCAAACAAATTGCCAATATACTTTTTCTCTTGTCTGAAATAGGGTGTATCTCAGAGACCAGGTATTTCCAGTTTAGCAAATATCTCCTTTTTTATCCCATCTTTTGATTAGTTGTTTCACTGCCAATGGTTTCAGGCTGTAAAACCAAAAAAAAAAAAAAAAACCTCCAGGTGACTGAAGTATGTTCTAGACAGGGAGAGGCGGGATTCATTTAGCAGAAGCTAAAGCAAAGTTGACACCTTTTTAGGACATGCGCTGTAGTGATGAAGGTACTTCAGGGTTTAGTACTGGATAATATTCAGGAATACCTAATAGAAAACAATTTTTTTAGTAATAGTCAGCATGGATTTATGAAGGATAGGTTGTGCCAAACTAACCTCATTAGTTTCTTTGAGGAGGTAAGTAGGAATTTAGACCAGGGTAATGCAGTTGATGTGGTCTACTTAGTTTGCAAAGGCTTTTGATAAGGTTCCATACAAGAGGTTAGTGTGCAAAATAAAGCAAATTGGGCTCTAAAAATATTTGCATCTGGTTGAAGGATAACAGGGTTGTCATAAATGGAACTTTTTCAGGTTGGACTAAAGGTGTAAGTGGAGTACCTCAGGGATCGGTACTGGGACCCCTGCTTTTTAACTTGTTTATTAATGACCTTGAGGTTGGCATAGAGAGCAAAGTCTCCATCTTTGTTGATGATACTACACTGTGTAAGGTGGTAAAATCAGAGCAGGATGTAATTTCTCTCCAGAAGGACTTATACTGGAAACTTCGCAGTTAAATGGCAGATAAGGTATAATACAGATAAATGAAAGGTGATGCATTTGGGAAACAAGAATTAACGGGTGACTTAGAAATTAAATGGGGCAAAATAAGGTCAATCCTTGAGGGAGAAGCATTGTGAGTGGTTTTTGACAGCAGGTTCAGCTATAGTGCCCAATGTCATGCAGTAGCTGTAAAGGCACACAAGATGTTATCTTGCATTAAGCGTAGAATAGATGGATGGGAAGTAAGCATAATTATTCCACACTCTAAAGCAGGCCTGCCCAACTCGTAAAGTGAGAAAGGCCGAACTGCTCCAAGGAAAAAAAAATTGGGCCGCACGGGTTTCATCATCATCATCATCATCATCATCATCATCATCATCCTCATATCTCCCCCAGAACCCCTCACTATCAACCTTTACGATACTCCCCATCTATCTCTCATACCCCCATCTCTCCCCCTCACCCACACAATACCCCCCTCCACATCAAACACACAATACCCCCTCCACATCCCCCCAGCCCATTCCATGTCAGCAGCCCCCCAAGTCAGCATCCCATGTCAGTATCCCCCCCCCCCACAAGTCAGCATCCCCCCATGTCTCTCTTCCCCTCCCCTAAATTACTCCCTCTCCTCTCAATTGACTCTCTCCCCATCCCTCAATATGACACAACTCCCCTCCCTCTCAATATGACACACTCTCCCTCCCCTCCATATGAAACACTCTCCCCTCAATATGAACTCTCCCCCTCAATAGACACACCTCCCCCCCCCCTCAATATGACACACTCTCCCCCCTCCCCTCAATATGACACACTCCCCCCTCCCCTCAATATGACACACTCTCCCTCCCCTCAATATGACACATCTCCCCCTCCCTCAATATGACACACTCTCCCCCTCCCCTCAATAGACAACACTCTCCCCCTCCCCTCAAATGACACTCTCCCCCTTCCCTCAATATGACGTCCTCCCCTCCTCTCAATATGACACTCTTTCCCCTCCTCCCCAATATGAAACTCTTTCCCCCTCCCTCAATAGACACTCTCCCCCCCTGCAAAATCAATCATACCCTCCCCTGCACCTCACATCACTTCCCCCCCCCTGACCTCACATGTCAGCAGCCACCCCCCCTCACATGTCAGCCAGCACACCCCCCTCACATGTCAGCAGCCCACCCCCCTCAATGTCAGCAGCCTACCCCCCCTACCATGTCAGCAGCCTACCCCCCTCACATGTCAGCAGCCTACCCCCCTACCTCTGCACCACCCCCCACCAGCCCGTTTTTCACACCCACCCCCCACCAGCCCGTTTTATACACACACCTTTTAGATCAGCACATCCTCTCTCCCCCGGTACTAGCCCCGCCCCAGCATCTGTATTGAAAAAAAAAAACTTACTCACGGCTGCTCATGCTGCTGTGCCCCCGAGCACCGCAAAACCCGGGGGCGGGGAGGGGGGGTGGTGGAGGAGAGAAAGGGGGCGTAGGAGGGGGGGGGGGGCATGAATCGCCGCCATTTTTTTAAACTTCATTTTTTTTTTTTTAATTTATTTAATTAACTAGCGCCGGCCGGAGTCACCGCGGGCCGCACAGAGAGGCATGCGGCCCGCGGGCCGTATGTTGTGCAGGCCTGCTCTAAAGCATTAGTAAGACCACACCTTGAATATGGAGTTCAGTTTTGGGCACCACTTCATAGAAAAGACATTATGGAATTTAAAAAAAAAAGTGCAGAGACGAGCCACAAAATTAAGAGGGGGTGGATGATCTGACTGTTTGAGGAGAGGCTAGCTAAATTAGATATGCTTACATTAGAAAAGAGACATTTAAAGGGGAGCTATAACTATATACAAATATATTCAGGGTCAATACAGGGAGCTTTCAAAATAACTATTCATCCCTAAGGCAGTACAAAGGACTCTGGGTCAACCCTTATGGTTGGAGGAAAGGAGATTTCACCAGCAACAAAGGAAAGATCTTTACAGTAAGGGCAGTTAAAATGTGGAATTCTTTACCCATGGAGACTGATGACAGATACAATAGATATCTTCAAAAAAAAGTTGTACTTTTTAGAAAAGAAAGGTTTACAGGGATATACAACATATGTAAAGATGGGAAGGATGTTGATCCAGGGAGTAATCTGATTGTCATTATTGGAGTTGGGAAGGCATTTATTTGTCCACTTATGAGACACTAGCTGGCAGACCCGGCGTTGCCCGGGATGTTTGTGGGGTGGGGGTGGCATTTGGGTGGGAAGGGGGGTGGTCCACGTGGCACAGGACGGTGTGCGGTGGTGCTGATGGTGATTGTATAGAGGTGCTGATTTGGGAGGGTTTGGTGCTGATGTGGGGTTGCCGAGGGGGGTGGGGGAGTGGTGAAGGTGCTGATGGGGGGTCGGGGGGGGGCGAGAATGCCGGTGTGCTGGGGGGCAGGGGATACCGGGGAACTGGGGATACCGGGGATATCAGGGTGCTGATGTGGGGGTCCTGGGGATAGCGGGGTGCTGATGTGGGGGTGCTGTTGGTACTGGTGTGGGGGATCTGGGGATACCGCGGTAGTTACACCTCCAGGATGCGGTCTCCTTGCGGATCCCAGCCCGGTCGACAGCTCCACTGGGCAGCACGGCGCTCACATGCTGCAACGGTGCGTACAGCTCCCCGTTAATGCTCCGCAGCTGGCCGCCCTCACCTGGCCCCGCACGTTAAACGCGTACCCGGACTTAACGAATCGGACTACCCGCAGGCACTGCCCCGGCCTGCCGGGCCGAAACCATGGCCCCCACCGCCCCCGACCGCCCTTCTTCCGTTGACTGGAGTGAATCCCTTCCCCATCCTTATCCGCCATCTTTACCACGGGAGGAGCAACCAGGCGGGACGTGTCACGGGAGCATCGCGTCACCCGCCGCAGGGGGAGCTGGGGGATGTAGTCTGGCGGCTGTCAGTCAGTGTGTGCGGTTCCAGGGGGCAGGCAGCCAATCGGAGACAGGTAATCAAAGGCAGGTAAACGGACACAATCAGAGGCAGCCAATCGGAGACACACAATCTGAGGCAGCATTAATCTTTGCTTTACCTGTGTAAAGTATGTGTATCCCCCCCACTAGCTGCCCCAGGGGACAGTCAGCCGCGACCGCCACTGCCGTGCCCCCCCCCCCCGCTCCCTTGTCCCAGGAGCGCGCGGGCAAGCAGGGTTAAGGGCGCCGCGAGGGGGAAGGTAGCGGCCAGGGGTAACGAAACGCGCGATGAGGGGCAGCTGGCGAGTGATCTGCGGGTGAGGGGGGGTCATTGATGAGGGGGAGCCGGCGGGTGAGCTGGGGGGGGGAGAGTGGTTGACGTGGGACCGGAGGGCTGGACGGTGTGAGTAGTGTGCAGGGGTGAGGGTAGGTGAGAACCACACAGGCCAATGAGAGGCGTGCGGGGCCGGGCCACGGAGCAATCTGATTGGCCAGGGGCTGAGTGACAGACCGATGAACCAATCAGATTGCCCATAAGAACAGCAGACATACATTTTCAATTATATAGATAATTGGATGCTGTTTCACTTTTTTTTTTTTTTTTCTTCATTCCTCTGGATCACAATACTGTAAATACAAATATAGGATAAGTATTTGCCGTCTAAATTTAGACTAGGTTGAACTTGATGGACAAATGTCTTTTTTCTCATTTATGTAACTATGTACTATGACAGATAAATTGAGGGGCTGCTCTAAAAATGTGGCATACATTAATTGAAAGTAAATATAATTTGGTTATTTAAACCATCTTTATAAACTGTGCAGTAAAGATTTTAGAAATGTGTGCTTCTGTACGTTTAAAGAGCCAGACGGTCCTAGGTTGACTGTGACATTTTGCTGCTTTGGTGCTACCACATTGGCTTGCAACACAATGCCAGGCAAAGGGCAAGGCAACAAAGAAGTTTCCTGTACTCCAAGTCGGAGTAGGGGAAAAGGTTCAGAGTGACTGGTAACACCGACGTCCCCTTTGAGCACGACGGGGGTTCTTTCTGATGCCCACAAGACTGTGCATAGTGTTATTTATTTTTCTAAGAGGTATGTGGATGGAGTTCATTTTCAGAACGCTTCAACTGGCCATTACCACAGACGTGTGTGTGTGTGTGTGTGTGTGTGTGTGTGTGTGTGTGTGTGTGTGTGTGTGTGTGTGTGTGTGTGTCATGCGCCCTATTGGTGCGTTAAACTAGGCTATATAAAATGATTGTCAATATTGAAGTAATTATAAGTCTAGTAGTAACTAGAATATGCAATATAATGTGAATAAACCAAGCTCTAAACAATAAGGTGTTTCGCATAATATAGTGCATCTAATAATCTACTAACCTTTCTCCCCCCTCCCCCCCCTCCTGAAAAATTAAACAAAACCATAAAATAAAAAACTTCCAGAAAGATGCAGCTTCAAAAAAAGGATCTCCACAGCCTTGGATGTTGGCAACAAAACAGAAGCGCAAACTGCCATGGTGAGGTACGTAACAAAATAGTTTTATGGTCAATAAAAAAAAAAAAAACAGATGTACCCTTACCGAGGGAATACAACTGAACGCTTATCGTGAACTTTGCATGGCGTCCATCTCCAAGTTCTCCAGACTGCCTCTGTCGCTCGCGTCCTGTGTTCATGTAGCCTCAGCGCCTGCAGAGCACCCGGCAGCTGTTGTCGCAGAAGTGACGGCTTTGTACAGAGTTCCCGCACTTCTCACGACGAGAACAAGCACAACATCACTCCTACGTATTTCATGGCGGTATCCACTTCGAGGCGGTCTATAGAAGTTGGAGGCAGATGCCATCCACAGTTAAACGATAAGCTCTCTGTTATATTCCCTCTGTAAGTGTACATCTGCTTTTTATTGACCATAAACTATTTTGATACGTACTTCACTGTGTGTGTATGCGTGCGCGCAACACTATACAACAGATTTCATTTCTCATAAATACACAAGCAATATATGAAGGGCCTGGAAACAGACTACCTCCAATACTGAGACACCTGACACCAATCTCTTCGAAGCATTACAAGAACGCCAGCTGCCCTGCCTGTGTTTCAGTTATGATTTGCTGTCAACATAATAGTGAAGGGTTTTTTAAAGAGGCAGTCCCGCCTAGGAGCAAAGGAAATTAATGACCGTGGAGTATTTAATAGTTTTAAATGTAGCTGGATGTTGACTACCCTAAAATATTAGAAGTATTCTAAAGTAATGTTTACTTGAATGCTGTGGAGAACTTGTTCAATCGTTAATCTCATTGGTGATTTATTTCTCTTAAAAGCCAATTACATTGAAATGTTTACATTTGTACACTAATGCAGCAATGGGTCTTGATTTAAAATAAATACGAGAACACACAAAGACTAGAAGCATTTTGTTTGACCACTTAACACTGCTTTCCACAGTATTTGTATACTTCCCCCCACCCCCGCACTTTGGAACAAGTCCAAGATTATCTACTTCCATGTTTCTGCTTTTGTGGCTTAAATTTTTTTTATTCTTTCCTCGTAAAAATCCTAAATTATGGTTTAAGCAACCATCATTTCTAAGGAGAAAAAAGAAGAATTTGATTTCCTAGGTTTTTTTTTGTTGATTTTTTTTCACACAAAATATTCTTAATATTTTACCCAGCCTTTCTTACAGACTAAACCAGAGTATAACATGGTGAAAGCATCATATTAAAACCTGGTATGGCCATGAAATTTCAAACCCACTGGGATAGTTTAAATTGCATATGTGACATGCAAACCCGGAATACATTTTCACAAATCATTCAGTTCCTTCGTTCTAGAGAAGAGAAACTTGCCCATTCAACCTAAAACACATTTTTATTTGGGGGATAATACAGTAATAGAATTTAAAACTGGGTAGGATTCCTAACCTAAAGATATAAAAGAAAGCCGAGGATCAAATCGGGTCTGCGCGCTTACATCAGTTGCGAAAAAGAGGTGGGCTTGGTATGCTGTGGGGTTTACACTACATACATGTTATAAAATTCAAGCCGCTTCTTTACGTCACAATTGTCTTTTTATAGACACACTTATGCAGAGCATCATAAAAACATATACTTCTTTGAAAATTATATTTAAAGTATTAACATCCCTTTTCCCCTCTCCCCTCTAGAATCACATTTTCCTTTCATATTGTTACTTTCCAGGTCTAGTAAAAGAAAATAACGCCCTGCCCATGTTAATAACGTGGCCCCTTTTTCTTGCCCTAGGCATGCAGTGTGTATCTTCTACCTGGTCCTGCGTGCTCTAGACACGGTGGAGGACGACATGACCATCAACTTGGAAGCAAAGGTCCCCATGCTGCATAACTTCCACACGTACCTGTACGAGGCGGAGTGGAAATTCACAGAGAGCAAGGAGAAGGACAGGCAGGTGCTTGAGGACTTCCCAACGGTAAGCCGTTTTATAATTTATAAGGTCCTTCATTACGCTGTGAAGCCCCCCACTCCCACTACACTGGAGAACATTTTAGTTCATTTCACCTGATTGGAGCTCATCTCTACCTAGCACTGGAAAGTGGCGTTCTGCCAGAAAAATATTACCTTCAGTTTCTTTATTTTTACAATTGCTTTTTATCTTTCGACTTGTTGTTCATGTCTGTTGCGAGGGCACCTTTATTTGCTTGAGTATGTAGTTGCAGGCATCCGGCCCATGGAATTTCCACCCTAACATGTACAAAATATGAGCGTTCGCATTAAATGCCTGCAGTCTGTAAGTTGGTAACTTTCCCAGTCCTGCAAGTCCTAACTGGATGAAATCTCTACTTCTTTAAGATATATTAGAAAAGCACATGCTTTATCGTGGACATCAACCGCATGTCAACACTGGAGGAAATCTTGACACCTTCAGCCTTTAAAAATGGTCTGTTGTTTATTTTCTAGTATAGTCGGGATTCCAAAAAAAAATGTGCCTGCACCAGTCCACCGTGGGGGAGGTAAGACCACGGCCGCTGCAGGACCGCTTTAGGGAAACAGATGTCAATCACTGCTCTGCTTCACAAAGTTGCACATCATTGCCTTGAAAGGCAATATAGCGCTGTGCAAGGCATTATGGGGCACGACTTCGGGAAGAAATGGGTGACTGACAGCTCTGCTTGCAAAAAGTTTCTGCAGCAGCCGTGGTCCTTCAGAACCACACATCAATTGCGATTTTCTGTCCCTGAGTTTGGTGACCATCATTTGGAAATGACCGTGTGAGAGAGTCCAAAAAAGGAATCTGGGGCTCAGAGTGCAATAACAAACCGATATAAGAAGATCTTTTCTTCCTTTGCTGGAGATTTTCCCATTTAGGTGTCCATATAAAACATACAAATGTAGGGCTAGTTATTGATGACGATAGCGCTTACCTGGTTCTTTCTCTAAGAATATACAGCAACCAGTAAAAAATGGCGTCCAAAATTTCTTGTAAAACCCTATGGCTTATCAACTTGGCCCGACTCGATAGACAATACTTGAATAGGCAAAAAAAAAAACTCACATCGTGCAGTATGGAGATCTAGGACTGTTTAATGGTTTCAACCATCTGAGGGAATCTGCCAGGATACTGGGACAAATGACACAGCGAGAGAGGGCGACTTCCGTAAAAAAATAAAAATATTTATTTGGTCACAATAAAACTGAGATACAGCCGCCACCTACATGTTTCACGCCAAGCGCTTGATCAAGGTAAAGGTGGCGGCTGTATCTCTGTTTTATTGTGACCAAATAAATATTTTTATTTTTTACGGAAGTCGCGCTCTCTCCTCATTCATCTGGTGGTGCGTCGCACACTCGCCGTTTGTCATTTGGAAATGACAGCAGTCGTGAGGGAAATGCTATGGAATGATGTAGAGGGGATTGTATCTAAGACCTAAATCTGTGTTGAAGCGCCAAAGTATAAATGGTACGATAGCTGAACATCTGGAGATGTTTACTTCAAATGAAAAATAAGTAAATTATTGACGTGAGTAATACGGTAAAGTACCACTGTAAAAAAAAAAAAAATAATAATAACTTGGTGACTTTTACAAACTTTTTTGTCAAAATTACCAAATTAAATTTAAGGGGGGAAAAAAAAAAAGTATCACATTTTAGTGCAGCCCTTTTCTATATGCCCCGTATATATTGGACTCGTGTAAACCTGCTCCTCTTGGGTCTGCCTCTGTTTACATTTTTATTACAAAATCTTCTGGTTTGCCTGTCGCCACTCACCATCGTTAGAATATGCCAGGCTGATTTACATATCTGACACACAAGTTTGATGCCAGCTTACTGTAGCTCCAGAAAAACAAATCCATATTTAATGTTTTTATCTCTTACTAGCCGATTATACCCGGCGTTGCCCGGGATGTAAAGAAAAATGATGTTGCACCCCTACAGACTCCACATACCCCATGTGTTGCACCTGTATGTAGAAATTAATCTGTATTGGAAAATATTTACACAAAATGGCTGTGAGAATCTCCTGACTGTCATTTAATGCCTAAAGATATTGTTATTTGCTTCAGTGAAGCCGGTGGGGGGGGGGAGGGGGAAAGAACAAATCCATATGTAATGTTTTTATCTCTTATTGCACGCGATGCTGCCTTTTCCTTTTTTGCAGGTATTATGAAGTGTTTTTTTGTGTATCTGGTTTCAGATATCTCTGGAGTTTAGAAACCTGGCAATAATTTACCAAGATGTTATTGCAGATATATGCCACAAGATGGGCGTGGGAATGGCAGAGTTTTTAGAAAAAAAGGTGGAATCCTTGTTGGAATGGGACAAGGTAAGATTAGCTTTAAACATATAATACATGATTCAACTGTATTGCTTGCTGCATATGTATGTGTTTCTCATATATACATATTTGTGTAATTAACCAGAATTAGGTGATAACATTTTTTTATTATTCGTACTAATAATAAAAAAAAAGTTATCACCTAATACTGAAATACTCCGTTACTCTGCACTATTGGACTAACGTGACTATTTCTATTTAATTCATGTATTTAACCAAAAAGAGAAGCACTTGGGTATACCAAAAAATACAAACATTTTATTAAATCACATAAATAATAAAAACAATTGCCCTAAAACAAATACCTCTCCACAAGTGCACCTCCACAATAAATGCCTACATACAGTATAGCGCTCATAGCCCAACAGCTCCATAGGTACAAACGTAGTGAAGCCCACCATAGATGGTACAAGTTCTTGAAAAATGTAGGGGAGGAAATGATGCAGCATGACGGGTCGGTCTCCCCAAAATCCCAATCTGTCTCCTAAATCTCTGCTCTCTGAAAGCACTGAGCGTAGACATGCAAGCTCACAGTTGTTGCTGTTTTTACATCTTCAGTACTGTCACTATGTTGCTGGGCTGGTGGGCATTGGCTTGTCCCGTCTGTTTTCCGCCTCCGAGCTGGAAGACCCCATTGTTGGCCAAGACACCCGGCTCTCAAATTCCATGGGCCTCTTTCTTCAGAAAACAAACATTATCCGCGATTATCTGGAGGATCAACTGGACGGCCGAGAGTTCTGGCCCCGAGAGGTGAGTACGGAGCACAATATCATGGAAAATACTCTCTGTTTGGACTTGCTAAATAGGACTTTTAACACAAAATTCACTGTTTATAGCCCATCATCCCATTTAGCATTATATGTTGTAACTGTAATAAAATAAAAGCACTTCCAGTAATAAAATAATAGCACCTCTATCACTTTGACAGTTGATTTATAGTTAAAGGGCTGTTTTAATAGCTTTTCAAATTTAGGGCCAGGTGCAGAACGAAGTGTCATAAAAAATACCTGCATATACATGACTTGCTGTTTTCATTAGTGACTATGGTTATCTTATAGCTAACACTGTATAGACTATCAACATCTTGTGGAAAGCGAACTAATGGCAGAGCATGATTAATAAGTCCATTATATAGGTGGTTGCCAACATTTAAAAAAAAAAATGTTACAAAAAAATTGGACACGTATAAGCAGAGGTAACAATATTAATTGAGTGTATTATTATTAAGTGTGATTAAATCTTTCTAAGGAAGCCATTTACATTGATATGTTTGATCAAATACATTAGTTTTTAAACCAAATAAATAACAGTCTGCACCGCCCCTTTAAGTAATCCGCGTTGCGGCATTGATAAGCTCCTTAAGAAAGAGTTGCAGTGCAGCAGACAGACTTGCACCGTAAAACTCTTGCGCTAAAATGCTTTAATACGGTATATGTACCTGAGAAAACAGTATAGCAATATATAAATTTAATGTTCAAGTCCTTAGCCGAAGGGTTTATTGACATATTCCATTTAATGTAACCATGTATTGTCAACATAACTCTGTGCCCAGGGCATACTTAAACGCGAGATTTCAGGGTAAAACCTTTTTATAAATAAATTGCAGGCTGCAACAACCAACACTTTTTCCTCCCCTTTTCCTGTACCTCAGGTTTGGAGCAAGTATGGAAAGAAGCTGTCGGACTTGGCCAAGCCAGAGAACATAGTGCCGGCCATGCAGTGTATGAATGAACTAATTACCAATGCTCTGCAACATGTCCCCGACGTCCTCACGTACCTGTCCCGGCTAAAGAATCAAAGCGTCTTCAACTTCTGTGCAATCCCACAGGTGAGAGCGACATTTCCCTATCCTCAGATTCTTCTATTTCTAAAATTAGTGGAGAATTTCAAAATAAAGGGTAGAAAACCCCCACAATTTACTAAATAAATACTATGTACTTCCTTTTTTGTCTGTAGTACAGGTTTGCCACCTTCTATTGAAGGCTAACCCGAAGACTTTTTGCAATTAAATGTAATTTTTTTTTATTTTTTATTTATTTTATTTATATATTTACTTTGGCGGCGGCATCTCCTCCTGCAAGGTCCCGTCAAATGGTGTCAGGTTGCCAAGGCGTGACATCCAGTTGTCATGGCAATGTGACGCAATGTTGAAGGTCCCTCCAGGGGGGCGTGCCGCCTCCCGGAGTTTTAACAAGTAAACCCGTAGCTCGGAGATACATGGCCGAAACCCGTAGTCTCTGGGTCAAACCTGGAGGGGTGGCAACCCTGGCAGTGCACCAGTTGTATCTATAAGTTCATGTTCTGTCACACTACTGTATTAGTGCAAACGTTGGACAAGGGGTAGCCAACTCCAGTCCTCAACAGCTACCAACAGATCAGGTTTTCAGAATATCCCTGCTTCAGTGCAGGTGGCTCATTCAAAGACTGAGCCACCTGTGCTGAATAAGGAACTTCCTGAAAACTTGATGTGTTGGTGGCACTTGAGGACTGGAGTTGGCTACCGCTGTATTAGGCCATATATTGTGCAGGTGATCTTTAAAATCTTTATTGACCTGTGATTCAATAGATAAAGAACTCTTGGGGGGGGGAGGGGGGGGGAATCATACCTGCAGGGATCGTAGCCCATGTAAGAAATCCTGCAATTCCTCACCGTATTGCCCATGAGCCGTCTGCACAAAAATGCCATTATACACTGAAACAGTAAAAACTGGAACAATATCCTAAACGTGATGGTGCTTTGATGCATTGTCCTCCAGGAAATTAAAAGAAGCAAGGCTGCTGTCCTTTTGTTTCCAAACATCAGAATTACTCATTACAATGGTACAGCAGCTCCGATCTCATTCAGAAATGGGTATATTAGCCATAAGTACTAGGTGAGGTGTACTGGAAGAAGGAATGTTCAATAACGTGTGTGTGTGTGTGTCACAATCATAGGGGGGGGGGGGAAGAGTCGAACACCAAAAATGCATGTAAACAAGTAAATGTTACTGCTACTGTCAAATATTTGTTAACTTGACCAAGAATGACACCTATTATGGGTTGAGAGACCGTAGAATTATGCACTACAGGACAACGGGTTACTCCTAAGAGTTGAGGTATGTCAATAAATCTTGCTTCAAGTTCCAGGTTGCTGTAATGGTAATATTTGTGGCAGGGATGAGGCGTGATCTTGCCTCGATTGGCAGAGACTTATAAAGTGTTATTCCCTCATGGTCTCTTCAGGTGATGGCCATCGCTACTCTGGCCGCCTGCTACAACAATCAGCAGGTGTTTAAAGGAGTGGTGAAGATCCGCAAAGGGCAGGCAGTGACTCTAATGATGGATGCCACAAACATACAAGCTGTGAGAGCCATCATGTACCAGTATGTTGAAGAGGTATGGAAATGTTTTAGCTTCAACCCCTTCTCTGATAAGACCATCCTCCCTCAGCACAGTAATGGTTGATGTTATCCAGGGTTTATACATGTATATTATTTTTATACTGGATTAGAAGGGTACAAAGAACGGGTTTACAATCCTAAATTGGTTGTTTCACAAAATCTCTTAAGAATCCATCTGCCACCTTCTTTGACCGATTTTTAAAAGCCGCCCTCATACAACTGAAATGCTGCTATTCATCTGTCATGCTCACATACATTTTTAGAAATGGTTTCCTAATAGTGATGGGTAATAACTTCACCAGAGTCCTTCTATACTCCTATATGATGCACATCAGACTCCTATATGGTGTATCCATAGAAATATTGGAAGCCCCCGTCTGTACTTTTCAAGTTGCTGAGTTAATAAAACTGCTGCTATAAATGCATATGTGATATATTTTTTTTCCCCCATCTATCCGCAGATCTACCAGAAAATTCCCATCACAGACCCCTCATCAGGCAGGACGCAACATATTATTGCTTCCATTCGGAACCTGAGCTTGCCCGACGGCTCCCTTGTAACCCGCAACAACTTCTCCCCCATCTACTTGTCCTGTGCGATGCTTTTGGCCGCCCTCAGCTGGCAGTACCTGAGCACCGTGTCCCAGGTGTCAGAAGAAGTACATACAGGCCAATGAGCCCTCTGCATAAGGAAAGAACAAGAACTCTTGTTGCTGCTGGTGTCCCTTTCTACTCCTTACAGAGCATTGCATTTCAGACTGCTCTCATTCCTTGCAGTGGGGCTCTTAATGCAGTGGGAGGTCTCCTCCTCGGACACTTTGTTCTTTAGCCCTGCTGGGGTAATGGGACTGAAGGAGGACGTGCTGAAGGTAAAACTTGGAACTGGCCCTTAATTCAAAGGTTTATTGGAAACAAGATTGTAGCACGTATCGGGAATATATCAATTGGGGTTGAGTAAAAACTGATCCTTTTCCACCTCAAGAAGATTTACACATATGGGATATTTTTCGAACGTGTGATTTGGGGTTTATGGTTTTACCAGTTTTGTGTATAAAAGAATGTAATTTTTTTTTTTTTTTTTCAATGTTCATTGGGTGTTCCCTGTCCCTAGTTCCTCAGCGCTTAACTGGATGAACATGTTGGTCCTTCGATTACATTTTCTGTCTTAAGTCACTGCTTGGTGTCCCGTGATCAGAATGAGTGCCTGGGCTGCAGCATGAGTATTGGTATTCTCCCTTGGTATTGTTTGCATAAAACATAAGGCTGCGTCCCCGCTGAAGCGCGCACTACATGCTCCCAATGCCGCCCCGGCCCCCCCCCCCCCCCCCCGCTCACGCTTGCAAAATACACAGGACACCCGGCGCTCATACTTAGAGAGTTGGTGACGTCCCTGCTCTCAAGCATGAGCGCGGCCTGTGCCAGCGGGGGCGCAGCCTCAGAATAGCTTTGCGCAGAGTCGACAAAAGCATGAGATGCAGGATTTCTAACCAGTGAGGAAGCACAAGTTACAAAACTTCCCCCTTATTCAACAGCACCGGATACAAAAAGGGAAGCAAACTCCTTCCTTTTACCCTCTCACTGCTGGGGGAACTTGCAATGCTCTGCGATATGTTGCCGGTATCTTTGGCAGTGGTGCCATTAGTGGTGTTTGCACCGCACATATTCTAGAAGTGTCTCGTGCAGATTTCAAGCACTTTAAAGCTGCAGTTCAGTCCTTTTTTTTTTTTTTTTTTTTTTTTTTTTACTTCAATAGTTTTATGTGTGCAATCTCTAATTACCTAAAGAACTGTATAGCTGCAGGTCAATGCGTTCTCCATGTATTGATAGGCGAAATTTGGTGACATAATTAGAGCTGGCATATGTTTTTCTTCTGCTTCTGTCTGTCAGTGGAAGCTCATGAATATTCATGAGCACTCCTGCACTGACATGTGCTAGAGGGAGTGCAGGGCTGACAAAGGGGTGTGCCAGGGCTTGTGACAGGCCATGAAGGGGCAGTGCCTTAGCAAATGGCTGTTAAAATAGAATACAAGAAAATTGGTCTTTCACAGTTGTTGTTTTTAAAACAGAAAATGCTAAAAGTATTTTTTCTTACTACAGAACTGATTTATTAAAAAAACCACATGCAGGATATTGACTGAACTGCAACTTTAAATGGCATACAAGCAGCCCTTCTGGTTACTACAAAACTTGTAAATGATGATGCCTGTCACTGCGTAAATAAGTGTTTCTAATCCAGATTTGGAACAAGTTAATGGGGTATGTGCTTTTTAGCCCCTTTCTGCTAAAGTGGCCTGAAATACATTGAGCAATGTTTACTGGCTGTCGCATTCCTGGAATAGCAGAGCCAAATATGTGTTTCAACTTACATTTAAGTTAAACTTTCATATGATAGGAACATTCTAAAGAGACAAGTGGTGACAGTCTCTGAGCATGAGGTCAGTTCATAAAATGTAGTGGCAATATTGTTATGGGCTGGGTAAAGGGAGCATTCTGATTGGTTAGTTCCATAACCCTGAAACAAACACTTGCTGTACGTCTCCCTGAAGATATTGGTGAGCAAGCAAGATGGTTCAAACAAACTCCAGTTGAAATGAAGACTTCCTCGGAGCAGAAGCCAGTTACAACTCGCATGAACTCCCTGATAATGGAGTTCAGCAGGAGTCCGTTAATGTCACACACCATTTTGGCGTGCAGTATAATAGTTGTGTGATGCAATGTAACTCCTTCCAACAATAACTTTCTGTTAACAGAGCATTAGTTGACATTCAAGAATGTGTGTCCTATTCATTGTCAAAATTGTGCACGTGCACGTGTACATGTGCGCTCCTAATGTGTGAGGCGTATACTACATGTGGCATGGTGACTTTTTTTTTTTAAGTGTACAACTTTGAAAATCGTACCAAGTGATGCCACACACTGACCTGGTCACCAGCATTTACTGTACAGTACACTTAGTCTTTTATTTTCATTTTATATTACTTGTGGTTAGATCATACTGGAAAATGTTTGCGAGATAATCTCTCTGAATCAAAATCTTGAATTTATCACAGAATGTGGACAGACTTAAGTATCTTGTTGCCCTTTCAGACGCTGTTATTTTTATGTCATAAATCTGATTTACCCGTTTGAGAAATATACGCGTTTTTTGAAATTTTTTAAGTGTCTCCTAAAGCTGCAGTTCAAGCTGCCGTTTAAAAAAAAAAAAAAAAGAGAAATTCCCATTCAATATGTGCATCAAATACAATCTGCTCACTGACAAGTTATTAGCTAAGCTGCAGATTGATCGCTGAAGATTCAGCTTGGGGGTTCTTTATCGGGTGAGCGAACTTTTTTTTTTTTTTTTCCCTGTGCGCACCCCTACCTGCTCTTTAGTGCCTTGCGCTCGGCCCCGGCGTCAAATGACACGCTGGGTCATGTGAGGTCACGTAACCCTGCAGCATCATTTGACGCTGGATTACCATGACACGTCGCGGGAAGGTAAGTGTTTTTATAGAGGCCTTGTGCGGTGTGCGGTCCCCTGGCATTTAATTTAAATACCTGGGGGTAGAGCACGGGACCTCTACAACTGTGCCCCCCACCCCCCCCACCCCAGAAAATCTAATGCACCCCTGCTTTATATCACTGTTAGGGCTGCAGAAGATTACCAAAGATGCAAAGTTCTGTGGGGAAGATCATGTGACCAGGCAGTTACTAGATACAATTGGTGCACTGCTAGAGAGAGAGGGCGGGGCTCAAGAGCCAGAGCCTGTTTCGGAAGGGGATGTGACTTTGTAAATGGTTGCTATAGAAACAAAAATGCTTGTTACATTAGAATACATTAAAAATGTATTTAAAAATTGTTTAAAAAAAAAAAGTTCTCATATTACAGAACTGGTTTATTAAAAAAAAAATTGTAGGATATTGCTTGAAATGCAGCTTTAAGATTAGAAAGAATCCCTCCCTAGAGCCCTGTAACAGTCTAAAAGGCTCAAATAGAGCAGGACATGTTCAAAGGAGGAGGTTACTAACATTACATGACTTTAAACTCCTACAGGCTTATTGTTGCTTTCTAAAAGCATCCATCCATAAATCTAGAGGTTTTTAATGATGATGCTCCGATATTCAACATTGTTGCCACATGGGAGATACCAAAAGCTGGTAGAAGCCCAGCAGTCCACACATTTTTTGTTGTTGATGCAGTTGAATTATGAAAATGTAAAGCACAGAAAGTCCTCTCCGTGCTTAAAGAATCCGTACAGCTCATGTAAATTCAGGCGTGTCTGGAATTATCTGTATTGTGACATTGTTATACAATGTGTTTAATTTTTATTAAATAAAATATTAAATGTTAAAAAAAAACACCCGATTTTGTTTTAAATCTGACTTTCAATAAATCATTCCAATAATGTGTACGCATGGATTAAAGGATAATACGGATTGAGTCTCTCGTACATTAATTAATCTGTGTAATAGATGCATTTCTCCCTATTCTCTCCTCACATTATGGTTTGGACTGTAAGATGTTAAAGACCAGAGCTTCTCCCTATGTTTCTGCTGGTCCTACGTGTTTTGGTGGCTATGATCATCTACCGCTTCAAACCTTTTTGTAGTTGGCCAAGGGGTGGACAGAAAGTAACAAATCTGAGGAGTTAGACAGAATTGTTAGGAGCCAGAGTTTGTGTTGCGGAACCATGAGAAGAACCGTAAAAATATAAAAGGATCTAACACCATCCTAAATATTGTCTAGATAGTGTTGAAAACTAGCGAATATTAATGTATAGATAATTTTAGCAAATGTAGCTGGCCGGTATAGTACTGTTAATACAGTGTGTATATATAGTCGCTGTTAATCTTTCTTAGGAGTTAGAGGTCACATGATCTATTCTCTGGTGTTTGTTTTCGCTTTATTGCTTGCTTCCATAGATATAGTATCCAAAGAATTGATCGGTGGGCAGTTCAAAGCCCTGATTTGTAGCCTCTTCCCTCCCCTCCCTCGCATGTTGTCTCTCCCCCTCCATCACCATGTGCTTGCTCTCCCACCATTCTCTCTCCTTTCTTTCACCAGGGGCCCTGCCCCGCTCCCACCTCCACCAGGGATTCAGACCCTGAAGTTGGATGGGGAGGCGGCATGCTGCTGACCCTACAGAGCAGTGGGAGGATGGGCCCTGGTGTAGCTGAACCGGCTGCACATATGGTAGTTCTGCCACTTATTTACTAAACAATTTTCTAAATGTTCTTTATTGGGAAATCTTTACGTAAAGTGGACAGCACACACTCATATAATGTCATTGGTTTTTAATGCTCGTAGACCGTTCAAAGTATTTATTTATTTATTTTTTTGGTAAAAGTGACCTTGATAAATCTGCTTATTGGGCAATTGGAGGTCTTCTATGTGGAGGGATATCCAATTTGTCTAACATTTAATACTGTGGTGTAGTATCAACGACCTCCATTACCTGGAAGGAAGAGAACTACTCTCTTGGATTCTTTGGCATCAACCTTGTTAGACAACACCTCACGATAATAAAACGTTTGTGTAAAGAACTTTGACATACAGATTATGTATCAAATAAATTGTTAATTTTGACTGCTTTCTTTACTTGTGCCTAAATCAAATGTAGCAATTTCCATTTAACGCCGGCTGTTTGCCAGGAAAGTTTTTACTACTGCATATTTGATTACTTTTTGCATACCAGAAAAAGGTGAACAGGGTACCTAAACAAATCCCCCTTTCCAATAGTTGTGTAATGCAATGTAACCCCCTTTCTACAATAACTTTCTATTACCACTACATTTGTACAAGCTGGATCACGGGGCAAAATTGGAACAAAGTACCTGGAAACACTCCCACGAACAGCTGCAACATGAACATCAGTCTTAATGCATCTTCACCTACTTCCATGGTTTGTTTGACCTGTCTTCTGCCCCCCTCCCCAAAAAAATCAATTGTATTGTGGACCCCTTCTTTCCCCCCCCCCCCCTATTCAGTACACAAGGCAAGATGACCAATGTTTCGATGTTGGTGAAATGCTTCTGTTAATAGAACGTTTTAAGGGTCTTGGAGTTTATTAACTTGGATATTAATGTCTGCCCTCTGTCACGGACTGTGTCACACATCAGTTCCTCCCAGTGTCTACATCCCACCTATCACTGACCCTCTTATCTCCTGTCCCACTCACCCTAGGTGGGGAAACACTGCCCTAAGGCCTCGGCCATGTTACCTGCTGGCGTGCTGAGGCTCAGGGAAAGTGGGTGCTTTCCCTGGCCTTAGTCAGCGTGCTGTCAGGGGGCGGGCCAGTGACATCACAGAGCTGGTTCGCTCTTATTGGGCGAACCGCTCACGTGACCGGCCCTGCGCGCCGGCAAGCGGGGAAATGTAAAATTCTGGTAAGACGCGCGGAAGCGTAGGCGAGCCCCTACTAAAGCCGCTCTAATTGCGGTTGTAGGGACTCAGTGCTGAGCAGGAGTGCGCCTCCGCCAGCAAGCAGTAACCATGGACGAGGCCTTAGACTTTGCAAGCTATTGACAGCAGCCGTCATTTTCAAAACTGGATTAAAAAGGTTTTCATATAAATGTTAAATATAATAGACTTAATAAGAGCCCTATTTAAAACATACATTAAAGAAATGACAATTGTACTCTTATGTATCCAGCTTTGAATTAAGTCTCAATTCAAAATAAAGGGTGTGTGTTGGAATATACTGCATGATAATTTCTTTGCAAAGAAAACAAGGATTTGAAAATGTACCTATGGACTCAAGGACCCACAGTTTTATCACGAGGGGTGAATGGAAATCCCCCTCCACAGTATTTGGTAACCAAACAAAAGCAATTTGTCATTGTAAAATGACTTGTTTGCTTAAAAGCTTTAATACATTTAACCCATTCTAGACATGACTGCCCCATTCAGTAAACTGCAAAATGTAGTCTTTAAAAAAAATATATATCGCCGAGCCCTCTGGCCGCTATCCTTTTGGACGCTCACAGTATAAGTCCTGTTAGGTACAGGCTCTGTGAGGGATAAGCTTTCAATAGGCCTAGCTTGTCCTTGTAGCCTGAATGTATTGTTACTGTATCCAGGGGCAGGCTTAGCAACAACCACAGGGTATCAGCCTTGGGTGGATACTGGCTGGGTGACATGATCTAACTGTGATGCCTGTCAGTATCAGACCTGCCCTGTTATGGGACAGGGTTACAAGTCACACCCTGGGGATAGCTACTGACACTCTCCCAGAAGTTAGGCAGTCTGTCTCGCCACCCCCTGCAAAGTGGGACTATGTATTATCCTGTGTGCCATCAGGGATAAAGGAGCTGAATGGGGCCTACAGGGCCTTATGTAACGGGAGTATGGCTCCAGGACTATTACTGCTGTGAACCGGACTATGAATAAAGACTTGTTTGACTATATATGGCTATCTTAATTGAACACCATCTTGCTGCCTCAGGATCCTCATTGTCTGAGGCGCTGCAGCAAGCAAGACCAGTACTGAGAACCTGTCCTGATGTCTCCCCCATACCACCGCAGAATATCTTAAGCCCTCCTATTACAGCTTCACAGGTACGTACCTCACCAATAACACAGTAGCCACAAGATCTCACTCAGGGTAGGGAGAACAGGTAATATAAAATATATATATATAACTGTAAAATTAACAAAATTGTAGCTTCCCCTTTCAACCAAAACAATTATTTTTTGTTTTAATTATGCAATCAAACCCAGTGACAAATGGTGACATTTCAATCTGCAATGCAAGTTTAAATGCAAGTATATTGCTAACATTATAGCATGTAAGGTGTGCAAGACTAAAACCTCTGACCATTTTACGTCGACCACCATGGCAATGAGACGCTACAGGGGGCAGGCCAGCTCCGGAAAAGATTAAAGGAGGGAAAACCTACACACATGGGGGGGGGGCATCCACCCCTCCTCCAGCTCCCCCTCGGGTCAGATGAGTGAGTGTTGGATCCTGGTGCCGAGCAGAGGGAGCGCGGTCGCCTTGTCCTAAGACCGGCCTTGCCGTAGCAACATATTCCGCAATGGGGTACAGTTATGTAGATTACTAAAACAAACACTCACAGATGAGGACAAACAGATTATAAAGAGGTAATGCTTAAGCGTCTAGCTCAGGGGTGCTAAAGTCCAATCCTCAAGACACCCAACCCCCAACAGGTCAGGTTCCCATAATATCACAGCTTCAGCACAGGTGCCTCTGAGCTACTTGTGCTGAAGCTGGGCTTTGCCAGGCTACGCCGGAGCCAGAGGAAATGAAACCCCCTCGATTCCCTGCTCATCGTGAGACAAGTCAACTCAAAAATAATTTCACTTTAAAGTTTACAAAAACAACAAAACATGATGCCCTTAAGATGGGAAGCCTTCAATAAAACAGGCCTTGTAACATGCTATTTTTTTTTTTTTTTTTAAATCAAGTGTCTCATCCATTTGATCTAGATACAGCTTTTGGAGGAGTTCAACGTTGGATGGGCTGGATGCAAAAAAGACTGTGCAAAGCTATCCAAAAGCACTCCGCAACTGACCGGGATAATGAAAATTAAAAGAAATTTATTAAACTACATAAAAACAAATAAACATACTAAACAAAACAGGGGGATAGCACTCCCGTGCGTTTCACGCTTCTACAGCGCTTTCTCAAGGAGTATGCAGTAACACAATGAAATGGATTATATAGCTCCTCTGCTAATTGAGACAACTGAAATCAATCATGTAATTGTTAAACCAGCAATACGAGTGGAACACACAAACCAGTCACAGTTACTCTGTAAAAAGAGCGAATGGAACGAAATGGTTGTGTATAAATATATCTGCAATGTAAGAATAGTATCCTTAGGCATGCACAATACAACCAGAGAGAATCGTAAGCTATAAAAGTGGTCCAATAGAGGGATTTAAATCCCAGTCTCGCTATACATATCTATACAAATATGATAACAATATATGTATCTGCTGTAACATACATAGTGCCAATAAGAAAGTGTGGCTGTTTTGAGATAAAGAAATGCTAGCAAAGTACTGCAGATACATATTTTGTTATATTTGTATAGATATTTATAGCGAGACTGTGTATACTATTATTCCTGCCACTTCTGACATTTCTGGGATTTAGATCCCTCTATTTGACCACTTTTATAGCTTACAATTCTCTCTGGTTGTATTGTGCATGCCTAAGGATACTATTCTTATATTGCAGATATATTTATACACAACCATTTCGTTCCATTCACTCTTTTTACAGAGTAACAGTGTGACTGGTTTGTGTGTTCCACTCGTATTGCTGGTTTAACAATTACATGATTGATTTCAGTTGTCTCAATTAGCAGAGGAGCTATATAATCCCTTCCATTGTGTTACTGCATACTCCTTGAGAAAGCGCTGTAGAAGTGTGAAACGCACGGGAATGCTATTTCCCCCCCATTTTGTTTAGTATATTTGTTTTTATGTAGTTTAATATATTTATTTTTCACCATCCCGGTGAGTTGCAGAGTGCTTTTGCGTAGCTTTGCAGTCTTTTTTGCATCCAGCCCATCCTACATTGAACTCATGCGCCTAGATTTCGGATTGGTGTGACGCGCAGCAGCACATCACAGAGCACTCTATTTCATCCAACGTGGGGGAGACGGTGCTTCATACAGTCAAAATACGCTGCACCGCGATAACGGAAGGGAAGCCAGGATCAACACTATACTCAGAGGGGGCTTCAGAGGTAATTCTACATTTTCCTCTGTTGTACATATTCCCCCCACCCCCACCAAGTGTTGCAGCGAAGAGACAGTGTTATTACACAGGCCTCATCCCTATACACCTGTCTCTCCAATTGTTCCCAAATTAGGATTGAACCTGTCAATTACTTAGTCTACTTACCTGCAAATCACATCTGTTGAGACTACAACTAAAACTTTACAACATTTATTTTATCTATGGAATGCATTCAGGTTCCAGGTTAATCTTAGATGTGCATTATGGCTTATCTGTTACATATAGATACAGTTATTTTATATCTTTACTTATATAGCGCCATTTATGTACACAGCACTAATACATGGGAATAAGCGCTTCAGGCATAAAAGTAACATTGGGAAAAGGAGTCCCTGTCCCAAAGAGCTTACAATCCAAGTGGTAAATAGGAAGAACGTACAGAGGCAGTAGGGTGTTCAGGTAAGTGCGTCTGCAAGGGGTCAAGGTCAAAATGGAGGGGTAAAGCATCAGCCACGGAACTACCCAGTGGCAGATTTCCCATCATGCCCTGGCCTAGCGCAGCAAAATTTGGAGGGGGCAAAACTCCACCCTCATACAGTGTAATCTGAATGGAGAGTCAGAGAGAAAAGGCGGTGTGGGTTAGACTTGTGTTGATTAGTAAAGAGGTCAGTTGAAACAGGATAAATTAGAAGTGAAGGAAGTCTACGAGAGCATGAAAGTTGAGGCATTCAGGAGGCGCGAGTGCAGGAACACAACAGGCACCTGTGGCAGTGTAGCGCCAGGGTCTGGGGTTAGATGGAGAATGCCAAAGAAAGAGGGGCATGTAAATCAAGATGTGAATATGGCAGCGTTGTCGTGCATGACCAGGTTGTCAGAGTCCAGAGGCCAGAGGGGAGAGCACAAAGGGAAGTCAAGAACCTGTAGATTAAATGGAATGCAGGTCTCTGCAGGAACGAGGGGTGGGTGGAAGTGGAGAACAGAGCAAATGAGATGACATGGTCAGAGAGGAAAGGGACAAATGGAGTAATCAGAGAAAGTTTTTGAAAACCAGGTCCAGATAGTGGCCATCATTGTGAATGCTGGCTGCAGCCCATTGGTGAAGGCCAAAAGAGGTTTGATAGAGAAAGTGGGAAGCCATCAATATGGCAATCAAACTATCCAAGGAAAAGCAAAGGCGTGTTGGAGAAAAAGGAGTCAGGATTCAAAATGAGAAGGGGGTGAGAGCTATTAATTGCCCTGTACAGTGTCTTTTAAAAAGACATTGTCTAGAGCTCACTCTTGATATCTCCATCCCCAAAGACATCATATTAACCAGGCTGAAATTCTACTAGCGGCATACTGTCCCCAATATCATGTCATACTTCTTGGAAGCAGAAATTGGCTTGTTCTCTGTACTTTATAAACAGACCCAGCATTCTTTATTTTGATCACTCACTTATTGGAGTTTCTTCCATTACATGTTCAGATTCCTATTATGGATCATTGCCAGTACTCACCTTATCCCGAAGGTTACACCCCTCCCCCCCCCCCCCCTAACCATAAAAAAAAAAAAAAAAATAAAGTTTTGGGACCCCTTCCCCAGAGTTAAGTACTGCCTGGTTTTGACATCCCCAGTGTGATCCGTTAAGTCTTCCTATTGCCCCCCCATGGCATTGAAGCAACCCTTTGGTTTCCCCAGGAAGGAACTACAATGTGCTACTTTTACTGATAAAGAACCAGACTGCGGCCCATTCAAAAAAAAAAAAAAAAAAAAAAAAAAATGTAATCATAGGACCCCCTGCTTCCCATCATGGCAAATAAATGCAACATGGAGCAGTTTAGGGGGAACAGCAGCTTTTAATATATTATTTTCAGCAGCACTGAAGATTTGACTCCATATAGATTATACTACAAAAACCAACAAACGATTCAGGAAGAAAAGGCATTTTATTGATAAAACAATTAGACTTTAAAGGTATTATGACCAAAAGCGCCACAAGGACATTATCTAGTGTGCATAACACGGCTTGCTTGGTAACCCGTTACATAGGCAAACTACATGATTACATGTTAGGCAGCTGTCGCATGCTTCCCCACACAAGGGAAGTATGCACTGAAAATGAACCGGCGTATAATTTTATTTTTTAAGTAGTATATTGTCCCATTTCTGTAATGAATGTACCCGAAACATAAAATGCTACCTACAACACCCCCTTCTTTGGATTGGAATCAAGCTTACAGTGCACCATGGCTCACATGTCGGGAACAAAACAATTCTATCCCATGACCCATATTAACATGTGGGGTTTGCAAAGCCTCAGGGAAGATTGCAGAAAGATGCAGCATGTTCAGGAAAACAAACATACTAACAACCAATTAAAAGATTACAATAGATGCTCAGGTGAAAATTAAAAAAAAAAAAAAAAAAAAATCAGCATTTCACATTCTCATTAAAAACAGCAAATCATTAACATCTATCAATAATCACAACAAAACATTTTCCATCAGTCATACACTGCAGACATGAGATTGCAACATCCTGATCCACATTAATGGTCTTGTCAGAAGAAAGATCCTCTGTAGCTACTTGTGCAGAGGGAGAGGAGTGAAGAGACCGACACCCCGCCGAGGCTTTTAGAAAAGAGTTTGATATAAGAGTATAAACTGGTCAGGCTTATCTCTTGCAGCAGAAGGATTGAGCCAGGTCGCATTGCCAGGACAGCCAGGTGACAACTTGCTCAATCAATGGCACGGGAAATCTCTACTAAAACTGGGATCAATCATTTGCAGGACTTTATTTTTATATTATTCTCAGGCCAAGATACCATCAACTCACTGTGCTCAGATTAATAGTCACTAAAATAAAGTGAACACTAAACCAAGTTCTGTTTACTGTTTCTTTAAAAAAAGAAAAAACAAAATCGCGAAGTGTCGGCCCTGCAGTGACATTAAGCCGAAACCGGCCTGGCGATTTTTATTGAACTTTGGGAATCCCAGCAACAATCTCGGACTCTATTCCACAGTGATCCTCTCCACGTACAATCCTGAAGAAGCCTGCGGGAAGAGCACACCGTTAGTATGGAGAGACTGCCACACCAGCGCTCACTAGGGTCCAGGTTCATAGAGTGGCATTACACCATAAGATATTATTCATTTGCAGTAGCATTGTTTAGTCAACACAAACCAGTCTTTAGCGTGGCAGCAGGTGCCAATGTTTCCGTTCTTAGGTATCTGCCAAGGCAAATTTCCAATTAAATTACACAAAAAACACCTGTTTCTAGCATTTACGCATGGCTGTAAAACTTGGTGGCAAGTCAGAAATAACCATTATAGTAAAGATCCACAATAGGTATACGGATAAAGGGCCAAAGTTTACAATTCTTCAGCATAGAAAAAGCTTCTGTACATTTGATGTAAACAAAGCCATTCAATTAACCAGCCAGTCACCTCTATGGCCATTAAGGAAAAGGTCACCACATGTTCGTGAATATGACTCATTTAAACAAATTAATTTTATCTCTTTGGATCAGGTGTTCAGTTGAGGTCTGATGTTTGGCAATCCTAATACACACGACATCCCACAGGGATTGGCAATGTCCTTTTAATTAAAGTTCAGCCTTCCTGCTACATACATGCAAAAAAACGTTACCGTCGGAATTTCACTTTTAATAATCATGCTGGATAGTTATTGTACGGAGGACACCATCTAGCAAATGTGGACTTTCTTTGCTCCCAATATGTAAAGGATGCTGATTACACTGGTGGTCAGAATACTGGGGTTCAGTTTCCTGCGTAGGGAATCGGGGCCCAAATATTACATGGTTTGTGCAAAACCCTGGCTAATGCGCAGAGACGCGTTTATGAAAGGAGCACCTCTGAAGCACTATGTTTTAACAAGTTCTGTTTCTCTTGCGTTCAGACAAATAGGGGGATGGAAAGACAAGGTATCTGGCCGTAACAGTTTCTGAACAGATGCCTGATCCCTGCCCGGCATTACAAGGCTCGCGGCTGAGCGAGCAGACATGACCTACCATTTTCACCCCAGTCTGTGTTCCAAGAGTTTGCAACCAGCCAGTAAGGAGTCCCGTCTTCCACGCCCCAGCCCAGGATTTTAATAGCATGACCTCCAACCTCTTCCCCTGTGATGTGGCGGTATACACCTAGGGAAGAAGAACTTGTTAAACAGCTACACATGTGCAGTCCCAGTGGGTAAGAAAGCCCACAAACCTCAATTACAGATGTACAGACGTTTCCCCAAGAAAAAAAGCACTGAAACTTGTCCATTAAAGGTGCACCGAGCAAACTAATGCTTCTGTGTGCAAAGAAGATCAAATACTGTGCAGATAACAGGCTGTTTAAAAGGAAAACATTCACGCCCACTTGTAGGAGCACATGTCTTGTGATTAAATTAAGGGTTTTACCTTTTAACAAGACCATATTTGTTACAAATAAACCTCGTTATTGGCCCCTTTGTTTTTACCTCAATTTTTCAGAAATGCCTTGAACAGAATCGCTGGGGGAACAGCAGCTGTAAACCTTTAAGTCAGTGGTAGCCAACGCCAATCTTCAAGAGCTACAGCAGGTCAGGTTCTCAGGACCTCTGCTTCAGCACAGGTGGCTCAATCAGTCTCTGCTTCAGCAAAGGTGTCGTCACATGTACTGTAGCTGGGATATTCTGAGAACTTGGCCTGTTAGTAGCTCTTGACAGGAGTTTGCTAGCCGTTATGTTTTGGATTAAGCCAAACTACTTCACATAAATGGTAAGCTTTGTGATCCAGGTGCATAGGACAGTAAAAACACAAGACTTTTTGAACATTTAATGTCAAGGTGCATTCCCA
Source organism: Ascaphus truei (assembly GCA_036426205.1). Lineage (NCBI taxonomy): Eukaryota > Metazoa > Chordata > Amphibia > Anura > Ascaphidae > Ascaphus > Ascaphus truei. The sequence continues at coordinate 234,546,324 of CM071570.1, read as the reverse complement.
CTTAAGGCCACATTAAGATTGAACTGTTTGAGTGCTGGAGGGGTGGAGTCACGAGTGCCACAGCCCCTCTGTCACAGTGCAGTCACATAATTGCACTCAATAGCGTCACAAGACTGGGGGCATTTTGTAGGAATATAAAATTAATAATGGGTTGTTTCCTCAGGGTACCGATAAGAGTCCTGCGTTCCCATAGCGATCTAAGCAGCAAAAATAACCTGTTGGGCATGATGTAGTTACTAACGGGATCCCTGGAGTGTCAGTACCCATGACAGCGACTATATCCTAGGACACCCAAAGGGGTAAGGCCCATTCACCCTTCTGGTTACAGAATGCTTTATTTCTACAGCGAGCAAAGCAATCAAACGTTTCCTTTAATTGGAATGGGGACTCCTTAGGAACAGGGAGGAAACAGATGAGACATTTATATTATGCATGCGATTGTACAATACATTGTGGTGTAGTTGGTAAGAGACGGTATTGCACGGATGAGACTCACCTGATTTATATGCGAGAAAGTCTGAGAAGACCTGGAACGCTGCCTCCACAGGGCCATTCTTGTAGATCTCTGCCATGATCTCCTTCGGACTGCTTGGGACACTGTAAGAGGTGTCACCTGCAACACACCATTAAGAGGTTTGGCGAATCAAGCATTGTGTGGATAAGCAGCGCGAGCACAATTACCCTTCAAGTAATGGGTTTGCTTTAACAAATCCAGCAGGGCATGAATTTTATTTTTTCATGTTGTGCAGAAAAATCCTGCAGGAAGTTAGCTGACCCAATGCTAGTCACATTGAATGGGACTTCATTTAACAAGTAACAGGAGGAGTTTAACAGAACTACAGTTAATTCTGTTACGTTGGCCAAATTGTGTCTCAGGAAGGATTAGTTTATCCAAGAGGGGCAGTTCCCAGTAATTTTAAAGACTTCCCCGAAAAGTGAGCAAGATGGCCATTTTTACCTCCAGTGCACCACTGCTTACCAATATCATTATACAAGGTTTCATTCAGAAAAGAAATTCATATTGCTGCCAAGCTCCTCAGTTGCTGTAGTTGACCAAGAAATCTCAGCATATTTTCCCGATAAAGCCCTTAGTTGCCGTCTTGCGAACATTACTGGCGGCTTTGGACTCAATGTTTATTTTTTCCTAGTGTTATTGATTATAGTGTATTTCTGCTTTAGAAAATGCTCAATTAAAATAATGCACATTGGAATAACTGCACCTTTAAATAAATGTAAAAAAAATTATTCTTGAAATAGAGCTCTAGAAAGCAGAAATAACCCGTATCGGATACCAGCTGATGAATGGAAGGAATGTGAGCGTACATTAAATCTTAGCATCACGGGGATACCAGGCGTTGTATTGTAAGCATGAATCTCACCAAAGTGTTTGTCCTTATTGTAATCTGGGCCGTAGCCATCTTCACACTTCTTCAGGCACTTGGGAGTGTCTCCCTCTTCTCCCTTGCAGGAAGGACGTGAGCCGTTCACATGGTGCTCACATGGAGGGATTGAGTATGGTCTGCATCCTGCACATCGTAAGAGCAAAGCAGTGAGGATTTAAAAAGGTCAAACACCAAAAACAGCGCCTAAAAGGAGGATTCAAACAATCGCTCAGGAGATGCCCACTATGGTCATTGCATTTGAAGGTGAACCAGGCTTAAATATGTGCTGCTCAGGGACGAGGGTCAAGCATAAGGGTTGGCGCTTGTGAACCCAGGAAATATTGCAAGCTTTACTGAACAGGAGCAGCACACCATGTCCAAGCCTGTGTACTCACAAGCAGCAGACCAGTTCTACTCATTTCATGCAAGACGCTGTCCCCATGCAACGCTTAAAATATAAAGTGTTACTGGAGTCCCAATGCTTAGAAGGAAATGTTTTTCAATAGCATTATTTCATTTGATCCTTTAGAATTAGACTTTAATGGAGGTTTGAGAATAAATATCCATATTGGAGGCCACAGATGCCAAGAATAAATAAAAAAAAAAAACAAAGAAGTGTTCTGCAGTAAGGAAGTTACTTTATAGCTCCACATTGAATATTGGGCCCTTCTAGCAGCAAAAGGTAGAAACCAACAAGTCTGGGTTAGACTACAGAAAACAGGTGTTCAAGATCACAGCCACAAGGTCTACTCACCAACATGGGAGTCGTACAAGCCTCCAGATACCAGGCCTTTCTCCTTCCAGTAATTCCATGCACTGGCTGGATAGCCCCCATTGCATCTAGGGATGTAATAAGTCGGACATTTTTTTTGAAGCCATATAAGGAAGGGGGAAAAAAAATGGAAGTTGCAGAATTAGTCTATGCAAGATTTCCTTTGCAGCAACTAAACATTTCAGTTTAGATGGTGCCCAGGTCAATTTAAAATGAAATTATGCCATATACTGTGTAACAATAATAACACCGCTTCTAGTCCAGTTTAATATGTAAATTGACATGAACTTCACCCTCTCCAAATGACGGAAGCAAGGAATGTTTGTCTACAGATGCCCTGGTTCTGTACCACTCTTAATTCCACTACTTGTGGATGGAGATGCGGGCCTTAATTTGGACCAATCCAGAATAAACTGCATTTGCCTTTAAATGTACATATGTTGGTCAATTGAAAGGTAACCAACAAAAGTTCTTCAGGGATGAAACTACACAGTACTGAGCTGTTGAAATCTCACATCTGTTTAAAAGCAATAAAAGTTCTATGAAATAATGTTCAGAAAGCGCTTATCTCCCAACGGGACGCAAAGCGTTAAAGCACTCAACCTTCATTCCCATGGACCAATAGGAAGTCACCTTGTTATTCAGAGATGGATCTTGTAACTTCATTTAGGACACATTTGGCCTGCTAATGCTAGTTTTTGTATATATGTCTAGTTTTATTTAAAGCCAGTGACTGGTGCTGTATTCAAGCGCTACATTTGGTGGGAAGCCCATAACCATAACACCTGGTTTGGATGCCTAGAGAGTCATTTCTAAAAGTAACGTGTGCACAGATTATCTGGTGTTTCTTGCTGTACAGAAGTTATGACTCAAGTAAGCAGAGCTGCACCATTAACAGGCAGCGTGTGTAGCAACGTCATTGTTGTAATGCAAGAAATGAGGGGATGTCTTCCAGGCAAGTGATGCCATTCTGAGGCAAAGAACAGGGGTTTCCGTTATACATCCAACACAGCTATGCTACAGAATTGCACAATTTGCAAGGATCATGGGGCATATTCACCTCATCACAAGTGGTTACGTCAGAGCACTTTATTCTACGTTTCCCTTTGCTTTCCGTAAATGGCTCCATCAGAGCTGCAAGGGCCCTGCATTGCAAGGTCAGTATTGTACACAAAGCGGCCTCTTACCCCATTCCACACTCTGAGCCGCAGCACGAGAGCAGGTCTTCTGCCGACACTTCCACATTGGCTTTTCCATTAGAATGCACACAGGTGCGGTCAGAAATGGCTTCCACGGCTCCAAATGCCTAAGACGGATACGTGGGGTTTATTGGACACATCAGGCTCTTGACTGAGCCCTATTCCGTAAAAATAAGCTTAAATGAACCCAACTACTGCTAGGTCACATGCCGTGCAAATTGTACAGGCCCTTCTAACATTAACGGTGCCAAGAGTATATTCTCTTTTAGATCGGAGAGCAAATAGATCTTAACTGGCCTTCAATTCCCTTTAAGGCTACTCCACACATTTTAAAACCTCATCTACTTCTGTAGTGAAAAGCAACACAACTTAAAAGCAGCAACACCCCCCCCCCCCCCAAGCCTACATTAGTTTCATATGTTGTCATTGCACCAGGTGTTTCCCAGAAGTGCCACTGCATGCAATCCAACAACAATGGTGGTAGGAAGGAAAAACATGCTCCCTAAAGGGCAAAAAAAACAGACAGTCCTACTGTGCCTTAAAGTCCCAGGCAAAATGCTAGCTTTGCCATCTTGTTCGACAAATGGAGGCACAGAAATACTTGGCCAACAGATAAAGTAGCCCATATGATGAAATCTTGCATTTGACAAAGTGATAATTTCCCTACATCACAAATTAAAACAATTACTTTAAAATGTGATTAAAGCCAAGCAAAATTATTTTTGACTGGCTCTTTTACCGGCATAGAGCCTGCAACATACATAGCAATGAACTAAAGGTTTCTCAAAGCTAATGGGGTTATAGGGGACAATAGCTAGTCAACAATATTAGGTTAAAGGAACAAGAATACTTACCCAGCAAGAACCACAAGAGCCCTGGTCCCTGACTTCCCTGATGGTCGGACAGTTTGGCCAAGCCTGACGGGAGTCAAAGCTATCGGGCAGATTGATCTCTCCAGCAACATGGTACCTTTCATATAGAAGAGTAGCAGATGTTAACCCATGTGTGCAGTCTTGTCAATATCTCTCAGATTGAAGAGTTCCTGGACATGGCGCTTCGGTACATTACTGTAACTACTGCTAAAGAGCCCAGACTATATTGCATTTCACAAAATGTATAGGAGGATACTAGTAGGTGTATCCGTCCCAGAAGGAATAAGCTATTTTGTAGACAGACCTTTCAAAGGACAAACATAACTCATACAAGGATGTCTTGTGCACAAACTTATGACAAGGACATGGGCAGATATTTACCAAGGAGTGCTATTTGAGAACAAACTTCTACTAGAATGGGCTGTCCAGTGGGGTCTCCAGGCAAAGAAACACTTCGCAAATATAGGTCTTTGTGAGAAGACAAACCACCACGTTACTATTCAGTTTCCTACAGGGCAGGGGTGGCCAACTAGAGTTCAAGGGCCACCAACAGGTCAGGTTAAGGATAGCCCTGTTTTAGCAGAGGTGCCTTAATTAGTGGCTCAGTTGACAGCCACCTGTACTGGAGCAGGGATATTTTTAAACTGACCTGTTGGTTTCCTTTGAGGTCTGGCATTGACCAGCTCACATATAGAAGGAGTTTAACTTGCCTGGTAATAGTCACAGGTAACAGACAAATAGATCCTTGCTTAAGGTAGAGAGGAATCTTAAAAGCCATCAAGGCCAGGGATATGCAAGGAACGTGCTTTAAAGTCAGTCTTGCATACACTTAATGAGCCAACAGCTTTAACATTAAAGAGTTAAACCTAGGCAAGTCACTTGATAAAATACTTTAAAGATGAACAGAATTTGATGCAGATAAGAACCACTTAGACCACCTAGCATACCCATTAACGGTGTCCAAGTAAAATTTGTAAAACTACACCATGGAGGGATTCAATTTGCCTTCTCTCCTCCCCCCTGGTCTCTACCAGCAATCCAAGAGGTAAAGTGGGCTAGAGGCTGAGTGAGCCTTTGATTGAGGAGTTTTAAATAATGATTGTTGAATTTAAAGCTAAAGTAGCACCTCATGTAACCAGACCAGCTTGAAATCATACCGACAAACAGGAATAGTGATGTGGCAGAAAGCTCACCTGAGTGGGAGTTTAGGTCCTCCTAGAATGGTGCCACAGAGTCTCTTCACATAGCTCAGGTCTGCGTTTTTAAAGTTTTGTCCAGCCTGAAGTCAGAAGCAGACAAAATTAATTTAAACCTTTAAGTGCCAGGACCATGGTATCCAAGTGTTACCGATAGTCATCACAACATTGTGATTGTTTAGCAATCACAGTACAACCAGCCATGGGAGTTTTTCCATTCGAATTGTGCTCCGTGCTCCTGGAGGGTTGAACGTGACCTCCCCTAGACAATCACTATTGTTGAAGTCCAGTAAAAGTCTTATTGTGTCACAAGGGTCAGCATGGTGGTGGCCCAAGTCATACATGCACTCACAGGGTTATTAAAGTCTTAGTAGTTGGCAGTCTGCCATTTCATAGAAAGGCAGACAAGTCAAAGGAACAAGTGTCCCACTTACTGAAATAAGCAACTCATGTATTGATCCGTTCATGAAGAATCACGGACAGACAGGAGTCATCAATACACCAATGAAGGTCTTGGAAACTCATTGCTCACAGTATGCCATTACCATGCACTTTAACCAATTTATGTAAAGTTTTTTCTACACGAGTGTTCTTTTAATAGATTACGTGTGTAAACCATTAAGTATTAGTCACAAAATTGTGGGAAATAATTAAGGACATTTTTTTTTTAAATGATCTGTAACTTGTTTAACCATTAGAGTGTCAACTAAATCAATTAAATTATTAACCACACTGGTGACTTCCACATAGGTTTGAGTGGATGCACATGTTTTAGAGTAACTTCAGCACTTGTTCATAAGGAAAAAAAAAAAAAGTACACAACAGTGTACTGGCTACAAAACTGAGCACATTTAATATGGGGAGGTAACTTTAGTGTGGCCATGTTACCATATGCACAAGCATGTCATACAAAAGACTGCTGCATAACCAGCTCTTCCCTTCAACATTGGCTCTTAATTGTAAACATGTGAGCCAAATCTGTCCCACAAGGGGCCTGGACAGGCTGCCCAGGATCACTTCAATGTAGTTGCTCAGGCAGCCAGGTGCATTTTTTACCCATACATGAAAACACTTGCAAAAGAATGTAAAGGTATACATACATGGAACATGGTGTTCTAAATTGCTTGCTGCACATGTAATCTGCAAGTCTTCATAGGTACCTGAGATTATAATACCCTTGGGGCCCTTTTAATTTTTTTCTGGCCCCTTTTGAAAACCAACAGTTCTGCCTTAGGGAAGCCCAACAGACTTAATCTACTTCACACCGTCTGCACAGTGCAGGACTTTAATGACCAAGTAGGGTGGATATTTAGATGTGGCCATAATGCCATTAGTCATCTGTCTAATGCACAAATGAGAGGCTATTAAGAGCTGTGGGAATATTCAGCAAACTACCAGCTTCATTCACTCATTGAGTAGACAGTAGACTGGAGACACTCAGCATAAGATTTACATTTGCAGCCTCACAAGACCAGAAGAGCAGCATTTTATGATCCATGCTCTTCAAATGTGGGGCCTCCGTTTGAGATTTACCACCATATTTTGGGAGAAAGACTCCACAAACAGGAGTCACATTCTTCATTTTAAATCTCCCCCCCCCCCCCACAAGTGTGACTGATTGGTAGTTATTGCAGGACACCCAAAGATTGCTACAGTCTCATTATGAGCCTCTAGTGATGGCTTTAAGACCGCTCTTAACAACTTCTACGTTATAAAAAAGGAGGAATGGCCAGGGCAGCATATTTATAGGGGTCATTTATGAATGCATTATTTTGTATGTTTGGTATATATTCTTTAGCTGGAGAAGGCAAACAGCCCAAGAGTACACTGCCTGAACACCAAAAAAAGCTGACATCTTCCCCTCTTCATCTCAGCACTAGATGACAAGGATGCAGCCACATGCATGACCATCTACATTTAAATAGATCACAGGAACTTCATTTTATGAACCAGGTAATGGTCAAGGGGTTCAGGTGTCGGGCTCCTTTGGCTGCCTGTTGTCCCCTTTAACTACCTCATTAGCAGAGCGGACATGCATTGCGATATTTTTGCAGGAAAGAGCAGTGAAGAACTTAATGAAGATCTCACGCCCTTATGTCTGCAAGAAGCACAAGGAACGCTGGGTGCTGACCATCCCGACTTTGCACTAGTCTCTTCTACTCACCGTCCATGAGGTGTTTATCTTGTTGATGTAGCTGATTAGGTCGATAGACAACGGAGCAAAGTGAGGGACATTGCGGGAGCTGGCGAGAACAGCCAGGAAACAGAGCGCGGCCACAGGCTTCCACATTACTGCAGAACTCCCCTATGACAAACCAATGAAAGGATAAAATTAAAAGTAGGATACCACACATATAAAGACTATTAACCATGTCACTTTTAGGGGGAGGGGAACATTCCTCCCATTAAAAAATAAAATAAGCCAAAATTTGTAAAATAATTACATTGTACATTTTGAACGCTTGGAAATGCTTAGTGATATTTATTCATAGTATGCCTTGTTTTATTGTGTGGCAAGATCTCCATACTCCCATCTACAGAGAGCATGTGATAGTTTTAGTCCGATAGCTGGATTGAACCCTTTTGCCACAGGAGGGGCATTGTATTTGTTTGCAATGTGTTCCTGGCCAATTTGGCAGCAAAATGATTACCCTGGACAGGATGGTCTGATTCAGAGCCAAGGAAGCAAATGGTTGTAAGTTGCTTCCTGCAACATTGGAGAAATCTATTTTTTTTTAAAGTGTACATTGCTATTGTAGGACACCCACATCCCAAAGCAGTAAGAAAAAGCACTATTGAGTGAAGCATATGTAACAGAGGAACCCCACAACATTAGTGATTAAATCTAATAAAATGAAATTAATTTCTAGTTCCTCATTTTGATGCATGCATACCCTCGAGAGAGGCTTCATTCACCCCTAACTGCATGTGTGATATTCAGCTTAAAATGCCCCTATTACGTAAATCTCTTGAGGTTTCAAAGAGTTTACCACTAGTCTTGAGAAGCTCTCTGAACTGCACCACTGATGCAAGACTGGGAAGAGGACTTTAACCACTCAACTAAGAAACATTCCGTTCCCAAACAAGTCCGCCTTTTAACCTTTACACAGCCAGACAGGACAGCAAGTCAGCTTTAAAGGAGCAAATCATGTACTTTGTTTATCGGTTTGAGACAGCGGGTCTCCGGAGCGGAACTCCATTAATTTGAGATCCAGGGATCCCCTGCTTCCCGAGAGCCCTCCAAAGGTGGTGCTGGTATTGCATCAAACTTTAACGCCCCCAGTCAATTGGGTCAATAGGAGGCCTCACTGCCTCCTATGGGCCCGCAAGTTGCAGGTGCTTGGAAAAGTGGCTATTACGTGATCAGCGCTAGCCGGGCCGGAGCAGCTACTAGCACTCTGTGCTGGGGTCTAACTCCAGAAGCAATGGATCACCAGAGGCTAAATGAATGGGGTTCAGCATCAGAGCTCTATGCCCAGGACATACTTGACAACGAGAGTTAACTCTATGGTAAAACATTTTAACTATACAACTTCCTGGTAAAAAAAAATTATAAATAAAAATAAATAAAGAGACCCTTCATTTCAATCCTATGTTGAGTAAAATGTTTAATAAAGCAGTGCTTGGATTGCCTCAAAGCAGTTGCATTTGTTTAAAGCAAACATTTGGCTGGAATTAAATATTCACCAGTAGGTATTTATCAAGTGCATTTAGAATCTAGTGCAACCTGTACATGTAAAGAGGCTCAATACACGTACAAGCCATCATTTCATAGCGCCACAAAAGGTACCATCAATGGTTTCTTGGCTGCTAACAGAACATGTACGTTATGGATACTGTTGACCTCGAGACCAGGGGTGTTCAACTCCAGTCCTCAAGCACCCCCCACAAGTCATTTTCAGGATATCCCTGCTCCAGCACAGGTGGCTCAGCCTTTGACCAAGTCACCTGTGCTGAAGATGGGATATCCTGAACTTTTCGGGGGTCTCGATGACTGGAGTTGAACTCCCGATAGACAATGCCAAGAAGTTGAGAAAAAAAGTCCGCTATATTATCTAATGAAAATGGAGCAGTCACTTTACGGATTATCCATTTTAAACATGCTTGTGCCGCATTGCACAGCTTTTACAGCACTGCCTGGGTTAAGGAAGTACATAAGCAGTAAACCTCACAGACAGCTGTTTGACCTTTTGGGTCTCAGTGCAAAGTTGGTTGCTGGCTATGTAATGCAACGCCAATTAGGCAGTATAAGACTGTATGTATGTATGTATGTATGTATGTATATATGTATATATGTATATAATAAAAAAAAAAAAACAAAAGAAGAGAATACCGTCCATATCAAATATCAAGCAGAGAATCGGGTTTATTTGCAAAATGAAGACTTTTTTTCTTAACCGTTCTTGCACAAAACTCCAGAGCTTCTGGCAACCTTGGTTAAATTACATGGGCTCTACACTCACCTTGAACACAATCATGCTTTGATTGAAGACTGTGGTGTTACTATATTGTTGACAAAGCTAATCTGTCTGTATTGATAAATAGACATTCAACCGACTCCTGGTCCTCCCTTCCTGCCCCCCACCCACCTTTTTTCATTTGTATCGCAAATCCCTTTCCTCATCATTATAAGTTTGAAAATGTCAATAAAAAATTAAGTTGAGAAAAAAAAAAAATACATAGCAAACTTTTTGTTACTGGGGAAATTGCCTCGGGTGTAGAACTCTTCACAAGCAGCAGGACAGAATTGCTGTTTTGTAGCAAGGACACAGTCTTGTCCTCCCCTCCCAAGGTAGATAATGTGTTGCAGGTAAACCCTATAAGTGCGATGTGTATATTAGGCCCAGGGTGTGCAAAGTGGGGTGCGGAAGATTTTTCTGGGGCAACGTGCATCACGTGACCCTGTGTCATTTGACGCCAGATTTTAGGTAAAGGGGTGCGAGCACAGGGGCTGGCAGGCAGGCAGGCGGGGGGGGGGGGGGGGGGCGGCACAAAAAGTTGGCAACGCCCCTGTTTTGAACACCCCCAAAGGGCTGTGGGGGGGGGGGGTAGAGGGTAGTGGTTATTTAAGATGGGAGTGCCAATTAGGGCACTTTCACAGAAACTCCTATTGATGCCATATGAGCATCGCCATGTTTTTGTGCCCCAGTCTGCACCATCACAGCTCAATTAAAGCAGCAGTTCAAGCTGCGGTTTGTAGAAAAACAAAACACACAAAAAAAAAAAACATTAAATCCATTAAATCAATACAATCTGCACCCTGACAAGCGATTAGCTAAGTTGCCAATCGATCAGCAAAAATTTGGCTCGGGGGTTCACTAAATCACTGCTGCAGAAGAGTACCCAAGATGCAAAGATCTGTGTGGAAGATCATTTGACCAGGCAGGCACTAGTTACAATTGGTGCACTGCTAGAGAGGGCAAAAGGGGTGTGCTACAGCCTGTCTCAGAAGAGGATCGGGATGCGACTTTGTAAATGGTTGATATAGGAACAAAAATATGTTTATTAGAATATATTAAAAATTGTTTAAAAAAAACGCTACAAGTATTTGCTCATAGTACATAACCGATTAAAAAAACACATGTAGGATATTGATTGAACTGCAGCTTTAACAACCTCCAAAGTGTTTTCAGGAAGGTTGGCTTGGTGCAGGGATCACACCAAATTTCCAAAATGCAGAAACATATGCAAAGACACACCTGGGATTCCCAATGTAAAGCACAAAAGACAGTAGGATCTGATCTCAACATTATTCATACCGTCTCCATGAAGAACCTTTCTGTGAGAAATCTACACTTCCAAGCTATACAAAGGACAAATACAGCTACTGGTACATTACACAGTCAGCATTTTAAAAGGGCTCCTGATCTGAAACTCCTAGAGGCTGCTTTGTGGTATTAAAATCAGAAAAGTACTTGTTTAAAACAATGACTGATGCAGAACCAGTTGCACTTTGAGTCACTTATTTCCAGCTGACAAAGCTTTGTATATTTCACTTCTTGATCTGAAGGTCAGGCAGAGCATTTTACACGTCTGCTGTACAAATTCCCCCAAATCTCACCTGACTGATTAATACAGTAGATGTTCCTTCTTTCAGAAACGAGTTAAGAAAGTTCAGTTTGCCCACGTAGATCAGAGGATGAGGAAGGCGTCCATTCTGCCTACAGAATTCTCATTGTTGTGCCTCAGTCACAGGGAGAAATGTATTTGCTCATGATCACATACAAACCATGCAGGCCATTTATGGAGATCTAGAACTGCACCCTCATTGCCATGTCAGCAACTGATACAGCAATGCTGCTAAAGGATGCAGATTAATGAAAGTTGTACATTACCAGGTTTTACCCCCACTGGTAATTCAAGAAAAATAAAGTGCATGCAAAAATGCAAAGAATAACCGTGTTTCAACTAGGGTGCCAGGGAACCCTGGAGTGCCATGACAATGCCAAGGGTGCCACATCCCCAGGGGGGGAACGCAAATGGCGTCTCAGCAGTCACATGCCTCGCTTCAACGAGACAGGCTGCTTTCCACCTCAGCCCAGCACAGAGATGCCTACATCTCCACACTGCAGGATTAACTGGCTGCAAAGCAGACATCTTTGAGGTGTGGGAAGGGAGGAAAAAGTGAGGGCTGTGTGTGGGGGAAGGGGAGTATGTGGTGTAATTAAGTGGGAGTCTTATGAGGTGTTTATGAACGAGAGGGAGAGTGATGTGAGGGCTGATAAATGTAGAGTGTGTTGAGTAAAAGGGCGAGAGTGGAGAGTGCTTGTGAAAAGGAGGGCAAGTGTGTGTAGAAAGCATCGAGGGGATGAGAAAGCAGGGGTGCCGGAGTTTAGAGGTCCACTGTTCAAAATAATAAATATTTGAGAACACATTACTGCCAATAGTTCACAAAGGCAGGTTCCAACGTGTCTCAGTAACTGTGCGCTTGTTAACCATTTCATGCAATCTATGGGCAGCCTCTGGTGTATAAACATTTATAGAAACAGCAGGTGGACTTGTATCAAGGGGAGAACCGTCTCAAACAAAATGAGAAACAGAGTTCGTAATACTCAGCACCATTAGAAATAATGTCATTAACCATTAAGGATTAAAGCCTTAAGAGCAGAAACATTTTACAGGCATCCCCAGTAATCCTCTGCCACCCTCCCACACCCCAATTAAAAACAGGGAGATCTCAGCATAATGCTCCAACCGGAGATAAACATGCCAGTTTGTGGGAAATTTTTTATTATTATTTTTTCATATGACCGCACTGTTTGAACACCCCCATGTAAAGAGGAATGCAGCTAAACTTTGCACGAGCAGTCGACCAAGGTTTAATAAAACTGGCATCCCAGGTACATTGTAGACCAGAAGACTTAAAGGAATAAGCAATTATTTACCCCACAGTAATCACTGCAATTTAGCTTCCGTGCCAGGAGCACATTGCAAAACAAAGTTACGCGTCTGCCTGGCACCTACGGGGGCAGATCCAGGACAACTGCCCCTGACGCTCTGGCCTATACTGGTTGTTGGGCCCTCCTCCCTGTCAGGCTCCCGACACAAAAGCTCTGCAACTGCTGCTACATGTAGTTATAAAGCAGCCTTTCATTAATGTTGTACTTGTTATCAACCCTTCCTCATTGGAGTTGCCAGTTACAGTAAGATTTATAGGATCAAGAATTCGATCAGAATCTAAAAATCAAGAAACGTGTGGAAAGCAGAAGGGTAAAGTGCTATCTAACAAAAACCTGCCGAACTTTGGATTGGGTTATATTTGGTTACCTTTTAACTGCCCAAACAAATGTACCCAAGTGTCCTCTATTAAGACATTGTAGGGTTTCTGACTTATACAGGGGTGGTGGCCAACTCCAGTCCTCAATGGCCACCAACCTCAGGTTAAGGATATCCCCGCTTCAGCACAGGTGAGGCACTTGAGGACTGGAGGTGGACACCCCTGGCCTAATGGCTTTACAAAACAGAGCAACACTGGATGTACCTGCGGCTTTAAGAGTATTCTCCCCAGAAGACATGGGATAATACAAAGCATTTGTTTATCATAGAACTGTTCAGATTAAATAAATACTTTCACCATAAAGATATAATAAGTGTTCAGAAAATCCATTTAACCTATAAAAACCATGTCATTCGCCTTCATTTACTAGTGAATTAGGACTGCCTTTTTAGAACAGGATACTTGGTTTATGCAACGATCCGCCACAAAACTAAATCTGAGCTCCAACACCAAAATACCGACAGTAGGTATTTAATTTCACGACTCAGCAGTCTTCATGACAATAACAGCAGGCCTGGACACGTGACTCAGCAGTCCTCATATGACAATAACAGCAGGCCTAGACACGTCCAGTAGACAAAGGTGGAATGCAAGTTAAACATCGAACTCACAATTGCAACAAATACTGGATTGAAAAAACCTCACTGGATAAAATATTTGTGCGTTATATTTGGGAAACCAGGTGGTTAGAAAGAGACACCTCGTACTGCAGAAATTGTGCTTACTGCAGATCATAAGATTTACAATAACCAAACACCTCGCCTAGAACAGGTACAAGGGACCTAGGAAGTACTTTGAGCACATAGGAGGTCCTCTCCCCTAATCATTGTAGGTTTATGAGTTGTAATATGGCGACTATGGTTATAATGTCCAATTTACCATTTTGTGTATCCGCACAATTCTTACAGGAGCTATTGCAGAACCCCTGAGTTATTGTAGCTCACGTGTTGCTGAGCAGAACCCCTGACGTGTTGCTGAGCAGAACCCCTGGGGATTGTTATACTGCACAGTAACCCGCTAAGCTCTAAATTGACAAATTAACTTCTTACAGAAAGTTACATATCCCAGCAAACTCACATTTTGCTGCAATGCATGTTTAACACGGAAATGTAACCACAATAGCAACAGCCTCAAAATGTTACATTTACACCGACACTTCACCCAAAGACTACAATAATAGATGTACATTTAGTTAAAGTTTAGTATATACTTCCACTAAGAGCACAGCAGGAGCAATAATTTCACATTGACCCTGGATATTGTACATAAACGTGTGGCCAGGATTAATGACTTGGACTACGTTTTCAGGGCAGGGTCTCAGTCTTGTGTTATTTTACCTGCTGCACGTCTCCCCTGTATCACGTATTTACATTGTACAGTAGTGCCCCGCTTTACAGCGCTACGCTTTATGGCGTTCCGCTCATACAGCGCTTCCCAATGTATACCCATATTCATTAGGTTGTGTGCTTGTTCAGTTTTTCCGGCTATTTTCGGCATGACGCGCACAGCAGCAAAGTATCCGGCTGTCACTAAACAGTTAGTGCGTGCGCAACTCCTTGTCAGATGCCATTTGTCAGCGAAACAGTCAGTTTAAAGCTCTGCATCTGTTTTCAAAGGTACAATACAGTACAGTAGGGCCCCGCTTTACGGCAGTGGCCTGGAACCCGCTGTATGAGCGGGGCCCTGCTGTTTTGCAGTTCTGCAAAGCGCTGAATACACGGTTGGCGCTATATAAATACGTTCATACTTACAAACTATTTTAGATGGGGAGTAAATGTCTTTAGCAAGCATAACTTAGACCAATGTTAAAGTACACTGAGGAGTCTATAGGACAGGACTGACCCATTCAACCCCGCTGCAGCACCAGGGGGAGGGGGGGGAAGAGAATCATAGAAAGGGATAGACACCAAATGTGCAAAAATAAATAAATCGTATTGGGCCAAAATTTCAGCTACACCATGGAGTCTTTACCCAGAGCACCCGCTCCCAAGGGGAGCTGAAACCTTGGGCCATGAGACTTTTTTTAAATTGTGGTGTACCTATTCCTGTGTTTTTGTACAGTAATTGGATAGCAGCACCCTCGCAGACAGTCCGGTCTATACCAGTCAAGGGTGTGCCCCAATACCTGCACACAGACACATGATGGCAGCAATCAGCGGCCTACAATGCCCAAAGCAGCCCCCATGTCCAATGCAGCCCCAAGCAGCCCCCATGTCCAATGCAGCCCCAAGCAGCCTCCATGCCCAATGCAACACCAAGCAGCCTCCATGCCCAATGCAGCCCTCCAGCAGTAAGCACTGCACAGGGTGTAATGGAGGTGCCTGCAATGTGAGCCAAGCTGTATATAAACAGCAAGTCACCCAGACTGATCCATAGGTGCACCAGCTTCCCCCTGCTGAGCCTGCCCGGGCCAGGAACACTGAGCGGGGTAGAACATCTCAGCTGGGACCCTGTGGGGGGAGGGGAATCATTCCCAGTGAGTAGCACGCCGGTGACGTCACACACGCTGTCTTGTGATTAGAGGTCACGGGGGAGGGGAAACTCCCAAGCAGGGAAAACAGACAGAGTGCAGGGAGCGCGCCACCCAGCCCGGCTGCAGCTTCACATAGCCGCAACGCACAAAGGATCAAAAGCCAAGTACCCCTCCAATACCAGGGGGGGAGCATGATCATGTGCAGAGTGCACCAAGCCATGTACCCCTCCAATACCGGGGGGCAGGCGGGGGGGGGGAGGAGAGCATGATCACGTGCAGAGTGCACAAAGCCATGTACCCCTCCAATACCAGGGGTCATATCGGGGGAGAGCAGGATCATGTGCAGAGTGCACCAAGCCATGTACCCCTCCAATACCAGGGGGGTAATATCAGGGGGGGGGGGCAGGATCATGTGCAGAGTGCACCAAGCCATGTACCCCTCCAATATCAGGGGGTAATATCGGGTGGGGGCACTGCCACACGCACACCTAGTGCAGCAGGCAGAATAAGGCATGCACAGCACACAGTGCCCCCTGTAAGATCTCCCCCCCCCCCATATCACATGAGAGAGGGAGCAGTAGCTGCACCCCGTCCCCAAAAGCAGTGGCGATGAGCCCCCCGGTGCTGCAGAGTTAAATGGGGGTATCTGGTTACCTGGAGGCTCCTGCACAGAGACTGGATCAGCGCGAGACAGAACGTTGCACCGGGAGTGAAACAGCAGCAGCGCGCGCCGCTCCTTTATATCACCCCAACCACGTGTGTCACGTGACCGCCCAGGCCCCGAACACCGCCTGACTCAGTCACATGTCTAGTTTAACCCTTCCCTCGCCCTGAGGAGCTGTTGTGCTGTTTTGCAGTTATTACAGTGGATCATGTTTGTCTTAGTCACCCCGCTGCCAGATGGAGGTGGAAACATATATTTTTTTAAGGAAGTTATGTATTTGGGCAAAACTGGTGTTTTAAAACTGGTGTTACTAAGGCTGCGTCCCCGCTGGCGCTGAGCTGATACATGTGCTGCTCTGATACATGTGCTGCTCTGATACACGTGCTGCTGCTCTGATACACGCGCTGCTGCTCTGATACACGCGCTGCTCTGATACACGCGCTGCTGCTCTGATACATGCGCTGCTCTGATACATGTGCTGCTCTGATACACGCGCTGCTGCTCTGATACATGTGCTGCTCTGATACACGCGCTGCTGCTCTGATACATGTGCTGCTCTGATACATGTGCTGCTCTGATACACGCGCTGCTGCTCTGATACCCGCGCTTCTGCCTGATACAAATCGACTGCTGCTGCTCTGATACATGTGGCATGCCTCTGACCATGCTGCTGCTTCTCTTGATACATGTGGTGCTGCTCTGTACATTCCGCTGCTGCTCTGATACACCGGTCGCTCTGATACAAGCGCTGCTGCTCTGATACACGCGCTGCTGCTCTGATACATGCGGTGCTGCTCTGATACACGCGGTGCTGCTCTGATACACGCGGTGCTGCTCTGATACAAGCGCTGCTGCTCTTGCAACACGAAACTCCAAGCTTCTGGCAACCTTGGTTAAATTACATGGGCTCTACACTCACCTTGAACACAATCATGCTTTGATTGAAGACTGTGTGTTACATAATTGTTGACAAAAGCCTAATCTGTCTGTATTGATAAATAGACTTCATCACCGACTCCTGTCCTCCCTTCCGCCCCCACCCACCTTTTTTCATTTGTATCGCAATCCCTTTCCTCATCATTATAGTTTGAAAATGTCAATAAAAAATTAAGTTGAAAAAAAAAAAATACATAGCAAACTTTTTGTTACTGGGAAATTGCCTCGGGGTGTAGAACTCTTCACAAGCACAGGACAGATTCTGTTTTGTACAAGGACACAGTCTTTGTCCTCCCCTCCCAAGGTAGATAATGTGTTGCAGGTAAACCCTATAAGTGCGATTGTATATTAGGAGGCCCGAGGGTGTGCAAAGTGGGGTCGAAGATTTTTCTGGGGCAACGTGCTCACGTTGACCCTGGTGTCATTTGACGCCAGATTTAGGTAAAGGGTTGCGAGCACAGGGGCTGGCAGGCAGGCAGGCGGGGGGGGGGGGGGGGGCGCAGCACACAAAGTTTGCACAGCCCTGTATTTGACAACCACCAACGGCTTTTGGGGGGGGGGGGGTAGAGGGTAGTGTTTTTTTAGAATGGGGTGCCAATTAGGGCACTTTCACAGAAACTCCTTTTATCATTGAGCATCGCCATGTTTTTGTGCCCCAGTCTGCACCATCACAGCTCAATTAAAGCAGCAGTTCAAGCTGCGGTTTTGTAGAAAAACAAAACACACAAAAAAAAAAAACTATTAAATCCATTAAATCAATACAATCTGCACCCTGACAAGCGATTAGCTAAGTTGCCAATCGATCAGCAAAAATTTGGCTCGGGGGTTCACTAATCACTGCTGCAGAAGAGTACCCAAGATGCAAAGATCTGTGTGGAAGAATCATTTGACCAGGCAGGCACTATACAATTGGTGCATGCCTAGAGAGGCAAAAGGGTGTGCTACAGCCTGTCTCAGAAGAGGATCGGGATGCGACTTGTAATGGTTGATATAGGAACAAAAATATGTTTATTAGAATATATTAAAAATTTTTTTAAAAAAACGCTACAAGTATTTGCTCATTTACATACCGATTAAAAAAAACACATGTAGGATATTGATTGAACTGCACGCTTTAACAACCTCCAAAGTTTTTTCAGGAAGGTTGGCTTGGTGCAGGGATCACACCAAATTTCCAAAATGCGAACATATGCAAAGACACACCTGGGATTCCCAATGTAAAGCACAAAAGCAGTAGATCTGATCTCAACATTATTCATACCGTCTCCATGAAGAACCTTTCGTGAGAAATCTACACTTCCAAGCTATACAAAGGACAAATCCAGCTACTGGTACATTACACAGTACGCATTTTAAAAGGGCTCCTGATCTAAACTCCTAGAGGCTGCTTTGTGGTATTAAAATCAGAAAAGTACTTTTTAAAACAATGACTGATGCAGAACCAGTTGCACTTGAGTCACTTATTTCCAGCTGACAAAGCTTTGTATATTTCACTTCTTGATCTGAAGGTCAGGCAGAGCATTTTACACGTCTGCTGTACAAATTCCCCCAAATCTCACCTGACTGATTATACAGTAGAGTTCCTTCTTTCAGAAACGAGTTAAGAAGTTCAGTTTGCCCACGTAGATCAGAGGATGAGAAGGGCGTCCATTCTGCTACAGAATTCTCATTGTTGTGCCTCAGTCACAGGGAGAAAATGTTTTGCTCATGATCACATACAAACCATGCAGGCCATTTATGGAGATCTAGAACTGCACCTCATTGCCATGTCAGCAACTGATACAGCAATGCGGCTAAAGGATTGCAGATAATGAAGTTGTGTACATTACCAGGTTTTACCCCCCACTGGTAATTCAAGAAAATAAAGTGCATGCAAAATGCAAGAATAACCGTGTTGTCAACTAGGGTGCCAGGGAACCCTGGAGTGCCATACAATGCCAAGGGTGGCCACATCCCCAGGGGGGAACGCAAATCGTCTCAGCAGTCACATGCCTCGCTTCAACGAACAGGCTGCTTTCCACCTCACCCAGCACAGAGATGCCTACATCTCCACACGTGCAGGATTAACTGGCTGCAAAGCGACATCTTTGAGGTGTGGGAAGGAGGAAAAAGTGAGGGCGTGTGTGGGGGAAGGAGTAGGTGTGAGTATAAGTGGGAGTCTTATGAGGTGTTTATGAACGAGAGGAGATGATTGAGGGGGCTGATAAATGTAGAGTGTGTTGAGTAAAGGGCGAGAGTGGAGAGTGCTTGTAAAAGGAGGGCAAGTTGTGGTAGAAAGCATCGAGGGGATGAGAAAGCAGGGGTGCCGGAGTTTAGAGGTCCACTGTTCAAATATAAATATTTGAGAACACATTACTGCCAATGATTCACAAAGGCAGGTTCAACGTGTCTCAGTAACTGTGCGCTTGTTAACCATTTCATGCAATCTATGGGCAGCCTCTGGTGTATAAACTTTATAGAACAGCAGGTGGACTTGTATCAAGGGAGAACCGTCTCAAACAAAATGAGAAACAGAGTTCGTAATACTCACCACCATTAAAATAATGTCATTACCATTAAGGATTAAAGCCTTAAGAGCAGAAACATTTTACAGGCATCCCAGTAATCCTCTGCCACCCTCCCACCCACCCCATTAAAACAAGGAGATCTCAGCATAATGCTCCAACCGGAGATAAACATGCCAGTTTGTGGGAAATTTTTTATTATTATTTTTTCATATGACCGCACTGTTTGAACACCCCCTGAAAGGAGAGATGCAGCTAAACTTGGCACGGCAGTCGACCAGGTTTAATAAAACTGCATCCCCCAGGTACATTGTAGACCGAAGAACTTAAGGAATAAGCAATTATTTACCCCACAGTAATCACTGCAATTTGCTTCCGTGCCAGGAGCACATTGCAAAACAAAGTTACGCTCTGCCTGGCACCTAGGGGGCAGATCCGGACAACTGCCCCTGACGCTCTGGCCTATACTGGTTGTTGGCCCTCCTCCCTGTCAGGCTCCACACAAAAGCTCTGCAAACTGCTGCTACATGGTTATAAAGCAGCCTTTCATTAATGTTGTACTGTTATCAACCCTCCTCATTGGAGTTGCCAGTTACAGTAAGATTTTAGGATCAAGAATTCGATCAGAATCTAAAAATCAAGAAACGTGTGGAAAGCAGAAGGGTAAGTGCTATCTAACAAAACCTGTCCGAACTTGGATTGGGTTATATTTGGTTACCTTTTAACTTACTCCCAAACAAATGTACCCAAGTGTCCTCTATTAAGACATTGTAGGGTTCTGACTTATACAGGGGTGGTGGCCAACTCCAGTCCTCAATGGCCACCAACCTCAGGTTAAGGATATCCCCGCTTCAGCACACAGGTGAGGCACTTGAGGACTGGAGGTGGACACCCCTGGCCTAATGGCTTTACAAAACAAGCAACACTGGATGTACCTGCGGCTTTAAGAGTATTCTCCCCAGAAGACATGGGATAATACAAAGCATTTGTTTATCATGAAGCTGTTCAGATAAATAATAACTTTCACATAAGATATAATAAGTGTTCAGAAATCCATTTAACCTATAAAAACCATGTCATTCGCCTTCATTTATAGCTGTGAATTGGACTGCCTTTTTAGAACAGGAATACTTGGTTTATGCAACGATCCGCCACAAAAAATCTGAGCTCCAACACCAAAATACCGACGTAGTGATTTAATTTCACGACTCAGCAGTCTTCATGACAATAACAGCAGGCCTGGACACGTGACTACGCAGTCCCATATGACAATAACAGCAGGCCTAGACACGTCCAGTAGACAAAGGGGATGCAAGTTAAACATCGAACTCACAATTGCAACAAATACTGGATTGAAAAAACCTCACTGGATAAAATATTTGTCGTTATTTTGGGAAACCGGTGTGTGTAAGAACACCTCGTACTGCAGAAATTGTGCTTACTGCAGATCATAAGATTTACAATAACCAAACACCTCGCCTAGAACAGGTACAAGGGACCTAGGAAGGTACTTTGAGCACATGGAGGTCCTCTCCCCTAATCATTGTAGTTTATGAGTTTTATAGGGCGACTATGGTTATAAGTCCAATTTACCATTTTGTGTATCCGCACAATTCTTACGGAGCTATTGCAGAACCCCTGAGTTTTGTAGCTCACGTGTTCTGAGCAGAACCCCTGACGTGTTGCTGAGCAGAACCCCTGGGGATTGTTATACTGCACAGTAACCGCGCTAAGCTCTAAATTGACAAATTAACTTCTTACAAGTTACATATCCCAACAACTCACATTTTGCTGCATGCATGTTTAACACGGAAATGTAACCACAAATGCAACAGCCTCAAAATGTTACATTACCACCGACACTTCACCCAAAGACTACATATAGATGTACATTTGTTAAAGTTTAGTATATACTTCCACTAAGAGCACAGCAGGAGCAATAATTTCACAATTGACCCTGGATATTGTACATAAACGTGTGGCCGAGTTAATGACTTGGACTACGTTTTCGGCAGGCAGGGTCTCAGTCTTGTGTTATTTTACCTGCTGCACGTCTCCCCTGTATCACGTATTTACATTTACAGTAGTGCCCCGCACACTACGCTTTATGGCGTTCCGCTCATACAGCGCTTCCCAATGTAACCCATATCATTAGGTTGTGCTGTTCAGTTTTTTTTTCCGGCTATTTTCGGCATGACGCGCACAGCAGCAAGTATCCGGCTGTCACTAAACAGTTAGTGCGTGCGCAACTCCTTGTCAGATGCCATTTGTCAGCGAAACAGTCAGTTTAAAGCTCTGCATCTGTTTTCAAAGGTACATAAGTACAGTAGGGCCCCGCTTTACGGCAGTGGCCTGGAACCCGCTGTATGAGCGGGGCCCTGCTGTTTTGCAGTTCTGCAAAGCGCTGAATACACGGTTGGCGCTATATAAATACGTTCTACTTACAAACTATTTTAGATGGGGAGTAAATGTCTTTAGCAAGCAATAACTTAGACCAATGTTAAAGTCACTGAGGAGTCTATAGGACAGGACTGACCCATTCAACCCCGCTGCAGCACCAGGGGGAGGGGGGGGAAAGAATCATAGAAAGGGATACACCATGTGCAAAAATAAATAAATCGTATTGGGCCAAAATTCAGCTACACCATGGAGTCTTTACCAGAGCACCCGCTCCCAAGGAGCTGAAACCTTGGGCCATGAACTTTTTTAAATGTGGTGTACCTATTCCTGTGTTTTTGTACAGTAATTGGATAGCCCACCCCCGCAGACAGTCCGGTCTATACCAGTCAAGGGGTGCCCCAATACCTGCACACAGACACATGATGGCAGCAATCAGCGGCCTACAATGCCCAAAGCAGCCCCATGTCCAATGCAAGCCCCAAGCAGCCCCATGTCCAATGCCCCCAGCAGCCTCCATGCCCAATGCAACACCAACAGCCTCCATCCCAATGCAGCCCTCCAGCAGTAAGCACTGCACAGGGTGTAATGGAGGGCCTGCAATGTGAGCCAAGCTGTATAAAACAGCAAGTCACCCAGACTGATCCATAGGTGCACCAGCTTCCCCTGCTGAGCCTGCCCGCCAGGAACACTGAGGGGGTAGAACATCTCAGCTGGGACCCTGTGGGGGGAGGGGATCATTCCCAGTGAGTAGCACGCCGGTGACGTCACACACGCTGTCTTGTGATTAGAGGTCACGGGGAGGGGAAACTCCCAACAGGGAAACAGACAGAGTGCAGGGAGCGCGCCACCCAGCCCGGCTGCAGCTTCACATAGCCGCAACGCACAAAGGATCAAAAGCCAAGTACCCCCCAATACCAGGGGGAGCATGATCATGTGCAGAGTGCACCAAGCCAGGTACCCCTCCAATACCGGGGGGGGGGGGGAGGAGAGCAGGATCATGTGCAGAGTGCACCAAGCCATGTACCCCTCAAATACCAGGGGTCATATAGGGGGGGGGAGGAGAGCATGATCACGTGCAGAGTGCACAAAGCCATGTACCCCTCCAATACCAGGGGTCATATCGGGGAGACAGGATCATTGCAGAGTGCACCAAGCCATGTACCCCTCCAATAACCAGGGGGGTAATATCAGGGGGGGGGGCAGGATCATGTGCAGAGTGCACCAAGCCATGTACCCCTCCATATCAGGGGGTAATATCGGGTGGGGGCACTGCCACACGCACACACCTATGTGCAGCAGGCAGAATAAGGCATGCACAGCACACAGTGCCCCCTGTAAGATCTCCCCCCCCCCCCCATATCACATGAGAGGGAGCAGTAGCTGCACCCCGTCCCCAAAAGCAGTGGCGATGAGCCCCCGGTGCTGCAGAGTTAAATGGGGGTATCTGGTTACCTGGAGGCCTCCTGCACAGAGACTGGATCAGCGCGAGACAAGACGTTGCACCGGGAGTGAAACAGCACAGCGCGCGCCGCTCCTTTATATCACCCACACCAACCACGTGTGTCACGTGACCGCCCAGGCCCCGAACACCCCTGACTCAGTCACTGTCTAGTTTAACCCTTCCCTCGCCCTGAGGAGCTGTTGTTGCTGTTTTGCAGTTATTACAGTGGATCATGTTTGTCTTAGTCACCCCGCTGCCAATGGAGGTGGAAACATATATTTTTTAAGGAGTTATGTATTTGGCAAAACTGGTGTTTAAAACTGGTGTTACTAAGGCTGTTCCCCGCTGGCGCTGAGCTGAACATGTGCGGCTCTGTACCATGTCTGCTGCTCTGATACACGTGTGCTGCTGCTCTGATACACGCGCTGCTGCTCTGATACACGCTGCTGCTCTGATACACGCGCTGCTGCTCTGATACAGTGCGCTGCTCTGATCATGTCTGCTCGATACACCTCGCTGCTGCTCTGATACATGTGCTGCTCTGATACCACGCGCTGCTGCCTGATACATGTGCATGCTCTGATACATGTGCTGCTCTGATACACCACGCGCTGCTGCTGCTCTGATACATGTGCTGCTCTGATACACCGGGCTGCCTGAACAAGCGCTCTGCTCTGATACACTCGCTGGCTGCTCTGATACACGCGCTGCTGCTCTGATACACGCCTGCTGCTGCTCTGATACATTTGCAGGCTCTGCATACCACGCGCTGCTGCTGCTCTGATACATGTGCTGCTCTGATACATGTGCTGCTCTGATACACGCGGTGCTGCTCTGATACAAGCGCTGCTGCTCTGATACATGTGCTGCTCTGATACACGCGGTGCTGCTCTGATACATGTGCTGCTCTGATACACGCGGTGCTGCTCTGATACAAGCGCTGCTGCTCTGATACATGCTGCTGCTCTGATACACGCGCTGCTGCTGCTGATACATGTGCTGCTCTGATACACGCGGTGCTGCTCTGATACAAGCGCTGCTGCTCTTTAACAACGCGCTGCTGGCTCTGATACACGGTGCTGTCTCTGATACA
>CM071570.1:234462341-234521524 GCA_036426205.1 Ascaphus truei | reverse complement strand
GTGCTGCTCTGATACACGCGGTGCTGCTCTGATACAAGCGCTGCTGCTCTGATACAAGCGCTGCTGCTCTGATATACGCGCTGCTGCTCTGATACACGTAGTGCTGCTCTGATACACGCGCTGCTGCTCTGATACACGCGCTGCTGCTCTGATGCACGCGCTGCTGCTCTGATACACGCGGTGCTGCTCTGATACACGCGGTGCTGCTCTGATACATGTGATACATGTGCTGCTGCTCTGATACACACGCTGCTGCTCTGATACATGTGTAGCCATGCATAATAATGGACTGCAGACATCTTCCCTGTTGGCAGTAAGTCCTGGTAAGTACAGGCCTGCCAACAGTAGTTATGGAGGTTTCCCCTCACACCCTGGTGAGGTGCCCTATGTATGGATGGGAGTGGCTGCATGCTCTGAGTCCCTGGATAGTGACATCAGAGATGTGCCTGCCTCCTGAAGTATATAAGGCACAACACTGTCAGTTGTTAGTGCGTGTGTTTTGTGGTTGGTAAAGTGTTTGCTCGTGCATAAGGGATTGTAGGAACACTTTGTGACCCTAGTGCAGTAACTAGCGGTAGCAGAGTGACCAATCGAGTCTGTCTAGGCCACTCTGTGTCCAGGGACCTGGCACAGAGGTGATCTCCCTAGGAGAAGAGGGAATCCCACTTCAATACGGGAGGGCGTACCTGCCAAAGGGACAGCACGGAGAGATGTGCGGCTAGAGCCGGCAGCTGCATGGGGCAGTCTGCTACATCCAAATCCACAATAAAGATGGCCTTGTTAAAGATACCCCCACTGTGTGAGTGTGAGCTTACTCAACAGTGGATGGCACCAAGAAGGAGTTCCTCACCAGGACCATCTCCCTGCGGAAGCACAGATCCTGATGAGGTGGAGGCGCTGCACGTGAAGTAAGTTGGACTCGTACCCACTACCTCAGATACCTGTTCCTGATGACATCCTCTAATACCATCAAGCGGGAGACTCAGGAGTCCTGTTACTTGCAGGTGCACCACCATACACGATCAC
Source organism: Ascaphus truei (assembly GCA_036426205.1). Lineage (NCBI taxonomy): Eukaryota > Metazoa > Chordata > Amphibia > Anura > Ascaphidae > Ascaphus > Ascaphus truei. The sequence goes on along the minus strand of CM071570.1, from coordinate 234,520,498 downwards.
GTAATGGGGACTGGTTAGACCACACGGGCCAATGTGAGATTGGGTGGGTCAGACTAGGGGGAACACCCGTTACACATGTGATACATGTGCTGCTGCTCTGATACACGCGGTGCTGCTCTGATACACGCGGTGCTGCTCTGATACATGTAATACATGTGCTGCTGCTCTGATACACGCGCTGCTGCTCTGATACACGTGCTGCTGCTCTGATACACGCGCTGCTGCTCTGATACATGTGCTGCTGCTCTGATACATGCGGTGCTGCTCTGATACACGCGCTGCTGCTCTGATACACGCGGTGCTGCTCTGATACATGTGATACATGTGCTGCTGCTCTGATACATGCGGTGCTGCTCTGATACATGCGGTGCTGCTTCTGATACATGCGCTGCTGCTCTGAAACATGCGCTGCTGCTTCTCTGATACATGCGCTACTGCTCTGAAACATGCGGTGCTGCTTCTCTGATACATATGCTGCTGCCCTGATACACGTGCTGCTGCTCTGATACATGTGCTGCTGCTCTGATACATGTGCTGCTGCTCTGATACATGTGCTGCTGCTCTGATACACGCGCTGCTGCTCTGATACACGCGCTGCTGCTCTGATATATGCGCTGCTGCTCTGATACATGCGCTGCTGCTCTGATACACGCGGTGCTGCTCTGATACATGCGCTGGTGCTCTGATACACGCGCTGCTGCTCTGATATATGCGCTGCTGCTCTGATACATGCGCTGCTGCTCTGATACACGCGGTGCTGCTCTGATACACGCGGTGCTGCTCTGATACATGCGCTGCTGCTCTGATACACGCGCTGCTGCTCTGATATATGCGCTGCTGCTCTGATACATGCGCCGCTGCTCTGATACATGCGGTGCTGCTTCTCTGATACATGCGGTGCTGCTTCTCTGATCATGCGGTTTGCGGTGCCTGCTCTCTAATACACCGCTGCTGCTCTGTACATGCGGTGCTGCTTCTCTGATACATGCTGTGCTGCTCTGATACATGCGGCTGCTGATTGCGCTGCTCTGATACACGCGCTGCTGCTCTGATATGTGCGCTGCTGCTTCTGATACATGCGGTGCTGCTCTGATACATGCGGTGCTGCTTCTCTGATACATGCGGTGCTGCTTCTCTGATACACGCGCTGCTGCTCTGGTACATGCGGTGCTGCTTCTCTGATACATGCTGTGCTGCTCTGATACATGCGCTGCTGCTGCTCTGATACACGCGCTGCTGCTCTGATATATGCGCTGCTGCTCTGATACATGCGCCGCTGCTCTGATACATGCGGTGCTGCTTCTCTGATACATGCGGTGCTGCTCTGATACATGCGGTGCTGCTTCTCTGATACACGCGCTGCTGCTCTGGTACATGCGGTGCTGCTTCTCTGACCATGCTGGCCTGGCTGCTCTGATACATGCGGTGCTGCTTCTCTGATACATGTGCTGCTGCTCTGATACATGCGGTGCTGCTTCTCTGATACACGCGCTGCTGCTCTGGTACATGCGGTGCTGCTTCTCTGATACATGCGCTGCTGCTCTGATACATGCGGTGCTGCTTCTCTGATACATGTGCTGCTGCTCTGATACATGCGGTGCTGCTTCTCTGATACACGCGCTGCTGCTCTGGTACATGCGGTGCTGCTTCTCTGATACATGCGCTGCTGCTCTGATACATGCGGTGCTGCTTCTCTGATACATGTGCTGCTGCTCTGATACATGTGGTGCAGAATTTTACTGGCTCCAGGTTTGGATATTTGCTAAAGTGCAAAACTGGTTGAAACCATTGAACCTGCGTTGTTTCGTTGGTGGGGGGGGGGGGGGGTGTATTAATCCCCACGGCTGCACACCTGGAGCAAATAAAGTGCATGGGATTCATACCCTCCTACTTCACCTTTTAGCAGATACTGTCAGGGCAGAAAGCAGCTTTCCCGGGGGCCCAGGACTAGTCTACGCCGGGGCTCGAGGCGTCCGCTGCCCCCCTCCCCCTGTGACCTCACCCCCCTCTCACACACACCTCCCCTCTCTCCCTCATCCATGACTTTCACCCCACCTCTTTCACTCTCCCCCACTATCTGCCCCTCTCTCCCTCTAATTTTTCCCGGTCAAGCCCTACCTGTGGAGCAGAGGTGCAGAGTCTGTCCAGGCCCGACCCGGCACTAGAGAGGGCCCACCCAGGCGGCTGATATGGAAGTTAGGCGTGACTTCCAGTGGGGCCTAACTTTTGGGTTCGGAGCCTCTACCCCCTCCCCCCCCTCCCATCGCTATTTATTTATTTATAAAATGTTTTACCAGGAAGTAATACATTGAGAGTTACCTCTCGTTTTCAAGTATGTCCTGGGCACAGAGCTAAGACAAATAATACATGGTTACAAGTACAGTTACATAAATGAGCCGGGTATACATTATATACAAGACATTGCATGCACAGTTAAATAAAATATATATTATAGGCGTATATAACAGTTACAGACCAGATTAAAATGTGAGACAGCCTTAGATTTGAAAGAACTTAAACTGGTGGTAAATGTGAGAGTCTCTGGTAGGTTGTTCCAGTTTTGGGGTGCACGGTAAGAGAAGGAGGAGCGGCCGGATACTTTGTTGAGCCTTGGGACCATGAACAGTCTTTTGGATCTCAGGTGATAGGTGCTGCATGTGGTAGGGGTGAGGAGCTTGTTCAGGTAGCTGGGTAGCTTGCACATAAAGAATTTAAAGGCACGACAGGAAAAGTTAACTTTGCGCCTAGACTCTAGTGATGACCAATCTAGTTCTTTGAGCATTTCGCAGTGATGTGTGTTGTAGTTGCATTGGAGAACAAAACGACAAATTGAATTGTAGAGGGTGTCAAGTTTGCTAAGGTGGGTTTGAGGTGCCGAGCCATATACTATGTCTCCATAGTCAATAATTGGCATTAGCATCTGCTGTGCGATATGCTTTCTGACCAGGAGACTTAGGCCGCGTCCATGGATAGTGCTTGCGGGCGGAGGCGCGCTGAGGCTGAGAGAATGTGGGTGCTTTCCCTGGCCTTAGACGGCGCGCCGTCCGGGGGAGTGTCGGCGGGCGGGCCAGTGACGTCACGGAGCTGGTTCGCCCTCATTGGGCGAACCGCTCACGTGACCGGCCCTGCGCTCCGGCAAGCACGAAAATGTAAAATTTTGCCAAGACCTACGCTTCAGCGCGCTTGCGGAAGCGTAGGCGAGCCCCTACTAAAGCCGCTCTCATTGCGGCAATAGGGGCTCAGTGCCGCGCCTCAGCACGCCTCCGCCCGCAAGCACTATCCATAGACGCGGCCTTAGGGAGGATTTGTTCCTGTAAAGTACCCTTAGTTTGGCATAGGTCTTGGTTGTCAGGGTATCAATGTGCATCCCGAATGTTAAGTGGGAGTCAAACCATAAGCCCAGGTATTTAAAACTAGTAACAGGAGTTAGGGTGGTGTTAGTGTTGGTTCTAATCTGGAGCTCAGTCGCTGGAAGTTTTAAAAATTTAATATTGGTCCCAAATATCATTGTTACAGTCTTGTCAGTGTTTAAAAACAGTTTGTTTCTGGAAATCCAGTTTTCGAATCTCAAAAAGTCAGACTAAAGTATGTGTTGAAGGTCAGAGAGGCTATGGCTGTGTGTATAAAGGATTGTGTCATCTGCATACATGTGTATTGAGGCTTCCTTACAAGCTGTGGGAAGATCATTAATGAACACTGAGAAGAGTAGAGGCCCCAGAACAGAGCCTTGCGGGACACCTCAGGTGATATCCAGGGGGTTGGAGTTAGAGCCTGAGATAGACACATGTTTGGATCTACCTGATAGGTAGGACTGAAACCAGCTTAAAGCATGCTTCCCTATTCCAGAGCTCTGGAGTTTGTTAAGCAGGATAGCATGATCAACTGTATCAAAAGCCTTTGCAAAATCTGGGAATACTGCACCAGTGAGTTGTCCACGTTCCATTCCACACTGGATTTCATTGCAAACTTTTAGCAGGGTAGTTACGGTGGAATGTTTGGGGCGAAAGCCAGATTGGAATTGGCTAGGGAAATTTGTCTTGGTATAGTAATCGCTTAATTGGGAGTGGACACATTTTTCCATGACTTTGGATAGAATTGGGAGAAGCGAGATTGGCCTGTAGTTTGAGACAGTGTTTTTGTCCCCACTTTTGAAGATTGGGACAACTCTGGCAGTTTTCCAGGACTTGGGGATATGGCCTGCAGACAGGATAGAGTTGACTAAGGAAGCAATTGGTTTGGAAATGGCTGGGGCACCAAGTCTTAGGAACCTTGATTGTAGTAAGTCGGGTCCACATTGGCTGCTTAGTTTTAGTTTGAGGAGCGCTTGTATAATCTCCTCTTCAGATACTGGGCCAAATTGAAAATTGTGGGCAGTGTTGGGAGGGGGTGAGGCTATTTGGGTACTCCCAGGTTTGTGGTTTGGGCTGCGTTTCGCTAATAATTTAGTGGCACACCCCACAAAGTAATCATTGAATGCATTTGCAATGTCAGTGGGGTTTGTCAAAGTAATATCCCCCTTAGTGATATTACTTGGTTGTTGATGGTTAGGAGGCTGGAATATATTGTAGATAACCTTCCAGAAGTTAGCTGGGTTTGATGTATTTTGGTGGAGATTGTCAGAGTAATATTGTGCTTTTAAGTGCCTTGTTTGCCTTGTGCACATATTCCGCAGGCATCTGTAGAGATTGAGATCCTTGGTAGTGCCCGTTACTTTGTAGCTTTTCCACAAGGCATCCCTGAACTGGTAGAGTGCTGAGGGGCGGAACCAGTATCAGGGGAGGATTGGTAAATAGATCGGGTGCGCGCGCCCTCTATAACACGGTCACGTGCGCGCAATACGCGAGTGCCAGAGCGAGGGGGAAGCATTGTGGAGGAGGTGCTCGGCTGAAGGGTAAGAGAGGGGGAAGGAGCGGAGGAAGCAGGTGAGGGGATGGAGGTACGCCGAGGGGCGTGAGTCCCCTGACGGGAGACCAGGGAGCGGGAACGTGCGCGCACAATGGAAGAACCACGCGAGTGTGTGGACCGTGAACGGGAGCGAGCCACAAGGGAGTGGGGCAGGGATCGCGAAGGCAGAGGAACGGAAGGGCTAGCAGGAGGGAGCAAGGTGACGGGGACACGCTGGGAAGAGCGAGTCCCCCGATCCGTTACATAGTGCCAGTTACTTTGTAGCTTTTCCACAAGGTAACCCTGGTAGAGTGCTATAAGGTCAGTTGTAACCCATGGAAGGTGGGCACCCCGTACCCTTATTTTGCGTAGTGGAGCATGGGTATCGCAGAGTTTTAAGAACTCTGATTGGAAATAGTCGAGCGCAGAATCGGGGTCGGGAATTAAATCGATTCTGTGCCATGGGCAGTTGGTAAGGTCACCCAGAAACTGTTAAAGTTTTTAAATTTTCTAGTGAGCAGAACTTTAGGGCTTGAATGGGGCGGTTTAATTTTCCTTACACAGTAGACTATTGCATGGTCACTGAAAATGTCAGGAAGGATGCCAGAGGATTGGATTCTACTGGGGTTTGAAGAAAGAATCCAGTCTAGCAAGGAATGGTTATGCGATTTCAGGTTTGTCCGTGTGGGTTGGGAAATGAGTTGGGATAGGTTAAGTGACTTGAGTTGTATCTGGATTTTGTGGTTTTTAGGGTCAAGCCAATTGAAGTTGAAATCCCCAAGAACTAGCAGCTCACTCTTCTCATTCAGAGAGGAAATGGAGCCAAGAAACTGGGTGATATCAGTCAGGGATTGTAGAGGGGCTTTAGGGGGGCGGTAGATGCCAGCAAGCAAGATGGGCTTAGAAAAGGGGAGGCAGATTTTGCCAACTAGAATTCCAAAAGCGGCTGGGCTTGGGGGGCAATTTAACAGTGTAAACTGTAAGGTGTCTGCAATATTAAATAACACCCCTCCTACTCTCTTTGACCTATCTCTCCTAGAAATGGAGTATCCCTGAATGGCGATATCAGGGGTTTTAGGGGTTAGCCATGTTTCTGTAAGAACGATGGCTTTGGGTTTATGCATAAGGCACCATGCCCATAGTTCGTCCAGTTTTGCCAGCAGGCTCTGGATATTTATATGGGCGACAGATAGCCCTTTTTGGAATTTAAAGGTGGAATTCTCAGGGGCATGGGACAGAGCTGAAATGGGAGGACCTGGGTTTGGTTCAATATCACTTCTGCCTCAGCACAGATGGCACAATCAGTCCCTGCTTCAGCACAGGGGGTTCAATCAAAGGCTCTGTCTTTGACTGAGTTATCACATAATGATCACTTATGGCCCACAAAAAGTGCCATATGTGTTGTATGGGACTGATAAAATCTAGAGATAAGGGCATTTGTTTTGCCAGAGATGGGATTACATTTTGGCTTTCCTAACATTTTTATAAACAAGCTACTTTCAAAAGAAACGGTGACATTCTTGAATGATCACATGTGCATCACAGAGAGAGGTGACACACAGGTCACCACTTGGAGGACTTTATTAAATATAAGAAATTATAGGCCTTGCAGCAATTCAGATAGGGGTAACGGTCCCCCCCCCCCCCCCCAAATGACGAATACTGCAGAGTGTATAGTCTTTGTTAAAATCAGGAATCAGATATCAATATTGCCAACACACGCTGATTAGTGGAGCGAGAATAATAAATCAAAAGACCCGTAAGGGTTGAAATGCATTAGAGTTCTACTTGGGGTTCATCCCTTTTTATTCTCCCTTTTGTGCACGATTCAAGAAATTCATTTGACTACAACAGCACAGTCCAGCCTTGCATCTTTGCCCAGCAGTGCCCGCTGTTTCTCTCTCTTTATTGGGAGGTACGTTTTATTCACAAGAGTAACATGAAGATCTGCCACCATTGCGATTATACAAAACAGACCATGCCACACACTACATGGGTCAGACGTGGCAAGGACAGATAACTGTTTCTCCCGCGAAAATAGACGTTAGTCTGTCAAATGTTAGGTGCAAGCGTGCGTGTGAAGAGCATGGACGCAACTGTGAAGATGGAGTCTGGCTAAAGACTTCGTTTAGAGTGCAGACGTGCGCGCGATGTAGTTGCGCGCGCCAGTCGCCCCAGCGATTCCTGCACTCTGATGGGGAGGCGTGGCCGTGACTTTACCAGGCTGGTTTACTCTCATTGGCTGAACCATTCACGCGGCCGTTGCGCGGAAAACGAAATAGTTTGTCTCTTTAAACATTTTCCTTAAGCCGTAAATGTCAACCCAGTAGCTGATTTACGACAGGGGTGGGCTTATGTTGTTTCAATAGGGGGGAAAAATTGTACATAAGTCTTAGCAATGTAATATGAAAACCAGAATTCAACAAGAGGTGTGTTTTGGGATCTGACGTGAATTTTCATCTTTCTACACAAGTGACCTCTCTGGGGAAAAACATATGACATATGGTAACATAGTGTATAGGGATTTATGTTTTATCCTTTTATTTTTAGAAACTGTTCTGCATTTGTTGTAATTCTATGTTCTTGTAATTATCTTTTTCTGTAATCTAAAGCACTGTGTTTTTATATATATTAAAACATTTAATAAGTAATGCTTTGGGCTCTGAATGAACAGTTGCACGCTCTGTAGAGAGTCATTTTCATTTTCGGACACATTTTGCTGCAACAGATTTTTGTGTGTTTATTGCATAGATTTTCTATAATAAACAGGGTTTTGCATAATTTCTCAGGTAGTGGAAGTGTATAGAAATGATTGCAATTAAGTAAGTGGTTATTATTAACTAATTGAAAGTACCTTGTGGAAGAGAAAGGTGAGTTGACTAGAGTAACCGTGTGTACTAACCCTGGTTGCATATCTGAGTCACATGCTCACAAGCGTGCTGTCCGTGACAGATGGTATATGGGGACGGATTGAGGGGAGATATTGTTAATTTGAGGGACCTTTGCGGAAAATTAAAAGTGGCCCAGCTTGCGAGCTGTGTATTAACCCTTGTCCCACATTCAGGTAACGTACGCACAGGTGTGCCGTATGTGACACCTAACTTACCTGAGAACCCCATCTCTGCTAGCCCTGAGGAAGTCGTTGACTAGGCTGAGGCGAAATGTGTAGGGTTTTTGACCCTCTAAGGACACCACACCAGCCAGCCTGACTTCACTGGGACTATGTACTTTTGTAGATTCTACGCAGCGGCATTGGGACGATCCTGAGTGGTCTAAATGTACCCTCAACACACTGCACCAAACAGACTGGGAGAATGTGAGTTTATCTCCTACTCTCCCTGTTATGTCATTTTTAATTCAATCTTGTGATGCTATGTTATTATTATTATTATTATGTCTGTTATTTGAGGAGAACTTCAGCTTGCACTGCATCTCCCACTGCATTTGGTCATTAGACCACAACAGACCATCCGTGGGTACTTCATTTCACCTATTTGGCACTGCACATGACCATCACCTTTATAATTACAATCATTTGCACCTTCATTTCTGTTTTATTTGTTTACACGGTATTGTGACCGTTTTTTGTAGGCAGCACTGTGGAGTATTAATCAATTATTTGTTCAATCACATATGAGTGTGAGCTTCTGTTTGCACTCCTATATATATATTATACATGTCTGCTAGCCTGCCTGGCAATCCCCAAATCTGCCCTAAGCCTAGAAAACCTTGGCGACAATCAAACATACCGACCCAGGCTATTAAGTAATTCACTCAACATGGAGAACGGGGGAGGAACGAACACCTCCACGATACCACATTTCCCCTTAGCTATGCACCCTTGGGGTTTTCATTATCCTAAACTGACACAAAATAAGGACAAAGTGGACTATACATCAAGGAAAAATGATGCCATCCTGGGGCAAAAAACCTATACATCAAAGAAAAACTTTGATTTCAGTTTGCACTCAGGACAGCCTAAGATTAAAGTGCACTGAGTGTCAGGAAACCAACACAGAGTCATCATATATGTTTTTATGGGAACACATTCAAGAGAAACTCACTTTATTCTGTCCCTTAACAGCTTTCTGTGTTGAGACAAAGAGCCATTCGTGAATCTAAATAATTGAATTCTGCTGTACTTTTTAATTCAATCCTTCATTTGTTAATAAAAACTCCAATGGAACTGGATGGATTTGCCCTCACCTCTCCCAGAGAAGTCTTAAAAGAAGCCCAATCATTTTGCACCAGTTTTGCATCCAGGAGACTCTGGTAAATGACCCTGAAGGGTTCCCTATTACTATTACATTGTTGCATTTCTAATTGGGTTGGTCCCATGCACTGTTTCCATCTGGCTAACTTCTGAATTTAAACCTGGAATAAAGTTTCACGCCATGAAGCGTCCATGAACTGATCAATTAAAAGTCATTGCTGGCATTTGTTGAAAAAACGGTGTAATGCAGCAGGTATAAGCTTATAGGAGTGATACTGTATGTCCATATATGTCACGTGACAAAAGTATATGTGATACTAAAGTTAAAGAACACCTAATCACGCACTTTATCAGTTGCCTTACAACCTTTGTGTTATATGTTATAGATTGTCCCTGTAACTTGAGATATGTTGGGAAAACTATCAGACCCCTTAAAATTAGGATTGGTGAGCACATCAATTGGATCAAAAATGCTCAATGTAACCTTGAGAAAGGTAAAAAGATACCCAATATATCACAGCATTTTTTGATCCATCACAAAAGGTAAACCAGACGGATTACATTTTCGGGGTATTGAGGTGGTTCCGAGAGACCCTAGAAGAGGGGATCGAGGCCTGAAACTACTACAAAGAGAGCAATTCTGGATATATATACGTTGGGAAGTAAAGCACCAGGGGGGACTGAATGAGTTAATAGAACTGGCCCCTTTCCTGAAATAGGATATGCTGCTTATCCAACGTATATATACCAATATATCATGATCTTCAAATGTAATTTTTTCATTAATATATATATATATAAATATATAGTGTGATATATTATCAGCCTATTATGATGTTTGATTATATAATTTTGTTTTATTATGGTAATTTTGCTCTTTGTTTATTTTCCAGTCAGTAACCTTATAATAATGTTTTTATGTATATATGTGTGCATATGTATATGTGGTTTATATATATATATTTAGTTGTATATATATGTGTAGCCCATAGACCCGCCCCCCCCTCCCACCCCCCGGTCGCAGATCGGACCCCCTAGGGTGTACTAAGGTCTGACTACATGCCTGAGTGTGGTGCATACCTACTGGCAACAGGAGGGCCTGAGTCTCCCGCGATGGTGTGGGGGATGACAGGATCAGGTTTCTGGGGTTCATGCCTTCATCCTTTCTCAGTGGTGCAACTCCTCCATCTCTATAAGCCCCAGGGATATGGGGTGGAACCCTTACAGAGAATTCCCACTCAGGGAAGAGAGATTCCAGTCTCAGTCAGTCTCTTATGAAAGTAGCAGCAGCTCTCTTTATTGTTCAGCAGCACACAGCAGCAGCAATCACAGCAACACGCTGATAGCAGGTTCCTGGGTCTTCTCTCCCACCAGAATGCACATCTTCAGGATGAGCTCTCTGGATCACTGTATCCCTGCCTCCACCCCAATTCACGGGCACTCAGGGTGGGGCTAGCTCTTCCCTCACCCCCTAGGCAGGGTGAGAGGCACTGGTCCACCTACAGCTTTATCAGCTCTACTCAGGGCCTGCCTGAGCTCCTCCAACTGTGCACTTATGTACCTAACTAATCACACTCTCAACCAGGAACTGACTAACTCTAAATAGACTGTGCACTGCCCTTTATGACTTTGGCAGGCCCCACCCCTATGTTTCTTGCCTTAGACACAGAGTCAGATGGCCTACCTCCACCACTCAGAGCAGCGCTTGAAGTGGGGGAAACCCATGATAACTACTGGCAGCCTTCCCTTACCAGGGCTTATACCAGTAGAGGGAAAGACATATAGCCCCCATGTCTTACTGGGGCTACATATATATGCATTTAGATGTGTGTATATATATGCGTTTAGATCAGGGTGGGGAACGTCCGGCCCGCGGGCCGTATAAGGCCCGCGAAGTCATTTGGTCCGGCCCCCAGCCCCCGGGAAGCCTGCAAGGATGGTTTAAAAAAAAAAAAAAAATTTAAAACTCCTCTCCTGATTGGCTGCCCGTGCTATCACTCTGCCAAGATTTTTTTTGGGCCGCCCCTTCCCTCAGCACCGCCCCCCTCCCTTTCTCTCCTCCAGTAATGCCGGCTCCTTAGGCTCCGCCCCTCTGTCCCTCCCTTCAGGCTCCGCGGGCCTGCCAGTCTCTCAGCTGCACTGGCCATGCTGCTCCAGCAGCCCATCCACCGGCCCAGGTAACCCACATACCCCCTTATATCCCCTCCCAGACACCTTACCCACCCCAAGGGGGAGAGGCCTTATTATTGTGTGTGTTTGCAGAGGTGGGCTTATTGTGTGTGTGTCTGTCACTGTGTGTGTGTGTGTGTGTGTGTGTCAATGTCACTGTGTGTGTGTGTGTGGTGTGTCACTTACTGGTGTTGTTGTTGTCACTCATAAACTGTGTGATTGTGCTGTTGTGTGTGTGTGTGTGTGTGTGAATGTGTGTGTGTGTGGTGTGTGTGTGTCACTATACGTCACTGTGTGTGTGGTGTGTGTCACTCTCACTGTGTGTGTGTGTGTGTCACTCTCATGTGTGGTGTTTGTGTGTGTGTCACTCTCACGTGTGATGTGTGTGTGTGTGTCATCTCACTGTGTGTGTGTTTGTGTGGTCATCATCACTGTGTGTGTGTGTGTGTGTGTGTCACTTCACTGTGTGTGTGTGGTCACTCTCACGGTGGGTGTGTATCATGTGTGTGTGTGTGTGTCACTCTCACTGTGTGTGTGTGTCACTCTACCTGTGTGTGTGTGTCATTCTCATGTTGTGGTGTTGTCATTCACTGTGTGTGTGTGTCACTTTCACTGTGTGTGTGTGTCACTCTCACTGTGTGTGTGTGTGTCACTTTCACTGTGTGTGTGAGTCACTCTCACTGTGTGTGTGTGTGTCACTCTCACTGTGTGTGTGTGTCACTCTCACTGTGTGTGTGTGGTCATCTCATGTGTGTGTGTGTCACTCTCACTGTGGTGTGTGTCACTTCCCTGTGTGTGGGTGTGTGGTGGTCACTCTCACTGTGTGTGTGTGTGTCACTCTCAATGTGTGTGTCACTCAGTGGTGTGTTGTCACTCTCACTGTGTGTGGGTGTCACTCTCACTGTGTGTTGTGTGTCACTCTCACTGTGTGTGTGTGTGTCACTCTCACTGTGTGTGTGTTGTGGTGTGGTGTGCACTCTCACTGTGTGTGTGTGTCACTCTCACTGTGTGTGTGTGTGTGTCGACTCTCACTGTGTGTGTGTGTGTGGGGTGTCACTCTCACTGTGTGTGTGTGTATCACTCTCACTGTGTGTGTGTGTGTGTGTGTGTGTGTCACTGTCACTGTGGTGTGGTGTGTGTGTGTGTGGTCACTCTCACTGGTGTGTGGGTCACTCCTTGTGTGTCACTCTCACTGTGGGTTGTGTGTGTGTGTGGTGTGTGTTGGTCACTCTCACTGTGTGTGTTGTGTCACTCTCACTGTGTGTGGTTGTGTGTTGTGTGTGTCACTCGTGATGTGTGTGGGTGGGTGTGGTGTGTCACTCTCACTGTTGTGTGTGTCACTCTCACTGTGTGTGGGTGTGTCACTCTCACTGTGTGTTGTGGTGTGTCACTTCACTGTGTGTGTGTGTCCCATCTACTGTGTGTGTGTCACTCTCAAGTGATGTGTGTGTGTGTGTGGTGTGTGTGTGTGTTGTATCTCAGTGTTCCGTATATGTCACGGTCACTGTGTTTGTGTGTCACTGTCTGTGTGTGGCAGCAGCCGTCTTGAGGTGATGAAGGACTGAGTATCACCAGGGCGGCGCGGGTAAGCAGCGCTCGGGGGGGGGGGGGGAGAGGGTTATAGAGGAGTGGGGATGGGGGAGGGGGTATAAGAGGCTTGGGGGATAGAAAACGAGTGTGCAGTGAGAGAACACTCACTACCACCTTTCCTCTCCTCCTCCCACACCAGGCAGCAGTTGTTGAGGGTACCTGCTCCTATCTCCCCATGCTAGCCCCTCCCGTTGCACTACACGGCCCTCTCACCCACACCGGGTTGCAGTTGCGGAGGAGGGCACCTGGTCCGATCCCCCCGCTCGAGATTTCCCCCCCCCCCCCCCCCTGTGCACTTACACGGTCCACCTTCTCCCCACACCGGAAGCAGTTGCGGAGGGCACCTGCTCCGACCCCCCCCCTATCAGATTTCCCTCCCCCTGTGTGTGTCAGAGATAGTGAGTGTGTGTGTGTCTGAGCGAGTGTGTGTGTCTGAGCGAGTGTGTGTGTCTGAGCGAGTATGTGTGTGTCTGAGCGAGTGTGTGTGTGTCTGAGCGAGTGTGTGTGTGTGTCTGAGCGAGTGTGTGTGTGTCTGAGAGAGGGAGAGTGTGTCTGAGAGAGGGAGAGTGTGTGTCAGAGAGAGAATGAGAGAGTGGGGGAGAGAGAGAGAGAGGTGGGGGGGAGGGGAGAGAGAGAGAGAGTGGGGGGGGGGAGAGAACGAGCAAGAGAGAGCAGAGAGGGAGAGAGAGAGAGAGAGAGAGAGAGAGAGAGAGAGAGAGAGATGCGGGGAGGGGGCGAGAGAGAGAAGAAGAGAGAGAGTGGGGAAGAGGAGAGAGAGAGTGAGGGGAGAGAGAGAGCGAGAGTGGGTTGCGTGTATGAGAGGAGCGTGGGTTGAGAGTGGGTCCCAGAGTGAGAGTGGGTCCCAGAGTGAGAGTGGGTCAGAGGGTCTGTGAGTGGGTCAGAGGGTCTGTGAGTGGGTCAGAGGGTCTGTGAGTGGGTCAGAGGGTCTGTGAGTGGGTCAGAGGGTCTGTGAGTGGGTGAGGGTTGTGTCGAGAGGGCTCTGTGAGGGGGCTGAGGGTCTGAGCGAAAGAGTGGTGTCTGAGGGTTCATGAGCGAGAGAGTGGGTCTGAGAGTGTCTGAGGGGAGAAGAGGAAGGGGTCTGAGGGTACTGAGCGAGAGAGTGGGTGTCTGAGTGGTCTGAGCGAGAGAGGGGGGTCTGAGGTCTGAGCGAGACTGAGAGGAGTACGGTGAGGGTGCGAGTAGAGAGTGGGTTCTCGAGGGTCTGAGCGCGAGAAGTGGGTTGAGGGCTGAGCGGAGAGAGGGGTTGAGGGGTCTGAGAGTAGGGGCTGAGGGTTGAGCTGAAAGTGGTGGGTTGAGAGGGTGAGGAGTGGGTCTGAGAAGGGTTGAGAGGGGGTCTGAGAGGAGTTTGAGAGTGGGTTGAGAAGGGTGAGAGTGGGTCTGAGAGGGTGAGAGTGGGTCTGAGAGGGTGAGAGTGGGTCTGAGAGGGTGAGAATGGGTCTGAGAGGGTGAGAGTGGGTCTGAGAGGGTGAGAGTGGGTCTGAGAGGGTGAGAGTGGGTCTGAGAGGGTGAGAGTGGGTCTGAGAGGGTGAGAGTGGGTCTGAGAGAGAGAGAGTGGGTCTGAGAGTGTGAGAGAGAGAGTGGGTCTGAGAGAGAGAGAGTGGGTCTGAGAGAGAGAGAGTGGGTCTGAGAGAGAGAGAGTGGGTCTGAGAGTGTGAGAGAGAGAGTGGGTCTGAGAGAGAAAGTGGGTCTGAGAGAGTGGGTCTGAGGGTCGCAGAGAGTGGGTCTGAGGGTCGCAGAGAGAGAGTGGGTCTGAGAGTCTGATTTCCCTACCCCCTGCCCGATTGCTCTGTGTGTGTGTGTGTGTGTGTGCGCGCGTGTGTGTGTGCGTGTGCGTGCGCACAGACACCAACCCACAGTCAGTCATAGTCACCCACCACCCAAGAGTCAGTCAGTCACCCAAAGAGAAGCAGTTCCAGCCATCACATTAGTGGTGAGTTCATTAAATGTTTGACCAAATATAGCAGGCTAATTTTTAAGTTGATAATTTTGTATGGCCCTCGAATGATTTTAAAAATATCAAAATGGCCCTTGGGAGAAAAAAGGTTCCCCACCCCTGGTTTAGATGTATGTTTATGTGTTGGAATATGTGTATGGAATTCATATGTATTTTTCTTTTCTTTCTTACTAGTGGCCTTTACCATTTGAGAGTAAGGTATTATTGTTCATTGTTTTACTAACTGTTACAGCATGTTTATTGCTCATAGTGGTTAGGTTGTTTGAATATTAGTTACATTACTAATTCATTGATATTCACGGAAAGCTTTTCTATATTATCTTGAGATCCTTATTGGCTGGGGGAATAACCCTTCTGCTATTTAAGACCGGCCTTAGGATCAGTAAGACCAATCCCCTGATGAAGCGTCATATGACGCGAAACGCGTAGAGGTGAAGTCATCACGTAGCTACAAGACGCAGTGACGATGGACGCCCTGAAGCTACTATCATCCCTTTGCTTCCACGAGGACGCGGACTCCAGCCATATCCACAGCTGTATACATACTCGCAGTGAGAACCGGATCGGATTTCTGTTCGTTTCCGTGTTGTGGACTTGTGGGACTTTATCATCTGTTCCTCGGCGCAGTTCCTTAATGGATGTGTGGGATGATTGGATCTGGATGATCCTATTTTACTATGTAAGTGTTATTTTGTTTTTTTTATAAATGTTATAGAATTAAGACGGTTTTTTCTCTTTTTGCACCCTTTTTTGTTGCACATACTTGTAAAAGAAAAGAAACATAGGGGCTTATTCACTAAACTTCGATAGGTGCACTATAAGTGCTCTTTTAGAGCAATATTGCATATGTAAATATTCAGAAAGCTCCGATAACATGGTAATATCGCACTAAAAGGGCTTTTTACTAAGCTATAAAAAGCTGTACAGTAGCTGAAAAAATGCCCCAAATCATTTTTTTGAAACTGCTATTCGCTAAACTCCGATATGCAAATAGTACTATAAAAACTCGCATTCTGTTCTCGCCAGCTAACGGGTGGCAAGATCAGAATAGTGATTTGCATAACATGGAGTTTCTTTTATTTTTACTGCAAAGGATTGATATCAGGGGGTATCCTGGGGTCTTCGGGGGTCTCCAGAGCTGACCCGCATTCATTTAATCTACGGACACCACTGGATCCAATCCTAGGTAATACAAATTAAGTTACAGCCCTGCTTCATTACCTTAGCAGCTAACCACTATGGCAGGAGTGGGCAACCTATTTTTCAATGTAGCCAAAGGTGTGGCGAATTAGAAGTGAAAATAGCCACAAAAAATTTCAAACAACACACACTGTTTGAACTAGTTTATTTAAAACATGAACACTTTGACTACTCAGTTACAACTGCGGCAGACGCAAACGATGAAAATGGTTCAAATTGAAAATGTTAGATAATTTAATGCGATATTTGACAATCCTTATTTCTGACAAGTTGCATAAACTTTGGCTGAATATCTGAACTCCATGCACATCTTAGTTCAGCCTCTAAATTGACATCAGCAATTCGAGATCTGTGTTTTGACTTGATGAATCCCATCGTAGAGAACGTCGATTCACACACCCACGTTGATCCAAACATGGACAATAATTTTGAAATTGCTGATTTCATAGTTGGGAGATGGTTGTCAGTCAGTATAGATTTCCACATATCTGTGACTGAAGAATTCAAGTACATTTTCAAGTGTTCAAGACTGTGAAGAGAAAGCAAATCATCTTCAAGCCCGCGCTTGTCCAAAGACAGAAGGGTGGAAATTTCTTTGCTTGAATTTGTGATATCAAAGTGGAATGGATCACGCACGAATTTAAATGCCAATTTGAAGTCATTGAAATCAGAAAAACGTGATTCACATTGCTGGGACAGGGTTTTTTATTTATTTAAATGTTTTATAAATAAATAAATAAATAAAAAACCCTGTCCCAGAAATTTGAATCACGTTTTTCTGATTTCAATGACTTCAAATTGGCGTTTAAATTCTTGCGTGATCCATTCCACTTTGATATTACAAATTCAAGCAAAGAAATTTCCACCCTTCTGTCTTTGGACAAGCGCGGGTGTTTATCCAGTTTACGTAGAGTTGCCGCTTCACGTCGAGTAGACCACACTCCTCCTTTTTTTTCTAGAAATCTATTCAGGTTTGCAAAATGGGTCAAATCGTCCTTCTGAGTTTGTACTTGAATGAGGTTCAGTTTTGACTTGAATTCTTGAATATGCTGTGCCAGCTCACATATTACTTTACCCTTTCCCTGCAGCTTCACGTTTAATTCATTTAAGTGAGCCATGATATCGCACAGAAAATGTAAATCACACTGCCATGAAGGGTTCTCAATGTCAGAAAAATTTTCTATCTGACGTTTCTCAACAAGAAAATCTCGAATTTGAGGAAGCAAATAGGTAAACCGTTCCAGAACTTTTCCTCTGCTCAACCATCTCACATTTGCATAGTCAGTAAGATCCTCGAAATCACAATCACCGCATTCTTTCAAGGCCTCAACACACTGTCGATGGATGAGGGAACTTCCACTTCGGATGTAATTCACGATTTTCACAGCCTTGTCCATCAAAGTTTTCAACGTGTCGGTTCCGAGCATCTGAGCACACAAATTCTCCTGATGCAGAATGCAATGGAAGGAGGGCAAGAGGTTTTTCACACCATTCTCTCTCAAATTCTGCTTCAAACGAGAAACAAATCCCGATTTTCTTCCTATCATTGCGGGTGCACCGCCCGTTGTAATAGAAGCGAGTTTTATCAGATCTAGGTCACATTGTTTTGAAGCTGAAATAAAATGTTCGAGTATATCAGTTCCACAAGTATGGCCTCGCAGTCCACAAAGTACCAGAATTTCTTCACGAATTGTAAAATCGGAAAGCACAAACCGAACCCAAAATAATAATAATTGTGCCGTGTCAGTGCAATCGGTTGACTCGTCCAGCGCTCGGGAAAAACACAAACAGTCTTTCAATTGTTCAAGCAGTTGCTCTTCAATGTTTTTAGATAATTCCAGCACTCTGCGAACAACCGCCCTGCGGCTTAACGGCAAATTCTGCACTTTTTGGAGGATATCATTCTTCACCTTTGATTCGTAGTTTTCCAACAGAGTTTCCATCACCGTCACCAGAATGTCTTTTACCATCTCAACATCAAAAAATGCTTTCTTTTTCTGAGCCAAAATCCAGGCTGCTTTATTACTAGATTTAAAACCAGAGACAGAACATAAAACACAGACAGAGCTCAGTGCACATCCAGTGAAACTCATACACGGTACAGTGCCTAAATATATATGTATAAATATCTATTAAATAAAATGGTCTTTTAGTTTAACATTTTGGCCAAATTGTTGTAAGCCCCTGAGCCACTGTACGGCAGACCACATCTCAAGGGTCCCTAACACTAATATAAATTCTTAATAACCTGTGCAATACCAGGAAGAATGATTTATAATAAATCTGTCAATAGTAGTTGCAAAGTTCTAAGTCTGATTGAAGCTTTTATTAACCTGTACATTACCAGGAAAAGCATTCTGTATTAGATTTGTCACAATCATACTGCAAGCAAGCAAGTTCCCCTGAGAGTGGGAGATGCTATGGAGTGAGCTTTTAACCATTTAAATGTGGGAGGGGATAAGCTTCAATTAGGTAGGAGGTTGCCACCCTCCAATCAGCTAAGACTAGCTGAACAAGAATTGTAAAACATACTGGACACCTACAAGCTCCTATTGAACCCCCAAAATAACCACAACATATATACAAGCATATGAGTGTCACAGAGGAGTGCTACTGAGCATGGCAATATATATTTAAAACCAGAGACAGAACATAAAACACAGACAGAGCTCAGTGCACACCCAGTGAAACTCATACACGGTACAGTGCCTAAATATATATGTATAAATATCTATTAAATAAAATGGTCTTTTAGTTTAACAGTTTGGCCAATGTACAGGTTAATTAAAGCTTCAATCAGACTTAGAACTTCGCAACTAATATTGACAGATTTATTATAAATCATTCTTCCTGGTAATGCACAGGTTATTAAGAATTTATATTAGTGTTAGGGACCCTTGAGATGTGGTCTGCCGTGCAGTGGCTCAGGGGCTTACAACAATTTGGCCAAATTGTTAAACTAAAAGACCATTTTATTTAATAGATATTTATACTACATATATATTTAGGCACTGTATCGTGTATGAGTTTCACTGGATGTGCACTGAGCTCTGTCTGTGTTTTATGTTCTGTCTCTGGTTTTAAATATATATTGCCATGCTCAGAAGCACTCCTCTGTGATACTCATATGCTTATATATATGTTGTAGTTATTTTGGGGGTTCAATAGGAGCTTGTAGGTGTCCAGTATGTTTTGCTTTATTACTAGCTAACGTCACCAGCTCATTCGACAAAAGAAACTGCTCTTCTGATCTTGAAACTGTGATTTCAAACAGGCAATTTCACGGACACGACTAGGGCCATCAACTGGAAATATATTGTTGAATGCACTGTGCTTATTTTGAAAGTGCTTCTTCAAAGTGTCTGCCTTATCCTCACTGAAACTTTTTTTGCACAGGAGGCACACTGTCTTTTCATTTACTTGTGTCACTACACATTTTAGCTCCCATATTTCTTGAAAGTTTCGTGTCACGCTCTTCCATGCTCTTGTTTTTTGCTTTTTACAACTAGGTTCCGAATCACTGAGTTCGTCTGCTTCACTCACCCCAGCACTATCACCTGCTGCTGGTTCACTTCGTTTTCGAATCACCCACTTATCCATCTAACATTTTTTTGTAAAGCAGAGAAAAATGTTAAAATCGTCAACAAAACAAATGCAAGGAACAGGTGTCTGTGCGCGGTCGCTGGCAGGGCGTGTGCTCCGCCCCCACCGTTCTCTACTCAATGGTTCTTTCTCCTCTGCTCGTCCCCTCAGCACTAGCACCGCCGGCGTACTCGCGCTTGCCGCCACGCTTCCCATTACGCTATAACAGGCCTGCACAACTTGTAAAGTGAAAAGGACAACAGATCCGGCCGCACCCTTCATCTCCCCCCAGCTCACTTCATTTCCCTCAGCACCCTTCATCTCCCCTCAGAACCCTTCATCTCCCCTCAGCACCCTTCATCTCCCCCCTGCACCCTTCATCTCCCCTCAGCACCCTTCATCTCCCCCCTGCACCCTTCATCTCCCCTCAGCACCCTTCATCTCCCCCCTGCACCCTTCATCTCCCCTGGAGCACCCTTCATCCCCCCTACACCCTTCATCTCCCCTCAGCACCCTTATCTCCCCTCAGCACCCGATCTCCCCTCACACCCTTGATCTCCCCTCACACCCTTCATCTCCCTCAGCACCCTTCATCTCCCCTCAGCACCCTTCATCTCCCCCTGCACCCCCAGCACCCTTCATCTCCCCTCAGCACTCTTCATCTCCCCCCAGCACCCTTCATCTCCCCCCAGCACCCTTCATCTCCTCCCAGCACCCTTGAAAGCCCCCCCCCCATCCCCCACCAATGCCTACCAGATCGCGGCACGGCGGCAGCAGTGGTGGCTAGTGGGCGGTGGTGGCAGGCGGACGGGCGGCAGTGGTGGCGGGCAGGTGTCAGTGGTGACGGGCGGCAGTGGTGGCGGGCGTCAGCGCGTCACGCTGGAGCGTACTCGGGGGGGAGCGCGTCATGGAGCGGCCTCGCAATGGAGGGAGCGCGCATGTTACACGCATGCTGGAGGGGACGGGGGTGTGGGAGGGAGGGGAACGCGTCACACCGCTGGAGCGCGCTCCTTACCAAGGAAGGGGGAGGTTGGAGGGGGCCGTCGCGGGTCGCACAGAGTGTCCCGGCGGCCCTGTTCGCCACAGTTTTACTGTGAATTCGCCACAAGTGGCGAATGGCGACAGTGTTGCCCACCCTGGCACTATGGTAATGAAGGGGTAAACTCCTACTGCAATCCTACCGGGAGACCGAAACAGCCACCCTGGCCCAACTACAAGCTTCACCCACCCCGTCTATCAACAACAAAGTACTTGTTGATATTTAACACCTTCATTACCTTAGTGGTTAGCTACTACGGTTATGCAGCTTTGTTTTATTATTAATAATATAGTATTGAACCTAGGGTTCCCCTGAGGTTTAATTAATGGGATTCAGCTCCGGAGAACCTCTGCTTCAATTCTGTGTAAAACAAATATGAGAAACCATATATAACTGCTTGGATTGCTGTTTACACAATAAAAAGGTTGTCATTCAAATCTAATACTACACACTATGCTACATAGCTGCCCTCATTGCAAATCATGTGGCTTATTTAGATGCCTATTTAAAGGATACCAAGTAAACACTTCCTTTTTCAGGGAGATGGTTGGACTAGAGTTAATCAGATATTTTGAGCTCAATATGATGTGGCGTCGGAGTCTGGTATTTTAGAGGAGAGAGAGAGAGAGAGAGAGAGAGAGCGAGGGAGAGGAGAGAGTGTGAGGGAGAGGGTGGTGCTGCTGGGGATCCGCCCACGGCTTTTCTGGCACAGAACTACTTTGGAGGGCTTGCGTGTGGCGGAGATGATCTGTCACTAATGATTGAGCTCAGCGGCTATTTTTGAACTCTCTGAAGAGTTGAGAGAAGATTTTGAGCCCTTAACATGCAGGAGTCGTGCAGTGCCTGGCCTTGTTAAAATGCTGAGCTCATTACATTTTTTTGCTTCTGCATCTTTTCAGACAACTGTGGGCATAGTAGGCGGGGTTTCGCAGCCAGCATTCTTGTGGGCCCTTAGCCAGTTTCTATGTGCACTGAATCGACGCACTAGGAATTATATCCATTTACCTAGAGAGCAGACATCAGGACTGGCTTTTATAATCTAGCCGGGCTAATTCTGAGTTTGGTAGCCCAATATCCTGGTTCCTGTCATGATTCCTACATCCTGCAGACCTCCTCAATCTTCTGTGCATTTGACGGGGAGATTTATCGTCGGATGATTGTTGGGTGAATACATTTAATAATAATTGGACAGACAGAAATGATCGATGTGCAGGTTAATGTATAATTTCTTAGACCAAAAATATGTTCAATATTAAAGGTCTACTTTACATAAAGCATTGTCAAACTTACAGGCAAGATATACTAGGCATGTGAAGCAGCTTACTGTTTTCATTAGGTACTAATCCCCCAATAACAGGGCATTAGTGACCAATACACACACTCCTTGCTTCCACGTTGCAGCTGTAATGCTATAGGCACCAGGGGCCACATTTAATGTTTTCATAATTATTCACGGCTGTAATCATTACAGTATGTATAAGCCACTGATTGATGCACCTTGGATTAAACTGGCATATACAACACATGAGATGTAGGATATTCGTGGTACATTTTTTTAAATTCATTGTGTTTCATGCACTAGGACATATTAAGAAATATTTTTTTTACATATAAGTACATTCTTACATTTACATTAATATATGTTCCCACTGTTTTACAGGTGACTCAGGATATGGCACCCGGCCGTGGCTCCTTACTCCACTGGGTAACACTCAAACCCCTGCAGAGGGATGTTTATAATGTGGCACACAACATTTCCACATGCTCAGTTATTGAGAGGACGTTTGGACTGTTGAGAAGTCGGTTCAGATGTCTGGATAGATCTGGTGCTGCCCTAAACTACTTGGCTCAGATGGTTGCTGAATAGTAATTAGTTGTTACATTCTGCACAACATTGGATCTGGAGGAGGACCCTCCTGTATCTGCTGCTAGGGCTAGGGAGTAGTCACCAAGTGGGGAGGAGACTTGTGTGAACATGATTGCCACCTATTTCTCATGTAAGAATGTTAATGTAAATATATAGTCTGCTCATGATGTTTGTCAAATATCAGTCTATTTTTCTAATCATAGGACACTGCTGTGTATAATCAGCGATTGAATGTGGCATATATGGAGTTTTGGATAAACACTACCTGTTCATCTGCCAATGGTATGTGAGGGTTTAACCCTTTCGTCCTTCCTAAACATGACCACCCCAAACACACATCGCTCTCTTATTCAGCTAGAGGGCTGAATGTTCTGCATGGAGATAAGCACCATTGTAAAGTGCTTCTGTAAAATATTCTGCAAATTAATGTAATATTGATTCTAAACAACTTGTATACTCTCAAATTATAAAATGTACATATTCTAATGTATTTGTAAATGTCACACTATTTGTAAGCATAATATACTGTAGTACAATGCCTAATGTGAACTTGTCATTAAAGCTTTGAATCTTAATGTGTTATTGTTCACATTAATGACTGATTATTCTAATTTCCACTTCATTTACAATGGAAAATGCAGGTCATTTTGGTATCCCTGCAGGAGCAGCAGCTGGAGACCTGGCATGTACATGGCCCCAAGCACAGTCACAGGTATCTGTGGTGGAAGCCGACTATCTACACTGCAATATTTGGACATTTCATGTCAATGCTTAATAAAATGACACTGGGACATCGATGCTGCGGGAGTTTGTAGGGGATGAGTGCAATGTTTGTGATGTGGGAGAGAGGCGGAAGACAGGGGACATACAGGAAGTTGGAAAACATGTTTCAGATGATACCTTGACTTGTGATGCCAGGGGGCTCATGTTTGTGTCAAATTTGGATTGTCCTTGGCAAACTAGTTGGGCATCTTGATTTAAGATTGTTCAAGGTAATTTCTGAATATTTGAAAATCGAAATGTGTGAATGTAACTGTGCTACTGGACTTATTGGACAAATAGTTGTGTATTTATTTATACTTGCATTCTGAACATTATTTAGCCATTGTCACGGCAGTGCTGCCCGCAGACCAGACCCGTCCCTAGACTGAGGCGGAAAGTATAATACCACGCACCCGCAGCAGAGGGGCGTGTCCGGAGTGTGGTAGATTCGTTGCTAGGCCAGGAGCCTTTAGTAAGGGAACCAAAGGTACTTGCCGTGTCCGGAGGTAGAAGGTTCGTGGTGATTGCCGTAGCCGGGGGTTGAGGGTGCCAGAGGTCCGTGAGGTAGAGGAGCGAGCCGAGATCGAGGGGCGGAGAGAGACTGCGTAGTGAGGAGTAAGCCGGGGTCCAGAGCCAGAGGGAGAGCCGAAAGCTAAGCCGGGTCAAACCTGAAGTACAAGGAAGAACAAGAGCACAAACGAACACCAGCCCAACTAGCAGAAGCTATGCAGAGCAATGAATCCCAGGGAGAACAGGGGTAATATATGTGGAAGGGCCAATCATGGAAGGAGGCAGAGCGGGGGGGTGCCATGGAGCACCTTGTGACTGGTGCAGGCTGTGATCCTTGCCTGTGTTCAGCTGTGAAGCGTGAAAGCAGGAGCGGGGCTGCAGCTGTACACGGGGGGCGTGGCTAGAAGCCCAGAGGGGTGAATAAATTACTGCCAGAGGCACGCGCTGTGTAAGATCCTCCTGCGCGCGCCCCGACAAGATGGCGGCCGCAAGAGGCAGCGCCGGGCGGGATCGCCGAGCCCGACGCTGAGGATACGCTAGCAGGGAGCGAGGGGCGGCAGCAACAACCGCCGAGGCAGGTGAGGAGATGTTGCGTGAGCCCTGCTTCCTGACAGCCATATCCTCTCTGTGGGTCAAAGTATTCTTGGTTACTAGTGTAAATATGTTAATTTATTACAATTTCTTCTCTTGAGATTCATTTTCTATGTACATATGTAATTTCTGTGTCTTCACAGATTCCAAGCAACGATCACATTATGACTAATGTATGCATGTAGTGACTTAATACATTTAAATATTAAACTATGACATTTAATAATGTTCAAGTGTCTCTGAACACATAAAAACATCATTGTGAAACTTCTATAATTAATAATGGCAAGTGTCATGATTATTTGCAATCTGAAAAACTGCACACTGAAAAAACCCAATGTAAGCAAACATGTTATCCAAAACCTTGTTTTAAAGTTTACTACAGTATCTTAACAATATTTCCCATTGATTCTTCGGGAGGATAGAAATGAATCATTGAGAGACAAAATGTTGATTGCTCTGAAATATATTTGGGTTTTTGTTATACACACGATATTCAAAAAGTATTATAATGTCTAACAGACCACAACCAAAACATATAGTATACAAGTGTATCAATCATGTCTACAGTATCTGTAAAGAGTATGTCAAACCGTAACAATTATATTTGTTTTGACACTTCCATTGACATAATCTGCTGTCTGTCGAATCGAGCTTTAGAAATCTGTAAATGAAGTTGACATTTAATGTAACCTACTAATAATCACTCATTTAAAAAGCTTTCAGCTGCAGACCAAAATCATACGTGTATTTTGGTAGTAAATGAGCTGTGCAGTTGACGTAAATAATTGTAGCATTTTGTTGTGGGTGGAAAATAATTATTATTTTTGTCTCACATGTCATTTACAATGTATTTGTGGTTTCTAAAGCAACCGTTTACAAAGTCACATCCCCTTCCTGTTCTGAAATAGGCTTTAGCACACCCCTTTTTGAGCCCTGCCCTCTCTCTAGCAGTGCAACAATTTTATATAATGACCGCCTGTTTCTGGTTTGGTGTATATTTGTAGAATGGGTATTTGTCAACGATATAATGATAGATCTCTGATATAGTCCCTCTCTTATCTGTTCGGAATTGGATGGTGCTATATATCAGAAATGCAAAACTGAACGAGGTCTCTTGTTTGAAGACATTTCAAAATGCATGTGTTCTCATGGAATCGTCTCAAGTACTGACACAGATTCCTTAAAACCATGTGTTTTAATAAAGTTATAAAATTGTCAGCAGATATGTTCACTATTGTACAAGGTCATTACACAAATGCTGAACTGTACATTGTATCTTCTCCCCAACCAGCTGCACTCACTATATTGTATCATTGAGAGTAGCATATTCTACATCAGCGGTGCGCAAAGTGGGGGGGGGGGTGAGATTCGCTGCGGGAGGCGCAGAGTTTACAGAGACCCCCCCGCGCGCTTCCCAAAGGCATTTAAATTAATGCCGGGGGAGTTGCAGGGCCTCTGTAAACCTTACTTACCTTGATTCAGACGCTCCTGGTGACGTGGTGTCAAATTGCATTGCGGGGTCATGTGACGTCACTTTGCCATGACAACGTGACGTCATGACACCAGGGTGTCTGAATCAAGGTAAGAGGAGGGGCACGAGGAGAGGGGGAAAGCCAGCAGGGGGGCACAGGGGAAAAAGATTGCGCCCCCTGTTCTACATTATTCAGTGCACCACTTACCGGACACACACTAAATGTAAACATTACTGTGTCTAAACCCAAACTTATATTTTCTGTTCAGATTACCAATTTTGTATGTTTGCGTGTGTCATATGTATTTATATGTGTGTACAAAAAGCACTTTAGCTATATTTCCTTTCAAAATTATTTTGATCGATAAACAGACATTACATTATACTACTGCCGTATATTTGAAAGATTTCTGCACATTCATTATGTTGTCCCACACACTCCGTCTCATGTCACATAAATGTCTATGTCACTTTAGCATTTTAGTATCTATTGTCAATTTGCACAACAGTATACCTGTTTGTAACACAACTTATGTGTCACTTCCCATCTACATTCATTGTAACCAGATATCTCTCTTACATGCACTGTATGTAATAAAGTGTCGCAGTATTTCTACAGGAGGAGCACGAGAGGTTAAAATGATTGCCACATATTAAATAATTATTGTTATAATAAAAGGTATCATCCCACGTACTTCCCTCTCCACTCTCGTTAACTACATGGACGAAAGCACCAACCCAGCTAGCCAGACTTGTTTGCCTGCACTTTGTGGCTAATGTAAGATAAACATATAAAGGAGATAAGACCGCTCATCCCATATATACTTAACACAATAAGAATACATTTGAAACAGGAGCTCAGAGGGTTAACAGAGTTGATCCCAGAAGAATCAAAACAGGTTCCCTCTATTATTAGCACTCTATGTTGGAATTCAATAGGCGGACTAACAGTGACCCAGCACATTCACACATTAAAATAACCCCATAGTGAAGTGGCTAAAAATGCCATCCATCAATACAGATTGCAGAACAGTACCTATGAACTTTGATATTCAATCTGTATTGATGGATTAGATTGGTCATATACTGAGACTAATCTCAACTGTATATGGTTGTATTATGCTATGAATATTCTGCTGACTTGTATGATATTTGGATCAATTTAAAATAGACGCTTTTTGACAGCAGTCTGAATCTACAAATTTAAAAGGATACTTACCTTTATAGATTGCATTTTTAGCCAGTTCACCATGGGGTTATTTTAATGTGTGAAAGTGATATATGTGTTTTTTAATTAATATTTGAATAAAACTTTATTATTTTTTTCCTGATCTTCCCGGTTCCTATAGGTCAATAGATCTAATCACAGTAATTATCTGCTGGATCACTGTTAGTCCGCCTATTGAATTCCAACATAGAGTGCTAATAATAGAGGGAACCTGTTTTGATTCTTCTGGGATCAACTCTGTTAATAATATAAGATAAATCAAGCTTTATGTGGAAGTTATCACAAATGCAAACAAAGCCAAAAGTGCAATCCAAAAAGTATTTATTTTTTGGTTGAGACAGAAAAGCAGAAAAAGACACAGCGCACGACTCTCATCGTGTAAAATTAGTAATTATAATGCTACAAACAAGTGTGATAAATGCACGTACAAGAGACATCAGTTACAAATGCCGGGCATGTTCTGGGTACATGTTACCGCTCGTGGAAAACGTAGACTCGCTCCGTGGGTAGTCGCTGCCATCGTCAGCTTCCAGGTCCAGATGAAAAACGCCCCTCGGTCCAGGAACCACCGGTCCAGAGAATCCTCCACACGTTACAAGTCCGCAAAAACGTCCCACGATCCCGGCACACAACTAGAACAGCTACTCCCCTTACTGTCGGCTCTAAGGGCTCACTTAGAAGAAGAAACACATTACTGCCGCATTAAATGCTGGTGTCGTACTCCATGTAGCCTAGCCACAAGAGTACAGTGGGGATAAGCCAATTGATACAAACTACTATTGGCCACAGATAGGGTGTTGTACGCTCTGAAGCAAGGATGCTTTGTTTTGAAGGTATGCCAGGTGACAAGCCATTTAGGTAGAATGAGTGCTCATAGCGTTTATCACAGTACGCCACCGCGCCCTCATTTATCTGTGTTGTCACCGTAGAAAATGTAGTTGCTTGCTGAGATAACAGGTCTGTCAATGTTGCTGAGACCTCCAATGGTTCTGTGCCAACTACCTGCCTCCACGGCTGTGAAGGGAAGAACCAGCTGCCATGCCCTCTGCTAAAGAGGCAGGGAAGAGCAAGGACAGCTGCGGGGGCCCTTGATCCGTAGTGGATGTCCAGGGACCATCCTACAGCTGGATAGCCGATCCAGACTCTGTCTTGGGCAGGCCACTGCCGTGCTGTGAGTGCTGACCCAATAAAGCCGTTCCTGTTTCATTTACCTTCTGCCTGGTATGTGATCTTAATGGGCAAGGAGAGGGAGTATTTCTACTGTAGGAGATCACCTCCATACATCTGGAGCCTGCGGCAGATGGAGGCGCTGCACTCCTAAAGAACCATGTGGGTAATGTACCCCAGAAACCTGTCCTGTGTCCCCACAACCATCGGCGGACGACTCAGCCCTCCTGCTTACCAACAGGGTGCATGCACCACACGCTGTAATGGCAGAATCTCCCATCAGGTGGGGGAAACATCGTTACAGAAACAAAAACACGAAGTAGTGCGATGTTGCATTTTCTTAACTGCACTATAAAAAAAATGGTGATTTTTCTTAGTGAACAATGTTTGACACACATTTTTTTTATATTTTTCTTAGTGAACACCATGTTTGACACACATTTTTTATATTGCGGTAAGAAAATGCAAACTCGCTCGGCAATGCACTGAACTTATCGAAGTTTAGTGAATAGGCCCCATAGTGTGCTTTCAAAGAAATATGGAGCTGGGGTTTTTTGGCCCATTATTTCCCTTGTTTTGTAGCTGTCAGACTGTGGAAATTCAAACTTTAAACTATGCCCAATTTACAGGGAAAAAAAACCCAAATAGAGAAGACGAGCCTTTCTGAAGGTTTGAATTTAATTTGTTCTACGGTTCTACTCAGGCACGCGAACGATCTTTGAAGTTTGGATTTGGAACCAGCGAGCCTGCCCATCCTTATCTGAGACATTAGCCTATATGGCCAGGTGTAACTAAGCCAGGACATGGGACATCGCAAGGATCTGGTAATTGATTTGAATGGGGCGGGATGTCATACATTCCTGGCTTTATGGCTCCTGGCCTGTGTGTCATGCTGCTAATGGCTTCTTTGCCTTAACTTAGGGGGGCTCAACTCCAGTCCAAAAGCTCTCTCCCTCCTTTAGTGGCCAAATACCAAAACAATTCATCCAACTCTTGCCACTGAGACATGGGTGACTCCGATGTTGGGAAGAAGTAAAACAGTAACTAGTTTATGACTTAGCAAATAGACGGAAGACCTTCAAATTGTTAGTAGTTGGAGTGAAGATAATAGAGATACGCTGTATTTACATCTCGGGTTAACAAGTAACTACTGTCTGAGGGATAGTATTGTGCTATGGTTTTTTACTGACCCATTCGAATGATTGCTTTCCCTGGGTGGGGGAGCACATAGCATGTAGTTATTCCCTAAGGCTAAGGCCTTGGCCATGTTTAGCGCTTGCTGGCGGAAGCGTGCTGATGCGCGCTCCCGCTCAGCACTGAGCCCCTACAGCCGCAATTAGAGCGGCTGTAGTAGGGGCTCACCTGCGCTTCCGCGCGCTTGCGGAAGCGCAGGTCTTAGGCCTCGGCCATGCTCCATGCTGGCGTCCTGAGGCGCGCTGAGGTGCAGGGAAAGCGGGTGCTTTCCCTGGCCTTCCGGTTACTTACCGCACGCGCTGTCAGCAGGCCATCAGGGGGCGAGCCGGGGGCGGCCGCGTCACTGGCCGAGGGCGGGCCAGTGACGTCACGGAGCTGGTTCGCCCTCTTTGGGCGAACCGCTCACGTGACCGGCCTGTCGCGCCGGCAAGCGGGGTAATTTTAAATTTCCCTAAGACCTGCGCTTCCGCAAGCGCACGGAAGCGCAGGTGAGCCCCTACTAAAGCCGCTCTAATTGCGGCTGTAGGGGCTCAGTGCTGAGCGGGAGCGCACGTCAGCATGCTTCCGCCAGCAAGCGCTAAACATGGCCAAGGCCTTAGGGGAATTTAAAATTCCCCCGCTTGCCGGCGCGACAGGCCGGTCACGTGAGCGGTTCGCCCAATGAGGGCGAACCAGTTCCGTGATGTCACTGGCCCGCCCCCGGCCAGTGATGCGCCCGCCCCCGGCACTGCAGACAGGTGGGGCGCTGACAGACACAGCCCGCGATATGCGGTCTGTAGGGAGCAGGGAGGGGGACGGGCTCCGATCGTGGTGCCGTCCACCCCCCCACACACATACATACACAAACACACATACACACATACACACACATACACACACACTTTAATAACACGCAGCTCCTTCCCTCCTCCCCATTGGCTGACTCGCGTACCACATGACGCGTCAACGCCGAAATTCAAAAGATTCTTGCAGCATCGGCTGGCTGACGCGTCACAGTATGTAGTCAGCCCTGTCGGAAGGAGGTAGCGGGGGCAGGGACCACTCGGGCAAGGGTCTGGTGGTTCGCGGCCGCGCGCCCCGCCGGCCGCAGCGGGTTTGCAGCCTAAATCAGGGGTGCTCAACTCCAGTCTTCAGGACCCTCCCAACAGGTCAGATTTTAAGGATATCCCTGCTTCAGCACAGGTGGTTCAATCAGTGGCTCAGTCTTTGACTGAGCCACCTATGCTGAAGCAGGGATATCTTTGAAACATGACCTGTTGGGAGGGTTCTTGAAGACCGGAGTTGAGCACCACGTCCCTAAACCATCATTGTGACATGCCTATATTTAAATAAAATAAATGACTTCGACTTAAATGCACGTGGGAGGCAGATCTGCAGACATAAGCAGGCAGCTCACACGTTCGGAAATGACTAAATTTCACTTCTCAGACACATGATTTGGGCATTTAGAAGTGATTCGGGTGAAAAGTGTGGTTATAGTTCGGAATGAGGCTGAGTGGGTGAATTATCAGATAATGCTGATAACCCCACCCTAGGACTAGCAAGAGTGTTATATAGCCAGCCTTTCCAGTTAGACCCTTTTTATTTACCCCTAGGTGGGAAGCATGGGGTCCCAGGAGTGGAACCGCATTGATTTCAGCTCTGGCGACCCCATGCTCCCGGAGATACTTATCTCTAAAGGAGATGCCGGTAATTAATGCAGGTTTAAATGTCCTGCCTTGCGTAGGCCAATAGGAAGCCAACCGTAAGGGATGCCATATAGCCGGCCCGGTCGGGGCTGCTTACGACAGCCTCTTGAAGTATCTCAGGAAGCAGAGTGTCGCCAGAGCTGAAATTACCATGGTTCAGCTCCAGCGACTCCTGCTTTCCACCTAGGGTAAAAAATAAATTTAAAAAAAATACACCCCCCCCTCCCTCCAGGGAGAAATGTGGCTTGATAGCTGCAAAGCATCCTGTGCTACAAACTTGAGTTCAGTAATACAGTTTATGGGTCAGTATCTCATCACAAGTACACTCATGGGGTTCAGAATCATACAATACAAGTGATCTACAGTATCACAATTCCAGTGTCCCATCTTCTCTCAAAGAATAAAAGTATTGCAAGTTGCAGTACAATGAAGGCCGGGACACCTGTAAGGGGATAAGGCCCATATCTACTAAGCATTATTATTCCATAAGACACCTTACAGCCCTGGAAGATATTTTATGAGCCCATTGGAATTTGTCTTATTGAGAAACAATGCTTAGTAAACATGGGCCTAAATCTGTATGAGTCATGCTTTTACAAGTATTTAATCCCTTTGCACAGATAGTTTATAAGTGTAGCCCCCTTTCCCCGTGTCTAAGGGAACTACACGTGCTGAGTACCTGGTTAGTGTACAAGAGGCCTAATCCTCTGCCACTGGGAGCCTGGAGTGATTGCGTTCTTTCTGGATACAGCGTCTCCACCTGAGAGGGATCCTAGAGCAGCTGGATAACCCCTCACAGGAAGCAATACAATCAGCAAATAAGTATAAACACACTAACTTATCTTTACTGGCACACATATATATCTACAATACAATAACAGTACAAGGCCCCACAATACAATACCCACAACACAGTAACACCACCCTGGTGGAACCCCTAAAGTACTGAGGGTGCCCTGGGCACCTAACCACCCAGTGTCCGCAGAACGAAGTCCACCCCAAAGTGTGTGGAGTAGTGCTACCCACTGTGTATGTGGCCGATGGTGCACGTTGGGTACCTTCCTGGTCTTAGGCCAGGCCGACTTGGATGCTGGATCCGAAGAACCACAACGTGGTCCTACGACGCTGTCTACTGGATCCTCGCTCTCCTGTCTGCCACAGGCGTCCGCCTCTTGAGGGAGCTCCAGCTGGAGTATGTCCCTTAATGTCTATGGTAATGTGCCTGTGGTCTCGTCTATGACCGCAGGCCGCACACACCCCGTGGCGTCTGTCACCGGTGCACTAACACAATAAGTGCTATTGGGGAAGAGTCCCTATCTGGGGGCCTTCCCTACAGCACAACAAGCTATACGGTGGTCGAGGCCTAGCTGGGACCTATGGGGCTATATGGCCTAGTCCAGATGAGCACTCCTCCCTGGACACTACCTTACCCCTTCCCGTCCTGCTCCCGACTGGTGCGCGGCTCTTCTTCACGCCAAACTCCTCTCCTTGCTCTGCGTGGATCCTTCAGCCCTATTGGCTGTGCTGCCCCACGTGTGCAGCCTGCCCTGGAGGAGCCTGGGACTTGTAGTCCCCTGCGGCTCTTGCGGAGCCACCTAACATGGCCGCCGCATCTACCAATCTAATCTACTGCGCATGCACAGAGCTCCTGTTATTGGATTTCCAAAATGGCGGCCCCCACTTGCCAGGTACGCTGCGGAGCTCCAGAACACTGAAGCGTCTCCCTTCAGCTAACCGGGTCCGCCTGCAGCTCCGGCGGCACCCGGGCACCTGCGTAGCCGTCCCCAGGCCGGGAGGTATGAGAGGACCTGGCTACATAAGTATGGTGAGGTGGAGTGGTTTTACTTGCTTTAGCTCCCCCCTTTTGTGTGATGTCACTGTGTGATGAGCATGATCTGCCCTATCTTCCCTGGCAAAGTGCCCTCCCCTGCTCCTTGCAAGTCACCTGTTAGCCTGGGGCAGAATGCAGGAAACACTCAGTAGACATTTATGCTACTTTTCAGAAAGTGACGTTTTTGCCTCATGTATGACGGCATTCTCTGAGAGCGTCCGCACCTTTCAGCATCCACTATTGTTATTCAGGTGTGCAGAGATTGTCTCTATCACTATTCTTTCATATTCAGTGAGCTCGTCTTTTCTTTGTCAGGGAAGCTTTCAGACCTGTTCAAGTGAACAGGGCTAAAAGAAATCCCTGACAAGGAGAAGACGGTTTGAGAAATAGGGGCATTTTTTCTAATAAACCCTTTGCTCACAGATAGCAAAAGTTGACACGTTGAGTGCTCATTTGCATGTCATTACCCAGAATCCTTTGAGACAGTGGAAGCAGTGTATGCTAAGAGATAATGGGGGAAAGGCAGGGGTGTGTACCAGTCTGACATGAATGTGCTCACAAGGGGTATCTTTATTTGCTGTACAGTGATACATAGATATGCTGTCATCTTATCCAAAGAAAATTATGTTTTCTGTGTTTTTTCTGCAAAAAATGTGGGTTATTTGAAAAAAATATTAACAAAGGGGTAATAAATATTTGTATTTTGCTTTTCTAGTCTCCTTCACCCCTTTTTGTTGGGAAGGTGGGAACATTTATGTTTAGTGATTTAATTACTGACAAATATAATCAAAATCTGCTGCAGGCAAACCAGCTGAGAAAACATGACTACCTGGTCAAACAAACCGTACAGGTTTCCTATCTGCATAATGACATGTACAGGAAGAAATACATAAACCGGGGTTAGCCAAGAGCTAGGTTTTCAGGCTACCTGCGCTGAAGCAGGGACTGATTGTGCCACCTGTGCTGAAGCAGGGACTTATTGTGTCATCTGTGCTGAAGCAGGGACTGATTGAGCCACCTGTGCTGAAGCAGTGACTGATTGAGCCACCTGAGCAGGGATATCCTGAAAACATTCACATGTCTCAGACATGACCAGAGAGGCTGCGAGGGACCCCACCCCTGCCCTCGCTGACCAATACCCACATATAACAGACAAGTAACGACAGACTCGGTTTGGAGGTATAAAAGGCCGCGGCTTTCTTTATTAAACAATAATAGAGTAACCGCTAGTCCCTGCCAGAGTGCTCGCTTAATGGGTTGTGTAGGGCATCAGCCAGGCCTTGGCCTGCTGCCCCCGTAGGTAGCCGAGCCCCCATGAGCCGTCCGTTGTGCAAGTGGATTCCCGGGAGTCACGTATAGTTGACCCTGTGTCGCGGTAGACCAGGACTTTTAACAACATTTATATTTAAGGGATCAATCACAGGGAAAAACAAGACAGTGAAATAAAATGAGGTTTATTTTGGATAAATACTCGGAAACACACAGAAATACAAAATACAAAAATATACACACTTACGGGGGTCTGGGAAATTAGATCTACCTTTCCTAGGTGCAGGGACCCATTTCAAATGGGTTTCCCCTGTCCGCTTCTCTGCTTATGGATATCAGAGTGCTGCACACAGCAGCCACAATGACATGAACCTCCAGCTGGTCACAGTCCAACTCCACACACCTTCCCAGAGTGTCTCTCCCTCTGATAGTCTCCACACTCCTTTCCAGAGATTTTTTTTTTTTTTTTTGTAGCCCGGGTGGTGAAAAAGTGATTCCACCTCAAAAACCGTGCTCGTGATCCACGCTGTGAGATCAGGTGCGCTCCACTTGTGACTATAGGCTCCGGAGAGCTGCAAGTCCATGACATAGTCAGTCCTCTTCAGCCACGAGGGCCAGGAAAAGTTCTGATGTTACACCGACGTCATCATCCGAAGAATCCGACGTCCATCCTGTTCCCTCCTAGTGCAGCAGACGCCGCAGGAGGGTCCAAGAGATGGACTTCAGCAAATTCCACTCTCCTTCCCAGAGGTGGACTTTTGATGGACTGATCAGCAGTGTTCCTTATATACCCCTTGGTGGCTATTGAGCAAGGCAGCCAGCCAAGAGAACCAGTGCCTGGGGCTCAGACTGATAACTGATTCATTTAACTAATTCCGTACCTTTGTTCTGATCTATTTCTATGGAGAGCTTCAACTGAGTGAATTACTCGTCTTTCTCCACAGTTATAGTGGAATATGTAATTTACTTTCTTGCATGTTAATTCCATCACCACACAATTACCAAGTATCTAATCTGGGAGGAATTGCTAACACAGGCATAAATACAGACATAAGGTAATTATGTAAAAGACAGGATTTAGCATTACACACAGCTAGCCCAAATAACATCACAGAACAATGTTGATTGGGAAAGGATTGTCACGGGGAAGACAGAATACATGCTTTGAAATGCATTCTTACAGACGTGGTGCATTATACATTCTCTGTTCTCCCTCTGATATTAAATTACTGAAATAAGCCTTACATAGCTGGCCAAGTTATATGGATTTAGGGGTAAATAGCTGGAATTTCTCTTTATTAAGTCCTACCCCTACCATCACACCCTGCCCTCTTACGACTATCCCCGGACTTTATCTTGCATGGACAAGCACTTACCCCCCAAACTGCCACCGCGACAGTGGCAAACAGGTCAAACTGACCCCTCCTTTAAGAACTGCAGTCCTTTCTATTACTTTGCGAAGCCTTTCAACTTTGCCCTGTAAAATACAATCGAACATGTTAACAGTGTTCACAGGCAGTATAGTTCAGCAGCCCAACAATGATAACATTCTCTCTTCTCGTGCCATACAAGTTGCCAAAGGCAGAGTACCTGCCCCGACTGCCTTCTAAAAATGGATGAATGGCTGGGAAATTCGATACAGCCGGGAGCAGAATGAATGCTCGCGCTCCCGGCAGCGCTTTAAAGCCCCTTCCTAGCCCCCTCCCCCAGGCAGTGACGATTGCCCAGAGACCCCAGTGAGGTGATGGGCGGGCTTGTCCCCTGGTCATGGCCATCCCTCGCCTTATTGGCTAGAGGGATTGCTTGACCAGGGAGGCTGCGAGGGACCCCCGCCCCCTCCCCAATACCCACATATGCAGAGAAGATAGGATGGGAGTCTCACACCCCCTAGTGGCGCTTCTCAGTGAATACCACACTTTGTAAATAATTGAGCATAATGATCCTTAATCACAATAACCATCTGTATGTAGAATGTCCCATGTAACCACAATATACCACAGCGGACAGGTCCCCCCAATAGTCTCTAGCACGAGGTAAGTCTTATATGAGCAGGATCAGCAATAAACCAAAATTGACTCAATGTTTGGGCGTGGATTGCAGACGCTGATGGTAACGCGTGCTCCTACCGAAGGTGAGCAACAGAGAACAGATGAGATGAGGTGGTGCAGCTGCCTTGTGAAAAAAATCTTTATCTGTGATAAAGCGCGGTGTCCCGCGCGAAACGCGTAAGAGTGGATCTCTTTGCTGTTATGTTCCATTAAAGCTTTTGCACTTACCTGAAATCCAGTCCCGGTCTGCATCTTTTTCACAAGCCAGTTACACCGCCTCATCTCATCTGTTCTCCAATACCCACATATAACAGACAAGTAACGACAGGCTCGGTTTGGTGGTATAAAAAGCAGCGGCTTTGTTTATTAAACAATAATAGAGTAACTGCTAGTCCCTGCCAGAGTTCCTGCTTAATGGGTTAAGTGAAGGGGGTCAGCCAGGCCTTGGCTTGCTGCCCCGTAGCTAGCCGAGCCCCCATGAGCCGGCCGTTGTCGCGCGTGGCTTCCCAAGAGTCACGATCAGTTGACCCCACCCACTTATGACTACCCCCGGGCTTTATCAACCTGAGCCTCATCTGGCAAGGACAAGCACATACCCCCCCAAACTGCCACAGAAACGGGTCTATTTAACCTGCTTAAACTAGGCCCGTGCCGCCAAACCCGCTAGGACCCTATCCAACCCTTCCTGCATCTCGTTGTTGAACAAATCCAACCCAATCGCTGATAAATGTACGCTGTCAGCCCTAAATAGGCCCACTATTTTACAATTGAAATTAGAGTGGCTGATCCACCATCCCCGCACTGCGTCACAAATTTCCCCACCATTTTGTTCAACTTTACGCACGCTCGGTCGACTGTGCCTGGGGCACCCGTGCCCCTCCATACTGCCCTGCAGACTATGTCTGGACAAATGATCTGAATTCCCGGCCAAAGGGCGAGGATGTGAGCTGTCTTGCTTTATCGCATCGACCAGCTCGAAGTAGCGTCGCTTGGCCAGGTCATTTCCTCCAGCGAGAAGGATAAGGATAAGTGCTCTTCTATCTCTGGCCATCACCATTAGCCATGGGAGCAATTGTCCCCACCAGAGCCCCCTACCTCTCCACCATAACACCTTTGCATACACCATGTGCAACCCAAGGTTTCCCCCGTATGGGCATTTGAGGTCTCGCTTCTCTTCCCAGTGTATGAGTTAGTTCCCGATGATCCATGCGTCTGCGGAATCTGCAAAGGCATAAGGGTGGTGGATGTTTATTCCAACAAGAGTTATTCCCCTGTTAACGTGGGCCTGATGTAGGACCGGTATTGGTTAGAATTCCAACGTCCTATCTTCTGTATCGCAGCTACTGACAGCCCTGCATGATGCGTGATGCTTCCGTTGCCGCCCCGATCCAGAACGAATGTGTGCCGTACTGTGACTTGTCTAGACCCTGCTGCGTGCAGAAAACCCGCAGGTACTGAAACCTAGACAACGGCACCCTATCTGCATGTAGCAGTAGTGGACCTTACCCACCTGGCCTGCACTCCATGTATTCCTTAAACGTGGTGACTGGGCAAAATATGGCCCCTGGCAGCCCTAGCAATGAAATCCAAGCTCCCTTCCCCCACTGGTCCGTTTTTGACCTTTGAATGTGCAGCCTAACAGACCCTTCCCGTAGAATTACATCCCTGAGCTGCAAACCTCCCTCTCCTCTACGTGATGCGCAGACAAACTCCCCGGCTCCCAACGCTGCGAAGAAGGCCAACGCAAACGTCAGCCGAAAAAGCCTCGCCTCGAACGTGGAAAAACACACTCGCTCTGCCGTCTGCATTAAACCCTCTAGGATTGATGGGGTTACTGGCCTTCTGCTATCTTTCGATGTTGCCCCCCACGTTAGCCATGCTAACACCCTCTTAACTATAAACGCCTTTGTCGGATCCTCTTTGCCTTCTAACCTCAAGAAGAAGGAAACCCCTGTCAGTTTTTTCCCTATGGATCCTCCTGTTAAACCCTTTGCTGTTAAGTTTAAAACGCACAACAGTATGGTCCCTATTCCTGATGCCTCCAGTCCCAGTTTCCCCGCTAAGCTTTGATAATCGCGGCCACCATGTTCCCGGAGCCAGAGAGGATTGTACTAGCTCTGTCACTGGATCGTCACAAGTTCACACAAGTCTACTGGGCATGGCCTGTCGTTTTGCTCTGCCTCCGGTGCCAGCTTCCGAAACGGCGCCATATGTACTTGGGATAAAGAATATGCAATGTTATTTGCAACCGCTGGTCATGTCTTGAACGCAATGTTTAAGTGAATTCATGAAAGTACAAAATTGTGCAGAAGGAACAGTACCGGAGGGGAACGTGAACCAAAATTGTTCAAGGCTTCTACTATGCCATGTTGTCTGACCAGAAGGTGACTTCCTTATTTGCGAACAAATGACCCCACAAACGCACCGCGACGAGCAAGGGGAATAGCTCTAGGAATGTTAGGTTCCTAATGAGTCTCTCTCCAGGAGAGGCCATTGTTCTGCGCACCATACCCCGTTAAAGTATGCCCCAAAACCGACTGAAGCTGATGAGTCTGTGAACAATTGTAGTTCGGTGTTATGGGCTGGGGGCCCTCGCTACAAGGTTCTGCCGTTATAATCCCTTAAAAAGTCCAGCCAAACCACCAGGTCTTGCGGATGTCAGCGGTGACCCGAATGAAATGCTAGGACGTTTTACCCCAACTGTGGCAGCAGAGAGGTGCCCAGCAAACACCCTTCCTGCCGGCATGACTCGCACTGCGAAGACTAAGTGGCCAAGCAGCTCCTGAAAATGCCGCAATTAGGTCTTCTTTAGGGCCATGAATTCCCGTAGCAGTTTACCTAGAGCGACTAGCTTTTCCGGCGGTAACCTGTATTCCATGCTCACTGAGTCAATCTAAATGCCCAGAAAAGTAAGGACGGTTGTTGGACGCACCGTCTTTTCGTCGGCCAAGGGAACACCAAACTCACGCGCCGTGTCTGAGAATTCAAACAGCCACCTTGCGCATAAATATAAACCCCTGGGGCCAACAAAAAGGACGTCGTCCAAGTAGTGCATGGCCCCCGCTGCCTGCACCCTTTTTCGTGTTACCCATTCCAGGAAGGTGCTAAACGTTTCGAAATAAAAACAAGAAAGGGCGCATCCCATAGGCAAGCATAGATCGACATAGTACTAGCCCCTCGAGCATGTAGCCTAGCAAGTGGAAACACTCTAGGTGAACCGGCAGAAGCTTGAATGCTGATTTGATGTCTGCTTTCAACATTAATGCCCCTTTACCCATCCCTTCCACTAGTACTGTCGCCTGACCGAAGTTTGCGTAAGTCACCGAACACAACTCTCAATTGATGTCGTCATTCACTGACGACCCTTCTGGGTAGGATAGGTGTTTGATTAACCTATAGACCCCCGCCTCTTTTTTGGGGACCACCCCCAATGGGGAAATTCTGAGATTAGGCAAGGGGGGGGGGGGAATCGAAGGGGCCTGTCATTCTCCCCAATTCGACTTCCTTTCAGACTTTCTCCCAAGCTACATTACCGTGCATCCTGACCGATTTCAAATTCCATCCCCCCTCTGATCCCGCTTGATACTCAAACGGAATCCTGGACCCCTCCTTAAACACAGCTAAATGGTGCTAAATTGGCGACGGTTATCGGTGTCACGGCCGTCGTGGCCAATCTTCCGCCCTGTGCCACTACCTCCGCATGCGCCCTTCTTAAAACACTTTGACTGTGCGTGGCGGCCGCCACAAATGGAGCAGACATGGAGGAAACTGCAGTTGTCAAACGTGCAATTGGACTGGTTAAACACCTGGGTGGCTACACGGTCTATGGTTCCTCCCTGGTATGCTAGTTCGCCATGCGCCCCTACCTCCGCTGCTCCCCCCCGCGAAAGTAGTTGCCCCTCCTCTAGAAATGAACTCTAAATTAAGATCCACGTCCTTGACGTTCCAAGCTATCTCGCCCTCGTGAGCCTCCATTGATTGTCTGAAACGCCGAAACGCTCATACGTCCACCAACCCGTGCCTCTGTATATGTGGTGTGCTTCCTCAATCATGTCGTGGTACTTAAAGAGTGTGCCAAACACCTGCGGTTCCTTCTCCCCAATTACGCTGGCCATGATCACGAAAGCCTTTGACCAATTGCGCAAGGTGCGTGGAAAGAGCCTTCTTTCCACGTCCTCTTTCTCCGACTCCCCTTTTTTGGTTGACCTTGCCAATGCTTCCCTATAGCCTAGAAGCAGAGGTAATATCTCCATGTATTCCCCGCCCAAATCTTATCCTTAACCTCTTTAAGTAAATGTGATCCTAACGCGCGAGATCTGGTCGTGTAAGAATCCTTGTACACCACGTCAGACATCCAAAGGAGGAAGGGCAAGTACGGAAGGTAGCGATCCCACCTGTGGAGCCTTCCCCGCAGACTCCTGCGTGATGTTGCTAGCTACCTGCAGGGCACCTGTGCCTATTGCTGGCGCTGTAGCCGTTGCTGGCGCTGTGCCTGGCGTTGTAAATGCCACTGGTGCTATGACCGTTGCTGGTGCCGTGCTTACTGCTGGTGCTATGACTGCCGCTGGAGATATTATAGACGTTGGCGTTGTCGCCCCATTATTATCGCTTGTGCCTACTATCGGCCTTAGCCCTGCATTAAGCTTCGCCACTAATGGGGACAGAGCCTGCCTTATGCTCAACATTGTTACTTCCATAAGCCGGACGCGGGAAGGGCGCACAAAGCTGCTCAAACTCGATCCTGGACTGCGTGAGGAGGCCAGGGGTCCATTCTATATGTATGTGAGTCCCTTTGCTGTTTTAATTAATAAATGCGATTTCTTGTGAATATTTAACTGGAACCGTGCCTCACTCGTTTTTCTCATCACCCAACCCCTCCCCCCCCCCACGCATCATAACACCTGGGGGGAGAGCCTGGCTGACGCCTGGGAGTTAGCACTGATTTTCGGGCTGCCCTGGATACTGGAGAAAACCCCCATTACGTGACGAATAGATGTGGTTGTGTTAAATTTAACCCCAAAGTAACCAATTTCTACACCAGCTCACACAGGGCCGTGTGAGTATAGCCTTATAGATTATATATCATTTCCCCTAACCCTATCAACATACAGCTATATCTAGCTGGGAGAGGCACAGCTCGCCCTCAAGGAGGTGATCACTAATTGTGGTTGCTTACACATGGCCGTGTAAGTATTATTATATTTACAACCCGCCCCCCACCTTTGGAACTACTGTCAATATTCATCACCATTATTATTGTATATGTCTTTCTAATCCCATGCTCCCCCATTGTTTGTTTGTTCCCATGTTTCTATAAGGGCTCTGGATTAACCCTTTTCTGGGGTTGAAGCTGAAGGGATCCTACTGTTTGCTCCAAGTATTTGTAAGAGAGCTATTGTCGAATTGACCGCTTTACTGTAAGCACACTTTTGTTTCTAATATGAGGTAAGCGCCTGTTTTTTTGCACACTACTTCCATAAGCTGTTCTCCTGTACCCAATACTGACTCACTAACACTCACCCGAGGAGGCAAGGTCCTTGCTAGCCTTTTGGGTGGAAAAATCCCGATTTACATACCCGTGTATGGCGTTGCTGGGCGCTTACCCTTTGTTGACCGCTTTTGCGCCTGAGTGCTGGTTGCCTTGGGCGGCATTGCAGCCCGCCTGTCGGTTCTGCCCAGCTCACTCCTCGCCACGGCCTTTATTAGAAGGCCTCCCTCTGTGTGCTGTCGACGACGTATCACCAATGCTGGGTGGCGATAGTAACCGAATATAGTTACATATAGTTACATAGTAGATGAGGTTGAAAAAAGACGTACGTCCATCAAGTTCAACCTATGTTAAATTTAGACAACAGATACTTTATCCTATATCTATACTTATTGATCCAGAGGAAGGCAAACAAAAAACCCCATTAAGGGGAAAAATTAATTCCTTCCTGACTCCAAGAATTGGCTATCTGATTAATCCCTGGATCAACATCCTTCCCATGTATACTTATTTGGGCCCAGGCTTCCTAGCATCT
This sequence comes from Ascaphus truei, assembly GCA_036426205.1. NCBI lineage: Eukaryota > Metazoa > Chordata > Amphibia > Anura > Ascaphidae > Ascaphus > Ascaphus truei. The sequence goes on along the minus strand of CM071570.1, from coordinate 234,478,194 downwards.
AAAAGAGGCCCCCATCCCCTCAGGTGCTAAGGCACCATAACAGCTCTAACATAGGAGCAGGGTTAGGGTTGCCAGGTGTCCAGTATTGAACCGGACTGTCCTGTATTTGCACACTATCCAGTAAAAAAGTTGAGGTTATACTGTACATGTATGTGTCCGGTATTACCTCTCTGGACATAGTGACCTGGCCGGCTTGGGGGGTCGCGAGATTTCCCCGAGCAGGGCTTTTGCTAAGGGGCTGGGAAGCTTTCTCCATCCTGATTAGCTGCATTAACCAGCAGCAGCCAATCAGGAGGAAGTGTCAGGGACCTGGGGGTGGGGCCAAGGAGAGGAGGAAACAGCATGGAGTGGGGAGAGGTAAGAGGGGTGTGTGTTTCTCGAGCGCGTCGCACCTTTCACCATTGTGTCCAGTAGTTTTGGACAAGTCACCTGGCAACCCTATATATAATGTATTATATACTGTTGTATATAATTGTATATTGTTGTACTGTTCATACTGCTGCTTGCTATTATGATTATTTATGATTATTTATTGTAATTTATATAAAAAGGTTCTAAGAAGAAATCCTGGGGTCAGCCCTCTTTAGAGTACCTTGGTCCAGCTGACAGCCCCTGGCCTAATGTTGGATGATTGGTCCTAACTTTGGTGGAGTTACCTAATGACATGTTGGTTTGTGCGGTGTTCCTGGGCAGTCAGAACTGTGGGTGCACATTCAGCAGTGAACGCGAAGCGATTCATCGCCAGTAAACCTGACACTCAGCGACTTTCAGTGTTGTCACGAAATATTGAGCAACCTGTGGGTCTCCTGACTTCTGACTGCTGACAAATATCTCAGCCAAAACCTTGCAGAAAAGTCAAACAGAGAATGTCACTTCCTTCTACCCTGCCTGACTCACGTGTGCTCTTATAATACATACACTGTGCAGTTTATCGCATTAAATCCGGATCTTCCTGGCAGTGTTCTGGTTACCTAACATAGGAAATTAACTAACTCTCGTTCCAGAATTGCTGGCAAAAAGGGAAACCGGTTCCTATGCTCGACTGCTTTCTCCTAACATTGTCTCTCCAACACACGGCATATCACACACACTGATAAGACTGTGTGCAAGCAATATGCCAGAGCGCAAGACAGCATCACATTCACTACAAAAAAAGGGGCACAGTCTTCTCTTTTATGTACTGGAGATATTGGGTATCCCAAACATCATGACACACACCAGCTACCCTCTCAATAAATATGACATCATTTGGAGTCTCTTCTGCATCGGGAGCTTGTACCAATTATCCCACTTGTGTCCCTCTGCTTTTCAGTCTCTAACTTTACTGGGTCATCTTGAACAACAACCAATTTTACTGGGTCATTCTGAGCAATAACTTTGTAGTGTAAGAGTTATGGGCCCTAGAGGGTTAACTGTGTGTGCTCACCCTCTACCATCCCATGACACAGGGTGACTTGGCAGAAACAAAGCCAGGGTAGAATGTTCTACAATCAGGTTCCTTGGGAGTAGCAGTTGGAGAGGGCCTCACTGTAAGTTATGTATATAGGTTTGAGTGTATAATTATGGTAGTAAGGATGTCCTGTCACCTTTATTGGTGAAGGTCCCCAGTACAGTCCCGATCCGATGAGGTAGACCGTGCACAGAGTCACAGGATAATGATCCTTGATGATAGAGTATACTCCCACTGGCAGGTCCTCAGTAAACTCCCGATCTGCTAAGTATAGAAGAAGAATGCCATACACAGTAAAGGGATAATGATCCCTGAGAACAGTGTCCTCCCCAACAAGGGTCCACCAGATACAGGGCGTTGAGGAAGTTATACAAGAGATTGCCAATTTAAAATGACTAAAAGACAAATGTATAAGTACCTCCTCTGCGTATGAGTGAGAGCTACTGTGGGGAGAAGCACAGAGTAATTATATTGTTTGACACCAGTTAATGTCTATGTGAAGCTGGCATTTGTATGGCGAGCATTATCCATCGCTATGAACAAAGTTCTTGTTTGTACTATAAAAGTTCCTTGGCGCCCATCATTATTCTATCTGCATATCCACGCCCAGCCTGCACCAACCCAGCAACCTGACAAGGTATGAGAGATGGAGGATAAATCAGGGCCGGCCTTAGGGCAAGGCGAGCAAGTCGGTTGCCTTGAGCCCCGCGCCACCTCCTTTCCCTCCTCCTGTAGGTGCCGGGATCCAAATTCCACTCGACAGGAGAAGGCAGAGCTGGAGGAGGGAGCTGTTGAGTCCCTGAACTGGCACAGGACCGCAACACTGCTCACCTCCCCCCCAAAGTGAGATTGAGGGTGTACACTGTAAATATGCTACCGGTGCTGCCTTTACCTGCTGGCTCACGGAGTTCCCAAGCCTCCGCCATGGGGAGCCTGAAGTGACATAACGATAGTTTCGGTGCAGCGCCTCCACCTGTGAGGGATCCCAGCATAGTGGGAGGAGCCACTCACAGGACCCAATGATAATAACCACACACTGGGTTAAACAACAATAACCTTTACTGGCAACAGATTATATATATATATATATATATATATATATATATATATATATATACAAACCCATTAAGGTCGAAACAGCTGTCTGTGGGTGGTTTTCTGGGTATGCACCTTAACCCTGGCTGTGCTCAAAGCTGTGACCATGCAGCAAGCTTAAGCCTATAAGGAACCATGTTAAAAATGGTTTTTGAAGCACTGTTTGCTCATTTGCATGTCATTTCCCAGAATCCCTTGCTGCAGTGGAAGTGCTGTGTGCTGGGTGATAATGGGGAAAGGCGGGGTTGCAGACCTGCCTAAGACATGCAGATGAACATACAGTTGTATTTACATTATAGCCCAAAGACCCCTTTCATCAATATTGGAAACCTCATCATTATAGCCCAAAGACCCCTTTCATCAATATTGGAAACCTCATCATTATGGACTAATTATTGAAGGACTGGTTGGATTTTTATTGATTTTTCTGTTTTTTTCTTTTAGCACGTTTTATGCACTGTTATGATAATTTTTATTGGTTGTGTTATAATAGAATTTATAAAGGTCACACTAGTTTAAGAGATATACACAATTTCAATATATTTGTCACTTTACACAATTCTTTATTTAATAATTATAGTTTCATCTAATCATTTTATCACAGTAATATTATTATTTTTTGGCGCCACACTTTTTTGTTTTATATATATATATATATATATATATATATATATATATATATATATATGTGTGTGTGTGTAGCCCCCTGTAAACAGCATAGGCTATACCTATCTTCCTTCTGCTGTGGTAAGTCCTGTTAAGATCAGGCACCAGTAATCATCCTGGGTTTTCCCCCTTAATAGCCCTATCCTGAATGATAGACGCAGGCCTGGACTCTGCTGCAGGCGTGAGCACGAGGGGAGGTCCTGTTGACATCACGAGGGGCGGGGCTAGCTCTATATTTAGCAGCCAACTCCGGTGAGTAGTGGTTCTTCGTTCGAGAGAGTAGTTGTCTTCATTCAAGAGTAGTCAGAGTCTGGAGTTGCCGGTTAGTTATGCCGGGAGTATGCTGTGCCGTTAACGGGCCATGAGTCAAGAAATCCTGCGGATCGGTCCGAGGATTTGGAGGGGCCTACAGTTTCCCCTGTGCAGAGTGCAGGCGAAAGCAGAGCGGAAAGAATCAGCGTCCTTTAGTAGAGCTGATAGAGTTAAAGACTTGGTGGACCAATGCCCTCACCCCACTGCCAGGGGTGATGGGGAGAATCCAAGACCCACCGCGAGGCTACCCTTGGGGGTGGGCCACGGGGTATTGAAGTCCTAGCTCAGACCATCCTGTCGGAAGAGTGACTTGGAGGGAAGGAGAGGAGGAATTATGTGGGGGGGAGGCGAGTGGCGTATAACGTCTGGCTATTGTGTTGCGGCTGTTGGAAGCCCTTATCGTGGGATATTGTTGCTTTGTAAAAAAAGAGACTATTCTTATCCGTAAAGATGTTGTGTGACTTGGAAAGTACTACCTGGCAAGGGGTTCTTCTATACCGGTCCTGTCCCATATTCCTGGGAGTATAGAAGATGGAGGCGCTGCACCACTAAGAGATCATGGAGGCTACCACCCCAGAAGCCCGGTCCTGGCTCCCCCACAACATCGCGGGAAGCTCAGGCCCTCCTGTTCCTCACAGGTACGCACCACACCGCATGTAATCTGCCCTCATGCACCCTAGACACCACCGTAGAGTCTGGGGGAGGGGGGGGAAGCAGGGTTACATTTGGAGGCGCTGCTGAGAGATGTCAGAACAGGACCGGCTTATAGCAAGGCGGAACAGGCAGAGTAAGATGCACTCTCCGTGCAGGTGCTGGAGGAGGAAGGGTGCGATTGCACAAACCGGGGGTAGTCAGGGGAGCAGAGACTCCCGCACAGTACGCCCTGGGCGCCCTTAAGAGGTAGCGTGAGGCAACTGGGGGGGTCATAGCGGTAACCAATCCGGGGACCATGTCTCAGGGCCCGCGTTACGAAGGGTGGATAGTTAGAGCTGACCATGTCCCTTGAGGCAGGTAGCGTGAGGCAACTGGGGGGTTCAGCCTGTTAACCAGTCCAGGGACCATGGCCCAGGGCCCGCGCTATGAGTGGCCAAAAGCAGGAGACGCCGTACCTAGACAAGAGGTATCATAGCTATGACCCACACACCCGCACCACAGAACACTTGCATGGTAAACATCGAGTATAGTGCATAGGAGGAGAGGAGTTCCGCTGAGCCTGGGGTATAAGCCACCTCAATTTAGTGAGAAAACAGAAGGCAGAGCACACTAGTGACAGTCCGTCAGTGTATTTTAGGTACGAGATACCCATTAGACATTGAGGATAGGGCACATGGACGTTTGGGGGACTCGTCCAAAATGGCGGCCATCCTCACATGCGCTCCGCGGAGCAAGGACAGTGAACTAAGATGGCAGTTCCCGCCAAGCCTGGAGCAAGCACGTGCGTTGTGCACAGAGACAATCAGGAGAATGTGGCGGGACATGTGTAACAATTTGGCGCCAAACCCGGATTCTTGGCACCCACCTGTGTAGTGAATGGTCGAAAAGCCCGGCCACGTCACGCTGACAAGGAAAAGACCCCGCTTCTGGATTCCACCAGAGGGAGGGGGCCCAAGGAGAGCCAATCGGGAGAGTCCTTCCCCGCGAAGAGAGGGACCGGAGACTTGAGCGAAGAGCGTCACTTCTGTCTGGCATTCGAGGAGCAAGGAGTTGGAACACTGAGCTGTCTTCACTCTGAGCGAACCATGTCCGAGATAAGTACTTCCATTCACCAAGTACCGGGAGGCCTACTGGTCGTGGAGGTAGCTGAGCACGAATACGTTCGGTGTTTGTGTGTGCACTGCGGGCTACCGGGCGCGGTACCAAGCACCAAAGCCCGATGCCCTAAATGTGGCACGTTTTACCTTTGGCCAACTGAGCCGCGGGATTTGTTCGGAACGCCGCGGGGTGCCTCTCCAGGAACTTTGACGGAGGTGGCGGAAGACAAAGAAAAGACTGCCCTGGGTCCCTGTTATACCATATCAGGAGGAACCAAGGCTCAGCTAGCTATTGAACTAAGCAAGCTGGCAACCCAGACAAGCGCGACCGCAGTGGAGGTGCACAAGCGAGAACATTTTGTACCTATACCCACTGGTTGTATCGCTGAAGAACCAGGTGACTCCCCAGCGGAGGAACCGATCGTGATTTCTTCTTCGGAGGAGGAGATTGGTGTAACATCGGTGGCAATGCGCCTACCGGCGAACCACCCCAAAGGCATCAAAAGAGAGCAGACAAGTCCGGGGACCATCCGACGGCGAACGCTGGTGCGGCCGGAGGCCCGTACGAGTCCCACGCCGTGGTGACTCCCAGTGCAACGGAGACCGAGACGATCCTAGAGGAGCCCGATGTCATCAAAAAGCAGCGGAGTGGTAAGGAGACCTCACCACCCCCTTACTCCCGCCAGGCACAGACCGCACTCACGGTGAACGAGAAAGAGAGGCTTGAGGCCTACTTGTTCGACCATGTACCGGATGTTCCACCGCCGCCTCTGGGGGTCCTCGACGCACCGCCGGTGCGTGACCCCGGGGCGGATGGGGACTCGGCAGGCGATTCGGACAACATCGGTTCCGGTTCCACTGGGAAGAAGACAAGTCTTGGAGGGATATTCTCCTCTCAACACATAGCCTCTGTCATGGCCAGGGCTAACCTACAGAATCGAGACCCCTCCCGAGAAGCCCAAAGTATGAGGCAGAGTGCCGCTAAGAAAAAGTTCATTGGGCGGGGTGTCACCCGTTTGCTGGACAATGCTCTGGACGTTTCCCCAGCCCCGGCCCATAGCTCCACTGCCCCGGCCACTGCCCCTGCCCTGTCACGAGTGGTGCCACCAGGACCTACCAGGGATAAATTATGTAAAAACCCCAAATACGCTAATGACTTGTGGGACTGGGAGTTGAGTTAAGAAGGGTCTGAGGGGGAGATACCGTATTCAAATGTTATACCTGTACCTAACCCTGTGCCGTTTTCTCCTGCAGCTAGATGGAGGGACCGTGAGTCTCACACTCCAGTAGAGACTGGGTCTACTAGTAAAGTGGTGCACAAAATGAACCCCACTAGGTATTATAATGCCAAGGGAAGGAGAGATTGCTCGCGATCTACTGATGTGGGTACTTCCGGTGTATCATCACAGGTAGAGTCTGATGTAGAACGCACTAGTCAGGCCGCAGAGTACGAACACCGCGACAAATGGTGGGCGCCTTTGTTCACCGGATACCACGAGGGGATGGACCGTACGCGGTTCTTGTTAATTAAGAACGATGTAGTAGATCATTGGTGGGCGGCTGGTGCTTTCACTCCGCAGGAGATGGAGGATGAGTTAGATCACCGGTTTAGGGAGATAGAACAGAAACGTATTGTACCTCAAGGCCCCAGTATATTGTATGATGAGGTAGCTCCAGAGGAGCCTGTGTTTTGGGTACTGCCAAGCAGGGCAGGGCACCGCACACTTACCAAGCTAAGTCGAGCTGACCGGGCCATAGTCGCTAGATACCGGCAGTCACACGGGTATGAATATCCCTACGTGCCAGAGCCCATCATGAGAGAGGTTGAAGAGAACCGAGACAGTTGGCTTAGGGAGGCAGTTCAAGAGTACCTTCGGACCAAGTACGGTCGGGCGGGGTATCACAATGAGGATAAGATTAGTGAGCTAGTACGCATATGGAGCATCGGTAGGTGTATTTACATGCACGGTGTTACATACAGGCCTGAGCATGGGCCGGTTCAGTCGTTCGCTGTGACTGTCACTGATCATAATGGATGACGGGTAAGTAAGCCTGATCCAAGGCATTATCTGTAGGGTTCTCCATGTCGGGAGTACCTGGGTGTACTTGTATTAACCTACCTCATTATGCATGTATTGTGACAATGTTATGTGTGCTGTTTCTCAGGTGGTTCGCCGCAGGATGGTTCTGCTAAAGATAGGTCCAAGTGGGGACCATTGGATTCCACCATAGGGAGAGTGTAGCTCCCTGTAAACAGCACAGACTATACCTATCTTCCTTCTGCTGTGGTAAGTCCTGTTAAGATCAGACACCAGTAATCATCCTGGGTTTTCCCCCTTAATAGCCCTATCCTGAATGATAGACGCAGGCCAGGACTCTGCTGCAGGCATGCGCACGAGGGGAGGTCCTGTTGACATCACGAGGGGCGGGGCTAGCTCTATATTTAGCAGCCAACTCCGGTGAGTAGTGGTTCTTCGTTCGAGAGAGCAGTTGTCTTCGTTCGAGAGTAGTCAGAGTCTGGAGTTGCCGGTTAGTTATGCCGGGAGTATGCAGTGCCGTTAACGGGCCATGAGTCAAGAAATCCTGCGGATCGGTCCGAGGATTTGGAGGGGCCTACAGTTTCCCCTGCGCAGAGTGCAGGCGAAAGCAGAGTGGAAAGAATCAGCGTCCTTTAGTAGAGCTGATAGAGTTAAAGACTTGGTGGACCAATGCCCTCACCCCACTGCCAGGGGTGATGGGGAGAATCCAAGACCCACCGCGAGGCTACCCTCGGGGGTGGGCCACGGGGTATTGAAGCCCTAGCTCAGACCATCCTGTCGGAAGAGTGACTTGGAGGGAAGGAGAGGAGGAATTATTTGGGCGGAGGCGAGTGGCGTATAACCCGTCCTGGCTATTGTGTTGCGGCTGTTGGAAGCCCTTATCGTTGGGATATTGTTGCTTTGTCAAATAAAGAGACTATTTTCATCCGTAAAGACTGTGTGTGACTTGGAAAGTACTCCCAAGGGGTTCTTCTATACCGGTCCTGTCCCATATTCCTGGGAATATAGAAGATGGAGGCGCTGCACCACTAAGAGATCATGTAGGCTACCTCCCCAGAAGCCCGGTCCTGGCTCCCCCACAACATCGCGGGAAGCTCAGGCCCTCCTGTTCCTCACAGGTATGCACCACACCGCATGTAATCTGCCCTCATGCACCCTAGACACCACCGTAGAGTCTGGGGGATCGTGCCCCAGAGTCCCACACCCAACCCCAATGTGTGGGACAGTGCTGCCCACTAATTTGAGTTGTTGGTTGGTGCACGTGTTGTGGTGAGGTACCTGCCGGGTGTGTCCACACCTGGGCACGCTGACATGAAGGCAGAGTGGATCCGCTGATCCCACGATGAGTCCGCCTCTACGTGGGGTGGTATCCCGCTGGATGGTCCCACCATGAAGACAGTCTCTGTATCTTGTAGGGGTCTGGTCCCAGACCACAATGATCAGGGCTGCGCCGCGTCGCAGTTGTGTCCTTGAACTTATCAAACAGCTAATGGGGCAGGGTCCCTACCTAAGGGCCTGTCCCTGTAGCAGCCACAATCTACCCAGGTGAGTTGGGGCCTAGGGGGATAGCTAGCCTAGTGCAGGGGCAACAGACGCCCTGCACCTACAACCTCCCTATCTGCGTCCCAGCTTCGACTGCCGCAAGCCCTGAGCACGCCAAATGTATCCCCTAGCTGCCTGTGATCCTGGCAGCCTATTGGCCGATTTGCGCCATGTGATCCGCATGCCCCTATGCCTGCTGGGAGTTGTAGTCCCTTGCGGAGCCTTCCCCTATTGCCGCCGCGTGTGCCTAGGGTACTGCGTATGCGCAAACTGGTAATGGCCGTTGCAACTCTTCTGGCACTCAACTGCGCAGGCGCTAAGTGTAATGGCCACCACTGACTCTTCTGTGCGTGTGCGCTCACACACACACAACATGGCGGCGCCCTGCGGAGGGAGCCGCCGACGAGCCCGTCGCCACCTGCACCTCCCCAGAACATGACCCGCGGCCGCGGAGGTAAGGGAAGGGAAACTGGAGGACCGGGGACCTGGCTACACTAATAAATAAGTTCTGGCTTTCTATACGTGTTTATAGACTTGTGCGCACAGTCGTTAAGTTTTGCTGGTTCATTAAGAGAAACTATATCAAGGTGAGTTGTTTTTTCTTGGTCACTCTCACGTGTATGATATTGTCTATTTTTGTGTTAGTGTGCAATGAGATTCTGTATTTATTTTACCTATAGTGGTTGTGTTATAACACAGGTCTGGAATAGGCCTTAAGGGCCTACCTACTACAGCCTATATGTCTTTCTATAATAGCTGTTTTCCCCACCCTAAGTGAGATTGGGGTGGGTATACTCTCTCCAGCTACTTCTAGGTGTGTTGGGCTGTGACCTGTTGGCAACAGGAGGGCTGAGTGCTCCGCGGTGGTGTGGGGAGAGCCGGAACAGGGGTGCCGGTTACCTTATTCCTCAGTAGTGCAGCGCCTCCAGTCAGCACAGATTCTCTGCAGGGGCAGGGGATGGCCCATACTGACACCTTCATCTTTCTTCACAGCAGCAGGCAGTAATCACACTGTTTCTGATACAACTGTCTTTATTGCAGATAGATGGTAATCAGACAGCAAACACAGATGCAGCCCTTTTCTCTCCTTCTCCCATCTCGGGCATTTGGTCCCTTTCATGCCTGTTATTCTTCCCTTCCCATCCCCCGGTGGGATGGAGGAAGAGGCTCCTCACTCCACAGGTGAAGGGGATCGGGATCACACTCCAGACATAACTAAACGGACTAATTTAGGAGAGTGTCAGGATTTATAACCTGAGATTGGGGGTTGGAACCCTGCCCCATATCAGAACAGGTTGAATACTGATTGGTTCATCCAAAGGCAATGCTAGACAATCAGTATCCACCTCTCCGGCTGACACTCTCTGGTGGTTGCTAGGCCTGTCCTTGGATACCTGAAGTGTATCAAAGTCTGCAATACACATACAGATTCTAAAGAAGGAATTAACTCCTCCACTGCCTGCTCCTAACAGGACTGACACTGGAAGGGCCCAGGAAAAAGAAGTAGCGGCTGGGAGGCTATGCTATATGTACATCTAATAAGCAGTGGTAGTATAATAAAGCCCTTTTTGATAACGAGGCCAGGAAGCGGGTTAAGTAGGTGGAAGTCAAAATAGTCTGAGGGAAACAAAATGTGTTAGTTAATTTAGTAACCTCCTAACAACTGTTTCCTGCTATGTTTTGTACTGAGCAAGACGTTCTTAAATACACATGAATGGGGCAGTATATATATATACTGTATAAGGGGAACTGAATGTAGTGTGTCACATTTTCTTTATTGGCACATACTTGCCTTATTCATCACCTGACACAGTATGTGAAAAAACACACAATTTTGTTAGAAAGATAAACTGCAGTTTAAAATAAATAATACAATCTTTATATTTGCACCCATTTTATAAAAGTATTAGGAAAAATCTATTTTTTGCGTTTGTAGGGGTATTTATCAAAGTCTCCCGGCTGCAAAACAGGGGCGAGAAAACTGCACCGAGCTTGACAAGAAAAAACATGTCAATTGAAACCAATGGGTTTTTATTCTGGGATAAATCTGGTCTTCAACTCGTTCCCCAGAGGGTCGAAACCAGAAAACATTTAGGAGTGGAAGGGCCACAAGCTTAGAAGTGTGTTTCAGTGTTAAATAAATGTACTTATCTGCTTAAGGCCCGGGCCATAGAGGGGTGAGGAGAGCGGAGGCGCGCTAACGCTGAGGCTCGCCTGCTTAAGTCAGCGCGATTCCACGGACTTGCAGGCGAGCCAGCGTGTGCGAAGGGAGCCGGGGGGAGGTGGTTGGAGGCGGGGCAGTGACGTCGCTGGGCCAATCGCCCGCGACGCACTGACGTCAATGTCACGGCGCCGACGTCACGGCGCCGTGACGTTTACGCTGCTTAAGGCTGATTGGATGTTTTCAGCCGACAGCGCGCTGAAAAACAGCTTGGCGCTCGGCTGAAAACTCCAAAGCCTCAGCACGCCTGCGGACGCTCGCGTGAGCCCCTTCTCAAGGCATCCTCATTGAGGATGCAGGGGCTCAGCGCGGAGCGTCCGCACGCCTCTGTACGGCCTGTCCTTCTATGGACGCAGCCTAAAGCAGCAACACAGGTTTCATTTATTGTTAGTTTTTTATTACAGGATTGAAAAAGGGGGTCTCCGAAGCTGAACCCATTTATTTCAGCTCCGGGGACCCCTTGCTTCCCGAGATATTTACCTCCATGGCGGTTCCAGTATCTCCTGCAGCCAGAGGCTGCAGGCCTAACGAAATGGCGGCGTTTAAATATCACGCGTCACATGGGCCAATAGGAAGCCGTGACATCATCATCTGGTGCGGCTTCCTATTGGCCCATGTGACCAGGACCTTTAAACTCCACAGAGATACTGGCGCCACCTACGGTTGGAGGGAAGTATCTCTGGAAGTAGAGGGTCCCCAGAGCTGAAATGAATGGGGAGCAGCTCTGGGGACCCCCTGCTTCAATCCTGCAATTAAAAATAACAAAACTGAAACCTGTATTTGCTGCTTTAAGCAACTAGTATGAAATTAGCAGGAGCAGAGAGTGTAATGCAGGGGTGGGCATCTCCAGTCCTCAAGGGCCACCAACAGGTCAGGTTTTCAGGATGTCCCTGCTTCAGAACAGGTGCTTCAATCAGTGGCTCAGTCGAAGACACAGGTGCTCAATCAGTGGCTGCTTCAGCACAGATGGCTCAAGCAGTGCCACAATCAGTTACACAGAGCCACCTGTGCTGAAGCAGGGATATCTTGAAAACCTGACCTGTTGGTGGCTCTTGAGGACTGGAGTTGCCCACCCTCCTCCTAACATCCCCACCTTCCACCTTAAAGCTGCAGACCAAGCAATATCCTACGTGTGTATGTTTTTTTTTTTTAAATAAATCAGTTCTGCACCATAATAAAATACATGTAGCATTTTTTTTTTTTTAGATGTAACACCTCTATCCCGCCTGGCAACCAGAGATAGGGTGTACACAGGCCCGCCAACAGGGGGGTCTGCCAGGGTTGGCATCCCGGCCCCATGAGTCAGGGGGCCCGGCCGCCTAGGCCCCTTGCACAACCGTGCCCGTGTAAAAAAAAAGTGTCGGGAAAAAAAATGAGATGTGAGGGAAAGATATGGGGAGCTGTGAACAGGCAGCGGGTGATGTGAGATGCAGAGGGGGAAAATTATGTGAGATGCAGGAGGGGGTGGATTGGCATACCTGAGAGACTTAACATGTCTAACACGTCACATGTCCATTCACCCTAGCATATGACTATGCCATCTGCCAAACCGCATATCCTGAAAGTGCAACATAATAACAAACCTGGGGATGTTCTCACCTGCTTAGCCTGGGGACTAGTTAACCCTGACAGTGCCTGTAGCTTACCAGTGCTGACATGCAGAGCACGGGGATGATATTAGCAAGGGTGCTACATAACCAACTCTGAATTACATTTGTGATGTATTATAATGTAACAATGTTTAACTGTAACGTAGCAACTTAGATTATTACTTATCATTGTGTGGATTGTGTTGATTCATATATTAAAGGGAATTTTTTTTAAGACTGGCAGCGTGGACTGCTGCATTAAAGGGATGAGCTGTTGGGCTTTACCCCCTCCCACAATCAGCAGCCACTTTACCTTTTGTTTCAATATTGTCGCTCAATAACCTCTAGAGCAGGAGTGGCCAACTCCCGTCCTCAAGGGCCACCAACAGGTCAGGTTTCAAGGATATCCCTGCTTCAGCACAGTTGGCTCAGTCAATAGTGAAAGAAAGAAGAACCTAAACATATACTAAGCGCTCAACCTATTTGCATAACGTGATAATCAACAAACATAAATGCAAATCAGTGTAAGATAAAAAATAGATTGTGAAATTGATTGACCCTAAATGTGTAAGGATAAACCAATGTTGCAAAGAGACCCCACAGTCAAACCAAGAGTGAATGCGGGGGTGGCTGCCTAAGGATATACAACAAGCCTACCCATGAGGCTAGAGACAATACAGGCATACCCCGGTTTAAGGACACTCACTTTAAGTACACTCGCGAGTAAGGACATATCGCCCAATAGGCAAATGGCAGCTCACGCATGTGCCTGTCAGCACGTCCCGAACAGCAATACCAGCTCCCTACCTGTACCCAAGCTGTGCACAAGCGGGAGACTATAGAGCCTGTTACAAATGCGTTATTTACATCAGTTATACATGTATATGACGATTGCAGTACAGTACAAGCATCGATAAGTGGGGGAAAGGTAGTGCTTCACTTTAAGTACATTTTCGCTTTACATACATGCTCCGGTCCCATTGCGTATGTTAATGCGGGGTATGCTTGTATAGCAAACAAAAGAGAAAAAGTCCTTGGCGCACTACCAGGTATAATAAACCTGATGGGTAAGTTCCCGGTTCTCTGAATGGAGGAACAGTTCGTAGATCTCACAGACGGTCTTTCAGAAATTCTTTGCTGGTAAATGTGTATCTGAAATCAGACGAAACAAAAGGACCATTGCGCAGAACTCTCTGATACTGGAGATCACACCCATGCAGCTGTGAACTACTTACATAAAAGTAGATAGTAAAAAGCCTTGAAAGGTATCTTTAGCTTGTGCTCTGGTGTATGGGACTGGATAGCAGTGGGTCTTCAGACAGTAATAGCCCTCTCCACATGGATCAATCACAGTCACGGAAGATGCATAAAAATGGTAAAAAATGCCAATGGTGTGATACCATAACACAATTTAATAAATTCTACATTCTATTTGTTATCTTACACTGATTTGCATTTATGTTTGTTGATTATCACGTTATGCAAATAGGTTGAGCGCTTAGTATATGTTTAGGTTCTTCTTTCTTTCACTATTGTTCTCCATTTCACCATATCAGCTGCCGACCATTTCACAAACTTATCATGTCACGTTTTTCTAATCGTGCACTTCGTAGTTGCAACATAGAAACCATCTTTGCCGATGAGGCAGAGGTGGAGAATATAGATGTAGACACTGAACATTTAGACACTCTATTTAATAAAGTAGAAAAACTCCTCACACAAAAAATTAGGCAAATTTGGGAAGTTGTAGCACTTAAGAAATATATCGAACACAAAAGGATACCAAGAGGACTAGAAACCGAGAACGAGGAGTTCTTAAAGGAGTGGAATTACATCCTTGATACATGTGCTTTTGGACTGATTACATGTGCTTTATTGGAGAGTTTTTTTCTCCATATGCAGAAAGGGCAGAAAACTGCCTCTCTGCATATGGAGAGTTTCAACCAGCGCTATAAGCGCTATAAGCGCTATAAGCGCTGTTGAAACTAGTGGGAAAGAAATCGATTTTTTTTTTTCCTCCTCCACCGGCCGCGGAGCGCCAGCTGCTTGGTGGAGAGGAAAAAAGTTGAAAATCGCGCCATTTTTTTGGCGCGAACAGCCACTAGATGGCGTTCGCTGCTCTCTGCATACGGCCGTTTTTAAACAGTGGAGAGATTAGGATCTCTCCAGCCGCGCGGCGAATTTCTGTTAAAAAAAAAAAAATGGCGCTTTTTTTAAAACTTGCCGGTCTCTGCCTTTCTCAAGGCAGAATTCGCCAATTAATGCCGCTTTCACTTTTTGCGCTGCTCTCTGCATGAGGCCCTAAATGTTTTTTTTTACATGAAACAAGTGTATTGGTTGCAAGTTTAGCTCCAAATGCAGAGATTTTAAATCTAACAGTACAGGGGCTATATTTCCAAACAAATCGTTTATTAACTGCAAGAGTTCATTCACGGTCTACCTGTTAGAATGCCCTTGTGGGCTACAATATGTAGGGCGAACAGGTAGACCATTGAAGCGACGCTTTGCAGAACATATATACAATATAAAAAGAGGCCTAGAGACACATACTGTAGTGTCTCAAATCACTTTAAAATTAGGCATAATCAAAATCCAGAGGGATTAATATGTAAGGGCATTGATTGCCCCAAGCAGAATTGGAGAGGGGGAGATAAGATAAATCTAATATCAAGGCGAGAAAGCTATTGGATTTATACCCTGAGAACACTGACCCCAGGAGGTCTCAACATAGAATTCGACCTAGCATCCTTTTTGAAAGAGAGCTAGCCTGTTTTGCATCTTGGGGTATATGGCATTTGCCCCTCTAGATTAAGATCTTCCTCTGCATCCTCTGTTCTTCTCCGCCAATATCAAAGTCTTTCTAAGTCAGTATAAGTTAGATTTGATCACTAGCTATTTTATTCAAGATATTAGTGCTGTTAAGTATGTAAATGTTATCTTTGTGTCTTTATATATATCCTGTATTTTTTCAGGCAGTGTGCAATCTGTATGATCATTATGCATTTTGGAGGGGGGTTTCGATCTCGGCACAGCCCTGTGTCATAATCCCCACCTGTATTTTTGTTGTTTTAATTACTATATAGTTAGCTGGTCCCTTTAAGATCTAACCATCCAATGAGGGCCCCGGGACTAGTTCCCTATGTGCTTAAATAGTACATACATTCACGATTACTCCATTACCCCTGAGG
>CM071570.1:234301151-234457291 GCA_036426205.1 Ascaphus truei | reverse complement strand
AGGTGGGGGATGTGAGAGTCTCTGGTAGGTTGTTCAGTTTTGGGGTGCACGGAAAGGAGAAGGAGGAACGTCCGGATACTTTGCATGACATTCACTGGATGTCACCAGGGCCGGCAATTAGTTTTTCTGTGGCATCCATGAAACCAATTGTTTCTTGAGGAGATTCTGTGTGTCGGAGAACACGATGTAAATGAGACAGAAGAGCCCTCGTCTTCCAGTCGTGTCCCCGAGGTACTTCATGAACACTTTCACTCGCAACGGCCAGCTCGGGGCGCGCCAATGTTCCAGCACTGACAGGGTTAAGCAGGACTACATTTGTGTAAGGTAGCCAGTGTTACAGTGTACATTCCATAGGAATATGTTTGAGGGGGGTGATGTAGAGATGGGGGAGATGTAGTGGGGGAGAGATGTAGAGGGGGGATGGGGAGAGTAGAGGGGAAGGGAGAGTAGGGGGAGATAAGAGGGGGGTTTTGGTTGTAGAGAGGGGGGAGAGATTGTAGTGGGGGAGAGATGTAGAGGGGGGGGAGATGGGAGATGTAGTAGGGGGGGGAGATGTAGAGGGGAGATGTAGAGGTTAGATGTAGTGGGGGAGATAAAGAGGGGGGTGTAGAGAGGGGGGAGAGATGTAGAGGGGGGATGTAGAGGTGTGGGGGAGAGATGTAGAGGGGGGATGTAGAGGTGTGGGGGAGATGTAGTGGGGGAGCGAGATGTAGAGGGGTGTAGAGAGGAGGGGGATGTAGAGGTGAAGGGGGGGGATGTAGTGGGGGTTACAGCTATCGGGGGTTTCACCTTTAAAAGGTGTTTGGAAACAGGAGAAGAGATTATTTATCACTCGAACTGTAAGTGGTGGCGATACAGTCTACCTAATTTAAAGCTTTGACCTATACTGGCTCAGATGACCATCAAGGGACTGTCTTTTCCATAAATAATATAATTGCTTTTCCTTGTATAGTGCTGATGGCGTATGCAGCACTGTACATAGAATTTTTGCAGGCAAAAATCCATAGAAATTACAAATATTGTTTTGGTGCATGAGGCACGGGAGATTGAGTGGACTCGCCCAAGGTCACAAGAGGAATTAAAGTGTATGAATGGCAGAGTGACATGTTTTTAAGGTTACAGCTGTGTGATTAAGGCCTTTCAATTATTTACATGTAGTTTTAAACACGGTGAGCAGAGACTCTTAGAAAGCACACTTTGTGGGGAGGGTGAAAACGTGTTTGTTTTTAAACGTTCTCTGCCACATATGTAATGAATCAATACAGAAGCTCCGGGGTCACTGTGGGGACCAGATCCCGTTATGCAGGCTGTCATCTGCTGTCGGTGCCGTCTGTTAGCGAAGGGGTGGCCAATGCCAGTCTTTAAGAGCCACCAACAGGTCAGCTTTTAAGGATATCCCTGCTTCAGCACAGGTGGCCCATTCAATGTCTCAGTAATGAGTAACTGGAGTTGGCCCCCCCATGTTTGAGATGCGTAGCGAGGACGCTGTACAGAGCCGCACTGGGACCATAACTGGATCCATTTAAAGGATCAGGCACACATCACTGTGAGTATTATTCCAATGTAGAGGTTATTCATTGCATTGCAGAAGTGCTGATCGGGGCACTACTGCACCAATAAAATCAATGGGAATATCTATATAATAGTGTCCCTATAGTCAATATAGCAGTTTAATTAATAAACCCCACCTAGTGGGAGCACTCCCTTAATGATGGCACAATGGTGTTCGAGAAATCTGATTAACAAAGACCGTTTGGTTTGTCCAATGTATTGGAAAGGAGAGGGACAGGAAAGGGCACACACACCATATGTAGTTAGGCAGTGAGATAACTTGTAATGGGCTGCTGTGTGGTCCCATTAGAATGAGAGGAGAAATGGTTGCCAACCTTGATGTGTTTACACATGAGGCACCTGGACTTACTGCAAACAAAGAAAAAAGATCCTGGGCTGCTCCTTCGGGGGGAATATTATATATATTGTAGCAGTATAACTGCTGTGTGTGACACGAAGGCCCGTGTCATATTAATGGTGCAGTAAAGCTTCACACAAGCTTCCCAGAATATTAGTGGGGTCTTAAGATATTATTCATAAATCTTCCTGAAGGAGCAGCACCAGGACTTCTTCTATAGCTACAATCTTCCGTACTAAGACTGGATATTGATGTGTAAAATTCATGGTTTGATTATATGACATTCTGTCCTTTACGTGCACTATTTGTCTTATTTGTTGATTTATCATTTATTATAGCATATTCATATTGCGTGTTGTTATTCTCGGCATCTCGCAGTTGTGCCTTATGTGAGCGTGAACTGGAAAGGAGTACTCTATGTATATATACCTATGAAAAACCAAGTTTTATGGCAGTATTACACACTTTTCAGAGAGCTGGAAGGCTCCCACTGCAGACATAATAATCTACAGGAATATCTGCCGTGGTCTCTCTCAGGTAATTACTTCGTAAGTAGTGGGCGACAACAGCCTGTATGATTGCTGCAGGGCCGATGGCAAGCTCGTCAAATCTGCAACGACTCTGGCATTGCCCCTTCATTTCGAGACACTTTTCTGGCCAGTCATTGCAACTGTTGGGGGGAAAGAAATGTCAGACTTGTAAATCCTACAATATAGCATTCCATTCCTAGGTTATTACAGGTATAATAGTTATATATATATATATATATTATATATATATTATAAAAGGGTTAAGGTGCGCAGAAGAAGTTCAGTACAGGCAATAAAGTAAAACTGTGCTGCCACAGTGTCTCATGTCTCACACAAAGACCAAACTTAGATACAAAACAAACAATTAGGAATAGGCGCCACATGTAGACGTGTATATGATACGTGAAAAGGTGGATGGTGTCAAGTGCTTGGTCTATGTATAGTCCTTATGAATATAAACGGAAGATAATTCGTGGTATCTATAAACAATCATCCTTATGTCCAGAAAAAATCAATATTGTTGCTGGGGGCACAAAAAACCCTGACGGCAAAGGGTAGGATATAATAACCCTCCTCCTCTCCTCATTGGGATAGCCCCTCCATAGAAGCAAAAATAAAGCAGTAGGTACTCACAATAATTCACCACGAGGATCTCCAGCGTGCAGCCACATAATGTCCAGAGAGTTCCAAAAGAAGAAGGGATAAGCGACAGACTAGAGAGACAGGTCTTGGGTAAGCACTTTTCAAGCGCGTTGCACGAAACGCGTAGGAAGATGGTTACACCCTCTGTTTTTTATGTAGCTAAATAAAACCATTTTATTACCCAAGACCTGTCTCTCTAGTGTTCTGCGCTTATCCTTCTTCTTTGCAACAATGTAGACGATTTGTGGATTATGGTGTATGGGACTATAAACTATCATGGAGTTCCTGGATAGTAAAGATAAATATGTCCCAATTCTGACTGATCCTGTGAATAACAGAAGAACCAATATAGCTAAGTAAGTTTGGATAATAAAAGTTTATGCGCAAAGGAAGGCAGAGGTCCCAAGAGTGGGCCGTCACCCACAAAGGGCTGCTGCTGTGCCTCCAGGGGGGTGGGGGCTGGGATGGCCAGTTCTCCTCCCCCTCATCACGAGGGTTTAAGATTTGCGCGTGCCAATGGGGGAGGGAGGAGACATTGCGCGTATGGAGTTATTTAAACACTGTGGATGCTCATGCCCAGCAATGACTTGTTTTGCTCACCGCAGTAACCTCATGGAGCAGCATAGCACATCCCAGCAGCTCGCCACAGCCTAACATATATTGCTGCTTCTCCAGCCGGCTGATCAGTGGTTTGGAGCAGGATAACAGACACCAGACTGATCCACAGCTACAGGGAAGTGAATGCTGCTCCCATCCCCCCTTGGCTGTCACACGATCTCCCCCCCCCCCCTCGGCTGCTCCGGTCACCCACTCAGCTGCACTGAGCCTCCCAGCTGGCACGGATCCTCTCTACGGCTGCAGGGAGTACCCACACCTTCCCCCACCCTGCAGCAGTGCCCTGCCTCATGCACCCGTCCTATGCATAAGCCCCAGCATCACGCACCCGCCCTGGGCACCCATGATTCCCACACCTACCGCACCTGTTCCAGCACCACCCATGTTTCCACACCTCCTGCACCCATCCCAGTAACCCCCATGCATTACCTGCCACTGCGCCACCATGCGTTTACAGGGGTTGGTGTGGTTGAAACCCCAGCCGCCCTAGCCCCCACCCCCCTACTATCCTGGCACCCATGGCATGTGACAACCCTGCCAGATGGTCTTGCCACACAGGGGTGGTGCTGCACGCCCCTTCCCCTGCTCCGTGGTAAACCTTCACCTGGCAGCCCATTGCCACTGACCGCGGGGGTCACCCGGTTAACCCATTGTTCAGGGTGCCCCCCGGCAGATACGTCAATACCAGGGCAACACCTCGTGTTCTTGCCCGTAACACACGTCCTGTGGGTGATTCAAGACATAAGCCATCTGGAATGACGCAGTCATTATTTGGTCAGAGATTAAACCTCGGTGGTTGGAGGGGGAATCCAGTAAGGTGGGATCAGAGAAAGCAAGGCGAGAAGTGAACAGAGACGTCCGTAAGTTCATCTTTCTTGTGGGGGGCTGACCATGTAGCCTGTGGAATACGAGGACAGGGGGCATACTTGGCATAGTTGGGACGGGGTGCACCTGGTGGACGAGGGAATGTATATTTTATTAATAACATAGCAGGCATTTGCAAGCAATTAAAGTCAGGGTTTAGGGTCACAGGTTGGGATGTGGGTGGTCCCCGTAAGTAGCCTTAATGGGGCCTCTGGGTGGCAGAACTGCAGGCCAGTCATCGTAGAGACACTGTGAACACCAAAATGAGGCTCCAACCTATGCGGCTGGGCACGACATCGGTCCCCCCGAAAAGATTGTGCGGGCCGGAGGCCCAACGCAGGCGGTCAGGTGCTGAACCCCTGCACAAAGTCTTAGGAAGCTGGGCTCTAACCTTGCGGTTAGACCAAGTTGGCCAGAAAGGGGGACCAGGATAAGCGGAGGACAGGGCAGTTTTGAGATGACTCCCCTAGACGGTAGAATAGGCGGGGTTGGAGAATGGGCTCACTGCCGGAAATACGAGAATAGGGCCATATGACTAGCGACTGGCGACAGTTTGTTTTTCAAATATTTCAAAATTGTTAATGCAGTAGAACTGTGAGCAACAGCTTATTCTCAGCATAAGAATGGTCAGTATCGTAATGAGACAGTATTAAATACACTACCGACACACTTTATTAAGTGGTGGTCGGATCCGCAACCGGGAAATCTCCCGGCTTGCTAGTGGCCGCCCTCGGCGTGCGCGCGTCATAGACGCGCGGTAATGCGTCATCGGGAGCGTGCGCCCCTGCACGCTTGTCAGGGGTCCCGAGGGAGCCTGGTTGTCCCGCCGATCGCGGGGGACAGAGCCAGGGGTTCCGGGGGACAGGCGGACGCAGCGGTAGGGAGGAGAGGCCGATGTGGGGGGCGTCTGCTGCTTCGGCGCGCGCCGTCACACTCGGGCGCGCGCCCGGCTACTGCTGCGGCACAGAACGGGCAAATGCTGAATAAACTGTCCCGCAGCAGTATCTGTAATTAGTTCCTGCGTGGAACGAAACGCGTGGGTTTTATAGTCAGGTATACTGTGCACATCTATACACAGGATTATTTCTGTGCTGAGAATAAGTGGTTAGACTTCAGAGGAGAGAGAAGAAAAGCTGTGGGACTGTGGACGCTGAGGGTTTTCCACTACCCTATGATTCACTGGAACGGGATTAGGAGAAAACCATCGCGAGACTTGGCTTCTGAAGGCAGAGCAGCGTGTACACAGATGCACCGGGGGGAGAGGCAGGTGCTGAGATCTTCCATCTGATTCCCTGTTGTGGTGGCATACACCCACATCTGATTGTATTGCTGCATTATAAGTAGCGACTTTTCATTTGCGCATAAACTTTATCCAAACAGTACTTCAACCTTATTGGTTCTTTTCTGTTACTCCCAGGATTGTCAGAACAGGACTTAATGTATCTTTACTACCAGGACCTCCATGATTGTTTATACTACATACACAGTTATCTGCAAATGGTCTACATTGTTGCGCCCATGTCTAATTGTTATTATATATATATATTATATTATATATATATATATAATTATATAATATATATAATATATATAATATATTAAAAGTAATAGCACGCACAAGGATCTGTTCTAATAATTTCATAGTTTTAATAATGATCAAAGTTTTGGTCCAAGTTGGAACTTTTATCAGGAAAATGTCCTCGTATAGGTCCCTCTTGGAAATTAAAAAAAAAAGCACAATAATAGGATATAAAAAAAACCCCACTACGCAGTGTGTAAGTGCTTGTTTTCAGCCGGTAATGGTTCCCTTTGCATTAGCCTAACCAGACATTAGTACTAACGATATGCAAAATGGTGCAAATTCCACAGAGAAAATTGAATTTCCAAAAACATCCTGTAGTTAACATTGAAAGACTTGTAACATGATATTTGGGACCAAGGCTCCATTTCTAAAGCTTCCAATGAATGAGCTTCAGCTCAGAACCAATGCTAATTCCACCCTCGCCCCTGTTACTAGTTTTAAGTATCTTGGGCATAATGTTTGCTACCATTAACATTTGGGTTGCACATTGATATCCTGACATCCAAAACCTATGCAAACTAAATGTTACATTATAAGAAACAAATCCTCCCTTAGCCCGGAGTGTGTCAGATAGTGTGTCTTGCCTTCAAATACTTTCTGGGCAAGTTACCCATCTATCTGAACAAGCTCCTCATCTCTACCACATGCAGCACCTATCATCTGAGATCTGACTCCAAACGATTGTTCGCGGTTCCACTGTTCAAAAACAAAGTATCCGCCCCACTCCTCCCGTCTATTACGCGGCACCTTACACGTGAAACAATCTACTGGAGACTACTCACAGAGCACCCACCAGTCTAACTTCTTTCAAAACTAAAGCTGTCTCACACCCTAATCGGTCTATTACATACGCTAAAATATAAATATGTTTAAACTGCTCATGCAATGACTTTATTAAATGTAAACACTGTCCACTTAATGTAACCAGGATTTGTCATCAGAACTGTGCCTCCTAGAAAATGAGAGGTAACTCGCAATGTATTATTTCCTGGTAAAACTTTTATAAATAAATTATAGTTAACACAGGGATTTAACAATGTTGTTATTTAGACACAGAGGGAGACGTATTATACATATCCAGCATCAACCACACTCGTGCAGACCAAAAGCTCTGGGATGACCTGTTATAGCAGTACGTGTTAGTATCCACACCACCGTCATGCTGGCAAAGCTGCCGGGTGGGGAAGCTTAACCAGAGTGAAACTGCACAGGTCAGATTCCACTTATACTTGCTATATGTACACACGTTGTGATGTGTGGGATAAAGCAGGCAATCATCTTAAATCATAGGGGAGCCACTCAGGGTCTACAGCTAAATGCAGACTCGCCTATAAGAACAACGGCACAATGGAACAGCAGCGAACCGCTAAGCGGAGAATAGTTAGTCGGTCTTCCCCTGGAAATTCCTTCCGTTGGGGACCGGTAGATGGACGCCCAACTAGTGTGAGACAGCCTTAGATTTGAAAGAACTTAAGCTGGTGGTGGATGTGAGAGTCTCTGGTAGGTTGTTCCAGTTTTGGGGTGCACGGAAGGAGAAGGAGGAACGTCCGGATACTTTGCATGACATTCACTGGATGTCACCAGGGCCGGCATATTAGTTTTCTGTGTGGCATCCAGTGAACACCAATTGTTTTCTTGAGGAGATTCTGTGTGTCGGAGAACACGATGTAAATGAGACAGAAGAGCCCTCGTCTTCCAGTCGTGTCCCCGAGGTGACTTCATGACCACTTCTCACTCGCAACGTGCCAGCTCGGGGCCGCGCCATGTTCCAGCACTGACAGGGTTAAGCAGGACTACATTTGTGTAAGGTAGCCAGTTACAGTGTTACATTCCATAGAATATGTTTGAGGGGGGTGATGTAGAGATGGGGGGGAGATGTAGTGGGGGAGAGATGTAGAGGGGGGAGATGGGAGATGTAGAGGGGGGGAGATGTAGAGGGGAGATGTAGAGGTTAGATGTAGTGGGGGAGATAAAGAGGGGGGTTGTAGAGAGGGGGGAGAGATGTAGAGGGGGGTGTAGAGGTGGGGGGAGAGATGTAGAGGGGGGATGTAGAGGTGGTGGGGGGAGATGTAGTGGGGGAGAGATGTAGAAGGGGTTGTGAGAGAGGAGGGGGATGTAGAGGTGAAGGGGGGATGTAGATGGGGGGTACAGCTATCGGGGTTTCACCTTTAAAAGGTGTTTGGAAACAAGGAGAAAGAAGAGATTATTTATCACCGAACTGTAAGTGGTGGCGATACAGTACCTAATTTAAAGCTTTGACCCTATACTGGCTCAGATGACCATCAAAGGGACTGTCTTTTCCATAAATAATATAATTGCTTTGTGTATAGTGCTGATGGCGTATGCAGCACTGTACATAGAATTTTTGCAGGCAAAATCCCATAGAAATTACAATCTAGTTTTGGTGCATGAGGCACGGGGAGATTGAGTGACTCGCCCAAGGTCACAAGGAGAATTAAAGTGTATTGAATGGCAGTGACATGTTTTAAAGGGTTACAGCTGTGTGATTAAGGCCTTTCAATTATTTTTACATGTAGTTTATAAAACACGGTGAGCGAGACTCTAGAAAGCACACTTTGTGGGGAGGGTGAAAAACGTGTTTTGTTAAACGTTCTCTGCCAAATATATAGAATCAATACAGAAGCTTCCGGGTCACTGTGGTACCAGATCCCGTTAGTGCAGCTGTCATCTGCTGCTGGTGCCGTCTGTTTAGCGAAGGGGTGGCCAATGCCAGTCTTTAAGAGCCACCAACAGGTCAGCTTTGAAGGATATCCCTGCTTCAGCACAGGTGGCCCATTCAATGTCTCAGTAAATGAGTAACTGGAGTTGGCCCCCCCATGTTTAGAGCGTATGCAGGACGCTGTCACAGAGCCGCACTGGGACCATAACTGGATCCATTTAAAGGATCAGGCACACATCACTGTGAGTATTATTCCAATGTAGAGGTTATTCATTGCATTGCAGAAGTGCTGATCGGGGCACTACTGCCCACCAATAAAATCAATGGGAATATCTATATAATAGTGTCCCTATAGTCAATATAGCAGTTTAATTAATAAACCCCACCTAGTGGGAGCACTCCCTTAATGATGGCACAATGGTGTTCGAGAAATCTGATACACAAAGACCGTTTGGTTTGTCCAATGTATTGGAAAGGAGAGGGACAGGAAAGGGCACACACACCATATGTAGTTAGGCAGTTGATATAACTTGTAATGGGCTGTGTGGTCCCATTAGAATGAGAGGAGAAATGGTTGCCAACCTTGATGTGTTTACACATGAGGCACCTGGACTTACTGCAAACAAAGAAAAGAGGTCCTGGTGCTGCTCCTTCGGGGATATATATATATATTATTGTAGCAGTATAACTGCTGTGTGTGACACGAAGGCCCGTGTCATATTAATGGTGCAGTAAAGCTTCACACAGCTTCCCAGAATATTAAGTAGGTGTCTTAAGATATATATTCATAAATCTTCCTGAAGGAGCAGCACCAGGACTTCTTTTCTATAGCTACAATCTTCCGTACTAAGACTGGATATTGATGTGTAACATTCATGGTTTGACTTTATATGACATTCTTGTCCTTTACGTGCACTTATTTGTCTTATTTGTTGATTTATCATTTATTATAGCATTATTCATATTGCGTGTTGTTTATTCTCGGCATCTCGCAGTTGTGCCTTTATGTTGAGCGTGAACTGGAAAGGAGTACTCTATGTATATATACCTATGAAAAACCACTGTTTTATTGGCAGTATTACACATTTTCAGAGAGCTGGAAGGCTCCCACTGCAGACATAATAATCTACAGGATAATCTGCCGTGGTCTCTCTCAGGTAATTACTTCGTAAGTAGTGGCCGACAACAGCTGTATTGAGTGCTGCAGCGTCCGATGGCAAGCTCGTCAAATCTGCACCGACTCTGGCATTGCCCCTTCATTTCGAGACACTTTTCTTGGCCAGTCATTGCAACTGTGTGGGGAAAGAAATGTCAGACTTGTAAATTCCTACAATATAGCATTCCATTCAATAGGTTATTACAGGTATAATATATATATATATATATATATATATATATATATATATATAAAAGGGTTAAGGTGCGCAGAAGTTCAGTTACAGGCAATAAAGTAAAACTGTGCTGCCACAGTGTCTCATGTCTCACACAAAGACCAAACTTAGATACAAAACAAACAATTAGACATAGGGCGCAACAATGTAGACGTGTATATGATACGTGATAAAGGTGGATGGTGCTCAAGTGCTTGGTCTATGTATAGTCCTTATGAAATATAAACGGAAGATAATTCGTGGTATCTATAAACAATCATCCTTATTGTCCAGAAAAATCAATATTGTTGCTGGGGGCACAAAAACCCTGACGGCAAAGGGTAGGATATAATAACCCTCCTCCTCTCCTCATTGGGATAGCCCCTCCATAGAAGCAAAAATAAAGCAGTAGGTACTCACAATAATTTCACCACGAGGATCTTCCAGCGTGCAGCCACATCAATGTCCAGAGAGTTCCAAAAGAAGAAGGGATAAGCGCACAGCACTAGAGAGACAGGTCTTGGGTAAGCACTTTCTCAAGCGCGTTGCACGAAACGCGTAGGAATGGTTACACCCTCTGTTTTTTATGTAGCTAAATAAACCATTTTTATTACCCAAGACCTGTCTCTCTAGTGTTCTGCGCTTATCCTTCTTCTTTTGCAACAATGTAGACGATTTGTGGATTATGGTGTATGGGACTATAAACTATCATGGAGTTCCTGGATAGTAAAGATACATATGTCCCAATTCTGACTGATCCTGTGAATAACAGAAAAGAACCAATATAGCTAAGTAATGTTTGGATAAAAGTTTATGCGCAAAGAAAGGCAGAGGTCCCAAGAGTGGGCCGTCACCCACATAAGGGCTGCTGTGCCTCCAGGGGGTTGGGGGCTGGGATGGCCAGTTCTCCTCCCCCTCATCACGAGGGTTTAAGATTTGCGCGTGCCAATGGGGGAGGGAGGAGACTTGCGCGGAGTATTTAAACACTGTGGATGCTCATGCCCAGCACTGACTTTGTTTTGCTCACCGCAGTATACCTCATGGAGCAGCATAGCACATCCCAGCAGCTCCGCCCACAGCCTAACTATATTGCCTGCTCTCTCCAGCCGGCTGATCAGCTGGTTTGGAGCAGGATAACAGACACCAGACTGCATCCAACAGCTACAGGGAAGTGAATGCTGCTCCCATCCCCCCTTGGCTGTCCAGATCTCCCCCCCCCCCCCCCCCTCGGCTGCTCCGGTCACCCACTCAGCTGCACTGAGCCTCCCCACGCTGGCACGGATCCTCTCTACGGCTGCAGCGGAGTACCCCACACCTTCCCCCACCCTGCAGCAGTTCCCCTGCCTCATGCACCCGCTCCTCATGCATAAGCCCCAGCACCTCACGCACCCGCCCTGGGCCACCCATGATTCCCACACCTACCGCACCTGTCCCAGCACCACCCATGTTTCCCACACCTCCTGCACCCATCCCAGTAACCCCCATGCATTCACCTGCCACTGCGCCACCCATGCGTTCTACAGACGGGGTTGGTGTGGTTGAAACCCCAGCCGCCCTAGCCCCCACCCCCCCTACTATGCCTGGCACCCATGGCATGTGACACCCCTGCCAGATGGTCTTGCCACACAGGGGTGTGCTGCACGCCCCCTTCCCCTTGCTCCCGTGGTTAACCCTTCCCTGGCAGCCCCATTGCCACTGACCGCGGGGGTCACCCGGTTAACCCCATTGTTCAGGGTGCCCCCCGGCAGATACGTCAATACCAGGGACACACCTCGTGTCTTGCCGTCAACACACAGTCCTGTGTGATTCAAGACATAAAGCCCTCTGGAATGACGCAGTCATTATTTGGTCAGAGATTATACCTCGGTTGGTATGGAGGGGGGCATCCAGTAAGGTGGGCATCGAGAAAGCAAGGCGAGAAGTGAACAGAGACGTCCGTAAGTTCATCTTCTCTTGTGGGGGGCTGACCATGTAGCCTGTGGAATACGAGGACAGGGGGCATACTTGGCATAGTTGGGACGGGGTGCACCTGGTGGACGAGGGAATGTATATTTTTATTAATAACATATGCAGGCCTTTGCAAGCAATATAAAGTCAGGGTTTAGGGTCACAGGTTGGGATGTGGAGTGAGTCCCCAGTAAGTAGCCTTAATGGGGCCTCTGGGTGGCAGAACTGTCAGGCCAGTCATCGTAGAGACACTGTGAACACCCAAAATGAGGCTCCAACCTATGCGGCTGGGCCCCAGACATCGGTCCCCCCGAAAAGATTGTGCGGGCCGGAGGCACCAACGCAGGCGGTCAGGTGCTGAACCCCTGGCACAAGTCTTAGGAAGCTGGGCTCTAACCTATGCGGTTAGACCAAGTTGGCCAGAAAGGGGGACCAAGGATAAGCGGAGGACAGGGCAGTTTTGAGAGGACTCCCACTAGACGGTAGAATAGGGCGGGTTGGAGAAGGGCTCCTGCCGGAAAATACCGAGAATAGGGCAAATGACTAGCGACTGGCTGACAGTTTGTTTTCAAATATTTTCAAAAATTGTTAATGCAGTAAAGCTGTGAGCAACAGCTTATTCTCAGCACTAAGAATGGTCAGTATAGTAATGAGCTACAGGTATTAAATACACTACCGACACACTTTATTGAAGTGTGGTCGGTACCGCAAGCCGGGAAATCTCCCGGCTTGCTAGTGGCCGCCCCTCGGCGTGCCGCGCGTCATAGACGCGCGGTCATGCGTCATCGGGAGCGTGCGCCCCCTGCACGCGTGTCCAGGGGCTCCCCGAGGGAGCCCTGGTGTCCCGCGATCGCGGGACAGCGGCAGGGGGTTCCGGGGGACCCGGCGGACCCGGCAGCGGTAGGGAGAGCGCCCCGATCGGAGGGCGCTCTTCCGCTGCTTCGGCGCGCGCCCGTCACACTCGGGCGCGCGCCAGGCTACTGCTGCGGCACAGAACGGGCAAATGCTCGAATAAACTGTGCCGCAGCAGTATCTGTAATTAGTTCCTGCAGTGGAACGAAACGCGTAGGGTTTTATAGTCAGGTATACCTGTAGCACATTACTACACTGATTATTTCTAGTGCTGAGAATAAGTGGCTTAGAACTTCAGAGGAGAGAGAAGAAACAGCTGTGGGACTTGGACAGCTGAGGGATTTTCCACTACCCTCTGATGTCACTGGAACGGGATTAGGAGAAACCATCGCGAGACTTGGCTTCTGAAGCAGAGCAGCGGTACACAGATGCACCGGAGGGGAGAGGCAGGTGCTGAGATCTTCCATCTGATTCCCTGTGTGGTGGCATACACCCACAATGCTGATTGTATCTGCTGCATTATAAGTAGCGACTTTTCATTTGCGCATAAACTTTTATCCAAACAGTACTTCCCTATATTGGTTCTTTTCTGTTACTCCCAGGATCTGTCAGAACAGGGACTTATATGTATCTTTACTATCCAGGACCTCCATGATTGTTTATACTCACATACACAGTTATCTGCAAATGGTCTACATTGTTGCGCCCTATGTCTAATTGTTATATATATATATATATATATATATATATATATGACTCGACAGATTGGCCAAATATCAACTCTCTGCGACCTCCAGAACTAGAGATACAGCAATGAACTTTAAAACATCTTTAAAATACAGGATTATAATGAAACATGGGAACAGGGGAACATACATTTTCATGACATGACAAGGTGTAAACCACATTCCTGGACCGCAGTCCAGTTAACCCCTTGCCTCCCTGGTGAGGTCAGGGGGTGGCCATATGGGGTGCAACACTTTAATACCGGGCCAACCCCATCTCCCTCTACACCTCCCCTTCTTAATGGGTGACCTGCGGCCCACTGGCACTGACGGGGAGTGGGGCACTGCTGGCACCATTAATGAACTCAGTCTCAGAGGGATAGTCCTGATGTGAAAGTCCATTAGCATTGCTATTTTCAGTACCCTTTTTGTGCTGAATAGTAAACTCAAACTCTTGCAAGGCCAAGCTCCACCTTAGCAACTTGGCATTCTCCCCTGATGCCCTCAGCAGCCAAGTCAGGGGGTTGTGGTCTGTGAGGATGTGAAAGCCCTTCCATACACATGGGGCTGGAGTTTTTTGAGTGCCCACACAATGGCCAAGCACTCTTTCTCAATGGTGGCATAGGCCACCTCTCTGGGGAGTAGTTTTCAGCTGAGGTACACCACAGGGTGCTCTCTACCGTCGTCCCCCACTTGGCTCAACACAGCCCCAATGCCATAGTCCAAGACATCAGTCTGTCTGAGGAAATGTTTGGTATAGTCCGGGGCAGCCAGTATGGGGGCCCCAGCAAGCACAGTTTTCTGTGCCTGGAATGCAGTCTCACAGGCAGGAGTCCAGGTGATAAGCACAGGCAGTTGCTTCTTAGTCAAATCAGTCAGGGGTTTGGCCACGGCCGCTGTTGTGTAGGACAAACTTCCTATAGTACCCTGCGGTGCCCAAAAATGCTATGACCTGTTTCTTGGTTTTTGGAACAGGCCACTGAACTATGGCTTCTACCTTGGCTGGCTCTTGTTTGAGGTGCCCTCCACCCACCCTGTGCCCTAAGTACAGGACCTCTGCCATCCCTACCCTACACTTATTGGGTTTCAAGGTAAGCCCAGCCTCCCTGATCCTATCCAGCACCGCAGCTACATGTCCTAAGTGGGAGTCCCAGGAATGACTAAAGACAGCAATGTCATCTAAGTAAGCCCTGGCATAGCTCTGCATCCCTTCCAGTAACCTATTGACCAGGCGTTGGAAGGTAGCCGGGGCATTCTTCATCCCAAATGGCATCACCAAAAACTCATAGAGGCCACTTGGAGTGATGAATGCTGACTTCTCCCTAGCCTCCAGGGTCAGTGGGATTTGCCAATAGCCTTTGCTCAAATCCATAGTGGTCAGATACTTTGCCCCCACGAGTTCATCCAGTTCATCCAGTAACTCATCCATGCGGCGCATGGGGTAGGCATCTGACACCGTCCCAGCGTTGAGCAAGCGGTAGTCCACACAAAACCGGGTGGTCTTGTCCTTCTTAGGGACTAGAACTACCGGGCTTGCCCAAGGACATTGGGACGGAGTAATTACCCCTAGGGTCAGCATCTCCTCTATCTCCCTTTCCATACTGGTTTTGACCTCTGCTGACACTCTATAAGCGTGTTTATGCAGAGGCTGCAGATCCCCGGTGTGCACTGGGTGTTTTGTGAGATGTGTGGTCCCTGGCACATCAGTGAAGAGGGCCCTAAACGTAGCTAGCCCTAAACGTAGCTAACATGTCCCTGGCATCTACCTGCTGCCTAGCACTCTACTGCATATCAGGTCGGGCCATGGTCACTGCAGCTCCTGAATCCATCAAGCCGACTGCATGCCGGTCACCGACTGTGATCGGGGTGAGAGTCTGCTCCGGCAGTCCATCTGCTGCAGGTCCGCGCTGAGATGTCCTCCGCTCCTGGCTGTAGGCACCGATGAAACCGGGACAGGCGTTGCATGGGACGTCTCGCTGGGCGTTGGTTCCATGACCAGTTCTGAGTCTGTGGTGGAAGCCACCCGCACGCGGGCTACCGGCTTCGCAGCTGGGGTGCGTTGCCCCTTATGGGGTCCGCCGGAACGCAGGGGTTCCAGGCAATCTGGTCTGATGTGACCAGGGCGGTTGCAGTTGTAGCACAGGCGCTCGTGCCGGAGCTCCCCCGCCTTCGGTGGACTGCTGCCCACAGGCAGCCTCTGAGTCCATTGGGGGGTATTGGCAGACTTTCTGACCGGTGCCGCCGCTACCGCCGCCTTGGCTACTGCTTTGGCGGGCATCAGGGCTCGGCTGGCCACATAGTCATCTGCAAGCCTCGCCGCCTCCTGGTAAGTCTTGGGCTTCTTGTCGTACACCCAAGCCCTCACCGCCGGTAGGCACTGCTGCATGAGCTGCTCCTGAAAGATGAGGTCCAGCAGGCGTTGGTAAGTCCGTGCCTCATAGCCCTCCACCCAGCGTATCCCGTACAAAGCCATGCGGGTCACGTAGGTAAAATAGGACTCCAGGGGCTGCCTCTCTTCCTTCCGAAATTTACCCCAGTAGGCTTCAGGGGTAAAACCGTACTGAAACAATAACAGTTCTTTAAGGTGGTCATAGTCATCAGCATATTATACTCATATGGAAGCGCCATCATCGTTTGCTTAGCCAAGCCGGACAGTAAGGGGTCCAAACGTGCAACCCTATGCTGGGGAAGCACTTTGTACCGCCGACACTTTGTCTCAAAGTTCTTTAGAAAACTGTCGATCTGATCAGTACCTTCCACGAACTTGGTGAGACTGTGCTGCTCCAGTTTGAGTTCATCTTTGTTGGGTTGGACAGGGGGGCAATAAGCGGGTCTGTTCACTGCCATAGTGAAAAACTGCAGTCGCTCCTCCGGTGTCCCTCTGTCTCCCCACGCAGTAATCAGTGCCAACATTTCAGGGGTGAACGGACTGGTAGCCGCAGCAACCAGTACCCCTCCTGTTGCACTGCTCCCGGGTGGTGCACTCGTTCCCTCCCCGAGATTCCGCCGCCCCGGCACTGGGTTCCTTCCCTGATCTCCGGGTGGCTGTATAAGGGCAAGCTGAGCCGTATCCTGAGGCTCTGCAAGCCGGGCTTCATAGTCACCGATTGTGTCAACCATGTCTGCGACCTCCTGGTTCTCATAGGGCAGTCCATATTCATGGGACTTGTCCTTCAGCTGAGCTCAGGTCCTCATGTTGGATGAGCCTTCAGCCTCGCTCATGGTTCACGGTCGCAGCAGTGAGGTGGTGTTACAACTTATGTTAACTGTTGCACTACTGTGTGTTCAATATCTTTAGTCCCAGGAACTCGCAATTCCCTTTGAGTTCCCACTATATTACAGGGTCCTGCAGTACACTGTAATACAGGTTCAGTTCAATCCCGCCGCTGCCACCAGTTAATTATAGAGCTTGTCACGGTAGCTTATGACAAGATATAATGATCACCAAATATCTGGGTTGAACTGAACGAGGCTTAGATATAATAAAATATATTTATTCCTTAAAAAAGGTGAACACAGCAATATAGTACAATTAACAGACAAGAAGGTAACACTTACTTAGGGTTGGGGGATGGAGAAGTATCAGCTAGCACTTCTCCAGCAATCCGGTGAAATTCCAGGTGGAATCAGAAGCACAACTCAAAAACTGTAGGGTTGACACAGTTTTTATCGGTGGATTGTGGTCCAGCCGCAAACGGTTTTTTATTTCCTGCTCACAATGATGAAAAGTCGAAAATGAGGGACACGTGATTAGTGTCAAGCCATACAAACATTTAACCACAAATATAATGTGGTTGTTTAAATAAAAATGAATAAAAAATGCCTTGGAAAAAATGCTTGGATAAAAAATCTTTTAAACACTTGATAAAGACTGAATTGGGGCTTGATGCAGATGTCTAAGTAAAAATACTTCAATGGAAAAAGGGGTTCTGTGTTGGTGGTGGTGTGAGGGATGGGAAATAGAAAATATAAAATAAAATATATATAGAGGGACTGTGGGGGCCGGTGATTGGCCGCTTGTGGCGCCTGCTGCCAAACAGGAAAAGTGATGCTGCTTATGCAGTAAAAAACAGATAAAACACGTAAAAAACAGCCTGCTGTCTGGCAAAGTGGTGATGCTTGTTTGGCAGTAATCGTTATATTTGAGTTTTTGCCAGAAGCAGGTTTCCCCTCCTCCTTCTGCTGAGGTGGTATGCGGTGCTGGTAATGAAGTAAACGGAGTTTTCTGGTGTAGGGGTGATTGCCTACTCCTCCTTATGGAGGTTGAATGTAAGTGGCTTCTCTCCCGGGTGCCCGATTCAAAGAAAAAGGGGCCGAAACCGGTGAGTGGGTCACCATTAACCACTCACCCGGTTTCGGCCCTTTTTCTTTGAATCGGGCACCCGGGAGAGAAGCCACTTACATACCACCTCCATAAGGAGGAGTAGGCAATCACCCCTACACCAAAAACTCCGTTTAACTTCATTTACCAGCACCGCATACCACCTCCAGCAGAAGGAGGAGGAAACCACTGCTTCTGGCAAACACTCAATATAACATTACTGCCAAACAAGCATCACCACTTTTGCCAGACAGCAGGCTGTTTTTTACTGTTTTTTACTGTTTTTTACTGCATAAGCAGCATCACTTTTCCTGTTTGCAGCAGGCCGCACACAAGCTCGCCAATCACCGCCCCCACAGTCCCTCTATATATATTTTTATTTTATTATTTTCTATTTCCCATCCCTCACACCACCACCAACCACAGAAACCCTCTTTTTCCATTGAAGTATTTTTACTTAGACATCTGCATCCAAGCCCCAATTCAGTCTTTTATCAAAGTGTTTTAAAAGATTTTTATTCCAAGCATTTTTTTATCCAAGCATTTTTATTCATTTTTATTAAACAACCACATTATATTTGTGGTTAAATGTTTGTATTGCTTGACACATCACGTGTTCCCTCATTTCTCTTTTCATCCTGTGAGCGAAAAAACCCTTGCGCTGACCAATCCACCGATTCTACTGTCATTATAAGAGATTCCAGGCTCTATCTTCTCTACAGGTCCAGCTGCAGAAAACAACAAGGCAAGATATCACTACCCTTATCTTATTGGTTATCCATTACAACATAGGCCACACCACAAGCCTATAAATAAGGGAGCGCCCCAGCCCTCTATTCCTTTTTGACACAGTTTATATACTCGTGTTAACACCTATCTAACATTGAATACAACTATTGGTGAACATATATCTTATCCAATCCCTACCGTGGAGACACCGATTAACCCATGCCCCCCAGCTAATTAGCCCATGTGACTGAACTCCATGGGTAGCCCATATTAATCAGGGGCCGACCAGTCTACCAAATAAAGTATCTGCATTGTTTGTAGGTGTAGACATAACACTTACAAACCACTCATTTGATGATCTCCTCCCTCAGGTAACAATTAGAGTGGCAGTCTGTTGATTAGTACTTGGTCTGTTGATAGTACTTAGTGTACAATCAGGCAGTTAACTTTTGATCACAGTGCTTGGCTCAATCAGCCGGCGCCCTTCATGACCTATTAGCATGCAAGAGAGTCTGCATTTTCAGAACAGATCCAAAATACCATACATATACACTTTAATATCTACACATATTAATAAGTTCCTTTCTGGTGGACTCAGTGGGTCGAAATTTGCCAGTTTTTAATGCCTACAGTGACTCAACAGATTGGCCAAATATCAACTCTCTGCGACCTCCAGAACTGGAGATACAGAAATGCACTTTAAAACATCATTAAAATACAGGATTATAATGAAACATGGGAACAGGGGAACATACATTTTCATGACATGACAAGGTGTAAACCACATTCCTGGACCGCAGTCCAGTTAACCCCTTGCCTCCCTGGTGAGGTCAGTGGTGGCCATATGGGGTGCAACCCCTTTAATACCGGGACAACCCTCTCTCCCTTTACACCAACCTGACCAGGGAAGCAGAGCCGGAACCAATGAGTGACGATCCCATGACCAGCCGTGAAGATGCCCTGAAAATTGCCAGGCGTGACTGTGATCTGCTCCGAGAACAATTGAAACTAGAGAGGGAAGATAATGCTGAGCTGAGCGACTGTTCTCGCAATGTACTCTGAATCTGGAACCGAATTGGAGACTCTAAGGACGGATCTAGATACAGCAAATGCTACTATAACCACCATGGATGGAAAGCAGAGACAATCTGATAAAATGATGGCTAAGCTGAAGCAGAAGTATGAGGAGGCACTGAAAGAGATTACTGTCTTTCAGCAAGAGGTTCGCAAGTACCATAAAGAGGTGGAAGTCTCTCAAAATGAGGTTCACACTCTCCGCATAGAACTGAATGCCTCATACCAAGAGGTTCACATGTGCCATAGAGAGGTGGAAGTCTCTCAGAATGAGGTTCACACTCTCCGCATAGAACTGAATGCCGCACACCAGGAGCTCAACAGTGTCCGGACAGAGGTGGACATATCCCAGAAGGAGGTTCACACTCTCCGCACAGCACTGGATGCCTCACAACAAGAGTTCAGCAGTTGCCGCACAGAACTGGAAGTCTCTAAAAAGGAACTTCACAGTCTCGCTGAGAAGCTTGACATCTCTCAAAAAACAAACCTCAGTCTTAATATGGATCTCAAAGTCTCTCAGAAGGAGCTTCAGACATTCAAAATAGAGATGAAGTCTCACGCCAGGAGACTGTCATTTTCAAAGCAGATGTGGAAGAAGGACTACATGGATGCCCTGAAAATTACAGAGACTGCAAAAAGAGAAAACTTAATACTGAAAGAAGAGAATTGTCATTTGACAGACCACGTCAAGGAAAAGAATGAAAAGCTGCACGAGCTTAAAGAAATAAATAAACTTTTGGAAGAGGATAAGTTTGAAGCAGAGCACCGACTGCAGAACCAACTGCAAGGTCTGCGTACGCACCTCCAGAATGCAGAGGAGAAGCAGCAAACTCTGCAGGAAGACAATCTGCAGGCTGCTAAAGAAGTACAAGTGCTGCAGGAACGTCTGATTATCCAGTATGTCCCCGCAAAGCAGCATGAGAAACTGAAGGCTACCCTGAGCATCACCAAAGCATTGCTAGAGGCCAAGCTTAGAGCCCAGGTGACTCGGCACAAGGGGGAGCACAAGAAGGTCCAGAAACTGAGACAAGTAACTGTGGCCCGAACAAAGAAATTCAGAGTGCTTCACAATACAATGAAAATGTGGAAGCAAGCTCAGAGAAAGTATGGTGAAGAGATAAAGTCCCTGAGAAGAGATTTGCAAGATGCCCTCAAAAACCAGGGATCTCTTGCTGATGAGATTACAGTACTACAAGGACAAGTATTGACCCTGACCAAGCATCAGTATCCCACAGCCACAAAAACCCATAGAAAAAAGGGTACAGTGCGAGCTGGGAACACCGCTCATCTGAAAAACAAGGTTGCAAAGTCTAAACCACCTAAGCAAGCACTATCAAAACCTTCAGATGGCCAACAGGCAACAAAAAAAGGTATACGTGCCAAATCAAATCAAGAAAAATCCTTAGCTAGTGAAGCAGAGAAGATAGGGCGTTCTCAGAAAATGGAAGTGGAATTGCAACTCAATGCCAAAGAAGCTGAACTGGCAACTCCGTTGAGTGGAGAAAGTGCAGAAAGACAGCTTCAAGAGCGGAAAACTCAAAGGTCTATTCTTAACCGCTCTGCAACTGTCGCCATACAGTCTATCTACAAAAAGATGAGCACCCGATAGAAGGGAAATCTCATGATCATGCACTCAGAAAAAAGACTATACTTGGAAAAAGTCCTCCTCGAGCGACTGAGGAGTGCTGAGCTTACGCACCTTTGGGAGGAGACACAAATAAACTGGAGAAAAGGCTCCAATCCCCAGGACTGACGGTTCTCTTCCTCCATCCACTCTCATTTAAGTCACAGAATGATCTCGAATGAAAGTGGAAAGATGGGCTTTGGCTGTGGCAAGCCCGAGCTTCCCACAAACAGGGGAGGTATGTAACAGGGGACGTATCCCTGTTCAAAAATGTGCCTCTAATCCAGCAGTGTGGTGGTTAACTGCTGGTAGACAATTAACCAACACCAGATGTATAGTTTAGACACAAAGTTACAATTAACCAACACCACCTGGCTGATTACAGGTGTCAGAAAAAGCCTGCCTCTGAGACAGGAAGAGAGATTCTTCCTGAGCTGACACGTGAGCTAAGCTGACCCAGGAAGCAGAAAGAGCAGGGAATTACTTAGTCTCACACGTGACGTGGGGCTGAACCAAGGAAAGACTGCACTGTCTTGAGCGGCAGAGATCTGCATGCTGCCAGCAAGACACAGGGAACAATACTTCTAAACCTGGATCCTGACATTCCCTTATCGCACAAGGGTGTGGACACCAGGAGGACCGAGAAGCCTTCCCCTACAACTACAACTACAAGAGACAGATAAGACTTTTCTTATGACTGTTATCTATGTCTATATATATAAATGTCTCTATGATTTGGGCTGGTGAATCGCTGGGCTAACCACGCAGTTAAAGAGAGCTGGACTGCAAGTGTAGATATACTCCAAAGTGAAGCAGGATTTGTTTGGCTCACTATTTTTCATATGTTTTGCTGTGTTTAAAGCGACAGGCGCAATAAAGCCTTATTTTAATTTCACCCCTTAAAAACAGTCTCCATTGCGTACCTCTGCACATGTCCTCTTACTGGGAGGAAAAGGTAAAAAGTCCAGGGCAAGGGGGGCAACGTACGTTTCGGAGTATAGACCCCTTCTTCAGGCTCATTCCCAGGGAGACCGTAGTCCACCAGACGTCCATACGGTACATCCAACCATAGGCTTACTTCAATTATCAGTGGCATGCCATAATTTTCTGGATACCACTATTTTGTGAGCGCAAACTAGAGTCGGAGCTAACACGAAAGACACAGACAGAAACAATTTGCTTTATTTTGAGAGTTTTCACAACACCTAGCTCATTAAAGGTCTACCACAGCCAGTTTGAAGGGCTAAAAGGATTATCAGCAACCCTGCTTGTGTCTCTTAGTATCCTAGACGCTATGCAAGCTAAATTCAGATTAGAGAGTTATCCAGAACTTTTGCTCAAAACACAACGCAATAGGGTTGAAACATGCAGATCTGAGTATTACATCAAGGGCG
The DNA here is from genome assembly GCA_036426205.1 of Ascaphus truei. Classification (NCBI taxonomy): domain Eukaryota; kingdom Metazoa; phylum Chordata; class Amphibia; order Anura; family Ascaphidae; genus Ascaphus; species Ascaphus truei. The sequence goes on along the minus strand of CM071570.1, from coordinate 234,434,433 downwards.
TCAGGCCATTCACTGATAAGAAATGTTCTATTCCTTTTGTACCGACCTACATACATTGAGTGGGCAGATTAAAAATGTATCTCAAGCATTGGAGATTGCTTAGCATGGATCCCCTGTTGGCCCCTACTGTATATTAAGCCTAAAACCATGTTCTCATATAAAGCGGAGAAAGAATCTGAGGGACAGACTATGAAGGCTGACCTAGGGGGACCAAACGTAGCCAAACATTTCTAGGTATTCCTAAAAAGGGTTGCTATTGTGCTGCAGCTGTAGCCAATGTGATAGCATGCAGAGAAGGGGATAGGTTCACGCATCCGCACACTGGCTCACTAACATTAAGGGTTTCTAAACATGTCAGTCCAGAATTATTTATTTAATTAAATGCCCATGTGGATGGGAGTATGTGGGGGAAACTACACAATGTGTCAAGGACAGGATCCGACACGCACAAGGCGGCGATACGCAAGCAGGACCCTAATGCTCCAGTGGCACATCACTTCACGCAGGCGGGAACAACTCCAACCAGCTTCGGTTTCAGGTGACAGATGGTAATCAGAGTAGGTAGTGCGTAGTGCAATATCAAGATGCAATTGTTGCGCAAGGAGACGCAGTGGATTCGGCACTTGGGCATTAATAAGGATCTAGACAAACTTTTTCCTTTAAGTTATGTGTTCTCTGCCCTACACTGGGTTTTTGATACTACATCTTGCATGTGGTTAACTATGCTTTTGCCGTTTTTCCATTTTTTGCATCTGACACTTCCTCTTTGATCCACAGATCTATTCATCTTTATGTCGTTGGTGTCCCCCGCTGGAGTATGTGGCCTTCCCCCGCGTCATCATTTGTGTGCTGTGATCTGTCTTTGGCACTCTAGTCTCCTCCACCTCTACCTCATCATTCTGGCCATCCTTGCCCTTCTGGTGGTCTTTATACATGCTGTATACATTACCTTTTGCCATGGTGGCTATCTACTTGGTGATGTGTTTGGTGCGTAATTGGGTGGTGTGGGGATACGTGTCTATTCCATTAGAGGCATACATGTGTTTAATCATTTTTTGTCGTTTTCTCTCTATGGCTATACCTCGCTGGCCTGAGGTGTGCTGCTCCTACACAGAAGAAGATCCGTATCCTTCTGAGTCCCCTTGGGTGCCTACTGCGACTGCGCACATCCAAAGTCATTGTACAGAGCCGTCTGTACCATCAGGATTGGATGGCTTCTATTCCCTCCGTTGTCGCCATGCGTGGACCTTTCTCAACCCTACGTACATACGGACAAGTTGCACACATGATCCTGACACTGCGTGGACCCAGGGGTGGTGAGGTCATGGAGTTGGGGAAGACGTTAAAAGGCAGTACTCCATCACTCACGTTACTATCCCCCTCAAATCTGAGCCTACCCGTCCCGCCGATCATTAGTTACACCCCCCATTTCACCTCATCTCCATCAATTGCTCACTCCTAACCCCTCCCGTTTTCCACACCAGCCCCTCATCACTAGTACCAACCCAACGCGCACAACCCCATCTCTCACCCCAACGCCACCCCCACCCACGCCCCACCCACACACGCGGAATTCATTAACCCTCCTTCTCCGCCCCCTTCCCATTCCTAAATCTAACCACATGGCCACTTCCCACCACAATCCACCTTCTCCCCCATCCTCCATCCTTCCTACCGCTCCTCTTCCTATAGAATGCTGATTAGTCGAAGGGGAAAGGAGAGGACCTGGTTTTTATATGGTACAAGAACTATTAGAGGGGCCACTGGGCACCCGTGAGCAAGCGGCTGTTTGAACCGGGCGTATCTGCTGCATAGGTTCGCTCCCCCATGATTGTGATAGTGCTGTATATATGGGTCGTCATTGCAGTATGTATTTTACTTTTGCTCTTGTTGATCTGTGCTATGCTGTGTTGTATACACCCTTTTATGTTTACCCAGGGTCAATAGCATACATTCTGCTTTAGGCTTGACTGTGGGATTCATATCCCAATAGCCCTGCCTTGTCAGTTTTCAACTTTTGCAGGTTCTCACATTTATTGTTGCATCAGGTCTGCTCACTAAGGATTTGAATAGTGCTGTCTGTATGAGTATAATTGCAGGTTTTGACTTTGGGCTCATAAACCCCAAAAACCCTGCTTGCCAGTATTAGCTTTGTAGCTGTCACAATTTGCACTCAGCAGTTTCTCATATACATTGTTCTCATTGGTTAACTGCAGACTGTTATCTCAGGGGATAGTGTAAGAGGTCGTACCCTGGTACTTCCCTCTACCCTGCAACTAAATCCCTGAGATAAACAAATACAGACTCTATACTGAATCCCTGAGATAAACAGTCTGGCAGTTAACCAATGAGAACAATGTATATGAGAACTGCTGAGTGCAAATTGTGACAGCTACAAAGCTAATAACTGGCAAAGCAGGGTTTTTGGGGGTTTATGAGCCCAAAGTCAAAACCTGCAATGTAGACTCATACAGACAGCACTATTCAAATCCTTAGTGAAGCAGACCTGATGCAACAAATATATGTGAGAACTGCAAAGTTGAAAACTGACAAGGCAGGGCTATTGGGGATATGAATCCACAGTCAAGCCCTAAAGCAGAACTGTATGCTAATGACCCTGGGTAAACATAAAAGGGTGTACATACAAACACAGCATAGCACAGATCACAAAGAGCAAAAGTAAAATACATACTGCAATGAAGACCCATATATACAGCACTATCACAATCATGGGGGAAGCAGACCTGATGCAGCAGATAGCCCGGTTCAAACAGCCCAGCGGTGCTCACAGCCTGGCCCCTGCGACTAATAAGCAGTCCCAATCCAATGACATCACCCCCTGGGTCCACGCAGTGTCAGGATCATGTGTGCAACCTTGTCCGTATGTACGTAGGGGTTGAGAAAGGTCCACGCATGCGCACAACGGAGGAATAGAAGCCATCCAATCCTGATGGTACAGACGGCTCTGTACAATGACTGTGGATGTGCGCAGTCGCAATAGGCACCCAAGGGGACTCAGAAGGATACGGATCTTCTCTTGGTAGGAGCAGCACACCTCAGGCCAGCGGAGGTATAGCACATAGAGAGAAAACGACAAAAAATGATTAAACACATGTATGCCTCTAATGGAATAGACACGTATCCCCACACCACCCATATTAAGCGCACCAAACATCACCAAGTAGATAGCCACCATGGCAAAAGGTAATGTATACAGCATGTATAAAGACCACCAGAAAGGGCAAGGATGGGCAGAATGATGAGGTAGAGGTGGAGGAGACTAGAGTGCCAAAGACAGATCACAGCACAAAATGATGGACGCGGGGGAAGGCCACATACTCCAGCGGGGGACACCAACGACATAAAAGATGAATAGATCTGTGGATCAAAGAGAGGGTGTCAGATGCAAAAAATGGAAAAACGGCAAAAGCATAGTTAACCACATGCAAGATGTAGTATCAAAACCCCAAGTGTAGGGCAGGAACACATAAACTTAAAGGAAAACGTTTGTCTAGATCCTTATTAATGCCCAAGTGCCGAATCCACTGCGTCTCCTTGCGCAACAATTGCATCTTGATATTGCCACTACGCCTACTCCTGATATGACCATCTGTCACCTGAAACCGAAGCTGGTTGGAGTTGTGTCCCGCCTGCGTGAAGTGATGTGCCACTGGAGCATCAGGGTCCTGCTTGCGGATCGCCGCCTTGTGCTGTCGGATCCTGTCCTTGACACATTGTGTAGTTTCCCCCACATACTCCATCCCACATGGGCATTTAATTAAATAAATAACATTTCTGGACTGACATGTTTAGAAACCCTTAATGTGGTAGGTGAGTCCAGTGTGCGGATGCGTGAACCTATCCCCTTCCTGCATGCTATCACATTGGCTACAGCTGCAGCACCAATAGCAACCCTTTTTTAGGAATACCTAGAAATGTTTGGGCTACGTTGGTCCCCCCTAGGTCAGCCTTCACTAGTCTGTCCCTCAGATTCTTTCTCCGCTTTATATGAGAACATGTGTTTTAGGCTTAATATACAGTAGGGGCCAACAGGGGATCCATGCTAAGCAATCTCCAATGCTTGAGAATTACATTTTTAATCTGCCCACTCAATGTACTGTAGGTCGATACAAAAGGAATAGAACATTTCTTATCAGTAATGGCCTGACGCCCTTGATGTAATAATACAGATCTGTCCAGTGTTTCAACCCTATTGCGTTGTGTTTTGAGCAAAAGTTCTGGATAACTCCTAAATCTGAATTTAGCTTGCATAGCGTCTAGGATACTAGAGACACAAGCAGGGTTGCTGATAATCCTTTTAGCCCTTAAAAACTGGCTGTAGGGTAGACCTTTAATTGAGCTAGGTGTGTGAAAACTCTCAAAATAAAGCAAATTGTTTCTGTCTGTGTCTTTCGTGTATAGCTCCGACTCTAGTTTGCGCTCAACAAAATAGTGGTATCCAGAAAATTAATGGCATGCTCACTGATAATTGAAGTAAAGCCTATGGTTGGATGTACCGACCCAGTGTCCACAATGAAAGAATCAAGCTCCACACGGGTCCCCGTCCAGACCAGGAAAATGTCATCGATATAGGGCACCCACATACACCCTGCCCACATAAATAATGGATGACAAAAAATGAACTGATGTTCAAATGAGTTCATAAAGATATTGGCATATGTGGGTGTCACATTCGATCCCATAGCCGTCCCTTGACACTGAATGTAATAAGTATCCTCAAAGAGGAAAAAGTTCTCCTTGAGGGTGATCGTAATTAGGTCAATGATCAGCATCCGTTCCTTAGGGGTAAATAGATCCTCAAGGTCATGGGCTTGTTTAACAGCCTCTATACCCTCGTTGTGCGGTATTGAGGTATACAGGCTGTTAACATCAAGTGTAGCAAGCAAAATCTCAGTTTCAAACCTGGGTAGAGAATCAATCTTCCACAGGATGTGTGTAGTGTCCTAGATATATGATCTAGACTCAACCACTAAAGGCCGAATTAATTTATCTAGAAATACTGCAATGGGCTGGAATATTGATTCTGTCCCAGCTGCAATAGGGTGCTCGGGAGGTCTATGTAAATCCTTACGGATTTTAGGAAGAGTATATAGCACAGACATAATTGGATCAGTCGTAATCAGGAAATTCCTTTGCTTTTTTTTAAATGACGCCTCCTTCCAAGGCTAGGTCCAACACAACCAGAATGTTCAAAGCAACATTAGCCGTAGGATTAATGGTACTGTAGACGGACGTTCACAGAGGTACACAATTGGAGGCTTTTATAAGGTGAAATTATAATAGGCTTTATTGTGCCTTTTCCTTTTTCATCAGGAAATCATCCAAACACAGGGGGGGGGGGGGGGGGGGGAACAAAGCTTCTATTCACTTGGGAGTATCTCTAGTAAAAATACCATGCAATTAATTCACAACTCCCTAAGTCAAGCATGTCTCGCAGCCCCAAAAATATAGCATGAAATAAGCAGATATAAGCAGTCTCTTAATAATGAAAGTCTTATCTGTTCCTTGGAGGGAAAATCTTCTCTGTTCAGCTCCCTTCCCTCAGGGTGTGTCAGCATTCAGGTTCAGAAGTTTTCCCTGTGTCTTGTAAGCAGCTCTGCTGTTTCTTCTGGCAGGGCTCAAGACTGTTGTGAGAGTCAAAGACAATCTCTGCTCTCTCTCCCAAGTTCAGCTCTCAGTCACAGCTAAGGAGTTACTTTCCGTGTCTCAAAGGCAGGTTTTTCTACCACCTACTAATCAGGCATGGTGTGTTAGTTAATTTGCTAAAAGCAGTTAACCACCACACTGCTGGATTAGAGGCACATTTGTGAACAGGGATAAGTCCCCTGTTACAGGGACTAAAGCTATAATTAGTAGTGACCGATAGTTGGCGTAAGATCTCATCTCTATAAGCAACCTTATCCATCACCACAATGGCACTGCCCTTGTCCGCTGGTTTAATAATAATGCCTTTATCCTGTTCTAAACCTATAATAATTGAATGAGCCTTTTTGAAAAAATTAGATACGCAACTGTGTGGTTTCTCAGACATAAGGACCTCAATATCCCTCTTAACCAATGAAATAAATGTCTCAATTGCATGGTTAAGAGGTGGGGATTGAATCGACTTTTTGGCTTACAATCCCTCGTCAAGAGATGAAAGGGAGTGTCATACTCAATATCCAAAACAGAGGTGGTTGTAAATAATTGTCGTTTAGAGAAAAAACCTTTCAGTCTAAGATTTCTAAAAAATCTTGCAAGATCAACATCTAACTCGAGATGATTAGTATAGGTGGTCGGTACAAACGAGAGACCCCTATTGAGGACCCCAAGTTCATCCTAAGAAAGGGTCCTACTGGAGATTTTCACAGCTCCCCCAGATCTGCCCCTCACAGCTCCCCCAGATCTCCCCCTCACAGCTCCCCCAGATCTCCCCCTCACATCTCCCCCAGATCTCCTCCTCACAGCTCCCCCAGATCTGCCCCTCACATCTCTCCCAGATCTCTCCTCACATCTCCCCCAGATCTCCCCCCAGATCTCCCCCTCACATCTCCTCCAGATATCCCCTCACAGCTCCCCCAGATCGCCCCCTTGCAACTCCCCCAGATATCTCCCTCGCAGCTCCCCCAGATCTGCCCCTCACAGCTCCCCCAGATTGGCCCCTCACAGTACCCCCAGATTTCCCCCTCCAGCTCCCCCAGATCTCCCCCTACAGCTCCCCAGATCTTCCCCTCACATCTCCCCCAGATCTCCCTACCCCACTCGCAGCTCCCCCAGATCTGTCCCTCACAGCTCCCCCAGATCTGCCCCTCACAGTTCCCCCAGATCTCCTCAGATCTTCCCTTCACATCTCACTTTTTTTCCCGACACTTTTTTTTTTACACGGGCACGGTTGTGCAAGGGTCCTGGGCGGCCGGGCCCCCTGAATCATGGGGCCGGGATGCCAACCCTGGCAGACCCCCCTGTTGGCTGGCCTGTGTACACCCTATCTCTGGTTGCCAGGCGGGATAGAGGTGTTACATCTAAAAAAAAAAAATTCTACATGTATTTTCTTATGGTGCAGAACTCATTTATTTAAAAAAAGAAACACACACATGTAGGATATTGCTTGGTCTGCAGCTTTAAGGTGGAAGGTGGGGATGTTAGGAGGTGTTGATGTAGCTAGGGACTCCCTTTGGCACAAAACACTCAATAATGAGGCTTTGTCTGAATCTCACACAGAGATAGATATTATTAGCACCTCCCCACACAGGGTGAGTGACTTATGCTGCACCATTGGGAGTAAGAAAATGTTGTATGTATGTTCTGTGATACAGTTGGGAATCGACAACAGGTGGATAATGGAGGATACAGGGAAATTCCTTCAACAGCAATTCCCGATCACTCCGGTTCTATACATAATACCAAAGGTGCATAAGTTACTCACCTTGCCACCCGGAGACCCATCACTTCGGCGAGGGGTTCTTTGTGCCACCCCCTATCCCATTATGTCGACTTCTACCTGCAGCCTTTGGTGGTCAAGAGATCTAGTTACATCAAAGACACCACTGACTTTATTAGCAGGCTAACGGAAGTGAGGGTGGATTTGAATGACATTCTGCTAGTAACGATGGATGTTTCTAGTCTTTACACGAATATCGCCCACAAGGAGGGGATGGAGGCCATCACGGACCATCTGAACAAGTGTAAGGATTATTCTGGACCGCCGGTGGAGTTCCTATTGCTTTTGATTGAAATTGTGTTGCACAAGAACTTTTTTAAATTTAAAACTAATTTTTATCTCCAACTGAAGGGCACAGCAATGGGGTCTAATATGGCCCATCATATGCGAACCTATATATGGATCAATATGAGCAGACGCATATCTTAAATGATTCACCTCTATCATATCATATTATTAAATATATGAGGTACATTGATGATATCTTTATGCTGTGGGGTGGCACAGAGGGGGAACTATTGCTGTTCCTGGACAATTTGTACAACATCCTGTCCAATATTTGATTTACCATGACACAAAGTGCCAGTGAAGTGGTCATTCTAGCTCATTCCTTTAATGCAGCAGTCCAAGCTGCCAGTCTTTAAAAAAAAAAAAAATCCCTTTAATATGTAAATTAACACAATCTACACAATGATAAGTAATAATCTAAGTTGCTACGTTACAGTTAAATATTGTTACATTATAATACATTACAAATGTAATTCAGAGTTGTTTATGTAGCACCCTTGCTAATATCGTCCCCGTGCTCTGCATGTCAGCCCTATTAAGCTACAGGCACTGTCAGGGTTAACTAGTCACCAGGCTAAGCAGGTGAGAACATCCCCAGGTATGTTATTATGTTGCACTTTCAGGATATGCGGTTTGGCAGATGGCATAGTCATATGCTAGGGTGAATGGACATGTGATAGATATTATTAACACCTCCCCACACAATCCCTCACAAACACTCAGAGGTTCTACAGATACAAGCATCTTGGAGAGACAGAGAATAGCTACTGGGACTATCTTGTCTTCTTAGAAGCTGCCTGCACCATGCAAGTACTGTGGCTTGTATTTCTTTGTTTCTTCTGTCAAAGTGCTTCAGGTAAGAGAACTAGGGCTGTCTGTAGGATGATGTAAGAGTCCAACACTTAAAAAAAAAATAAGGCTTTCCCTGATGACGTAAGCTTGTTTTACGAAATGCATTGGATTGATACCACGGGTGGTCTATGGGTATTGGTGTTCCTTTTATCGTATGCTCCCTCTTAACGGCGATTAGCTGTAGCTACCTTACACCTGAGTGCTGTCATTGGCGCATACGGCAGCACGTCTCCCGCCACAGTGCCTCGCGACTTAGCGGTTGCGCTGCTGTTCATTGCCGTTGTTCTATAGGCGAGTCTGCATTTAGCTGTAGACTAGAGTGGCGCCCTACGATTTAAGATGATTGCCTGCTTTATCTCCCACATCACAACGTGAGTACATATAGCAACTATAAGTGGAATCTGATCCTGTGCAGTTCTCTATCTGTGTTAAGCTTCCCCACCCGGCAGCTTCTGCAGCATGACGGTGGTGTGATAGCTAACACGTACTGCTATACAGGTCAGTCCCAGAGCTATTTGTCTGCACTGAGTGTGGTTGATGCTGGATATGTATAATACGTCTCCCTCTTGTCTAAATAACACATTGTTAAATCCCTGTGTTAACTATAATTTATTTATAAAATGTTTTACCAGGAAATAATACATTGCGAGTTACCTCTCATTTTCTAGGAGGCACAGTTCTGATGACAAATCCACGGTTACATTAAGTGGACAGTGTTATACATTACGTAAAGTCATTGCATGTGCAGTTTAACATATTTTATCTTTTAGGCGTATGTAACAGACCAGATTAGGGTGTGAGACAGCTTTAGTTTTGAAAGAAGTTACACTGGTGGTGGCTGTGAGAGTCCCCGGTAGATTGTTTCAAGTGTAAGGTGCACGGTAAGAGAAGGAGGAGCGGCCGGATACTTTGTTGAACAGTGGAACCGCGAACAGTCTTTTAGAGTCAGATCTCAGATGATAAGTGATGCATGTGGTAGGGGTGAGGCGCTTGTTCAGATGGATGGGTAACTTGCCCAGAAAGTATTTGAAGGCAAGGCAGGAAAGATTAACTTTGCGCCTAGACTCAAGGGATGACCAATCTAGTTCTTTGAGCATTTTGCGGTGTTCTGTGTTGTAGTTACACTAGAGGAGAAAGTGGCATATTGAATTGTAGAGGGTGTCTAGTTTGCTAAGGTGAGTTTGGGCTGCTGTAACATATACTATGTCCCCGTAGTCTATAATTGATATTAGCATCTGCTGTGCGATACACTATCTGACCACCGGGCTAAGGAAGGATTTGTTCTTATAATGTACATTTAGTATGGCATAGGTTTTGGATGTCAGGATATCAATGTGCAACCCAAATGTTAAATGGGAGTCAAACATTATGCCCACGATACTTAAAACTAGTAACAGGGGCGAGGGTGGAATTAGCATTGGTTCTGAGCTGAAGCTCATTGATTGGAAGCTTTAGAAATGGAGCCTTGGTCCCAAATACCATTGTTACAGTCTTGTCAAGGTTTAAATACAGGATGTTTTTGGAAATTCAATTTTCTCTGTGGAAATTTGCACCAATTTTGCATATCGTTAGCACTAACGTCTGGTTTAGCTAATGCAAGGGACCATTACGGCTGAAAACAGCACTTAACACTGTGTTAGTGAGGGTTTTTTTATATTTCTATTTATTGTGCTTTTTTTTTAACTTCCAAGAGGGGACCTATATGAGGACAACTTGTCCTGATAAAAGTTCCAACAGACCAAAACTTTGATCATTTATTTAAACTATGTAGCTTATTAGACAAGATCCGTGTGCTTGCATATTACTTTTAATATATATATATCGGATATATATATCAATTAGACACTTCTGTGCACCTTAACCCTTCTATATGTTTATATATATAAACATATATACATACATACATACATATAAATATACATATACATATACATATATATCTGTAATAACCTATTGAATGGAATGCTATATTGTATGAATTTACAAGTCTGACATTTCTTTCCCCACACAGTTGCAATGACTTCCCAAGAAAAGTGCCTTGAAAGGAAGGGGAAATGCAAGAGTCGGTGCAGAGTTGACGAGATTGCCACCGGACCCTGCAACACTCAATACAGCTGTTGTCGGCCACTACCTACGTGGTAATTACCTGAGAGAGACCACGGCAGATTATCCTGTAGATTATTATGTTTGCAGTGGGAGCCTTCCAGCTCTCTGCAAACGTGTAATACTGCCAATAAAACAGTGGTTATTCATAGGTATATATACATAGAGTACTCCTTTCTAATTCACGCTCAACCTAAGGGCACAATTGCGAGATACCGTGAATAAACAACACGCAATATGAATAATCCTATAATAAATGATAAATCAACAAATAAGAAATATAAGTGCACATAAAGGACAAGAATGTCATATAAAACCAAACCATGAATGGTTACACATCAATGTCCAGTCTTAGTACGGAGGATTGTAGCTATAGAAAAGAAGTCCCGGTGCTGCTCATTCAGGAAGATTTATGAATATATATCTTAAGACACCTACTTAATATTCTGGGAAGCTGTGTGAAGCTTTACTGCACCATTAATATGACGGGGCCTTCGTGTCACACACAGCAGTTATACTGCTACAAAAAATAAAAATAAATATATATATACAGGCATACCCCGCATTAACGTACGCAATGGGACCGGAGCATGTATGTAAAGCGAAAATGTACTTAAAGTGAAGCACTACCTTTTCCCCACTTATCAATGCATGTACTGTACTGCAATCTTCATATACGTGCATAACTGATGTAAATAACACATGTGTAACAGGCTCTATAGTCTCCCCGCTTGCGCACAGCTTCGGTACAGGTAGGGAGCCGGTATTGGTGTTCAGGACGTGCTGACAGGCGCATGCGTGAGCTGCCGTTTTCCTATTGAGCGATATGTACTTACTCACGAGTGTACTTAAAGTGAGTGTCCTTAAACCGGGGTATGCCTGTATATTAAAAATATATATATATCCCCGAAGGAGCAGCACCAGGACATCTTTTCTTTGTTTGCGGTAAGTCCAGGTGCCTCATGGGTAAACACATCAAGGTTGGCAACCATTTCTCCTCTCATTCTAATGGGACCTCACATCCCATTAACAGTTCTATCACCTGCCTAACTACATATGGTGTGTGTGCCCTTTCCTGCCCCTCTCCTTTCCAATACATTGGACAAACCAAACGGCCTTTGTGTATCAGATTTCTCGAACACCGTTGTGCCATCATTAAGGGAGTGCTCCCACTGGGTGGGGTTTATTAATTAAACTGCTACATTGACTATAGGGACACTATTACATAGATGCTCCCATTGATTTTATTGGTGGGCAGTGGTGCCCCGGTCAGCACTTCTGCAATGCAATGAATAACCTCTACATTGGAATAATACTCACAGTGACGTGTGCTTGATCCTTAAAATGGATCCAGTTATGGTCCCAGTGCAGGTCTGAGACAGCGTCCTGCATACGCTCTAAACCAGGGGTGGCCAACTCCAGTTACTCATTTACTGAGACATTGAATGGGCCACCTGTGCTGAAGCAGGGATATCCTTCAAAGCTGACCTGTTGGTGGCTCTTAAAGACTGGCGTTGGCCACCCCTGCGCTAAACAGATGGCACCAGCAGCAGATGACAGCTGCACTATCGGGATCTGGTACCACAGTGACCCGGAAGCTTCTGTATTGATTCATTCATATGTGCAGAGAACGTTTAACAAAACACGTTTTCACCCTCCCCACAAAGTGTGCTTTCTAAAAGTCTCAGCTCACGTGTTTATAAACTACATGGAAAAATAATTGAAAGGCCTTAATCACACAGCTGTAACCCTTTAAACATGTCACTGCCATTCATACACTTTAATCCGTCCTTGTGACCTTGGGCGAGTCACTCAATCTCCCCGTGCCTCATGCACCAAAACATAGATTGTAAACTCTTTGAGGAAGCTCTCTGCAGAGTGAAACGCGTTGGATTATTGCCAAGTTTCTCGGTCGCACAGCACCCCCTCGATGTGCACGGCTGCCCTCTGCCTCCCACACAGAAACTCAGTGATCATCCGGGTCTCAGGTCACTCACGGGGTGACGTCACGCCAGTCAGAGACCGGATCGGAGCGAAACCAAGCAGCTAGCGGTACGGAGACGCAGGAGGAACCGGTTACCCTGCAACGCAGCTGATAACCCTGGCACACAGGCAGAATTGTTGTGGACTTTCACCGGCGACCACCCCAGGGACCAAAACGTGTGACCCTTCCCAGGTTTTATACCTTGAGGCTCTTTTAATACTTGTGTTTGTGAGTTCCCATGTTATCTCCAATACAATCTGTTTTGAGACTTTATTACACGATTGTGTCTTTTTTCTTTTTTCCTTCCTAAGTGGAAGTCTTCTCAGGTTTTGCAGATAAAGAGTCCGTTTCTTTCGCCTGATGTATGCCATTAATTTTTCATATATATCACCCCTTCACTGGACACTCACGTACACACTTTGTGTTCGCGCCCCAAATTTGTGTATTTCTGCGGGACTTGTGCCTGCGAAAACTCTATGTACAGCGCTGCATACTGCGTCAGCGCTACACAAGGACAAACAATTATATTATTAATAGGAAGGACAGTCCCTTTGATGGTCATCTGGGCCAGTATAGGGTCGGAGCTTGAAATTGGGTAGACTGTATCGCCACCACTTACTGTTCAAGTGATAAATAATCTCTTGTCCAGTGTTTCCCAACAACTTTATAAAGGTGAAACCCCTGGTAGCTGTAAACCTCCCCCCCCTCCTTCTCCCTCTACACCCCCTCCCTTTACACCCCATCTCCCCCTCCCAACATATTCAAAGGAATTTAACAATGTAATTGGCTTCCTTACACAAATCTAGTCCTGCATAACCCTTTTAGTACCGGAAGGTGACGGGCACCGAGCTGGCACGTTGCGATTGAGAAGCGATCACGCGTGACCGACACAGAATCTCCCAAAGTTGGTGTTCACTGGATGCCACACGGGCCGACAGACAAGGGAACGGAGAGAGACAGACAAGGGAACAGAGAAAGACAGACAAGGGAACAGAGAGAGAGACAGACAGACAAGGGAACAGAGAGAGACAGACAAGGGAACAGCTAGAGAAAGACAAGGGAACAGAGAGAGACAGACAAGGGAACAGAGAGAGACAGACAAGAGAACATAGAGAGACAGACAAGGGAATAGAGAGAGACAGACAAGGGAACAGAGAGAGACAGACAAGGGAACAGAGAGAGACAGACAGACCAGGGAACAGAGAGAGACAGACAGACAAGGGAACAGAGACAGACAGACAAGGGAACCGAGAGAGACAGACAAGGGGACAGAGAGAGACAGACAGACAAACAGACAAGGAGACAGATAGAGATAGAGAGAGACAGACAAGGAAAAAGACAGACAAGGTGACAGAGAGAGACAGACAAGGAAAAAGGGAGATACAGACAGACAGACAAGGGGACAGAGAGAGATAGACAGCCGAGGGAATATAGAGAGACAGACAGACAGACAAGGTGACAGAGAGAGAGACACAGACAGAGAAGGGGGCACAAATGGAGACAGACGGTTAGGGTAGGGTTTTTCGGGGATAAGGCCTTAGGGTAGGAGGGTTTAGGGTAGGGGGTTTGCTTACCTTAGGGGCTGGCAGTGAGGTGGCTGGCAGCGGAAGCTTCTGGCATCAGAATGAGTTGCAGCAAAGCGCAGTCAGCCATTTGGTGGCGGAGAAATGGCCGCAATCAAATGTCCTACACTGCACTCCCCTACACTGCACTCCCCTACACTGCACTCCCCTACACTGCACTCCCCTACACTGCACTCCCCTACACTGCACTCCCCTGCACTGCACTCCCCTGCACTGCACTCCCCTGCACTGCCCTGCACTGCACTCCCCTGCACTGCACTCCCCTGCACTGCACTCCCCACTCCCAACACACACAAAGGGGCACGGGGAGCATGTGGGTAGAGGGAGACGATAAAGAGACGCGAGAGAACAAACAGAAGGAAGGGGCGAGATCCTCAATAAGAGACGGGACGAGACAGGAGAGATACAGACACGGAAGCACAGAGTATGGCGAGGACAGACAGGCAACGAGGAGCAGAGAGAGAGAAGAGATTACACTCACAGACAAAGGGGCAGAGAGAGTACAGAGGAGAGAGAGAGAGATACAGGACACACAGCACAGAATATGGGAGACAGACAGACAAAGGGGGCAAAGAGAGAGATACACCCACAGACAAAGGGCAGAGAGAGAGCCAGAGAAGGGGTCAGAGAGAGATACACAAAAGGGGCACAATGAGAGAGGACAGTCATTAATGTTGACAGTATCTGGCTAGTCATGTGGGGACAAGACCACAAGGGCCCTCTGACTTAGTGCCACCGGCCACCAAAAGCCTCACGGATCAGGTGCAGACCCTGAATAAAATAGAATTACAGTTCCTCCCCGCAACGGCACTCACGCGTATAGGTAGAAAAAAGAGCCACATTCAGGCATTTGGGGCACAATATTTAATGCAGGCAAACAGTCATGTTTGTTTCCCAGTTATTTAAAGTTAACAAACCCTATGTGTAAACTGTCATTTATTTGTGTGCTCTGTTGCAATTATACAAATGTGCTGCCCAAAGACTAAGGACTAAACTGGCTACACATAAGCCAGTTCTGGAGATCCTTTACTTACCTATGTAGCCTGCATCACCTGGACCCCTGCCCTCAAATGACAAAGCTGCGGCCGCTAATTTTGGACAACAAGTGTGATGCATCTCAGCAGCTTTATCTAGATACCCATAAGCTGTTGTTGAAATCAGTGAGGAGCCTGGCTCCCTCGGTGGCCTGGACGGGCCAGCAGAAGGTATAGGGTAAAATGGTCAGTTTGTGGGAGCATCGGAATGACCACCTCAGTCACCTCATTAGGAAAAGAATCAAATGAAGCGCTGCCGCCGCCGCCCGGCAATCTGTATGATGGTTGCTTAAAAAGAAATACATCCGATCAGCAAAACATTCATACAGAACTTGGGTACATGTGTTTACCTCGCTACGATGTAGGCACCACACTCCACACTGCCCGTCATGTTCCTCTCCAGTGCCATGGACATGTGATGATTTGATGGATTATGACTTTTAAAGCGGTTGTTTCCCCGTGCTGCTACATCCATGGGTGGAGGCTGTCCCTGGGAGAACTCTCTTTGAAGGTCGGCAGCTCCTCTATTCCGGTCGGGGGGCTCTCCCCTAGAACGGCCTCCGGGGGGAATGGGACCAGTGTCAGGACGCCCCGTCCTCTCCCAGCGGCCTTGCTGTGTTCACCGGCTAGTCGCCGATTCTGATGGTCCGTGCGTCGGACGGCGTCACCTCGGCCTACGTCCCTCCTGGTCTGCTGCTTGGGTGGACCAGTCGGGACCTCGTTAGCGTCGGGCGCCTGTGTGCCCTTTCTCCTCCCGGGTTGGCTCGGTTAGTGGAGTTACAGACTTCACTTTCTGGCTATCACTTTTCTAGTCATTCTTTTCCGCTCCTGGTCCTCTTCTCCTTCCTTCCGATTGCGACGCCCTCTTCTCTCATCTCTCGCCCTGTCATTACTATCATTCTCTCTCGCGGTGCCCTTCCTGAGGCGCCGTGACACCCTGCCACTTGGCACCTTCATCCACCTATTGCCCTTTGTAGGTGATACCATCCAGCTCGAATTCGGGTTATTCCCAACTGCCAGTCCCCCCCCTTCCGGTGGGCCCTCTCCTGGTGCCAAATGCTTCATAGACTTGTCCTTCCTCACTAGTAGTCGACTCCGCTCCCTGTTAGGTGTCTCCCTCGCCATCGACTGGTAAATTCTGCCCCCCCGCTGTGGCTGCCTATTCCTCGCCATTGTGCTCCTTCACGTCGCTCCCTTCTGCACGCCCAGTCCATCCGCCCGTAGCAATTCTAGCATTTTTGTTCCCGTCTTCCTACTCCACCAGTCTTTCCTTTGCTTTCGCCGCTCTTTGGTTGTTACTTTTGCCTTTTTGCACCGCTCCCCCGTGGTGGCGAGGGACATAGGATCAGCCAATAGCAGCGGTGGAATTGGTGGGACTAAGGAGAGAAGAGCCTTTAAGAGGGGCTGGCGAGCATGTGAAGGTGTCGTCAAAATAGAAAAAGGAATCAGGAAAAAGCAACTTGGGATGCCCCTAGATAGTGGGGGCGGGGAGAAAAAGAACTGCAAAAGTGGGTGCTACATGCAAAAAATCTAATAAAGCATAACACACAGAGGGAGCCAAGCACACCAAAAAATGAAGAGAAAATAGAATTAATGCAAAAAGGTAATTTAATGACTAACCAGTCAAAGTATCCAATGTTTCGGTGCAGTGCACCTTCATCAGGGTATATCTGTACACATGTACCCGCACCCTTGGAAGATACTGTGCGGCTACAGGTGTCAGGGTGTGGGCCATACCTGTGAGGTCCAGAAAGCTGAATTATTGCGATGTAGTGGGAGACAGGACAGGCTTTTGACGATCTGACGTTCCTTTACTCGGTGGTCAGCGCCTCCAGCTCCAGTGGGCTCCAGGATTTCCAGGTAGTCCCCACTAGAGCAAACTCTTCATCCACCCATGCCCCACGACTGGAACTAGCAGGAGTATATTAATCAAAGGGATTTATTGCAGTCACTGCAGTTCTTACACACAGCGGAGCAGGCCCCTGGATGGTTGTTTGGTCTCTTAATTGAAGGCCTTGGATCTTTCATGACCTCAACCCATGAGGGGACTGACTGGCCTCTATCACTTCAGCCGGGGAGAAGCCCACGCACCTCCACTCCCTAGGAGGGGTGGAGGAGAACTCCTATAATTTGGGAACTCCTCTCTGAAAACCAGAGAGAAAAAGCTCAAGATCTGTACCACAGACCCTGAGTCCACCACTTCTGTCACTCAGAGAGTAGCATGTGGGGGGGTACTGCCCACAGAATAACCCGTCACAGCCCAGACTGCTAAGACTTATGTGGCAGGGGAAAGAGAGATAGTCTGGATAACCATATTACATATCTTACCATTTTGGTGTGTTGGTCACTCTGGTATAGTGAACATGGAAGGAAATCTGTACAAGCCTGAGAGATCTCAGGACTGATGGAAGGACCGCGGGCCAGTCTCTTGTTCCACTGACTGAGGGAGAAGAGCAAATCAGCAGTCACAGGGATCACCGGATGGAGAACAGCACAAGGAATGAGACACAGTCGGAGGGGACATCATTGGCGTTCCGCTAAAGTGGTACTGAAGGTTTGCAAAGTACAGGTGACCTGATACACTTATCCACATTAAAGAGCTCCAACGCGGGCCAGCACCATCATACAGGCCTTGATACCAGGATTGGGTGGTACAGCACCAGACACTGACATATACCAACGCAGCGTTCAGGGGGCATGTTATGTGATGTGTTATGTAATGAATGTAGTGATCCTTTGTTAAGGATCACAAGGTACTGCAGCATTCATCCATGCTGCTATATAAATACGGTTATATATAAACATTATTGTAGTCGTCTCCCGTTGTCTGACCTATCGCCACACGTGCCATTCACCCAGAACTAAAGGGCTCATTCCCACCTCAGCAACAGGTGTCAGCCTGGGGGCGAGAGAAGAAGGAGGGGTTACACATGTAAGCACAATTTGGAGATTTTCAAGCCAAAGCATGCATTTTTGAACTGTCTCTTTAGTTTTAGAACATTTTAGCAGTAGAATATATACAGGTCTTGATCCTGACACTGTAGCAAACTTAGAAGGCCTTCGCTCCCCTGCACACGAAGGAGAGCTGAGAAATGCTACAGTTTATATGGCAAAAATATATGGAGCAATAATATTTACAGTGACCCTCTCCTTTTCGAGTATATCCTGGGCACTAAGTTAAGTAAAGCACTTAATAAGTGACGTCATGAAACGGTACACACTGGTGAGCACGTGACTGTATGTGTGATGAGGGTTAATACACACAGCTTCTTAGCTCACTCAATTCTATGCAATGTCCCTCAAGTGAACATATATTCCCTCAATCCATCCCAAATATATCTTAACTCACTGCCACCACCAAAACGTTTCCAAATCCACTGCAGAGGTCTCTACAAAACACAAAGCTCTAAAAGAAAATGTTTCCGAAAATTAATTTACTCTCTTGCAAGAGTTTTCAAATCGAGCCAAAGACATACTATTACATTTTTAGATTTAATAGACAAAAATAGAACTGTTGTCCAGGCTCACTGGGCTAATGAGTTGAAACAGGCAGCTAAACTCCATCCGTTCCATGCACAGAGTCCTTCCTTTAAGCTTCTGTAGACTTTATTGAAGTAAACATATACAAAAAGGCAGGAACTTGGGATAGCAAAATAAAGGGAAAGTAAAAAGACAATGCTTTTTCTGGGGAAATCCGTGAGGGATGACTGCTCACAAGGTGTGGCTTGAAAAGGAGGGGCTTGACCTGACATACAGGAATAGAGCAGGGTGAAACCAAGAGCCCGGGGTCCGGATCATACCAAATCACAGGCCAATAAAAGGAGGTGCTAGGGAACCGGCCTGATACAGTAGGAGTCACAAAAGTAACAACTTGGGATACGAGGAAACTGTAGTCATAGGCAGCAGAAAACCTAAAGAGGACAGAATAAGTACAGTGCTTAAGTTACAGAAAAAATTATTATAGGAACATACAATGCAATTAAATGCAGACAGTTTCATCAAATAAAAGGATAACATAAACAGAAATCTCTAACATCCATATCACCATATACTTGGGTTCTCTCAGGTTCTCTAGTGGAACATATGAGATTTCCCATGTCTGGTTCGCTTAAGACACTCCCTTAGTGATACTCATTTTATATCCAATTGCAGGTCTTTATTCAAAAACTTTCATTGAAACAACATACCCGCACGTGACCCTTTTTACTCTGAAAAAACATTGTAATCAAACACCTCGACAAAGGGGGGTAACATATGTATCATGAAAAGTGATGACTATGTAAAACGAGTATAAAGGACTTCTGTCTGATAAAGAGTGCTAGAGGTGCTAGATAAGGATCCACCATCAGTTTACAATAAGGAGGTTATCCTAATCCTTAACGAGGGTCTGACTTTACAAAGTGATCTCGGCCCAAGAGAAAAGATGTTCATGCTAGTGGAAAGTGCACCAAAATAGCAACATTCTATAGCCTCCCAAAAGTGCACAAAAATATTCCCCTGGCCCCCATAGTCTAGGGATAGGTAATCTAGTGAGCAAGTGAGCACTTATACTGATCAGGTTTTGGGGCCTTAGTGATATCCTTGCCGTCTTACCTGAAGGACAGTAAGTATGCCCTCAAGAAGTTGGAGGGTTAACGGTAGTGTGATATATATTTGGTAACACTGGATGTTTGAGGGCTTGTACACATGCTTCAAACATTACATTGGTCTCGTAGCTATCAGACATTTTCGGAGGCAAGAGGAGAGTGCTTCAGATTACAATACACGCTCATCTTAAAGTTCTTAAGTTTGTCTTGACCAAAAACTACTTCCTCTTTGACAACAAGTGTTATAACCAGATCCAGGTACAGCAATGGGGATACTTGCGCCCCATACTATGCTAACTGACTGGGCTGGTGGGAAGCACAGATTGTATTCTCTGAGACACTAGATGAGTTTACAACCAGAGATGATATCTGGGTCAGGTAAATTGATGATGTGCTCAACTGTGGCATTGTACTCAAGAAAGCCTCCAGAATTTGTTAATATCTGAACACCAATAATTAAATCTGGAACTGACTCTGGAATCTAGTCAATCAGAAATGTATTTTATGGACCTAAAAATCCAAAGAGGAGTCAATAAGGAAATCATTAAAACACACACAGGAAAGATACTGCCACTAATAGCCTGACATGCTACTAGTCATCACCCTAGTACACTTATTGGAGAATACCAGTGGGTCATTCCTGAGGATTGTAGGAACTGTTCATCAGAAGCAGATTTTGAGGTACATTTTGAATGGCCCAAATGATGAATAGGTTCTTGTAAAGGTAGGGTACAGCAAAAGAGGGCTCAAAAGGGCCTACAAGAGAGCCAAACATACTCCAAGACATCTTTTGTTAAAAGATAAATTGCGCAGTTCCTCAGAAAACAATTATCCGATGTGTAGGTACTTTCAACTAACAGTGGAGTCAAGGGACAAAATCTTTAGAAGTATAAACATGTCATTTGGCAGATGTGGACTTGAAAAAAGTTCCTCAACACCTCCATCAATAACAAGCCAGATATCAAAATCTAAAGATCTACTTGTTCATAGTCACTAGGAACCAAGTCAACACCACATGGCTGCCAGAGAACCTTAAAGGCTCTTTTAATTGTTCACACTGTAAAGCCTGTGATCATATGTCCACAACTAAGACATTCCAACTGGAATGACACACGTACATTCAGTATCTGTAAGTATCACTTGTCAGACCACTGGGTAAATATGGAACAGTGGGCTCAATAAGTAACGAGTTGGATACGCCGGTGGAACGACACGTGACTGTCATGATGGTAATCTGGATGTACTAAAGTTTATGGACATTGACCAGGATTCCCTAAGGGCTAGCAAAGGTGACTGGGATCAGGAGTTCCTCCGAAAGAATCAAGGTGAATATGGACATATGGACAATCTGACCCCATAAGGGTAAATGAGGGCTTATGTTCTATCCCTTTCTTGATTCCTTACCTTTATAAAGCGCACTAGTCGCTGAATCATACGTTGGCATGCTTAACACTGCATTACCATAAACTATTAATAATACACTATGTGTGATTATGAGGAGGTGGTCTGTGACACCACGCAACAGGACATAGTATAGCCGACAGATGCTGACAATGCATGTGATTGATTTTTTGGTTTTAATTCGCCGTAATTGTATTACTCAACACGAACAGAGGGGCAACTAATCTAGCATGCACACTGTATAGGCAGGATTATACTACAGACAACTGCCCACACTGCCGCTGAAATGAAAAAAACATTTGTTTCACTACCCCCGCCTGGTTACTTCACATACATTATATCATGATATTTGTCCATGATCAATCAACTTGCTGATGTGTTACCATACATGTACATTAGTATATGGCCTATCTGCCGGTTGATGAAAAAGTCAAACCGCGCTCATGCTTCTAAAATGGATCTTGAAGTAGAATCTGCTCTCCCCTCTTGCTGCTGCTGTGATGTGAAGGCACCCCTCCTTCACCAATAACCACCGTGGGAAGACTCCAACGCGGATAGAAATGCAAAATAAACACAGAAGCGCATCAAGGTCAAGGTACATGTAATAACAAGTAAATAGTAACAAGAAAAACTTACATATAAAATATAGTCAGTAGAGGCCAGTGCGCAGGTTTCCAGTTCAGTTGGATGGTAGGCGCAGGGGGTAATGCTGAGACTTCACCGATCCGTTCGCCGCCGGGGGCTGACTGGCTCGGCCAGAACTCAGATGTCACTTCCGGGTTGCGGCTTCTCGCAGGACCCGTAATGAGTAGTCCACCACAATCGCCGGTACTCTGTGCTCCAGACACATCCCACTCGAGCGAGCCGGGTGGAATTTGGCTCAAACTTCTGTGGGAGGGCTGGAACCTATACAGCAAGAGTCTGGATCCCTGGGTGCAACGAGTGAACTCCATAGCAGGCTCTCTCCTCTGGATCTCAAAGAGGGGTACGCTTCACGCACGGCGAAACGCGTAGAGCGTAACCCCTTTGTGAGATCCAGAGGGAGAGAGGCTGCTGTGGAGTTCGGTGGGTCTGCTTACGTGTTGAAGAAACCGGAAGTGACGTAAGGCCCCCTGAAGCAGAGCACCGGTCGGAGAAACGGATGAGGAAGCAGCATAGTGCAGAGATCCCGAGAAGCCGACTTGAGTGAAATCTACATGTGTACAAACTTGTGTACCTTTCCGGAATCCTGTTACGCTCAATTTTTATCAATGCTGGATAAATATACATTTTTTAAGTTTTGGATTGTGTCTCTCTTTTGGATTTCTACCATCCTATTTGTTGCCTCTGTGTGTATGGGGACACTTTCTATTAAGATGTCCTACATAGTAGTATTTCTGATACTTAGTGATTCATTGAGATGGCTTATTGTGTCTAGAGAGCTCTCCGTGGAGGGTATGTTTAACATATTGCACATGCGAGTATCACGTTTTTTCCTTAGGCACTGACGCTCCTGATTCTTCTCCCCGTAGTGGTTATGAAACTACAAATGCGATACTCTACACCAGGGTTGTGCAAACTGAGATTTTCTGGGCCGAACGGCGGTTGCAGAGGCCCGCCTTTTCCCCGGCATTTAATTTAAATGCTCGGGGAGTGCGTGAGGCCTCTGAAACTCAACTTACTTTGATTTTCTGCTGTCTTTAAAATCTCTAAGTGACGCCGTGGGGTCATGTAACGTAACGTCGCACCAGGTAGGGTGGGTTGGGGGTGTGTGGGACGTGCACCGGGGGAGACATGGCAGGGAGGCGCAGCAGCAAAAGTTTGCGCTCCCTGCTCTAAACTGTATAACAACCCAATTTGCTAACCAAGCCTGTCTACCATAACAATCTCAACATGGTGGCTTGCTGTATATTCTTTGGTCGCCCACCCTCTTTATCCCAAATATAAGATGAGCAGATCTGTAGGGAACCCCACCTAAGCCTTAAAGTGGGTGTTTACAATGCCTCGTGATTTAGAGGGTTAACTAGTGTGGTGGTTTGTTTATGAGCCAATCCCTGCGCCTTACCTTGCCCGAGTGATATCAGGATCCCTATTATGTGCATGTGCAATCAGACTAGGGTATAATTGTCTTCCACAGCCGATTCTCTCAGCCCTCACGAAGCGGCTCATTCGCTGCTGTAAACAGGGGAGATACAATTCCACTTTCTACCACTAGAGGTCGCAAACAACTAGTTTTGAAGCTTGTGGTCTAAACCTTGCACAATAAGTATTCGTCTGGTATCCTAGCAGGAGACGTTTTCAAGATTGTTTTTTTTTTTTTTTTTTTTATAACTTTGGTTTTTTTTGCGTTTTATCAAGAATACAGTGTACAACTGATGCGTCCGCGAGCATTGTACATAACACTTTACATTTAATCCAAACCTGGATTGGGAAATAGGGGAACATAGGAGGAGAGTGGGGAGGTTAAGGAGGGGGGGCAGGGGGGGGGGTGGGGGCACACTGCCGGGATCAAACAGTATCTGGGGGAGCTTACTCCTGGAAGTTCCCAGTTCCAATCTCTGAGAGAGCTCCTGTCTGGCCGGGGGGGGTCTAGGTTTCAGCCCCATTCACTCGTCAGGAGCGCTCTTGTCACTGTTTGTCCCTAGCGCCTCCTACTCTAGCACAATCATACAGGGAAAACGCATCTAGATACTTATCAAAGCAGGAGGTGGATCCCTTTCAACTCCCGGGATGTCTTTGGGCCAACCAAGGGTCCAGGTTTTAGATAAATTCGCCAGTGTCATTAACTAAACTCGTTAACTTCTCATCTGGCATACAAACCAAATTTATTCCGAATCTTGGAAATTGGAGGGTGTCGGGTTTGTTCCATATGCTGCATCTCGCACCGAGTTGCTGTTGCGAAATAGACACCCAGTTTATGTACTTGCTTTAGTCCACCCGGTCGCGTATTTAAACAGGAACCGCAAGGGCCAAGGGAATTTTGAGGGGAAAGATCCTCTCTAGCCAATCTCTAATTTTTCGCCAAAGCGGTGAATCCTGGGCAGGACCACAGCATATGTAAAGGTTCAGCTGTTTGCTCCGCACTGTCTAGGGCAGTGGGGAGTCCCCTGGTAACGAATTAGATAAATTTGTGGGAGTGTGATACCAGCGGAGTAAAAATTTTATATGTGTTTTCCCTTATGTCGTGCCAATAGAGCTCTTAGCTGAAGCATAATATCTTAGCCCATTCTCTGCCCTTAGTACTTCGCCAAATCTCTCTCCATTTGATCCATATACCTCAGTTGTGGTCGATCTTTACCCTGTACCGATCACTTCTCTGTACAACAGCGATGTGAGTCCCTGGGTATCGGTCTAACTAGACAGAGCTTTTCAAACCTGGGTTAGTGGGTGGGTCGAGGGGGTAATGTTAAAAGAATGCTCGCAATGGAGAAATCTAAATATCTCTGAGGGGGGGATGTTTGATTCCTCTCGAATTTGCGCAAAGGGCTGTCATTAATATCTTCCCCCCTCTTAGATCTCGAAGCCTATGTATGCCCAATTGTTTCCAAATGTAAATTCCTTTCTGTACAGGCCTGGAGCACAGTCGGGTTGCCCCTAGCGGGTCATCAGTGATCCTCCTCGTTGACAAAGTGCATCTAAATTTGGTGGCCTCCCAGTAAGCAAGGAGTTCCGCCACTGATTGCCAGTGCTTTTTTCATCAGCTTCAAGGCGTTTTGGGTAACCAGATTATGCTTTTCACTCTATGGGGAGCGAGAAGCTTCTCTTATCTAATGCGACCAAACCTTTTCGAATCCGGGTTTGAGTGCCATTGGGAATTTTGGCTTAATTGTGCAGCTTTGTAAGAGATACAAAAAGGTACTCACAGCCCCCCTCCTCGGCCCTCTCCCCCCCCTTAGCGGTACTGCAGCACCCTCCAATGTTGTTTTTTTTAGGGATCCCCCCCACCCCCCCCCCCCCTAAACTTTACTCTCGGCTTCTTCCCCCTCCCAATGAATTGGAAATGAGCAGGACTGAAGTGGGTATGGTCCGTCAGTCTAAGTGGCACCGGCCCGCAGCGTCTGAAACCAGAACAGAATGCGTGGGAGGAGATCATCTTTACGCTATGTATCCGACCTCCGATCCAGGTATTTAAACGAAGCCCACTTCTGAGCTCTTCCTTTAGATCTCGGATTACAGTTTGGGGAAATTTGTTGATAATATTTTGTACTCTTTGGGGATATGACTACCCCCAGGTACTCACCCCTGTTTGGCCATTGAAGTTAAATTGCATCGTATCAATTTTCTGTCTCTTTCGGAGAGCTTATGATCAGGGCTTACGGACTTGGATTGGTGATATTAAAGCCGGATATATCATTTGGATTTCCTAAAAGGTAAATAGGGTTCGGTAGGGATGTGAGCGGACTCGAGATTGTAACAAGACTATTCACCGCGTATATAGAGCAATCTTGCTTGGTCTGTGAGCCTGCTCAAACTCCCCCAACGTCGGGATTATTTCTGTTTGGGCCGCCAAGGGTTCTATTGCACATTGCAAAAAGTAGGGGGGATAGCGGGCACCCTTGTCTAGTGCCAACTGTCTGATTTGAGAGGTCCGACGGGAATCCCTGTGTGAACTACTGCTGGCGCCAGACCTTGGTACAGTGACAGGATTGCATTGATCACCGAGCCCCCAGCCAAACTTCAAGCGTGGCTCCAAGTACGCAAAACAAGGGGCAAGTCAAATCCTGTCGAAGGCTTTTCAGCATCCAGATCAAACATCATAACATGGGATCTTAGTGTATGGGCTATTACTATCAGATCAATAATTGTCGATGTTATCTGCACGCTTGTCGACCCTTTATGAACCGACTAGCTGGATGTATGAGGTCTGGGCAGGATGTGACATTAATTATTGGACAGGGAGGCAGATGGCGGGGTTGCAGATCTCGAAAGTGATCAGGTCCGCGAGCAGACCAGAAAGCAGGGCGGGGGACCAGGACCAGGCGGGGTACAGAGAACAGACATGAAGCCTTCTGTTCGAGGATGAAGGAACTTACTTTCAGACAGGAGCTATGACAAGCTCAGAAAAGAGTCATAGATAGCTTAGGGGAACGGACAAACACACTTGGAAAATTAAGTGGCGCAACACTTAATTCCCTAAACAGGAATGACAAGTCTATGGTCCAAATGCAAAAAACTGATTCTTGGACTTTGCAAGACCGGCAGGGAGGGACTCTGAAAACCGGGACAGAGCCGTATAACATACAGCCATGCGAGGGGGGGTCCCGGAGTCGTGTCAGACCCAGAAGAATTCACCTCAAAACTGGTCCAGCATACTGTATACTGCCCGAAGTGAAGCTGAGAGCTAAGTTTGACAGGTCTGCACAGGGCCCTGAGGTCTAGACCGCAACAGGGAGACCGCCCAAAGGGAATAATAATTTTCCATGTATTCAAAATAAAGAAGTGTGTGCCAAATGCCAGAGCTGCCAAGACCTGGAATTTGAGGGGGGTGCGACTGTGCAGGTTGTTAAGATCTGGACCCCACGAACTCTAATAAAACGGAGAGCCCTTTCAGCCATTACACAGGGCCTACGTGATAATGGGAATCGCGATATCGTTTTGGCTCTTCCCTTTGAGATTAATGGTGCTCAGAACAACGGCGGTGGCGTCACACTAAAACACACCTGGAGGGGTGCTGGCACAGAGTTTCTGAAAAAAATCTGGGCTTACCCTGGGTCTCTCCCAGGAGTCCTGGCGGCGATGGTCCCGCGGAGGCTACTACACCGGAGGCTTCCCGGCAGCGTGTGGAGTGCCGTCAGGGAGCAAGCACAAAGATAGTGTTTCCTTGTTGTGATTCATCCCCAAGCCAGAATTTAAAGGGAACCTTCCCGAGTTCGCAACGCTGCTGTGTGGAGGTAATAGATGGCCGGATTCCTCTAGTGGGGGAAAGGGAACACTGGTGACGGCCATTTTCCCTGGCTTCTGGGGAAGAAGGCTGGACGCTGGATCCCTGTGGCGGGAACATGAAGTCGCGGCATCTTGCTCGCGTTAAGGGGGAACCGGGTGTGAGGGATGACCCCTGGTGGCGGACGGCGGCATAGCGGCAAAGTGATACTGGAGGACAGAATGGTGAGGGAGCCGCCCTGGAGGCAGGAGGGATGGAGCGGTGCCCAGCGTGCTGAGCTGGAGGACACGAGCGGAAACAGGAAGCAAGAGGACGGGAGGAGGTGAAGGAGAACGGTCCGAGGTGGGAGGAAGTCAGCAGCAATCCCACCAACAGCTTTACATAAGTGCTTCTGATAGGGGAGAGGGCAGAGAGATGAGAAGGGAGGAGGCGAGATGAGAAAGTGGAGTGAGTGCGACATCTGAGGAGGGGGAATGAGGTTGGAAGGGCGGGGAGGGGGGGAAGAGAGGAAGATATAAGGGGGGAATGAAGGAGAGGGGGGGTGGGACGGAGGTGAGGGGGAACGGAGAATAGAGAAGGAGGAGTGAGCAGGAGGGAGCAGGGAAGAGGCGGAATGAAGGACAGAGTGGGGGAGAGGAGACAGAGGGGGTTCGCAGGGATGGTAGGGATTGACCAGGGAGCGGGGAGACTGAGTAGGAGAGAGGGAAGAGGGGAATGTGGATAAAGGATCCACAGGTAGAGGAGTAGCCGCCTTAAAGAAGAATGGAAACATTCACTGCAAAAAGGAGAACGCGACTTGCTTGTTGATAGGGGTAACGGGAGTATGAGGGGAGGTGACATAGCTCACGAGAACGGGGGCGCGCATGAAGAGATAAGATACGTTTGGAGAGGACAAATCTGGGATTGTGTCTCCCCATTCCTGGTTGTCGTTCCGTAAATTAACATGTCTATCCAACCCTAACAGCCGAGAACTAACTGGGAAGATGAGACGGGGGACTCTGGTGCAACTGGCGTGAGAGGGGTGTGGTGCCAAGAGGGGTATCGCTGCATACGCCGCTGCTCCGGGTCCAAGAGACTCCGCACTATGGTTTCCAGAACCAAGCTGAGCCTCCGCCTACGAAACCAAAAGACCGATAGCAAGCATTGGGATAGGAGGGAGGGGGGGGGGGGGGGGGTGGGGAGCAGGACATGAATAAAAGATTCAACGCAGGATGGTGGGAAGGATAAATGCCCAAGGACTCCACACACATTTAAGACTCACCAGCTTAGGCAACACAAGGTAACACTTGATTTTGAGGTGCTGCCCCCCCATGAGATGGACCGATGGAAGGAGGACGGGAGCGGGTCTGCAACACAGGGAATCTGCCGACAACAATTGGAAAATGCCACTACAACGGGGGAGAAGGCACACAGTGGCTGGGGATGATAACAAGGCATGTTAGATTACTGTATTATAGTTTCAGTTATTAGTTACCCATATGCGTTTGAGTGGGTACACACTTACCTAAAAGAAAAAATTTTCTTTGATTTATTTATAGCATGTGCGGTTTCGGGAACCATGGGCGGTGCCTGCGACTCGAGCTGTGCAGGAAGGGTCAACTCCATGAGCACAGACAAGGTCCCTCGGGCACAGCCACGGGAGAAGTGGTGTTGGGGGTAGGGAAGCCCCTTTGGGGCATTCCAGGGCGCAAGGTGGCGAACGTGGGCCAAGGGGACCGTTTTGCTGGACCATGTGTCAGCCTCGCCCCTCAGTTTGTTCTGTTTCCACCTTCCCTTTCTTCCTCTCCCATCCATCACCCTCCCATTGTGGTGCGGGCTCAGGTGACGGAGTAATTGAGCCGAGGTGGGTTACGGGTTCTAGGGGTCTACAACGAGAGGATAGCATTGCACTAGTAAACACAACCAAGATACCCAGCTGTCGTTGACTTGCGTCTCCCACAACACTAAAAGGTTTTTAAATAGCCCGGGCAAACGCAAGAATCGCCAATAGCGGATACAAAAGCAAAGCAGGCTGACGTAGTGTTTCTACAGGAGACCGCACTTTAGCAGCAAAAGGCCCCCAACATCACTTGAATAAGAGCTAAATTTAAAGGTTTATCTCCTCTGTCAGCAAGGACTGAAAAAAAAGAGGAGTGGCGAGATTCCGTCTGCACAACAATATCCCCTTTATAGAGGAGGTGGTTAAGATGAGATTAGAGATGGTAGGTTTCTTTAGTATAGTAGGGCACAATCCAAGCTCAGCCTAACGTTGGCTACGATTATGCTCCGTGCGCAAAGCGACCCCTCATTCTAAGAAGTTCTTCGAAACTACACTGAATCGGTTTGCCTCAAAGGAGATTGAGTTGTGGGGAGGGATCTAATGTAGGCGATCAAAACCCAGAATGGAAGGTCAGGCACCCCAAAAACCGAACAAGAGAACAATAATAGGGCTTACAGAATGGACTTCGGGATAGCCATCTACGTACGACATTTGGAGGGAGATGCACCCGCTAGAAAGAGATTACACATTATTCTCACACCCCATTCCTCTTATACAGAATCGATTATCTTTTGTCTCTAGCAGATGGTCCGCAGATCCCCCATACAGGGATCCATGAAGTGTCTAATGGACTCGGATAAGTCCTGCACCCTAGAGCACGGGGTGCACGCAAAATTCCTGGGACAGGCCAGTGAGCAAATTGGAAACTGAATGAGGCGTTACTGAAGGTGCCAGGGACTGAAAGGATCATTGGCAAGGAACTAGATCAATTCTTCCAAATTAATACTGGCAGTTCACACGTCCCATTTAGTTTGTGGGGAAGCGCACAAAGCAACAAACCTGAGAGGGACCCTAATTAAATTAGGCAGCTAAAGGGAAAAAGGGGGAGAGAAACGGGAAAATCACATCTCCTGCCAAACAAAGCTTAGAGAACTATACTCAAGCATTAGCGGGGACGGGATCAGGGTCGTGGTTAACTTAAAGAAATCCAAAGATACTCGAATCGAGCTTATTTAGTCTTGGACCTCCAGGCAGACAACCCGCTGAGTTGGTCCAAGAGGCTTATTCTAGTGATTAAGTCAACAAAAGCAAGATAACCTTACAGGTAACAAATTGAGGAATAGACACCCAAAATATAGTATCGGGAGGCTACGGCAAATCGGGAGCCAAGGACAGCTAACCAAAACTATAGTGGAGTTAATACAGGAGATTCTATGAAGATCTTATAACGGGGAAAAAGGGCACCATAATGGTTCAAACCAAAAAGAGTCATGAAGGACTTCCTTGAAGGCTCAACACCTACAAGATCAGGTTTCAGAGAGGGAGTTTAAGGGCAGATTTACTATAGAGGAACTTACCCAGGTTATCAGAACACTCAAAACCCTCGAAAGCCACCGGACCATGAACGGGTTCTCCACCTTTATTTCAGAGATTTTTTAAGACACTTGTGACGTAGGGGTAATGCTGGGAACTGCCTTTTAATAAAGTCAGCCTGCAATAACCTACTGTAAGTAAATACACTTGATTATGTATATGTGTATGGTATTCTGAGAGCTAGTTCCCAGCCACTTCAGGGACTAGGAGTTAATTTGTTTTCAGTAGAATGTGACAAAGGGTGTGATCTTCCCAAGTAATGCATTGATGATTACTTGTTTGGTGTTGCCCTTCACCCCCAATCAGGAGGCGGTGGGACGATATTGAAAACACCTGGGGGAAGAACGACCCTAGCTAGATGAGATAAGATCACGCTCAGTTTTAGCTGTGAGAGTTTGTTTTAGCATGCAGGCTGGGGAAGAAGAACCTAAGTTTATAGGATAACCCAAGTTTTCCCAGTTGCAAGTGTGTTCGTGTTGATTTCTGTAAATAGTGTGGAGTATTTATTTTCAAAAATTCATTTTATAAAAATCACGTGTGTTCTGTCTGGCGAATTGATCCCTGGTTGTCGAATATTCTTGGGTTCCCCCGTGACAGCAATTTTGGTGGTTGCAGTGGGATCGCTAGGCTCAGCCGCATTATCTTCTGGGAACTATCTGTTCCAGGCGGTAAGGTCTACATTGAAGACCACAGAACTCGGTTCTGGCCAAGGGACCGGATCGCACTCTGGTCCTGAGGAGTGCTAGGAGTGGAGAGGGTACCCGGGAAACCGTGGACAAGAAAGCAGCTGGTCGTTGACCTGGATCAGCGTATGATGCGCAGTGTCAGGGTAGTAGATGAGGCACGGCCAGCCTGAAGCAGTTCCGGGCCCCTTCTGGACTACTGGAATGGCCCACAACTCTGGTATCAGTCGGGGAGCCGCTCTGGGGGGCCACAACCTGAGCGGATGATTGCCATACCAGCACATCCAACAGTAGCGGACAACCTTGGAGTGGGGCTATCAACTGTGAAACGCGTGACTATGCTCCAGCATCCTGGTGCTTGATGCAACCTATCCGTTGAGCGCCCTGCGATTATCATCTAGAAGTTGGAGGTCCCAGGCAAGTAGACACTCCGACCTCAGCTGTGCGGCAAGCAGGCGGTGCACACCAGAGATGCACCAGAATAAAGGAGGCAAAAGGACCTACCCGTTTGTCAAGGAGCTTACTACTGGTACGTTATTTGCCATTAACCCGGAGGACCTACTGGACCAAAGTCAGGAACCAAACACATGGTGGCCACCAAGATATGAGCACCCCGAGTTCATGTCCCAGCTAGCCCCTGACCAATATAAACAATGGATCGCTGGTGGTGCGTGATTGTTGGTTGTGTGTGTGAGCTGACTAACCCTTTAAGACACTCCTGATTCATGGAAAAGCAGCAGTTCATGCTGAGAAATGCATTGCACAAGGGTGGAGTGGGTCACCTGCACAACAAACCGCACAAGTTGAGGCAAGAAGGGGCCACCAACAGTGACTTCATACCGCACATTCCCCGCTCCGGAGTGCAGCAGCCTGGATCTTGCCCAAACCAGTGCGAGTCGGGCGGCCAAACACAGTGCCCCAGCACCCAGCCGGCACCCACGAGCGGCGGTGCTTCAAGTGCCAACAAGAAGGGCACATGAAATGCAAGAATGGCCCAAGCTCTCCGGCCCCAGGTGCATGCAGGGGGCTGGGCAACTGTACCGCAAGACGGCGGGCATCGCCTGGAGGAGCCCAGATGTCTAGACACTCACACCGGGGTTCCAGAGCCAGTACACCAGAGTGACCAAAAACGAGGCAACCCACTGGTTAATCCAAACCAAGCAACAAAGTTGCCATGGTCGAGCTGGGTCCCACTGAGTCTGGATCAAGCCACCTCTGACCAGTGCCATTGGGGAACGGGAGACACCGGTAGCTGATATCCGGAGCTGGTGTTACTCTTCGGTTCGGACTCTGACTGATGTGGTGGACTAGAGCATTTTACCGGGATAGGGGATGAGGGGGAACCCTGCGGATGGGGAGCAGCAAATCCCTCCAAGTAGCCTGTGTGTTCCGGCTCGGGGTGCGGGCCAAGGGGAGGATCCATGATGTCGGCCATTTTGGCACGGTTTAGATGCTGCTGTACAGTGGGCAATATGGGTCGACTCCGAGCAGAGCTATCTCTGGAGGACAATGCCATAATGTGGCGGCGGTGACTCAGAGCAATAGTCACCAGGGATCACCGACCAGCATCAGCTGTATGTTAGTGTCCCAATCCTAAACCATCGCTACCGGCTCGGAGCCTCCAGCATGGACGTTCTGAAGGAGGTTTGAGCGGGAAAGACGAGTGGGAGCCCACCTTGACGTGACTGAAATCCCGACTGGCGGTACCAGAACGTTAAGGCGGATGCGTTTGTCTCGTAGTTTGCAAACAGAGGAGGTCGAGGAGACTCCCCTGAAAGCATACATACACTTCTAAATAATTATTTCGGCTAATTCCTCGATGTCTGACATAAGATTTTGGAGGCCCAGTCAAGATTCCCGAGGGTATTGAGCGGTAAAGGATGGATGTCTATATGGAAAAAAAATGTGTCCTTTAGGTGCTAAAGAAACCACCCCACAAGGCAGCAGGTCCCATCAGGACGTTATTCGACGATGAGAGTGAATGCATGCACAGTATGCTAAATTTAGGTGCAATATTGTAAAATTACCAAGAGAAGAAAAAAGTGACATAGATGCCTGTGAGAGGCTGGGACCTCTACAGCAAAAATATGCACATTATAGGTTCTACACAATTTGGTGTTTAGCAAAAACGTGGCAAAAAAGCGCACTAGCGCTCCTTGAGGTCAGGAAGAAAAATACACCTGGTCGACCCCCCAAAATGGAGGACAAGATGTGGCGTTTCCTCGTGATGAACCCTACCCCCCGGAAAGAGTGGCCTTACAGACAAATAAAGGAGGAAGACATCTCTTCCGGGGATCCCGAACGAATCAACCCAAAAAACCACCCAGCACCTGCACTGCACTCCCCTGCACTGCACTCCCCTGCACTGCACTCCCCAACACACACAAAGGGGCACAGGGGAGTCAGTGGGTAGAGAGAGAGATACAAACAGACAGAGAGGGAGCTCATAGAGAGAGGGAGAGACAGAGAGATACAGACACGGAAGCACAGAGTATGGGAGACAGACAGGCAAAGGGGGCAGAGAGAGAGAGATACACTCACAGACAAAGGGGCAGAGAGAGACAGAGAGAGAGAGAGAGAGATACAGACACACAGCACAGAATATGGGAGACAGACAGACAAAGGGGGCAAAGAGAGAGATACACCCACAGACAAAGGGGCAGAGAGAGAGACAGAGAAGGGGTCAGAGAGAGATACACAAAGGGGCACAATGAGAGAGACAGTCATGTAATGTTGACAGTATCTGCTAGTCATGTGGACAAGACCACAAGGGCCCCTCTGACTTAAGTGCCCCAGGCCACCAAAGCCTTAATCCGGCTCAGGTCCAGACCCTGAATAAATAGAATTACGTTCCTCCCAGCAACGGCACTCCGCGTATAGGTAGAAAAAGAGCACATTCAGGCATTTGGGGCACAATATTTAATGCAGGCAAACATTCATGTTTGTTTCCCATTTATTTAAAGTTAACCAACCCTATGTGTAACTGTCATTTATTTTGTTTGCTCTGTTCAATTATACAAATGTGCTGCCAAAGACTTAATGACTATTGGCTACACAAAGCACAGTTCTGGAGATCCTACTTACCTATGTAGCCTGCATCACCTGGACCCCTGCCCTCAATATGACAAAGCTGGGCCGTAATTTTTTGAAACCATGTGTGCTGCATCTCCAGCAGCTTTCTCTAGTACCCCATCAGCTGTAAATCAGTGAGGCGCCTGGCTCCTCGGTGGCTGGACGGGCAGCAGCGGGTGCATCGGGTAAAACTGGTCAGTTGGAGCATCGGACATGACCACCTCAGTCACCTCCATTAGGAAAAGAATCACAATGAGCTCTGCCGCCGCAGCCACCGGCCATCTGTATGATGGTGCTTAAAAAGAAATACATCATATCATCAAATACATTCATACAGAACTTGGGTACATGTGTTTACCTCGCTACGATGTAGGCACCACACTCACACTGCCCGTCAGTTCCTCTCCAGTGCCATGGACATGTGATGATGATGGATTATGACTTTTAAAGCGGTTGTTTCCCCGTGCTGCTACATCCATGGGTGGAGGCTGTCCCTGGGAGAACTCTCTTTGAAGGTCGGCAGCTCCTCTATTCCGGTCGGGGGGCTCTCCCCTAGAACGGCCTCCGGGGGGAATGGGACCAGTGTCAGGACGCCCCGTCCTCTCCCAGCGGCCTTGCTGTGTTCACCGGCTAGTCGCCGATTCTGATGGTCCGTGCGTCGGACGGCGTCACCTCGGCCTACGTCCCTCCTGGTCTGCTGCTTGGGTGGACCAGTCGGGACCTCGTTAGCGTCGGGCGCCTGTGTGCCCTTTCTCCTCCCGGGTTGGCTCGGTTAGTGGAGTTACAGACTTCACTTTCTGGCTATCACTTTTCTAGTCATTCTTTTCCGCTCCTGGTCCTCTTCTCCTTCCTTCCGATTGCGACGCCCTCTTCTCTCATCTCTCGCCCTGTCATTACTATCATTCTCTCTCGCGGTGCCCTTCCTGAGGCGCCGTGACACCCTGCCACTTGGCACCTTCATCCACCTATTGCCCTTTGTAGGTGATACCATCCAGCTCGAATTCGGGTTATTCCCAACTGCCAGTCCCCCCCCTTCCGGTGGGCCCTCTCCTGGTGCCAAATGCTTCATAGACTTGTCCTTCCTCACTAGTAGTCGACTCCGCTCCCTGTTAGGTGTCTCCCTCGCCATCGACTGGTAAATTCTGCCCCCCCGCTGTGGCTGCCTATTCCTCGCCATTGTGCTCCTTCACGTCGCTCCCTTCTGCACGCCCAGTCCATCCGCCCGTAGCAATTCTAGCATTTTTGTTCCCGTCTTCCTACTCCACCAGTCTTTCCTTTGCTTTCGCCGCTCTTTGGTTGTTACTTTTGCCTTTTTGCACCGCTCCCCCGTGGTGGCGAGGGACATAGGATCAGCCAATAGCACAGGCTATGGAATTGGTGGGACTAAGGAGAGAGGAGCCTTTAAGAGGGGCTGGCAGAGCACGTGAAGGTGTCGTCAAAATAGAAAAAGGGAATCAGGAAAAAGCAACTTTGGATGCCCCTAGATAGTGGGGACCTGGGAGAAAAAGAACTGCAAAAGTGGGTGCTACAGGCAAAAAATTCTAATCAAGGAACAGCATAACACACAGAGGGAGCCAAGCACACCAAAAAATGGTAAAAATAGAATTAATGCAAAAAGATAATTTAATGACTATACCAGTCAAAGTATCCAATGTTTCGGTGCAGTGCACCTTCAT
Organism: Ascaphus truei; assembly: GCA_036426205.1. NCBI lineage: Eukaryota > Metazoa > Chordata > Amphibia > Anura > Ascaphidae > Ascaphus > Ascaphus truei. The sequence goes on along the minus strand of CM071570.1, from coordinate 234,398,518 downwards.
CAGGGTTATATCTGTATCACATGTACCCGCACCCTCTGGAAGATACTGTTGCGGCTACAGGTGTCAGAGGTGTGGCCATACCTGTGAGGGTCCAGAAGAGCTGAGTTATCTGCGATGTAGTGGAGACAGGACAGGCTTTTGACGAGCTGATGTTCCTTTACTCCGGGTGGTCAGCGCCTCCAGCTCCAGTGGGCTCCAGGATTTCCAGATGTAGTCCCCACTAGAGCAAACTCTTCTTCCACCCATGCCCCACAGACTGGAACTCAGGCAGGAGTATATTAATCAAAGGGATTTATTGCAGTCACTGCAGTTCTTACACACAGCGGATGCAGGCCCCTGGATGGTGCTTGGCTCTCTTAATTTGAAGGCCTTGGATCTTTCATGACCTGCCAACCCATGAGGGACTGACTGGCCTCTATCACTTCCAGCTGGGTGGAGATAGCCCACGCACCTCCACTCCCTAGGAGGGGTGGAGGAGAACTCCTATAATTTGGAACTTCCTCTCTGAACAACCAGAAGAGAAGGGCTCAAGATCTGTACCACAGACCCTGAGTCACCACCACTTCTGTTACTCAGAGAGTAGCATGTGGGGGGGTCACTGCCCACAGAATAACCAGTCACAGCCTAGACTGCTAAGGACTTATGTGGCAGGGGAAAGAGAGATAGTCTGGACTTACCATATTACATATCTATACCATTTTTTTGGTGTGTTTGGCTCACTCTGTGTATAGAGCACGTGAAGGGAAATCTGTACAAGCCTGAGAGATCTCAGGACTGATTGGAAGTGACCGGGGCCAGTCTATGTTCCACTGACTTGAGGGAGAAGAGCAAATCATGCAGTCACAGTGGATCACCGGAGTGAGAACAGCACAGAGGAATGAGCACAGTCGGAGGGGATATCATTGGCGTTCAGCTAAACTGGTACCGAAGCATTTTGCAAAGTACAGGCCTGATACACTTATCCACATTAAAGAGCTCCAACGGCGTGCCAGCACCATCATACAGGCCTTGATACCCAGGATTGGGTGGTAACAGCACCAGACACTGACATATACCAATGCAGCGTTCAGGGGGCATGTTATGTTGATGTGTTATGTAATGAATGTAGTGATCCTTTGTTAAGGATCACAAGGTACTGCAGCATTCATCCATAGCTGCTATATAAATACGGTTATATTATAAACATTATTGTAGTCTGTCTCCCGTTGTCTGACCTATCGCCACACGTGCCATATCACCCAGAACTATAGGGCTCGTTCCCCCACCTCAGCAACAGGTGTCAGCCTGGGGGCAGAAGAAGGAGGGGTTACACATGTAAGCACAATTTGGATAGATTTTCAAGCCAAAGCATGCATTTTTGAACATGTCTCTTTAGTTTTAGAACATTTTAGCAGTAGAATATATACAGGTCTTGATCCTGACACTGTAGCAAAACATTAGAAGGCCTTCGCTCCCATGCACACGAAGGAGAGCTGAGACATGCTACAGTTTATATGGAGCAAAAATATATGGAGCAATAATATTTACAGTGACCTCTCCTTTTCGAGTATATCCTGGGCACTAAGTTAAGTAAAGCACTTAATAAGTGACTGTCATGAACGGTACACCTGTGAGCACGTGACTTGTATGTGTGATGAGGGTTAATACACACAGCTTCTTAGCTCACTCAATTCTATGCAATGTCCCTCAAGTGAATCATATCTTCCCTCAATCCATCCCAATATATATCTTAACTCACTGCCACCACCAAAACGTTTCCAAATCCACTTGCAGAGTCTCTAACAAATCTTGGTCCGGGGTGGGGAGGGAGCGATGATTTCGGGAACACACCAAAAAATAAAGGACCTAAAAATAATAGTGCAGTATATCAACACACTTGTAATATAATGAACTCTTGGCTCTGTAGAAATTCCTACTTACAACAAGTGGAATATAAAAAGGCAATGGTCTGACTCTGTCAGTGAATGTATAACAGGATCTCCAGCAGGGAAAGAGGCTCAAAGCGAGAGATTTTTCAAATAGATGATGCAGGTGGTGTAAACCCAGATCAGATTCAAAGTGTGATGTTCATGTAAGATAAAAGCGGACCATAGTGTAGATCAGAGATGCAAAATTTATCACATAAAAGCAAAGTAAGAAACGTACTTACAATAAGTACATCACATATGTACACATAAAGGTATCTTGAGACAGTAGAGTGCCGGTCCCGTATGGAGAAACGTGCTATTTCGTCCTTCTATGGCTCCCGCCTTGCCGCCGATGGATGGCGTCTAACGTCACATCCGGTATACGAGTGATGACGTCCGTTCGGGAGTAAGAGGGACGAGTAGCAGGGAATCAACAGCAACTCAAGCGTCTTCACTTCAGGGGCAGCTGCAGCAGACTGACGAGTAGCTCTACGCTTTTCGCTGTACTTGGACAGCTTCCTCAGGAGCAAGATCTCTAACAAAACACAAAGCTCTAAAAAGCAAAATGTTTCCGAAAATGTAATTTACTCTCTTCAAGACGTGCAAAGTTCAAATCAGAGCCCAAAGACATACTTATTACATTTTTTAGATTTAATAGACAAAAATAGAACTGTTGTGTCCCAGGCTCACTGTGGCTAATGAGTTGAAACAGGCAGCTAAACTCATCCCCTTTCCATGCACACAGAGTCCTTCCTTTAAGCTTCTGTAGACTTTATTGAAGTACAACATATAACAAAAAGGCAGCGAAACTTGGGGATAGCAAAATAAAGGGAAGGTAAAAAGACAATGCTTTTTCTGGGGAAATCCGTGAGGGATGACTGCTCACAATGGCTGCTGGCTTGAAAAGGAAGGGGCTATGACCTGACATACAGGAAATAGAGCAGGGTGAAACCAAGAGCCAGGGGTCCTGGATCATACCAAATCACAGGCCATAAAAGGAGTTGCTAGGGAACCGGCTGATACAGGTAGGAGTCACAAAGTAACAACTTGGGCTACGGAAACTGTAGTCATAGGCAGAGAAAACCATAAAGAGGACAGAATAAGTACAGTGCTTAAGTTACAGAAAAAAATATTATAGGAACATACAATGCAATAAATGCAGACAGTTTCATCAAATAAAAGGATAAAATAAACAGAAATCTCTAACATCCATCACCATATAGTTGGGTTCTCTCAGGTTCTCTAGTGGAACATATGAGATTTCCCATGTCTGGTTCGCTTAAGACACTCCCTTAGTTGATATCTCATTTTATATCTCAATTGCAGGGTCTTTATTCTAAAACTCTTTCATTGAAACAACATAAACCCGCCCGCTGACCCTTTTTACTCTGAAAACAACATTGTAATCAAACCCTCGGACAAAGGGGGTAACGTAGTTATCATGAAAAGTGATGACTATGTAAAAGAGTATAAGAGACTTCTGTCTGATAGAGAGTGCTACGAGGTGCTAGATAAGGATCCCACCATCAGTTACAATAAGGAGGTTATCCTAATCCTTAACGAGGGTCTGACTTTACAAAGTGATCTCGGCCCAAGAAAAGGATTTCATGCTAGTGAAAGTGCCCAAAATAGCAACATTCTATAGCCTCCCAAAAGTGCACAAAAAATATTCCCCATGCCCCCCATAGTCTCAGGGATAGGTAATCTTAGTGAGCAAGTGAGCACTTATACTGATCAGGTTTTGGGTCCTTTAGTGATATCCTTGCCGTCTTACCTGAAGGACAGTAAGTATGCCCTCAAGAAGTTGGAGGGTATAACGGTTAGTGATGATACTATTCTGGTAACACTGGATGTTGAGGGCTTGTACACATGCTTCAAACATTACATTGGTCTCGTAGCTATCAGACATTTTCTGGAGGCAAGAGGAGAGTGCTTCAGATTACAATACAAGCTCATCTTAAAGCTTCTTAAGTTTGTCTTGACCAAAAACTACTTCCTCTTTGACAACAAGTTGTATAACCAGATCCAGGATACAGCAATGGGGACTACTTGCGCCCCATACTATGCTAACTTGTACCTGGGCTGGTGGGAAGCACAGATTGTATTCTCTGAGACACTAGAGGAGTTTACTAACCAGATTGATATCTGGGTCAGGTACATTGATGATGTGCCCATACTGTGGCATTGTACTCAAGAAAGCCTCCAGAAATGTGTTAATATCCTGAACACCAATAATTTAAATCTGGAACTGACTCTGGAATCTAGTCAATCAGAAATGTATTTTATGGACCTAAAAATCCAAAGAGGAGTCAATAAGGAAATCATTAAAACACACACAGGAAAGATACTGCCACTAATAGCCTGTTACATGCTACTAGTCATCACCCTAGTACACTTATTAGGAGAATACCAGTGGGTCAGTTCCTGAGGATTTGTAGGAACTGTTCATCAGAAGCAGATTTTGAGGTACATTTTGAAGTGGCCCAAATGATGAATAGGTTCTTGTAAAGGGGGTACAGCAAAAGAGGGCTCAAAATGGCCTACAAGAGAGCCAAACATACTCCAAGACATCTTTTGTTAAAAGATAAATTGCCAGTTCCTCAGAAAACAATTATCCGATGTGTAGGTACTTTCAACTAACAGTGGAGTCAAGGGACAAAAATCTTTAGAAAGTATTAACATGTCATTTTGGCAGGTGTAGACTTGAAAAAGTTCCTCAACATCCATCCATCAATAACAAGCCAGATATCAAAATCTAAGAGATCTACTTGTTCATAGTCACTAGGAACCAACGTCAACACCAACATGGCTGCCAGAGAACCTTAAAGGCTCTTTTAATTGTTCACACTGTAAAGCCTGTGATCATATGTCAACAACTAAGACATTCCAGAACTGGAATGACACACGTACATTCAGTATCTGTAAATGTATCCACTGTCAGACCACTGGGGTAATATATGGAACATGTGGGCTCAATAAGTAACGAGTTGGATACGCCGGTGGAACGACACGTGACTGTCATGATGGTAATCTGGATGTACTAAAGTTTATGGACATTGACCAGGATTCCCTAAGGGCTAGCAAAGGTGACTGGGATCAGGAGTTCCTCCGTAAAGAATCAAGGTGAATATGGACAATATGGACAATCTGACCCCATAAGGGTTAAATGAGGGCTTCATGTTCTATCCCTTTATCTTGATTCCTTTACCTTTATAAAGCGCACTAGTCGCATGAATCATTCGTTGGCATGCTTAACACTGCATTACCATAACTATTATTACTACTACACTAGTGTGTGATTATGAGGAGGTGGTCTGTGACACCACGCACAGGACATAGTATAGCCGACAGATGCTGACAATGCATGTGATGATTTTTTGGTTTTAATTCGCCGTAATTGTATTACTCACACGAACAGAGGGGCAACTAATCTAGCACTGCACTGTATAGGCAGGATTATACTACAGACACTGCCCACACTGCCGCTGAAATGAAAAAACATTATTTGTTTCACTACCCCCGCCTGGTTACTCTACCATACATTATATCATATGATACTTTGTCCATGATCAATCTAACTTGCTGATGTGTTACCATACAATGATACATTAGTATATGGCCTATCTGCCGGTTGATGAAAAAGTCAAACCGCGCTCATGCTTCCTAAAATGGATCTTGAAGTAGATCTGCTCTCCCCTCTTGCTGCTGCTGTGATGTGAAGGCACCCCTCCTTCACCAATAACCGCCGTGGGAAGACTCCAACGCCGGATAGAAATGCAAAATAAACACAGAAGCGCATCAAGGGTCAAGGTACATGTAATAATCAAGTAAAATAGTAACAAGTAAAAACTTACATATAAAATATAGTCCAGTAGAGGCCAGTGCGCAGGTTTCCAGTTCAGTTGGATGGTAGGCGCAGGGGGTAAATGCTGAGACTCACCGATCAGTCTCGCACGCGGGGGCTGACTGGCTCGGCAGAACTTAGATGTCACTTCCGGGTTGCGGCTTCTCGCAGGACCCGTAATGAGTAGTCCACCACAATCGCCGGTACTCTGTGCTCCCAGCACACATCCCACTCGAGCGAGCCGGGTGGAATTGGCTCAAACGTCTGTGGGAGGGCTGGAACCTATACAGCCATGAGTCTGGATCCCTGTGTGCACTGAGTGAACTCCGCAACGCGTTTCACACAATTCAGGGCTTCATCAGGCAGAAACGCGTAGAGCGTAACCCCTCTTGTGAGATCCAGAGGGAGAGAGCCTGCTGTGGAGTTCCGGTGGCGTCTGCTATACGTGTTGAAGAACCCGGAAGTGACGTATCGGCCCCCTGAAGCAGCGCAGGTCGGAGACCGGATGAGGAAGCAGCATCGTGCAGAGATCCCGAGAACACGACTTGAGTGAAATCTACATGTGTACAAACTTGCTGTTACCTTTCCGGAATCCTGTAAGCCTCCAATTTTTATCAATGCTGGATAAATATCTACATTTTTTAAGTTTTGGATTGGTGTCTCTCTTTTGGATTTCTACCTCCTATTTGTTGCTCCTGTGTGTATGGGACACTTTCTATTATAGATGTCCATACATAGCTAGTATTTCTGATACTTAGTGATCATTGATATCTAGCTTTATTGTGCTCTTAAGAGAGCTCTCCATGTGTATGTGTATTGTTAACATATTGCACTATGCGAGTATCACGTTTTTTCCTTAGGCACTGACGCTCCCCTGATTCTTCTCCCCGAGTAGTGGTTATGAACATACAAATGCGATACTCTACACCAGGGTTGTGCAAACTGAGATTTTCCTGGGGGAGCACGGCGGTTGCAGAGGCCCCGCTCTTTTCCCCCGGCATTTAATTTAAATGCTCTGGGGAGTGCGTGAGGCCTCTGCAACTCAACTTACTTTGATTCTGCTGTCTTTAAAACTCTTCAAGTGACGCCGTGGGGTCATGTAACGTAACGTCGCACCAAGGTAGGTGGGTTGGGGGTGTGTGGGGCACGTGCACCGGGGGAGACATGGCAGGGAGGCGCAGCAGCAAAAGTTTGCGCTCCCCTGCTCTACACTAGTATAACAACCACTTTGCTAACCACAGCCTGTCTACCATAACAATCTCAACTATGGTGGCTTGCTGTATATTCTTTGGTCGCCACCCTCTTTATCCCAAATATAAGATGAGCAGATCTGTAGGGAACCCCACCTAAGCCTACAGTGGGTGTTTACAACTGCCTCGTGATTTAGAGGGTTAACTAGTGTGGTGGTTTTTTTATGATGCCAATCCCTGCGCCTCTACCTTGCCCGAGTGATATCAGGATCCCTATACTTGTGCATGTGCAATCAGACTAGGGGTTAATACTTGTGTTCCACAGCCGATTCTCTCAGCCCTCACGAACAGGGCTCATTCGCTGCTGTAAACAGGGGAGATACATTTTCCACTTTCTACCACTAGAGGTCGCAACAACTAGTTTTGAAGCTTGTGGTCTCAACCTTGCACAATAAGTATTCGTCTGGTATCCTAGCAGGACGTTTTCAGAGATTTTTTTTAATTTTTTTTTTATAACTTTGGTTTTATTGCGTTTTTCATCAGAATACATGTACAACTGATGCGTCCGCGAGCATTGTACATAATCACTTTAACATTCATCCAAACCTGGTATTGGGAAATAGGGGAACATAGGAGAGAGTGGGGAGGTAAGGGAGGGGGGGCAGGGGGGTGGGGTGCGGGGCACACTCCCGCCGGATCAAACAGTATCTGGGGAGCTTATCTCCTGGAAGTTCCCAGTTCCTAATCTCTTCCGAGAGCTCCTGTCTGGCCGGGGGTCTAGGTTTCAGCCCCATTCACTCGTCAGGAGCGCTCTTGTCACTGTTTGTCCCTAGCGCCTCCTACTCTAGGCACTCATCAAGGGAAAACGCATCTACTACTATCAAAGCAGGATGGTATCCCTTTCAACTCCCGGGATGTCCTTCTGGTCCAACCAAGGCGTCCAGGTTTTTAGATAAATTTCGCCAGTGTCATTAACTAAACTCGTTAACTTCTCCATCTGGCATACAAACCAAATTCTATTCCGAATCTTGGAAATTGGAGGGATGTCGGGTTGTTTCCATAATGCTGCGATCTCGCACCGAGTTGCTGTTGCGAAATAGACAACCAGTTTATTACTTGCTTTAGTCCACCCCGGTGTCGGTCTATTTAACAGGAACCGCCACGGGTCCAAGGGAATTTTGAGGTTAAAGATCCTCTCTAGCCAATCTCTAATTTTTCGCCAAAGCGGTCTAATCCTCGGGCAGGACCACAGCATATGTAACAGGTCAGCTGTTGCTCCGCACTGTCTAGGGCACAGTGGGGAGTCCCCTGGTACGAATTTAGATAATTTCGTGGGAGTGTGATACCAGCGCAGTAAAACTTTATATGTGTTTTCCCTTAATGTCGTGCAAATAGAGCTCTTAGCTGAAGCCATAATTATCTTAGCCCATTCCTCTGCCTCTAGTACTTCGCCCAAATCTCTCTCCCATTGATCCATATACCTCAGTTTGTGGTCGATCTTTACCCCTGTACCGATCACTTCTCTGTACAACAGCGATGTGAGTCCCTGGGTATCGGTCTCAACTAGACAGAGCTTTTCAAACCTGGTTAGTGGGGGTCGAGGGGTAATGTTAATATAGAATGCTCGCAATTGGAGAAATCTAAATATCTCTGAGGGGGGATGTTTGATTCCTCTCGAATTTGCGCAAAGGGCTTAATATCTTTTCCCCCCTCTAGATCTCGAAGCCTATGTATGCCCAATTGTTTCCAAATTGTAAATTCCTTTCTGTACAGGCCTGGAGCAAAGTCTGGGTTGCCCCATAGCGGGGTCATCAGTGATCCTCTCGTTGACAAAGTGCATCTAAATTTGTTGGCCTCCCAGATAGCAAGTGAGTTCGCCACTGATGCCAGCTGCTTTTTCATCAGCTTCAAGGCTGTTTTGGGTAACCAGATCATGCTTTTCAACTCTATTGGGGAGAAAGCTTCTCTTTCTAATGCGACCCACCTTTTCGAATCCGGGTTTGAGTGCCATTGGGAAATTTGGCTTAATTGTGCCGCTTTGTAATAAGATATCAAACAAGGTACTGCCAGGCCACCCTCCAATGTTGTTTTTTTTAGGATCATACACTTTACTCTCGGCTTTTTCCCCTCCCAAATGAATTTGGAAATAGCAGACTGAAGTGAGAGTATGTCCGTCAGTCTAAGTGGCACCGGCAGCGTCTGAAACAGATACAGAATGCGTGGGAGGAGATTCATCTTTACGCTATGTATCCGACCGATCCAGGATATTTTAAACGAAGCCCACTTTCTGAGCTCTTCCTTTAGATCTCGGATCAGTTTGGGGAAATTTGCTTGATAAATACTTTTGTACTCTTTGGGAATGACTACCCCCAGGTACTTCACCCCGTGTTTTGGCCAATTGAAGTTAAAATTGATCTGTATCAATTTTCTGTCTCTTTCGGGAGGCTTATATTCAGGGCTTCGGACTTGGATTGGTTGATCTTAAAGCCTGATATATCATGGAATTTCCCTAACAAGTTAAATAGGTTCGGTAGGGATGTGAGCGGCCTCGAGATTGTTAACAAGACATCATCCGCGTATAGCGCAATCTTGTGCGTCTGTGAGCCTGCCTCAACTCCCCCAACGTCGGGATTATTTCTGATTTGGGCCGCCAAGGGTTCTATGCACATTGCAAAAAGTAGGGGGGATAGCGGGCACCCCTGTCTAGTGCCACTTCTGATTTTGAAGAGGTCCGACGGGAATCCCTGGTGAACTACTTTGGCTGCCGGACCTTGGTACAGTGACAGGATTGCATTGATCACCTGAGCCCCCAGCCCAAACTCTCCAAGCGTGGCTCTCAAGTACAGCCAGTCAATCCTGTCGAAGGCTTTTTCAGCATCCAGACTCAACATCATAACTGGGATCTTACGTGTATTGGCTATATCTATCAGATCAATAATCTGTCGAGTGTTATCTGCAGCTTGTCGACCCTTTATGAACCCGACTTGATCTGGATGTATGAGTCTGGGCAGGATGTGACATAATCTATTGGCCAGCGGGCAGATGGCGGGTTCAGACTCTGAAAGTGACAGGTCCGCGAGCAGACCAGAAAGCAGAGCGGGGACCAGAGACCAGGACTGGGTCACGAGAACAGACATGAAGGCCTTCTGTTCCGAGATGAAGACCTTCTTTCAGAAGGAGCTATGAAAGCTCAGAAAAGACATAGATAGCTTAGGGGAACGGACAAACACACTTGAAAATAAAGTGGACGCACACTCTAATTCCCTACAAAAGAATGACAAGTCTATGGTCCAAATGCACAAACTGATCTCTGACTTGCAAGACCGGCAGGAGGACTCTGAAAACCGGGACAGGCGTAATAACATACGCCTGCGAGGGGTCCCGGAGTCCGTGTCAGACCCAGAAGAATTCACCTCAAACTGGCTCCAGCATACTGTATACTGCCCGAAGTGAAGCTGAGCTACAGTTTGACAGGTGCCACAGGGCCCTGAGGTCTAGACCGCAACAGGGAGACCCCCAAAGGGATATAATAATTCGTCTCCATTACTTCAAAATAAAAGAAAGTGTGTGCCAAATGGCCAGAGCTGCCAAGACCCTGGAATTTGAGGGGGTGCGACTGCAGGTTTTTCAGGATCTGGCCCCACGAACTCTAATAAAACGGAGAGCCCTTTCAGCCATTACCAGGGCCCTACGTGATAATGGGATCCGCTATCGTTGGCTCTTTCCCTTTGGATTAATGGTGCTCAGACACGGCGTGGCTTTCACCCTAAAACACCTGGAGGGTGGCACAGAGTTTCTGAAAAAATTGGGCTTACCGGTCTCTCCCCAGAGTCCTGAGCGGCGAGGTCCCGCGGAGGCTCCTACACCGGAGGCTTCCCGGCAGCGTGTGGAGCCGTCAGGGAGCAAGCACAAAGACTAGATGTTTCCTTGTTGCTGATCATCCCCAAGCCAGAATTTAAAGGAACCTTCCCCGGTTCGCAACGCTGCTGTTGGAGGTAAATAGATGGCCGATTCCCTCTAGTGGCGGGAAGAGCATGGTGCGGCCATTTTCCCTGCATCTGGGGAAGAAGGCTGGAGCTGTGATCCCCTGTGGCGGGAACTGAAGTCGCGGCCATCTTGCTCGAGTTAAGGGGAAACCGGGTTGAGGGAGACCCCTGGTGGCGGACGGCGGCATAGCGGCAAAGTGATACATGGAGGACAGAATGGCTGAGGGAGCCCCCTGGAGGCAGGAGGATGGAGCGGTGCAGCGTGCTGAGCTGGAGGACATTATGCAGTGACGGACACAGAGCGGAACAGGAAGCAAGAGGACGGGAGGTGAAGGAGACGGTCCGAGGTGGGAGGAAGAGCAGCAATCCCACCAACAGCTTTACATAAGTTGCTTCTATCAGGGGAGAGGGAGAGAGATGAGAAGGGGAAGGGAGGGAGATGAGAAAGTGGAGTGAGTGAGACATCTGAGGAGGGAATGAGGTTGGAGAGGGGGGGAGGGGGGGAGAGGGAGATATAAGGGGGGATGAAGGAGAGAGGGGGGTGGAGAGACGGAGGGGAGGGGGAACATAGAGGAAGGAGGAGTGAGCAGGAGGGAGCAGGGAAGAGGGGAATGAAGGACAGAGTGGAGGGAGAGACAGACGGGGGGTTCGGGGAGGTAGGGATTGACAGGGGGAGGGAGAATGAGTAGGAGAGGGAAGAGGGGGAATGGATAAGAGGATCCCAGGTAGAGGAGTAGCCGACCTAAAGAAGAATGAACATCCTGGCAAAAAGGAGAACGCGACTTGCTTTTGATAGGGGTAAGGGAGTAGAGGGGAGGTTGACATAGCTCAGAGAACAGGAGGGGCATGAAGATAAGATACGTTGGAGGACAAATCTGGAGATGTGTCCCCATCCTGGTGTCGTTCTGTACAATTAACATGTCTCTCCAATCCCTACAGCCGAGAACTACTGGGAAGATGAGAGGGGGACTCTGGGCTGCACTGCTGAGAGGGGTGGTCGCCAAGAGGGTTATCGCTGCATATCGCCGCTGCTCCGGGTCCAGAGACTACTCGCACTATGGTTCCAGACCAAGCTGAGCCTCCGCTACAGAACCAAAGAGATCGGTAGCAAGCATTGGGATAGGAGGGAGGGGGGGGGGGGGGTGGGAGCGGCATGAATAAAAGATTCAAGCAGGATGGCTGGAAGGGATAATGCCCAAGGACTCCACACAATTTAGACTCTCAGCTTAGGCAACACAAGGTAACACTGATTTTGAGGGGCTGTCCCCCCCATGAGATGGACCGATGGAAGGAGGGAGGAGGGTCTGCACACAGGGAACTCTGCCACAACAATGAAATTGCCACCTAACATGACGGGGGAAGGCACACAGTTGGCTGGGGATGATAACAAAGGCATGTTTAGATTCACTGTATATAGTTTCAGTATTATACCCATACTGGTTTGAGTGGGTACACACTTTACCTAAAAGAAAAATTTGCTTTGATGTATTTAATAGCATGTGCGGTTTCGGGACCACCTGGGCCGGCTGCCTGCGACTCGAGCTGTGCAGGAATGGGTCACTCCATGATGCACAGACAAGTCCCTCGGGCACCCAGCCACGGGAAGTGGTTGGGGGTAGGGAAGCCCCTTCTGGGCATTCCAGGGCGCAAGGTGAGCCCGTGGGCCAAGGGACCGTTGCTGACCATGGTCAGCCTCGGCCCCTCAGTTGTTCTGTTTCCCCCTTCCCTTTCCTTCCTCTCCCATCCATCCCCTCCCCATGTGGTGCGGGCTCAGGCCCTGACGGAGGTAATTGAGCCGGTGGGTTCACGGGTTCTAGGGGTCTACAACGGAGATAGCAATTGCACTAGTAAACACAACCCCGATACCCAATGTCGTTGACTATGGTCTCCCACAACACTAAAGGTTTAAATAGCCCGGGCAAACACGGAATAGCAATAGCGGATTACAAACGCAAGCAGGCTGACGTAGTGTTTCTACAGGAGACGCACTTTAGCAGCAAAAGTGCCCCCAAATATTTGAATAAGAGCTTTAAAAGGTTTTATCTCTCTTCAGCAAGGACTGAAAAAAAAAGAGGAGTGGCGATCCTGCTGCACAACAATATCCCCTTTATAGAGGAGGTGGTTAAGAGAGATAGAGATGGTAGGTTTCTAGTCATAGTAGGCACAATCCAAGCTCAGCCTATAACGTTGGCTACGATTTATGCTCCGTGCGAGCAGGACCCCTCATTCATTAAGAAGTTCTTCGATACACTGAGATCGGTTGCTAAAGGAGATATAGTTGTGGTGGGAGATCTTAATGTGGCGATCAACCCAAGAATGGACAGGTCAGGCCCCCACAAACCGAACAAGAGAAAATATATAGAGGCCTTACAGAATGGACTTCGGGATAGCCATCTAGTAGACATTTGGAGGGAGATGCACCCGCTAGAAAGAGATTACACTTTCTTCTCACACCCCCATTCCTCTTATAGCAGAATCGATTACTTCTTTGTCTCTAGCAGACTGGTCCCGCAGATCCCCCATACAGGGATCCATGATATTTCATGGTCGGATCATGCACCCATAGAGCTACGGTGCACTCAAAAATTCCTGGACAGGCCAGGAGCAAATTGGAAACTGAATGAGGCTTTACTGAAGGTGCCAGGGACTGAACGGATAATTGGCAAGGAAATAGATCAATTCTTCCAAATTAATACTGGCAGTGTACAGTCCCATTTAGTTTTGTGGGAAGCGCACAAAGCAACCCTGAGAGGGACCCTAATTAAATTAGCAGCTAAACGGAAAAGGGAGAGAAACGCGAAAATCACATCCCTCCAAACAAAGCTTAGAGACCTACTACTCAAGCATAAGCGGGATCAGGGTCTGGCTATACTTAAAGAAATCCAAGATACTAGAATCGAGCTTAATTTAGTCTTGGCCTCCCAGGCAGACAACACGCTGAGTTGGTCCAAGAGGCTATTCTATGATAAGTCAAACAAACAAGATACCTTACAGGCTAACAAATTGAGGAATAGACACCCAAATTATAGTATCCGGGAGCTACGGCTAAAATCGGGAGCCAAGACAGCTAACCCAAAACTTATAGTGGAGTAATTCAGGAGCTTCTATGAAGATCTTTATAACGGGGAAAAAGTGGCACATAATGGTAAAACCAAAAGAGTCATGAAGGACTTCCTGAAGGGCTCACACCTACCAAGATTCAGTGGTTCAGAGAGGGAAGTTTTAAGGGCAGACTTTACTATAGAGGAACTTACCCAGGTTATTCAGAACCTCAAACCCTCGAAAGCACCTGGACCTGACGGGTTCTCCAACCTTTATTTCAGAGATTTTTTAAGTACACATTGTGACGGTAGGGGTAAATCTGACTGCTTTTAATAAAGGTCAAGCCTGCAATTACCCTACCTGTCAGTAATACATTTGTATTATGTTATATGTGTATGGTATTCTGTAGCCTAGTTCCAGCACTTCAGGGACTAGGAGTTAATTTTGTTTTCAGCTAGAATGTTGCAAAGTGGTCTGTGATCTTCCCAAGTAATGCTTTGTATGTTACTATGTTTGGTGTTGCCCTTCACCCCACCAATCAGGGGCTGGGACGATATTGCAAACACCTGGGGGAAGAAGACCCTAGCTAGATGAGATAAGATCAGCTCAGTTTTAGCTGTGAGAGTTTGTTTTAGCATGCAGCTGGGGAAGAAGCACCTAAGTTTATAGGATAACCCAAGTTTTCCAGTTGCAAGTGTGTGTGTTGATTTACTGTAAATAGTTGTGGATATTTATTTTTCCAATAAATTCATTTTATAAACTCAGTGTTTCTGTCTGGCGAATTGATCCCTGGTGTAATAGTCTTGGTCTCCCCCGTGACAGGCAATTTCTGGTGGTTGCAGTGGGATCGCTAGGCTCAGCATCGATATTCTTCTGGGAATATCTGTCCAGCGTAAGGTCTCAATTTTGAAGACCACAGAACTCGGTTCTGGACCAAGGACCGGATCGCACTCTGGTCTGAGGAGTGTGGAGTACCTACCGGGAACCGTGACAAGAAGCAGCTGGTCGTTGACCTGGTAGCGTATGATGCGCAGTGCTCAGTGGTTAGAGCTGAGGCACTGGCCAGCCCTGAGCTAGTTCCGGGCCCTTCTGGACTACTGGAATGGCCCACCAACTCTGGTGATCAGTCGTGGAGGCTCTGGTGGGGCCACAACCTGCAGCGGAGATTGCCATACCAGCGAACATCCAACGTGCGCTGGACAACCTTGGCAGTGGGGCTATCACTGCTGAACGCGTTGCTATGCTCCAGCTCCTGGCTGCTTGCGCACCTATCCGATTGAGGCCCCGATTATCCTCTAGAAGTTGGAGGTCCCAGGCCAGTCAGACACTCCGACTCAGCTGTGCGGCAAAGCAGCCGTGGCACACCATGAGATGCACCAGAAGGATGCAAAGGACTACCCGTTGTCAAGGAGCTTCTCCTGGTACGTTATGCCATTACCCCGGAGACCTACTGGACCAAGTTCAGAGAACCAAACACATGGGTCCCAAGATATGCACCCCGAGTTCATGTCCCAGCTAGTGCACCAATCTAAACAATGGATCGCCGGGTGTGAGCTGACAACCTTTAAGACACTCCATGATCTCATGGTAAAAGAGCAGTTCATGCTGAAATGCTTGCACAAGGTGTGAGAGTGGGTCACCGACCACAAACCGACCCGTGTGAGGCAAGCGGCCACCCTGGCCAGTGACTTCATGGCCGCACATCCCCAGCTCCGGAGGCAGCAGCCTGATCCTGCCCAAACCAGTGCGAGCTCCTGGCGGCCAACCACAGTGCCTACCAGCACCCAGCCGGCACCCACTGAGCGGCGGTGCTTCAAGTGCAACCAGACAGGGCACATGAAATGCAACTGGCCCAAGCTTCTCCGGCCCCAGGGTGCAGGGGCTGGGCAATGTACCGCAGCAGTCCAGGGCATCGCCTGGATAGGCAGCCCCAGATGGTCTAGCACCCTCAACCATGTTCCAGATGCCAGTCACAGTGACCAAAACGAGCAACCCCCTGGTTCCATCCAAACCAGCATCCCAAGTTGCCATGGTCGAGCTGGGTCCCACTGACGTCTGGATCAAGCACCTCTGACCAGTGACCATTGGGGACCGGATGACCACCGGTATGCTGGATTCCGGCGCTGTTGTTACTCTGGTTCGGCCTGATATGGTCGGACTAGAGCACTTTTTACCCGGATAGGGGATGAGGGTGACCCTTGAGGATGGGGGCAGCAAATCCCTCCAAGTAGCCTGTGTGTTCCTGGACTGGGGTGCGGGCCAAGGAATCCATGATGTCGGCATTTTGGCCGGTTTAGATGCTGCTGTACAGTTGGGCAATTATTGGGTCGACTCCGATGCAGCTACGAGGAGGACAATGCCATAGCTGTGGCTGCGGTGACTCAGAGCAATAGTCACCGGGATCCCGACCCAGCATCAGCTGTTGTTTAGGGTCCCAATCCTAAACCTATCGCTACCCGGACCTCGGAGCCTCCAGTCATGGACGTTCTGCAGGAGGTTGAGCGGGAAAGACGAGTGGAGCCCACCTTGACTGTGACTGAAATCCCTGACTGGGTACCAAGAACGTTAAGGCGGATGCGTTGTCTCGTCAGTTTGCAACAGAAGAGAGGTCCGAGGAGATCCCTGAAAGCATCATACCTTCTAAATACATTATTTCGGCTAATTCCTTCGATGTTCTGGATAAGATTTTGGAGGCCCAGTCACAGATTCCCGAGGGTCTTGAGGTACCAGATGGATGTCTATATGGAAAAAAATGTGCTCCTGGTGTAAAGAAACCCCCCCACAAGGAGCAGTGTCCCATCAGGCCTTATTCAGACGATGAGAGTGAATGCATGCACAGTACTGCTAATATTAGGTGCAAATATTGTAAAACTTACCAAAGAGAAGAAAAAGTCTACATAGATGCCTGTGAGAGCTGTGACCTCTACAAGCAAAATATGCCCACTTATAGGTCTACCACAATTTGGGGTTCTAGCAAAAACAGTGGCAACAGCTGCAATAGCGCCTCCTGAGGTCAGGAAGAAAAATACACCTGGTCGCCCCAAAATGGAGGACAAGATGCGGCGTTCCTGTGATGAACCCTACCCCATGGAAGAGTGGCCCCTACAGACAAATAAGGAGGAAAACATCTCTTATGGGGAACCCGAACCGAATCACACCCAAAAAACCACCCAAGAATGTGGGGGTGCCTGAACTCGGTACGAACCGAAAAGACCGCTCTCTATGATGACGAATGTGATTGTCAGGAGGAAGAGCGAGAACGGCAGATTGCTGAATATTACGCCACCTAACGCAACTGCAAAGAAAACATTGCGGATACAGTGAAGCTGCTGAAGTTTCAAATAAAGACTGAGACCCAAGTATCTCTGATGGGACGGAGTCGTCAAAAACAAAAAGGCGGAAAAAGAAAAAAGGGTCTTCACTTACCGTGGAAGGAACAGACACATCTGCAGATTCCGCTGAGGAAAAGGGGTCCGTGATGCCCTGCAGCCTAGACAAAATGGAGAATTCGTCCCGTGGATGACCGACTATCCAGAGGACTCAAGGCAGAATTCGTGTACCCCAAAGAGGTGACTGTCCGGTGCTAATAGTGAGAAACCCTCAGCCAACTGTCACGGTAGCTTATGACAAGATATAATGAACACCAAATATTTGGGATGGAGAAGTATCAGCTAGCAATTCTCCAGCAATCCGGTGAAATTCCAGGTGGAATCAGAAGCACAACTCAAACACTGTAGGGTTGACACAGTTTATATACCTGTGTAACCCTATTCTTAAGCATTTTCAGAACAGATCCAAAATACCATACATATACACTTTAATATATACACATATTAATAAGTTCCATTCTGGTGGGCGCAGTGGGTCGAAATTTGCCAGTTTTTAATGCCTACAGTGACTCGACAAGTGACAGAAGTGGTGGTGACTCAGGGTCTGTGGTACAGATCTTGAGCCCTTCTCTTCTGGTTGTTCAGAGAGGAAGTTCCAAATTATAGTTCTCCTCCACCCCTCTGTTGCAGGGTACATGCAACTACACACGTGGGTTTGTTGACAAGGCTTATTTATTTAGCCTTAAAAGATATACAGCACACAAAAACAAAAATAGCTTTTCATCAGCAAACAAAATAAAAAAATGGCTTTTCATCAGCAAACAAAAGAAAATGGCTTTTTCTTCAGCAAACCAAACAAAACAGTTTCTCTTTAGCAGACAGTCTATAAATAAGGTAGCTACCCTTTTCTATGCAGGGGACAGACAGTTCACAATTCATCTACTTTGCTCACAGACCTTGTATCAGTAATCTCTTCAGCAGCTTACTACTCTCTCCTCAACAGCCAGCCCCATGTGTCTACAGCATGGGGTTTTAACACACCTTGATTAGGCAGCTGGGATCCAACTTATTGTCCTGAGGTTCCCAGCTGAAGTTAACCTAGTCAGTGCTACATGCCAGACTAGACATAGTTTTCCAGGCATATAGCTGGAGGCTTTTATTTACCCTGTCACACCCTCCTAGGGAGTGGAGGTGCGTGGGCTGTCTCCTCCTGGCTAGATGTGATAGAGGCCAGTCAGCCCCTCATGGGTTGGCTGGTCATGAAAGATCCAAGGCCTTCATATTAAGAGAGCCAAGCACCATCCAGGGGCCTGCATCCGCTGTGTGTAAGAACTGCAGTGACAGCAATAAATCCCTTTGATTAATATACTCCTGCCTGAGTTCCAGTCTTTGGGGCATGGGTGGAAGAACTGGAAATCCTGGAGCCCACTGAGCTGGAGGCGCTGACCACCCTGAGTAAAGGAACATCAGATCGTCAAAAGCCTTTCCTGCCTCCACTACATCGCAGATAACTCAGCTCTCCTGGACCCTCACAGGTATGGCCGCACCCCTGACACCTGTAGCCGCAACAGTATCTTCCAGAGGGTGCGGGTACATGTGCTACAGATATATCCCTGATAAAGGTGCACTGCACCGAAACATTGGATACTTTGACTGGTATAGTCATTAAATTACCTTTTTGCATTAATTCTATCTTTACCATTTTTTGGTGTGCTTGGCTCCCTCTGTGTGTTATGCTGTTCCTTGATTAGAATTTTTTGCCTGTAGCACCCACTTTTGCAGTTCTTTTTCTCCCAGGTCCCCACTATCTAGGGGCATCCCAAGTTGCTTTTTCCTGATTCACTTTTTCTATTTTGACGACACCTTCACGTGCTCCGCCAGCCCCTCTTAAAGGCTCCTCTCTCCTTAGTCCCACCAATTCCACAGCCTGCGCTATTGGCTGATCCTATGTCCATCATCAGTCACATGTCCATGGCACTGGAGAGGAACCTGATGGCAGTGTGAGTGTGGTGCCTACATCGTACAGAAGGTAACACATGTACCCAAGTTCTGTATGAATGTATTTGATGATATGATGTATTTCTTTTTCAGCACCATCATACAGATGGCCAGTGGCTGCGGCGGCAGAGCTCATTGTGACTCTCTTCCTAATGGAGGTGACTGAGGTGGTCATGTCCGATGCTTCAACTGACCAGTTCCACCCCTGATGCACCCGCTGCTGCCCGTTCAGCCACCGAGGAGCCAGATGCCACCCCTCACTGATGTACAGCTGACGGGGTACTAGAGAAAGCTGCTGGAGATGCAGCACACATGGTTTCAAAACATTACGGCCCAGCTCAGTCATATTGAGGGCAGGGGTCCAAGTGATGCAGGCTACATAGGTAAGTAGGATCTCCAGAAATGTGCTTTGTGTAGCCAATAGTCATTAAGTCTTTGGCAGCACATTTGTATAATTAAACAGAGCAAACAAAATAAATGACAGTTACACATAGGGTTGATTAACTTTAAATAAATGGAAAACAAACAAGAATGTTTATCTGCATTAAATATTGTGCCCCAAATGCCTAAATGTGCTCTTTTTCTACCTATACGGGGAGTGCCGTTGTTGGGAGGAACGTAATTCTATTTATTCCGGGTTTGGACCTGAGCCAGATTAAGGCTTTGGTGGCCTGGGGCACTTAAGTCAGGAGGGCCCTTGTGGTCTGGTCCACATGGCTAGCAGATACTGTCAACATTACATGACTGTCTCTCTCATTGTGCCCCTTTGTATCTCTCTCTGACCCCTTGTCTGTCTCTCTCTGCCCCTTTGTCTGTGAGTGTATCTCTCTCTCTCTCTCTCCCCCTTTGCCTGTCTGTCTCCCATACTCTGTGCTTCCGTGTCTGTATCTCTCTCTCTATATATATATATCTCTCTCTCTGCCCACTGCCTCCCCTGTGCCCCTTTGTGTGTGTTGGGGAGTGCAGTGCAGGGGAGTGCAGTGTAGGACATTTGATTGCGGCCATTTCGCCGCCACCAAATGGCTGACTGCGCTTTGCTGCAACTCATTCTGACGCCAGAAGCTTCCGCTGCCAGCCACCTCACTGTCAGCCCCTAAGTTAAGCAAACCCCCTACCCTAAACCCTCCTACCCTAAGGCCTTATCCCCCAAAAACCCTACCCTAACCGTCTGTCTTTATTTGTGCCCCCTTCTCTGTCTGTGTCTGTCTCTCTGTTCCCTTGTCTGTCTGTCTCTCTCTGTAATCTTGTCTGTCTCTCTGTCACCTTGTCTGTCTGTCTCTCTATATTCCCTTGTCTGTCTATCTCTCTCTGTCCCCTTGTCTGTCTGACTGTCTGTATCTCTCTTTTTCCTTGTCTGTCTCTCTCTGTCATCTTGTCTGTCTTTTTCATTGTCTGTCTCTCTCTGTCACCTTGTCTGTTTGTCTGTCTGTCTCTCTCTATCCCCTTGTCTGTCTGTCTCTCTTTTGTCTTGTCTATCTCTCTCTGTCTCCTTGTCTGTCTCTCTCTTTTGCCTTGTCTATGACCATCAAAGGGACTGTCCTTCCTATTAATAATATAATTGTTTGTCCTTGTGTAGCGCTGACGCAGTATGCAGCGCTGTACATAGATTTTTCGCAGGCACAAGTCCCGCAGAAATACACAAATTTGGGTCGCAAACACAAAGTGTGTACGTGAGTGTCCAGTGAAGGGGTGATATATATGAAAAAATGAATGGCATACATCAGGCGAAAGAAACGGACTCTTTATCTGCAAAACCTGAGAAGACTTCCACTTAGGAAGGAAAAGAAAAAAAAAGACACAATCGTGTAATAAAGTCTCAAAACAGATTGTATTGGAGATAACATGGGAACTCACAAACACATGTATTAAAAGAGCCTCACGGTATAAAAACCTGGGAAGGGTCACACGTTTTGGTCCCTGGTGTGGTCGCCGGTGAAAGTCCACAACAATTCTGCCTGTGTGCCAGGGTTATCAGCTGCATTGCAGTGTAACCGGTTCCTCCTGCGTCTCTGTACCGCGAGTTGCTTGGTTTCGCTCCGATCCGGTCTCTGACTGGCATGACGTCACCCCGTGAGTGACTTGAGACCCGGATGATCACTGAGTTTCTGTGCGGGAGGCAGAGGGCAGCCGTGCACATCGAGGGGGTGCTGTGCGACCGAGAAACTTGGCAATAATCCAACGCGTTTCACTCTGCAGAGAGCTTCCTCAAAGAGTTTTACAATCAATTTTTTGGTGCATGGGGCACGGGGAGATTGAGTGACTCGCCCAAGGTCACAAGGACGGATTAAAGTGTACGAATGGCAGTGACATGTTTAAAGGGTTACAGCTCTGTCATTAAGGCCTTTCAAGTATTTTTACATGTAGTTTATAAACACGGTGAGCTGAGACTTTTAGAAAGCACACTTTGTGGGGAGGGTGAAAACGTGTTTTGTTAAACGTTCTCTGCACATATGTAATGAATCAATACAGAAGCTTCCGGGTCACTGTGGTACCAGATCCCGATAGTGCAGCTGTCATCTGCTGCTGGTGCCGTCTGTTTAGCGTAGGGGTGGCCAACGCCAGTCTTTAAGAGCCACCAACAGGTCAGCTTTGAAGGATATCCCTGCTTCAGCACAGGTGGCCCATTCAATGTCAGTAAATGAGTAACTGGAGTTGGCCACCCTGGTTTAGAGCGTATGCAGGACGCTGTCCAGACCTGCATGGGACCATAACTGGATCCATTTAAGGATCAGGCTCACATCACTGTGAGTATATTTCCAATGTAGAGGTTATTCATTGCATTGCAGAAGTGCTGATCGGGGCACCACATGCCCACCAATAAAATCAATGGGAGTATCTATATAATAGTGTCCCTATAGTCAATATCGCAGTTTAATTAATAAACCCCACCTAGACACCTACTTAATATTCTGTGAATGTGTGTGAAGCTTTACTGCCCCATTTAATATGACAGGGGCCTTCATGTCACAGCAGTGTCACACACAGCAAGCCTATACTGCCTACAAGCTAATACATATATATAATAATATATATATATAATAATATATATATATATATATATATATATATATATATATTCTTCCTGAAGGAGCAACAACAGGATTTATTTTCTATATCTAACATCCTCCGTACTAAGACTGGACATTGATGTGAAACCATTGATGGTTTGATTTTATATTACATGCTTGTCCTTTATGTGCACTGATTTGTCTTATTTGTCGATTTAGCATTTGTTTTAGCATTATCCATATTGTGTGTTGTTTCTTTACTGTATAGTTTTATTGGCAGCATTACACATTTCCAGAGAGCTGGAAGGCTCCCACTGCAGACATAATCATCTCCAGGATAATCTGCCGTGGTCTCTCTCAGGTAATTACTTCTTGGGTCTTGGCCAACAACAGATGTATTGTTTGTTGTTGCAGCTTCCGATGCAAATATAGTTATCATCACACACATCAAACTGGCATTTTCCCTTGCTTTTGCCGCACATGTAGGAATCCATTGGAAAGTAAACTGTGTGGGGAAACAAAGGTCAGGCTTGTACTTTCAAAAAATATAGCATTTTATTCAATAGGTTATTACAGGTGTGTGTGAGACTATTCTTTTAGATATATATATAAACCAATAGAAGTATCCCAGTGAAGCACTCTGGTGAACAAGTATAACAAATTTATAACGACACATCACATAACATACAAAAATAATAAAAAATCACTCTCTCACACCTCGTCAGTATCCATTGTTATTATTTTCTTATAGGCGATTCTACTGATTTTGGTTTCTTTATATTTAGTCTGTTGCAGACTTGACTTCTGTGTTGTTTGTAATATATATATATATATATATATATATATATATATATATATATATATATAGTAATATGCAGGCACACAGATCTTGTCGAAAAAGTTACATAGTCTTAATAAATGATCAACGTATCGGTCCAAGTGGGGACCTTTATCAGGACAAGTTGTCTTCATATAGGTCCCCACTTGAAAGGGGGAAAAAAAGCACAATTAATATGTTATGGATTTCAGTTTGAAAATGCAGGGCTATGAGGAATCTGTTCCATAACCTTGCCAAAATAATGTACTCATTACAAAGTTTCAATTAAATGTAGTTATTGTACTAATTTCCTCCGCCCAATGATTTCAAAACGGGGGTATGATATGATTTGTGATACACTCAAGGGGCAAGGTTATCAGTCAGAGACCCATACTATTCCCTCTTAAAAGCCAATTCAATAAGATCCAAAGAGGCTTATCGCCCTGTTGATATGTAAGGGATCACTGCAATCGGGGTACTTCCCCCTTATACCCAGATCTCCATTACAGGTTTAACAAGGCGTTAATTTAGGTTAACACATTGTTAAGTGCTAGTGGGTATCTTTATACAAAACTTCATACAAAACACATGGAGAGACACCTGTACACAAAAGGAGCCACCTGAGATACCTGGGATATATGCTAATAGAATATGCAACGTATATGACTCCTATTCTCATACAGTATATCTCAGGTGTGCTCCTTTTTGAGCTTAGGCGTCTCTCTACATGTTGTTTAAAAGTGGGTTTAGGGCATTTCTCCTCTCCTGCAAACACCATATTTCAGAGCCTGGCTAATGCCATGTTTAGATGAGACTGGTGGAATGTGAGCCAGTGCTAATTTAACATGCTGTTAAATCTATGCTAATATGATTGCTAATTGATGTTGTTTATAATTAGTGTTGTGGGTTGGTGTAAATCTCAGGGAACATAACGTCCATTACAGATTTTGATAATATGATGTTATGAGACGGGGTTGACAGCGCTTTGTGGATCTGGCTCACTGTGTGCAAAAAATGCAACAACTTAACCATATAATTGTCTTTCTTAATCACAATATACTTAATGAGGGCAAAGAAAAGGGTTTTTTTTGTTTGTTTTTTTAAATAACATCGATTAAATTAGAAATATTAAATTTTCCCTAACGGAACATTTTCACCTATTTGGTTCCTGTGTAAAAATAAGTCAGTTTCACATTTCCACTGAAGTTCGCATGTTATCTGGTAATTAAAGATCTTTCCCCATAATCTCTTTCAACAAGCGATGCTCCCATCATCAGTCACACAGAGCATCAAAGGACACTCTGAAGGAACAATCTCCCTGCTGCAAATAGTGTTATCACAAAAGGGATTAGGTGAAGAATTCTTTATAATACTCTAAAGCATTTGGATACCTAACTTAAATTATATATATTTAAAAATACTAATGCTTGATTTGTATAAAATCACTTACATTTCATTGGTAGAACTTGTCACTGCTTTAATTTGTTTGGCAATTAAGAAAATTATTATTTTTATTAGGGGAGTTCTTGCCATTCAAGTGACTATTGTCCCTTCAACCCCCCCCAAACCCGTGGTTACTGATAGGGGACAAATAAAAGAAAGGATCGAGTTGAGAGGGGGCTTTGCCTCTGCAAACTCTTACTCCGCACATAGTGATATCACACAGAACAGATTAACCAGAGCAAACCAAATTCATCCCCTGTTTATATGCAAAGATAATGGTGCCATTAAAACACTTGTATTTTTTTTTAATTTATTTGTATGCACCGATACTGTATATACATAAAATAAAAGTAGTTATAACTTCCCTATTATTTGGCTGGTCTTTTTTAAATCGGTGATTTTCAGATTTTTATACTGTGCCCTTGAAACCGGACGCTGCCCTATACAACATGACATCTATTCTTTATCCGACACCTGGTTAGTTATCCCTTATCTCACAAATAACCCTTAGAAAGTGCAGCAAAATAAGATCTCACCCCTTCTGTGCAAACTCATGTCATCCCACAGACAGCCCTAGTTCTCTTACCTGAAGCACTTTGACAGGAGAAGAAACAAAGACATACAAGCCACAGTACTTGCATGGTGCTGGCAGCTTCGAAGACAAGCTAATCCCAGTAGCTATTCTCTGTCTCTCCCAGATGCTTGTATCTGTAGAACCTCTGCGTGTTTGTGAGGGATTGTGTGGGGAGGTGCTAATACCTTTCTCTGGGCGAGATTCAGACATACAGTAGCAGTCATTATGAAGTGTTTTGTGCCAAAGGGAGTCCCTAGCTACATCAACACCTCCTAATATCCCCACCCTCCACATGAAAGGGATGAGCTGTTGGGCTATACTCCATCCTACAATGAGCAGACACTTCACCTTTTGTTTCAATGTTGTCCCTCATTCCCTCTAGAGCAGGAGTGGCCAACTGTGGTCCTCATGAGCCACCAACCGGTCCGGTTTATAGGATATCCCCTGCTTCGACACAGGTGGCTCAGTCAATGACTGAGCCACTGATTGAACCACCTGTGCTGAAGCAGGGATAGCCTTAAAACCTGACCTGTTGGTGGCTCTTGAGGATGGGAGCTGGCCACTCCGGCTCTAGATTGTAATCTCCCATGAGAAGGGCCCTCATTACCTTTTGTATCTGTGCATGTTTGTCCTTATTTGTATTGTAACTGTTGATGTAATTATCAAATCTCTGTACAGCAGGGCCCCGCTTGTCGGCGTCCCGCTTTTGACGATCCGCTTATTCGGCAGCACCAAGAAGGGGGCCGCCATCTTCGAATCAGAGTCGCGCATGCGCAGAACGGGCGCGCCCGGCGCGCATGCGCAGACCGTTGTCTCCGCGCGCGTACCGTAGTTTGCGCGCGCAGACCATAGGCCGCGCATGGGCAGAACGGCAAAACCGCCGCTCTGTGCATGCAAAATCACTGAAAATCGCCGGATCCGCTTTCCGGCGATTTTCACTAACCCGCCGTATACCCGGGGCCCTGCTGTACCCCCATTGTACTGCGCTGCGGAATATGTTGGCACTTTACCAATAAACAATAATAATAACATCTTAGAGGTGCAGTAAAAAATATATATTTAACATTTTTTCCAGATATAGACTGTGCTAGGTAAACGGATATCAATTGTATGGACTAAAAATAATATTTCTGTGCCCCAAACAAGTTCAAGTTGGTGTAAACGCTGAAAAGTCTGTTTATATCGTTAGCACAGAATTACATTGCTATGTATCAACCTAAAAATGTATCTGACGCAGCATGGCTTTAATTATACAGGTTAGCAAAAATGTAATTTTTTTCACGGTATGACTGTTATAAATGAAATTACACTTATCATTTATATTTACTAACACTAGTTATAAATAAAAAATACACATAGTTCTGCTTTAATTTAAATAGTGCCATTATTCAGGTATTCAACTTGAGGGATGCGTTGAAAATCATATTAAACAATGAATTATGCGTCATTTGTATGAAGTCTTAATACACATTTTATGAAGGGGTGAACTATTTCTAAGCACAAAAATTTGGTGGCACAAAAAAATGTAAATATAGTCTTAGCACATAAGCCCCCAGCAGCCAGCCTACATTCATAGTCTTCTGTTTAGACCACGGGTTCTCAACCTTTCTTGAGCAGAGGAACCACTGAATAATGTTTTACATCTTAGGATATTCATGCTGTTGTGACCTCACTCATACCCTCACACACTCACCCTCCTCACTTACACACTCACCCACCACACTTAACACTTACCCATCCTCTTCTTACACACTCCACATTCACCCTCACACCTCATACTCACCCTTTTCCTACACGTACTCCTGTCTGACACAGCACACTCGTCCTCTTAATCATAAACACGGCATGTACCCGCTCCTTCTCTTGCTTACACCATACACCTTCCGCCGCCCCATACAAAGCACTGACCTTCCTCCTCCTGCCCACACTCCCAAAGCCACCACACACCCACGTATAATGCCATCACACTCTCCTCCCCACACAGAGCCCTCCTTCCTTCTCTCTTCCCTTCCATCTTCCCACACAGTTCAAACATGTGAGCTGTTCAACAGGTCCCTACTGGGCTGTCTGGAGATGGAGAGGTTCCTCTCTCCTCCATGCCTAGGCTGGGAGAGGACAGTGGGATTGCAGCCTCTACATCTCCAGGCAGTGCGGGATGTGTCCGCTGAGCAGCCGGAAAAGATTTTCCCCTGTGGCCGCGGCACCCTTGTGGCGAAACGCGTTGAGTGGGAGTGTTTGAGGTCGCAGAGCACTCAAAGACGCGTCTTAGCCAGTAAGCCGAAAACCAGAAATGACGTCCGACCGAACTGGAAGTGACATGGCGGAGCTCACGTAGATACCGGCAAAGACTCCCACAGTTGGGAGAGAAGGTCCATAACATCGGCGTCGCAGAGGGATCTGAGGCGGTGAGCAGATTGGTCACTCGCGATGTCCTTAATATTGTGAACTGCTTTTATTGACCATACAGGGTGTGAGTATGGCTCATATTTTTAGGACATACTAGCTGAGAGACCCGGCGGTACCCAGGATGTGAATCCCTAATAATTGTTGGGTGGGGGTGTGAATCTTTTACTGACTGACTTTTGGTTACTGACTGCGTGGGTGGGTTACTGATTTTACTGACGTTTACTGACTGACTGGGTGGGTGGGTTACTGACACTGGGTGGGAGGGGGAGACAGTGTGTGGGTGAGTGGGTGGAGGGAGACTGTGGGTGAGGGGAAACAGTGTGTGGGTGACTTACCTTGAGCGGGTGTGAAGTTGGCGGCTGGGGGGTGGGGCCCGAGACTGGAGGGCTGTGACAGGAGGCGCGCGCAGGGTAAGCTTGGTTGGCGCTTCCACTCCGTCCCAGTTTGGGAGGGGGGGAGTGGCCGAGAATGGCGGCATGGGGCAGGAGGCGGGCGCGGGGGAAGGCTGGAGGTGTGCGCGGGGGAAGGCTGGAGGCTCCCCGTGTCCCTCCACCGGCCGCCCCAGGGGACAGTTAGCCGCGCCGCGACCGCCACTGCCGTGCTCCCCCCGCCCCCATGTCCTGCAGCGCGCAGCAAGCAGGGTTAAGGGCACCGCGAGGGGGAAGGTAGCGGCCAGGGGTAACGGATCGGCCGCCCTAGGAAACAGTCAGCCGCGTCATGAGGGGGAGCCGGCGAGTGAGCTGCGGGTGAGGGGAGGTCATTGATGAGGGGGAGCCAGCAGGTGAGCTGGGGGGAGGGGGGTGTTGACGTGGTACCGGAGGGCCGGACGGTGTGAGTAGTGTGCAGGGGTGAGGGTAGGTGTGGTCAGTGGGGTAGGTGTGGTCAGAGAACCACACAGGCCAATGAGAGGCGTGCGGGGGTGGGGCCGGGCCAAGGAACCAATCAGATTGGCCAGAGGCTGAGTGACAGAACGACGGACCAATCAGATTGCCAAGATGCACAGCAAACAAACAACATTTCTGTTTTATAGATATATAAAGAAAAGTTTAATTTTCTACTGATTCACGCTACTGTATGCTCTATCATTTCTTCTACCGATTTGCGCTATGTTCTATAATTTCTTCTACTTCAAGGTGCATCTCTGCTGAACATATACAACCTACAGCATTTGCCACAGTTTTGGATTTGCGCATTACTATTGTTCACACTGTAGGTAGGCACAGCATATGAGCCAAGACAACAGCTTATCATGTCTTTGATAAAAACACCTGCACTTACAGTAGATGTTTTTTAGTCTTCCTTTTGCTGACGATATCCCATGCTCCCCCTGAAATTTGAAGAACACACCAGGGTTCCACAGGCACACTGGGTGAGAAACACTGGTTTAGATGACAAGGCCCATAGTTCTAACGACTCGTTCTCACCTGTCTAAAAACTTACTCACTACCCCACACCTCTGGAATGCCCTTCCCCTCAATATGCCCTAGCACCCACTCTCTCCACCTTTAAGGCAAATCTTAACACACACCTCTTTAATGAAACATATGGGTAGCTCCGCTGGCTGATACTATACATCTCATATGCATTTAATATGACCCCTTGCAGACACACTTACTATAATACCCTCCTACTGTCTCTGTAAGTTGTCCCTACTTACAACTTAGATTGTAAGCTCTTGGGGGCATTTCCTAATGTCTACTTTTATGTATGAAGCGTTTATTCCTATTATTTAGAATATTTTCTAACGAGCTACCCACCAAGAAAACTCAGTACTAGAGCGTGTGTAGGAACTTCGGGAGGACACCCAAACCCAGACATAGGAACAGGACCTTCCCAAAACATACAGCATAGGGCAGTTGTTCCCAAACTTTTTCGGTTCAAGGCTCCCCAAGGGGATCAGGATTTTTCCACGGCACCCAAAGTAAAAACAAAGTTGTATATACATACTGTACCTAACAGTTGCAGTGCGCAGTTGGTGTCTCTCTCAGACACACTCTCTCACTCTCTCAGACACACTCTCTCACTCTCAGACACACTCTCTCAGTCTCAGACACACTCTCTCTCACTCTCTCAGACACACTCTCTCTCTCAATCTCAGACACAAACTCTCTCACTCTCTCAGACACACTCTCACTCTCTCAGACACACTCTCTCACTCGCTCAGACACACTCTCTCACCCTCTCAGACACACTCACTCTCTCAGACACACTCTCTCTCAGACCTCACTCTCAGACCTCACTCTCTCAGACCTCACTCTCTCAGACCTCACTCTCTCAGACCTCACTCTCTCAGACCTCACTCAGACCTCACTCTCTCTCATTCTCTGACACACACTCTCTCACTCTCTAACACACTCTCTTTCTCACTCTCTCAGACACACACTCTCTCAGACACACACACTCTCTCTCTCAGACACACACTCTCTCAAACTCTCTCTCCCAGACACACTCTCTCAGACTCTCATTCTCTCAGACACACTCTCTCACAGACACACACTGTATCTCACTCTCTCAGACACACACTCTCACTCTCTCAGACACTCTCTCTCTCTCTCTCACTCTCTCTCTCACCACACACACACACACAGCCACTGATACACACACACAGCCACTGATACACACACACACACACACACACACACAGTCACTGACACACACAGTCACTGATACACACACACACAGTCACTGATATACAGACACACAGTCACTGATACACAGACACACAGTCACTGATGCACACAGTCACTGATACACACACACATAGTCACTGATACACACACACACAGTCACTGATACACACACACACAGTCACGGATACACACACACACACACACAGTCACTGATACACACAGTCACTGATACACACACACACAGTCACTGATACACACAGTCACTGATACACACACACACAGTCACTGATACACAGACACACAGTCACTGATACACAGACACACACAGTCACTGATACACACACAGTCACTGATACACACACAGTCACTGATACATACACACACACACACATACACACACACACACACACACACAACAACCACACAACACACAATCCCACTATTTTACCACCACGCACACAGTCACTGATACACACACACACACACACACACAGTCACTGATACACACGGTCACTGATACATACACACACACACACACACACACACAGTCACTGATACACACACACAAACAGTGACTGAAACACGCACACACGCAGTCACTGATACACACACACACACACACACACACACACACACAGTCACTGATACACACACACACAGTCACTGATACACACACACACACACACACACACAGTCACTGATACACACACACACACACACACACAGTCACTGATATACACAGTCACTGATACACACACACACACAGTCACTGATACACACACACACAGTCACTGATACACACACACTGTGGAGGGCAGTGGAGAGCAGAGGCAGCGACGGATGTGAGTGACTGGGGGGGGGGGGAGGGAGGAAAGGCAGGCAATCCATGCAGGCGGCTCCCCGCCTCCCCCTGCACCCACCGCCCGCCAACCAGCGGCAGCGACCACTCACCACCACTGCTTGCCTCCGCGCCAAGGGGATGTGGGGATGGGGGCGCCAGGGGCAGAAAATGTACAACTCCCCCCCCCCGAGCGGGCAAATGTACAACTCCCCCCCCCTGCATGCGGGCAAATGTACAACTCCCCCCCCATCCCCCCTGCTACCACCTCCTATCACCCCTGGCTGGGACCCGGGGAAGAGGGGAAGGATGGGGGGGATCACAGCGCAGCAGACAGAGAAGCCAGGAGCGGGAAGACAAACACACACACTCACCGTGTGCTCTGCACCCCGGCTTCCTCTGACCTGCAGCCAATCCCCTGCAGCCCGGTCGGCATTAAGGAGGGATGGTGGGGAGGGATAATCAGAGGGATAATTGGAGGGATGGTGGGGAGGGATAATCGCGGCGCCCCTCTAGGCAAGCCACGGCGCACCAGGGAGCCGTGGCGCACAGATTGGGAACCACTGGTATAAGGGAACGACGAGGAAGACCAACAAAAGTGGGGGAACATGAATCAGAGCAGGAAAGCTGGCTGCCGGGGTATTAGGGTCTAGTTGCAATGTCTCCTATTATTATATCACGTGTATAATTGCTGTAAAGTGCTATATACATGGATGATGCTTATTCTGAAAGCCAGGGTCATATGTGAGATGATTTAGCCCAGATAGTGTCAACTCGGCCCTCTTTTCCAAGCACAACAGTTTCTAGTAGTCTGTTTCTTTTCTTTACTTTATTTGTGGAAAGCAGGTAAAAAAACAGGAACTTGTGTAGAGATGTAGGTGTTGGGATAATGTCTCTCTGTGGGTGCTTGGTAGTTAAAGGCAGGTGAAAAAGATAATCCTACCAGTACAGGAGTTTACAGCAGAGTGCTCACTCATCCAGAGGTAATGGTAGAAAAGGAAGTGAGGGACAAGGGTCACACTAAAGGTTCAGTGAGACTGCACTAACTGTCAGCAAAAGACAGGCGGGGAAATGGGAAAGCCCATAGCTGGGAGGACTGGAGATGTTGCCAGAGCAACCAGGGGTGTGACAGACTGGAAGGAAAAAGAGATACATAATGTATCCATTCCATCTGCACTGAGAGAACTGCAAGGAAAGTGACATCCTAGTGCAGCTAGCAGGGGGAACTGCCAAGGGAAGGGGGGCTGAAACAGAGAAGGCAGACATGGGTATTTCTGTTCCATGACAATGCTATACAAATAAAGATATACATTCTGTACATACATTTACACATGAGTTTAAGGCAGATAAGCACAAGTGTACCCATTCTCTCTGTGTGCTTTCACTATTGCTACAAAGTTATAAACTGTACCAGATCTATGATCATTTTCTAAAAAATACCTTCCACCCTTTGTAGTGTCTAGTGTTCTGTATTTTATTGACTTTTTTTTTTGGCTCTACACCTTCTGCTGGGAGGTGCTATTTTCAATTTCATGACTTTGGACTCCAAAATGTTCAGAAAACTTACTTTTTTTTTTGTCTTTTATATTTCCTAGAAGCTTTTTGCTACCTGGTAATGTTATGTAGCACAGTTTGCTCCCCCCAATCGCAGATAGAGTGCATGTAGGGGAATCTATATGTATTACAAGGTGTGTGGTGCTTTACATGTCATGTTCACAGGAGGCCTTAACCTCCGCCAGTGAGAGCCTGGGGTGTATCCTCTGGAACAATCTACATAAACAGCGCCTCCACCTGTGTAGGATTCTAAGGATAGAATGACCCCTGACACAGGACCCACATATAGTAATCACATACACCAGTATATATATATATATATAAACAGTTTACTATAGGGGCAGATAAACACAATGCAACATACATAAACAACATTAACAGTGTCCTTCTATGACACTAATAGGAACAACTACTCGTCGTCTCGCCGGGCTTGGTACCCTGCACCTCAATCCCCAAAAGTCACCAATAGTCCCGCAAACCCACCCACGTGTGGAACAGCGCTTCCCACTAAGATGAAGTGTATAGGTGGTGCACTTGGTGATGTGGATAGTACCTGCCCGGGGCTCCTGCATCCGGGTACAGCAGATGCTTGACTTGGAATCCCTTGCTCCAGGAGATGATCCAAGATGCCTCCGCCTCAACGGTGGGTGGCTCCCGCATGGAGTGATCCACCTTAAGAATGTCTCTGCCTCTGTTACTGCAGAGGATGTTTCACCTTCACAGCAATGGCCAGGATATTTCCGTTTCCTGGCTGGACCCTCACTTGTCTAGGTTCTACAGGACCCTGTCCCTATCTCAGGGGAGTCCCTGCAGCAACCACAAGCTGGGGGTGAATAGGGCCTAGCTGGGGCCTAAGGGGAAGACTTCTGGCCTAGTGAGGGGGGGGTGGGGGGTGGCTACTTTCCTCCCTGCACAAACACACCCTCCCCTCTCTGTGTCCCAGTTCCTACTGACTGGCATGGTCTGTGCACAACAATGTATCTTTCTCCAGCAGGAGAATCTTGCAAGCCCTATAGGCTGCTGTGGCATCACATGAGCTCCAGCCCCTAGGGCTGCTGGGAGTTGTAGTTCCCCATGGGCCTCTACAGCATTGGGACCACTTGCGCGAACTGTAATGGCCACTGCCGCTGCTAACTGCGCATGTATGAACTGGGGGATGTCCTTTGCTATGGTGCGCCTCTTCTCACTCCCTGTAATGGCCGCCGCATCGCATCTGCGCATGCGCGAACCTAACGCCAAATGCAAGATGGCCGCCGTGTCACTTCTGCACATGCGTGGACACAATAAAGATAGTGGCGCCCTGTCACTGATGTCGCCGGGAGCCCCCGGCGACGCGCTCACCCCCGCAGCCCTCGGACATACCACGGGGTTCCCCGTTCTCCTGCGGAGGTAAGGGGGGGCCAGGGGGAAGCCTGCTACAGTTATATATACATCAATGAAAGCAAATTCAAGATTAACTTCCAGGGAAATTGCTGGATGTTTGAATTTCCAAAACTTGAGTTCCAACATTGTTGGAAAAACTGTATTTAAAAAAAAAAATGGAATTACAACCTATTTGCCATCCAAAGTTATATACTGAGTATGAGCTCTTCAAAAGTATCTTCCAGGAAAATGCGTTTGATTTTTCTATTTCCAAAATGTGGACCCTGATATTTCATTGAAACATGTATTTTGCCATCCTCTATAAATAAACTCGAATTGCCGTCCCTCTGTTACAGAGCGCTTTAGGGGCAGATTTCTTCAAGCCCCAATGCAGCGTATTGTACCCGAATTGGACGTTAACTTGACTTGAATGTCAGTTAATGCCGGGTCGGGTGTGATAACCTGCAACGGTGTTTGATGAATCCTGGTGTAAACGCCTTGGAGCATGTGTGTGTGCTAGACTAGAGCATGTGTGTGTGCTAGACTAGAGCATGTGTGTGTGCTAGACTAGAGCATGTGTGTGTGCTAGACTAGAGCATGTGTGTGTGCTAGACTAGAGCATGTGAAGGAGGGAGGCCCCTGTTACACTCTCCTCCCCTGCATTTCAAATCTGCATCCAATATTACAGAAGTCTCCTAAATTACACACAAGTCATATTTTCATTTGCTCTATGCTATACGGTGGGGGGATTTTGCCACTTTTTTTTAACCCACCATAACTTATGTATGGTTGAAATCTATCCCAGCTTCAAATTGCAAATTCAGTATAACCAGCCTCACACCCTTGACACCTAAAAGGTTGAAACAGCTGTCTGTGAGTAGGGTTACTGGCTTTGCACGTTTACCCAGGCTGTGCTGGAAAGCTGTGTAATGCAGCAGACATAAGCTTATAGGGGTCCATGTCAAAATGGATTTGAAGCAAAAGGTGACAGACACGGTGTGCTCTTTTGCATGTCATTTCCCAGAATCCCTTGCTGCAGTGGAAGCACTGTGTGCTGGGAGATAATAGAAAAAAGCAGAGTGGCAGACCTGTCTGAGACATGTGAATGTGCTCACAAGCGATATTTTTATTTGTTGTATGCTATAGGGTGGAGGGTTTTTGTTACTTCTTTACCAACCATAACTTATTTAAGGTGGGTAGTCAATTACTTAAAAACTTACCATTTCAAACAGGTACTTAGAATCTATTCGTCTACAAACTACGGGTGTTTGCAAAAAATGCTTTTACTTGCGTTACATCCCATGTATGTGCGTGGGTAATGCTAATAGCATTATTTTCAGTGATATGTTTTTTAAGGGTGTGAATTTGGGGGACTGGAACTGTATATGCATAACCAGTATACACATACTGTGCAGCGTGTTTATTATTAGAGGGTGAAAGAATGAAAATGGTAGTTTCCATTATTCCTGTTACATGCCCGCCGAAAATCTTTCCTCTCCAAAAATGATATGCAGTCCAGATGTTGGTGATGTCATAAGGGACTTATTCATTCCAGATGTTAGAAAGGTCCAAGCTTGCCAACTAAGTCCAAGTCAGTGGGACAGTTTGATCCAGTTCAGTTTTCATCATCACTCTGATACATTTCTCATACATGTGTATATATATACATACACATACTGTATATACATACTGTATTATATATATATAATATATAATATATATATTATAATATATATATATATATATAGCGCCACTTGTTTCCCTCCCCCACCCCCTGGAAGATGTGTGGCTACGGTATATGTGTGGTGCTATACCTGTGGCGTACAGGAGATCTGAGTCTCCGTTGCTGGGAACATGGGGTGCACCTGAGTGATCGTTCGGTAGTGCCTCCACCTGTAATGGGATTCTACTAAGTGGAATGACCCCGTTACAGGACAATAAAGAATGCACAGGTGTAAAGCATAACAGTTTTACTATACACAGCATAAACCCATACTGAGAAAAATATACACCCCCACAGACCTCGCAGGGCCATAACCCCTCACCGTGCCTCCCTAACACCGTGTCCTCAACCCGGGGGGTTTCCCTAATGTACTGAGGTGCTCCAGGCACCAGCCCTTCCCAGTGTCCCCCAAGAGCCAACCCACCCAAATGTGTGAGACAGCGCTGCCCCACTAAAGTGTTGAGTTGGTGCACGTGACACGTTGGGTACCTGCCGTGTGTCCACACCCGGGGCGCGCAGATGAAGATGGGATCCACAGATCCGAAGTGCTGAACCGCGAAGCCTCCGCCTGGGTGGATCCCGCAGGGACAGTCCAACCATGAGAGTGTCTTTGGTCCCAGATCACCTAAGGCCAGCGCAGCCGCGTCCTAGCTTTGTCTCTATGGTCTGGCTCTGGACCGCAGGCCGCAGTCACCGTGCGGCGTCTCACTGTGTCCCTGACACTAATAGTGCTAAGCGGGGCAATGTCTAAGGGCAAGTCCCTATAGCAGCCACAAGCTGGGGATCCTAAAACCGGGACAGAGCCCAAAAAACGTGACTCTCTCGGCTAAACCCGGGACGTCTGGTCACCCTATCTATTTGGGTGTAAGTTACATCGCTGTATCACAGGATCAATGCATCAGCCCAGGAGTAGCCAACTCCAGTCCTCAAGGGCCACCAACAGGACAGGTTTTCAGGATATTCCCGCTACTGCACAGGTGGTGCCGTCTTCGACTGAGCCACTAATTGAGCCACCCGTGCTGAAGCAGGAACTGATTGAGCCACCTGTGCTGGAGCAGGGATATCCTTTAAACCTGGCCTGTTGGCGGCCCTTGCGGACAGGAGTTGGCCACCCCTGCATTAGCGTCTTCAGTGCACGCCTTCCTTTTGGCAGTGAATGGGTTAAATGACATCAAATATTTCCTTTTTAAATGACTGTCCCTTTCGCGTCACAATATGTACGTATCGTCTTCTGTATGTATGTATGCCGACCGATATCCCCTGCTCTCCGCACCCACTGCGCCGGGCTGCAGAATGACCATGTGGATACGAGATGACAACACGAGTGCACATCAATAGAAAGAAATAAGAATTATATGGGGTGCTGCTGTGGGTGTTGGGCTGGGCCACCAACACATTGCATCGCATCACAGCAAGAAGGTTATCAAATCAACGCAGGCTGGGCGGGATTCATTGGCCTGGCGTCACCAACGCGCGTTCCGCGCTACCGCGGCCGAATCTGGAATACCTGCCGTTAAAGTCAATGCCAGATATGGCGGATTCGGCAGATTATGGAAGATTCGGGGTGTCGTGCTTTGATGACTCCCAGCCAATGACCCAGTTCACTTTTATAGTGGCTCTTTTTATAGAATAGAATAAAATGACTACAAACCCCATCATGCCTCAAAGGGGTAGTAACACAAAGCATGGATCAGCCGCCCGGCGGGTGAGTGCACAGTCAAAAATCTCACAGTAAAAGAAAAAAAAGAATATATGTGCATAATAATGTATCTCATTGTCTCTTATTCCAGCCTCCTGCAGGGCAGCAGTGAGTGGGTTAACAAGTCAGTGGGCGGGGCTTGTGCAGCCCACACAGCCCGTGTGCTGCATTGTGTGCTCGGCTCTCCGGCGGGCAGCGGGTTAAAGGGGGGCGGGGCGAAGCGCTTGGCGGCAGATGCGGATCCGGGGCCGAGTTCGGTCGGGTCTCGTGCAGCGGGATGAGCGGGGGGCGCGCGGCCGGGTCGCTGCTGCTGCTCGTGGCAGAGCGGGGGGCGCGTGAGTGTCACGGGGATGGGCAGGGAGGGTGGGAGGACAAACGTGTGAATTAATCCCCTCTGGCACAGTATGGTTAACAGTGACAGACGCCTCTGGCGGGGAAGGGGTTATTAAAGACCGTGTCGTTTATTGTCCCTCCAGCAATGACAGGAGTTGCATGCTCACCCTGGCAGTAAGTGGGTTAATAGCAGTGTTGCCCCTTTGCTGTGTATAAAGCATACATCATTTGTTGCATGGATCCCTCTGATATGGAGTCTGACCCTATATAATAACACTACTATAGCGCTGTTTGCGGACACAAGGAGTCCCTGATCTGAGGAGCTTGCAATCTAGCTTTGGTGAGACAGTAATTTGCCCAAGATCCATACTGTCAGCTCTCCTTGTGAAGTTACAGTACGCTTCGTCCTATGAAGTGCGGCTGTGTATATATACTGTAGGCTGGAAAAATGTCGCCTACTTGCGCTGGTTTGCCGGGGGGCGTGCGCAGGAAATTACAGCTGCTGCAGAGCGTTTTCAGAAGTGGAGCTGTCAAATGCTCTGCTTCCCATAGTCTTGACACATAATGCCCTGTGTAGCGCTGTGCAAGGGATTAGGCTGCGGTCCCAGTCACTGCCGCGGCGTGCGCTGTGCGTGTAAGCACCGCCCCTCAATGGGGAAGGGCCCAGTACGCACCTTCACGC
This sequence comes from Ascaphus truei, assembly GCA_036426205.1. NCBI lineage: Eukaryota > Metazoa > Chordata > Amphibia > Anura > Ascaphidae > Ascaphus > Ascaphus truei. The sequence goes on along the minus strand of CM071570.1, from coordinate 234,360,153 downwards.
TGAAGGTGCAGCCGGCCGTACTGCAAGTTTTTTATACTCAATGAAATTGAGTTTAAAACTTGCGACGGAGGCGTGGCCACGCCCCCACCGGTGGTTCACCCAATGAGGGCGAACCAGCCGCGTGACGTAATGGGCACGCCCCCGCAAATCCCCGACCACGCCCCCTCCCCCCGCCCACCCCCCCCCCCCCCCCCGCACGCGGGTAGTGGGGTGCCCGGGCCCCCCCCCCCCCCCCCCCGCCGGGCGCGCGTGTCACAGACATGACTGGGACCGCAGCCTTAGCAGCAGCCCAAGCGACTTTTAAAACCATTTTAAAAATAGTTTTGAAGCAGGGGGTCTCCAGAGCTGAACCGCGTTGATTTCAGCTCCTGGGACCCCCTGATTCAAGAGATACTTGCCTCCGTATGGGATGCTGGTAGCAGCTCTGTCTGGGCTAGTTGGGGGTTCTCGTAATGGCGGCTTCAAAGCTCCCGCGTCACGGGGGCCAATAGGAAGCCGTGACGTCAACCCTCGCGGCTTCCTATTGGCCTGCATGACCAGGACGTTTAAACTGAAGCGAGATCCCGGTACTCCCTAAGGAGGTAAGTATCTCCGGAAGCAGGTGGTGCCCGGAGCTGGAAATAATGGGGTTCAGTTCCGCAGACCCCCTGCTTCAACCCTATTACTAAAAAAATGCTGCCTGGGTTGAACTTTTAAGGGACATGAAGGCTGGAGATCTATATACAACTGCTTCTGGAGACGGTCTGCAGCCGCTGCTGTATCAAACTCCTCACGTTCCCGCCAAGGTCCCACTTAACCTGTATACAGAGGGTCCAGCGGCGGCATACAGATGCTATCACAGATACGGAAAAGTTATTAGGAGAGATGTTGAAGGATTGGGTGGTAGAGATAAGCGGGTATAGTTTTGTTACTGATGCTAAGCGGTTGATTAACGTGGCCCAGAAGCAGTAATGAGGTGGGCCAAGTGTTTGTGAAAATCCTATATGCAATAGGGGTCTGTATATCAACACTCGGGGAAAACTGCACCTTTTTCAGTGCAGGGCTGGGTTTTCAGGATATCCCTGCTTCAGCACAGGTGGCTCAGTCTTTGACTGAGCCACCTGTGCTGAGCAGTGCCATCTTAAAAACCCAACCTGTTGATGGCCGTTGAGGACTGGTGTTGCCCAGCCACGGTCTTGGTGCCTCCAGCTGCATCATATTTAATAAACTTGGTGCTCCAGTTTCTTAACCCTGTAATTGCCCCAGGATGTAGCCACCACGCCGTGGTATCTGGCACTCCAGGGGCCCCGTGACGTCGTGGCTATGTCATGGGTTTTAAGCTCGTTTTTTCTAAGGGATATGGTGTTCCTGTGACGCAATGAACGCAGTCTTGCCAGAGCAGTAACAGGAGGACGTCCTCCTTCCGTTCGGACCATGGTGATGCTGCTGGTACTGTGGGGCCGTGGCCTGTCTGGCACGCAAAGGGTAAAATCGCGATGTCCAACCAAGGTGGCTTGCACAGCCTCAGACCTGGTGGATATTTTGATTTGTTGAAAGATAAGTGGGTCCAGGATCGATTGCTCTCTAAACTTGCCTTGGTTCATAGACCCTAAGGAGTCTATTGTGCTGCGTTGACATTTTTAGAGGCTGATTGGAAAGGTACCCGAGTTACGGGAGGCGTAGGAAGGTATAAGTGAGTGTGTAATAACCAATGTTGCTAAGATAGACGGGGATGCTCTCTACCTCTCCCACACACACCAGAGCTAAGGGAAAGGGATGATAGTAAAGGTGAGTTAATGGGATGTGGCAGAGTGACTGGATAGCAGGTAAGCTCTGCTTCCTCTCCATTCACACCCAGCAGAGGGCAAAGAGCAGTGTTGCTGTGTGAGATGTGATATATGGTAAATAAGGTGTCCTGGGTTTGATTTATTTGTTAGTAGTATAGTTGCTTGGCAGGTGAGCTGAGTGAAGCAGAAGGTTTCGCAGTGAAGAAACAGTTGGTATATATGCGCTTCAGCTGTTGAGGAATTAAGCGGCCACGGCTTGGCGACTGATGCATTTTCTCCTCTTATTCAGTATGCTGCGAAGCTGTATCTGTGTCCCATAAGTTGTGCAAAGGCCCCTTAGCTGGCAGGAGCTGCTGTGCATTGCAGACCGGTGGGTTACAGGCATTTGTGGACATGAAGGGATTAATGCACTGGTTTCCAGTCATGCCCCAATCTTTTAACACTGGTGCCCCACCCCGTCCCATAAGCATTTATTTTGCCTATGAGGTCCCTCCTGTATTTGGTGCACAAAGGAAGATGACCAAGTTTGGGTCCCACTAAATATATACCATGTAATTGAATAAGGATTCCACATACAGTATGTATTGATGCAAGAAAACTGCCATTCGTTATATCTTCAGTGCCAGAGTAATTTTATATGTGTATAAAAAAAAAAAGGCTTGGTATGCAGACACATGCAATAAACCTACTGTATCTGTCTGGGCTCGTACTGTGCTACAGTGTAGGTGTGTAGTTGATGAACGACCAGTGAAATACCCAGCTTTGTATGGTCTGATATTACAAGTGTATGGTCATCACTAGAGGACCTGCATTGTGTGTACACACTGCAAAGACCTGTAACTGCTAGATCTCTGCTATCATCTTGTGCTGTCTGGGTACAAATGGCTTCCTTAGTGTTTGGAAAGGATTGTATCTGAATCTCAAATCAACTGATGCTGTATGGGGGTAAATGCACCAGACTGTTGCAGCATCCTGACCTTGCATGGAATGTGCATAGGGAATCCCTTGAGTGCTATATATTGCAGGTTAATCGCACCCAGGTCAGCCTTGTGGGTACATTTTGATTGCATTTCTTTGTGGCGGTCTTCCCATCAGCTGCTACTCCCCACTTTAGGGATAGCCTCTTATTCTCCAGGGCTTAATTCAATAAGCATTGAAGCTGCGATTTGCCGATAACTCCCGTTGATTTTGTACTGGAGTTTTCGTCTAACCGCAGTGCGTTGGCTGCCGCCGTACTTATTGAGGAACCCCCTGTGATGTAATGTAACCCAGTTGCTTGTTAGTATGACTTTTCTATATACTCAGGGATGGGACATAAATCAACAGACACATCAAAATGCAGGGAGATTTACAACATAAGGGTGAAGCAACAAAGACAATCAAAATGGAAACCTTGTGGAGAAAAGTAGCCTGGACATGAAGATTTTGGTCCATCCTTGGTTGCAAAAAGCAGATGAAAATGAAGAGGTCGATTTTGTAGAAGACTTTCTAGTATCGATATACAAAGGAAACGATGGACAGCTGAATAATTATCTGCTCTCTGACCATAGAGAGGTGGTGGGGGAGCACAGGGAAGTGGAACCTCTGCTCTCTGATCATAGAGAGGTGGTGGGGGAGCGCTGGGAAGTGGAACCTCTGCTCTCTGACCATAGAGAGGTGGTGGGGGAGCGCTGGGAAGTGAGACTCTGCTCTCTGACCATTAGAGAGTGGGTGGGGGAGGCAGGGAAGTGGAACCTCTGCGCTCCTGACCATAGAGAGTGGTGGGGGGGTCGCTGGGAAGTGGAACCTCTGATCATAGAGAGGCGGTGGGGGATGGGAAGTGAACCTCGTGATCATAGAGAGGTGGTGGGAGCGCTGGGAAGTGGAACCTCTGCTCCTGACCATAGAGAGGTGGTGGGGGAAGCGTGGGAAGTGGAACCCTGCTCTCTTGACCTAGAGGGTGGTGGGGGAGTGCTGGGAAGTGGAACCTCTGCCTCTGACCATAGAGAGGTGTGGGGTGGGGAGGCTGGGAAGTGGAACCTCTCTCTGACCATAGAGAGGGGTGGGGGAGCGCTGGGAAGTGGACCTACTCTCTGATCATAGAGAGGTGTGGGGGAGGCTGGAAGTTGGAACCTCTGTCTGACCATAGAGGTGGTGGGGAGTGACTGGGAAGTGGAACCTCTGTTTCTCCCATAGGAGGTGGTGGGGGGAGGCTGGAAGTGGAACCTTGCTCTGACCATAGAGAGGTGGTGGGGGAGCGCTGGAAGTGGAACCTCTGCTCTCTGACCATAAGAGCGGTGTGGGGGAGTGCTGGGAAGGGAACCTCTGCTCTCTGACCATAGAGAGGTGTGGGGGAGGAGCGTGGGAAGTTGGAACTCTGCTCTCTGAGTCATAAGAGGTGGGGGTGGAGCGGGAGTGGAACCTCTGCTCTCTGACCATAGAGAGTGGTGGTGGGGGGAGGCTGGGAAGTGGAACCATCCTGCTCTCTGACCATAGAGAGTGTGGTGGGAGCGCTGGAAGTGGAACCCTGCTCTCGTGACATAGAGAGTGGTTGGGGGAGCGCTGGGAAGTGGAACTCTGCTCTCGACCATAGAGAGGTGGTGGGGGAGCGCTGGGAAGTGGAAGTGAACTCTGCTCTCTGATCATAAGGAGGTGGTGGGGGCGAGATGGACAGTGGAACTCTGTCTCATGACAATAGAAGGTGGTGGGGAGCGCTGGGAAGTGGAACTACTGTCCATAGAGAGGTGGTGGGGGCGCTCTGGGAAGTGGAACCTCTGTCTTGACCATAGAGAGGTGGTGGGGGAGCGCTGGGAAGTGGAACCTCTCTCTGACCATAGAGAGGTGGGTGGGGGGAGAGTGCTGGGAAGTGGAACCTCTGCTCTCTGGACCATAGAGAGGTGGTGGGGAGCGCTGGGAAGTGGAACCTCTGCTCTCTGACCATGGAAGGTGGTGGGGGAGCGCTGGGAGTGGGAACCTCTGTCTCTGACCATAGAGAGGTGGTGGGGGAGCGCTGGGAAGTGAACCTCTGATCCATAGAGAGGTGGTGGGGCGGCTGGGAAGTGGAACCTCGTTCTCTGACCATAGAGAGTGGTGGGGGGAGCGCTGGGAAGTGGAAACCCTGCTTCTGACCATAGAGAGGTGGTGGGGAGTGCTGGGAAGTGGAACCTCTGCCTCTGACCATAGAGAGGTGGTGGGGGAGCGCTGGAAGTGGAACCTCTGCTCTCTGACCATGAGGAGGTGGTGGTTGGGGGGCGACTGGGAAGTGGAACGCTCTATGACATAGAGATGTGGTGGTGGGGGAGAGCTGGGGAAGTGGAACCCTCTGCTCTCTGACCTAAGAGAGCGGTGGGGGTTTGGGGGGAGCGGGGAAGTGGAACCTCGCTCCTGCACCATTAGAGAGGTGGTGGGGGAGCGCTGGGAAGTGGACATTGCTCTCTGACCTAGAGAGGAGGTGGTGGGGGGCACCGGGAGTGGAACCTCTGTCTCTGACCATAGAGAGGTGGTGGGGGAGCGTGGGAAGTGGAACCTCTGCTCTCGACCATAGAGAGGTGGTGGGGGAGCGCTGGGAAGTGGAACCTCGCCTCTGACCATAGAGAGAGGGGGGGGGGGTGGGAGGGAACTCCTCTCTGACCATAGAGAGGTGGTGGGGGAGCGCTGGGAAGGGAACCTCTGCTCTCTGACCATAGAGAGGTGGGGTGGGGAGCGCTGGGAAGTGGAACCTCTTCTCTTGACCATAGAGAGGTGGGGGGGGAGCGCTGGGAAGGGAACTTTCTCTCGACCATAGAGAGGTGGGGGGGTGGAAGCGCGGAAGAGTGGACCTCTGCTCTCTGACCATAGAGAGGGTGGGGAGCGCTGGGAAGTGGAACCTTGCTTTGACATTAGAGAGGTGGTGGGGGAGCGCTGGGAAGTGGAACCTCTGCTCTCTGACCATAGAGAGGTGGTGGGGGAGCGCTGGGAAGTGGAACCTCTGCTCTCTGACCATAGAGAGGCGGTGGGGGGCGCTGGGCGGTGGAACCTGTTTTTTCTCGGCCATGGTAGAAGAGAGCATCCCCCCCCCCCCTTTTTTTTTTTTTAACCTGTCTGTTTAAATCTCCTTCAATATCCTGTAATAAGTTTAATATTTTTTTAATACTCATTTGTATTACAAAAGGTAGGTGAGTGGGGAGAGTGGATGGACTGGGCGCTTCCCAAGTGATAATAAATTGGTGTAATGAGTGACACACCTGTTAATACACAAATAAACCTTACACCAAAAAGTGAATTATAAATATATAGTGTAAAAGAGCAGCTCAACTTCCTCTGATGGGACAGTTCCAAGTCCCAGGATGTAGAATTTTCTTTTCTTGGAGTTGAGGAGGAGCGCAGGGGAGGATCGTGATATGTAAAAAATATATAGTGCAGATGGTAGATCACTGCTAAAATGACAATCAATAATAGGAATTGAACTCACAAAAGTCTTAGTAGGTTATTGCATGTCAGAGATCCATCTCTCTCTGACTGGAGCCCTTTATGTAACTGGAATCAGGATACCCCTCAGTGGAGTGATTGATATGCAAATAAAGGAAACCACAATAGTGCATACAATTTGAACTGTAAATAATGTATTCGTCACAAATGGTAAAGGAAACTCACATTTTCCATAAATGAGACGGGTGGTGGAGAGAATCGCCGATAGAAGGGTGGTATAGTGTAGAGCTGCTACCCGGTGCTTCACTTGCACCTCCCGGTGTATTTCCGCATCAGTCTCTGCCGTCGCGTCGCTTCCGCTTTCGCGTCACGGGTGAGGGCGGGAAGCCAGAATGGGTCTGGTGTCAGCGGTGAATTGCCAGTCCTTCAGTGTGCAGATTCTCTCGAATAAATCTTCAATATCCTGTAATAAGTTTAATATTTTTTTAATACTCATTTGTATTACACCTGGAAGGGAAATGCAGCTTTTTTATGTTGGAAACAAGTTGCTGAGTGGCACGTTCCCAACCCCTGTAGTAGAATAGAGGATCAGTGACCAGTTTTTGCAGAGGTCTGTAATATGTACATGTTAAAGGTACGTCCCATGAAGCCAGCCAAAAAATATTTTCTAAACAGATTAAACAATGTAATTTGTTCCTTTTTTTTTGTAGGGGTCACCCTCCTCAGATGAAAGGGAAATTAAGCTGATTGACAAAATCATGTACAATTATACATTTTGATTTTAAAATAACTTTTTCATAATAGACAAACTTTTTTTTTTTTGAAGAGTTAAAAAAAAAAATATATATATATATATCTCAAACAAGGGATTGCTGCTGCAGTGGAAGCGCTGTGTGCTGGGTGGTAATGGTGAAAGGCGGGGTTGCAGACCTGTCTATGACATGCAAATGTGCATACAGTAATATTTCCATTTGCTATATGCTTTACTGTGGAGGGTTTTTGTCACTTTTTTTACCCACCATAACCGTGCGTGCGTGTGTGTGTGTGTGTGTGTGTGTGTGTGTGTCCTCAAAACTAGGGGGGAATGTTTTGTTTTGGCCTTGAACCACTTCACAATGTCAATATAAACAGATAAACCTAAGTAGCTGATATGCTTGAACTCAGCAGATGGGGGTGGGGGTTGGGGGAAGGGGTCAGAGTCACCAGGCAAGCTAAGGGAACACTATGGCAGCCAGAGTCGAGGCTTGCTCCAGGGGCCAATTGTAAAATCCTGATGTCGTGGCTTTCTATTGGGGATCCTGGCGGCCATGTTTGTAGTCCGCCACCATATTTGTAGTTTTTGTTTGCTTTATATGTTTAGCACGTGCCTAGCTTTTTGTGAGTTCCTACCCTTGTAATGCTGCTGTTCTGTTTCAATCCCAGAGTTGGCTGCGGTGCTGCACTATTTCCTCACTGGACAGTACCTGTGGGCTGGGTGGACTCTTGGGTTGCTGCTGCCCGGCTGCTTGGCTCAGGCCCTCAGCTTCGTCTGGTTCAGGAGAGACGGACACCCAGAATGCTTCACCTTAACACTGCTCCATGTCCTGCAGCTGGGAATTCTAAAGCGGTAAGACTGGGCATACTTCCATTTTATGTTCCCGTATGTCTTCTTATATCCCTCATTACAAGCTTATAGAGTTAACAGATTCCCTTCTACCAATATCTACTTGTATCCCTGATGCTCTGATTTTCTTTTTGTTTTGTGTTCGGAGACCTTTTATTTCCAATAAATTAATATGGACTGTGGTTTACGAAGAGGTGCTATTCTACCTAGAAGTGAATAGGACAAAGGGTGTCTTCACGTGCCAGGTGTCTTATGGAGTAGCACCACTGAGTAAATCTGGGCCATGCTACTTCGAGTACCTGAAAACTTTTAAGTGATGCACCTGAAATGTAAAATTCTGGAAGAGCGGCATTTACCAGTGAAAACAAATAATAAACTGGGCAGTGCTAGAGTGAGACAGAAAAGGTAATCTTTTTTTGTTTGTGTAGCATATGTTCCCCCCCCCCCCCCCCTCCCCCTCTCTGGGAGATGTTGCTGGTACTACAGATGTTAATTGTGCTTGCATACCTGTGAGGGTCCAGGAGAGCTGAGTAGTCCGAGTTGTAGTGGGGACCTGGACAGGCTTTTGATGAGTCCAGCCTTTTCCCATTGTGTCAGCTCCTCCAGCTTCAGTGGGCTCCAGGATTCCCAGAGACTGTCCCCACTAAAGCAGACTTCTTGTACACCCCTGCTCAATAGACTGTAGGCTCAGTCAGAGGTATATAAAAGCAAAGGGGCTTTATTGGCAGTCACTGCAGATGTTATACAGCGGATGCATATAGTGACAGAGGATCCCATGCATTGGGATGGTGCTGGCCTCTCTGGTAGTATTAAGGCCTATAATCTCTTACCTCCTCACCCCAGAGGGTGGGAGCAGAACGCACCTCCTCTCCCTAGGAAGGGTGGAAGAGAACTCCTCCTATTTGGCACTTCCTCTCTGAGACTTCAGAAGGGGAGGGCTCAAGGTCTGTACCATGATTGGCTATACACAGACCCGGAGTCACCACCACTTCTGTCATTCAGAGAGTACAGTAGCATGAAGGGGGTCAATGCCCACAGGATTGCCTGCCACAGCCTGTAGCTACAAAGGACTTGCATGACAGGGGATAGAGAGACAGTCTGGATGAGCCATGCTACATTTTGTATCAACTCACAAGCAGGGCCCACACTACTCCTTTTTTTTTTTTTCTACTCCTTTTTTTTTTTTTTATTGGTTTGCAATAACCACAGTTTATCCCCCCCCCCCCCCGCGCATGTGGAATATGTTCTCCAATAAATAATGATTCCCCATCCTAACCCCCCCCCCCCCCCCACTGGGTTAAAACTGTGGTATACCAATTGTAGTATACTGCTCGTCAATATCTGTTCCATCTGTGCTTTTACTTATCCCTTGCTCCCCCTACTCTGTTTTGTCAGAAATAACATATGCGTCACACTAAGCATGGACGTTTGGATATAGGGTACTTCCAGTTTCTAAGCTGCTGAAGTGGAAGTGGTTAAAACTTTAGCCTGTTGTTAAATCCTATCGGAATTGGGTTCTATTTACTCACTGTTTGCAGGATTACCAGTTAAACATGTAATGTCGCTTTGGCTGTACGTTATTATTATACTTTTTAAGTGGTCCAGATTCAGCAAGGCCCTAGCTTGTGAAATTAGAGTCCCACATTATCTATAGCTCTTCCTCGTCCTCTATGGCAGCCAAAAACTTCTCAGATAACTCCTTCTTCCAGCTAGGGTAGTACAAGAACGGCTGAGACCAGAATAAAGGAGCCATGGCCCGTTCCTGGCCAGTTATTCTTGTCTTGCCATAGCTGGGGAGCGGACTGATCCACGGTTGCGACCGCATGTATTTTTTTTTTGGGGGGGGGGGTTTTCCCTGTCTGCATGCATTACTTCAGGGCCGCTAAGATTCCGCCCTATTGTGTAGAGGAATACACCTGTATGTTCCCAGATGCCGGGCTGCTGTCTAGGTGCCTTTTACAAAGAGGTCTGCCTCCAGCTTGCTGACTTGTCTGAAACCTCAGGCGGGCGCCAGAACATCGCAGGAGCAGGATGCCCGGTATTTCAATTTAGTTTTTTTGCTGATTGTATAAAGAAAATGACAGACAAGGAAAGTTTGTCACATTTGAATAACTTTTTTGACTGGCTGAGAAGACACTACTTCAATCATTTGCTTAAATTGAATCCCAGACTTGTTTGAAAAGGTCCAGATCACATACGTCTATAAATCTGGAGCATACAAGTATGTTCTAGATTGTCAAGACCAGGCAAGCTATTCAGAGCAAACAGCGTAAGGCTGCGCTTATTGTAATAGCGACGCGTCGCGGCAAAACAAATGCATTGTCGCGTGCGCTTATAGTAAGCGCGAAGGATTGGTCGCAATCGCTGTAAGTCATCTCTATTTGATTTTCCAGCGACCATCGCCGGCACTATAAGCGTAGCCTTAAATTTAGAAGATGCCAAGAAGTAGCTGGGAGTCTTACACTTTTTATTGGGCCCAGAAGACTAAGCAACTCTTTCCCAGTACATCAGTCCATTTAAGGATATCATTAAAGCAGAGTGGAGTTCATTGTATTGAATAACAGCAATGACGATTGTAAAAATTGGGAACGCCACCATAAGTGGGTGCTGAAATAACATAAATTGCGAGGAACACAACTACTCCGTTAGACAGCGTCTTTCATGGATCCACTGGTTTGTCGGACAGAAGGCATCATGTGTAATCAGTATTTTGCTTGGAGAGTGAAGTTGAAACCGGCAACAATGTCGTGTATCAAGAACCGTAAGGATTTTGGTGTCTAATTTGGACGAGTGGAATGAAGATGGCACCTCGCGACAAAAGTTGCTGTGAGAGTTTCCAAATCAGAAGGATTCTATTTTATTTATATCCATAGATATTGTACTCCTGACGGCAACATCATCGGCGCTATCAGTAGCCGGAAGAAGAGTGACTCAAATGTTGTGTTTACCATGGGGAGCAGATACCTCCTCTAAAACCAGATTAGTATCCTTGCCATATTGGAGACTCGTATCTAAAAAAAAAAAAAAAAAAAAATTAGCAACTTCAACATTGTTTCAGGGCTCCAAGAAGGAGGTTTCAGGAGGCAAGGTTGTGTAGACCCTACACCAGGAAATGGGACCCTCTGCCGCATAAGTTGTTCTGGAGAAGCCCAGGCAAAAAACAACCTGGGTCATAATTAAGAAACAAAGTTGCGGAAGGGCATAGGATCCCAGTCTGGTTGGAGAAGCCAATCGGCAGCGGACTGGCAATGTTTTTAGATCGCTTGATCCAGACGATGACTGATATCCATGTCTGTTAGATTATAGCCTAGGGTTACTAACTAGAGTTTTCCCAGGTTCCAGGACATTGTTTCAAAGACGCAAGACTCCCAAGAAACACACAAAGTGGATCAGTCTTGAAGAACACAATACAAGATGTACTGGATCTGCAATTCTGCCAGTGCCATACGATCAGAGGCAAAAGATCCTATGCGATCCTGGTGCTAAAAATGGGTGCAATCGGCCATGCTGAACCTTGAAGGTCAATCCCTTATTAAAGATCCACCACTTGAAAATGGAGTCCCTAAGTGCAATATAGCGGCTGTGGAGAAAGGGGTATTCTTGGCATCCATTGACTTAAGATGCCATTACCTTTTTGGGCTAGTCATGGCACTCGGAACCTTTTTATGAAGGTCATAACATCTTTGAGACAAAAAGGGATATTGGTCATACCATACCTAGAAAAAGTGACCAAAGCTCAGATCGTTCGCAAGACACCAGAACGCAGAAAAAAGCAATATAGGTCCATCACAAGTCATACAGTTTCTAGGGGTTGTTTTCAACATCCATAGGGGGCTGGTGTCACTTCTATATCTCAAGTTATCCAAAATGATTAGGTAATTCCAGATCTTCAAGTGAATCTCCAAACAATTAAAAATGCAGTTTTTGTCTGATCGGCTCCACAGTTTAGTGGCAGGTGTGATCCATTGGGCTACCTTCCATTTGAGACAGCTTCAGACACATTTCCTGAGGCTCAGAGGACACATAAATCTCAGTCAAGAATACAAAATCCCACTATTGTCTACCTCAAGGCGCAGTCTGCTGTGGTAGACCAAAAGAAGAACCTCTAAAAAGGCAGATCAGACACACCAACCTAGAGGCTCTTGACTATATAAAATTAAATGCCGGGGGAGCGTGATATATGTGTGTGTGTGTGTGTGTGTGTGTGTGTATATTCCCTTACCTACCTTGTCTCTGGTGACGCGAGGTCAAATGACGTCAAACGCCAGAGACCAGGTACGGGGGGAGAGCAGACGGGGGGCACAGACGAAAAAGTTTGCGCACCCCTGAACTAGCATATATTTTCTCTCCATTTCCCTTCAAGCAGTCGTGCGCAAGATCAGGAAGGACAATGTAGTTTCTTACTGGCCAAGAAGAGCCTCTTTTGCGGATCCGATAAACCGTTAAGTAGACGCTCCTTGGAGACTGTCTCAGATCCCAGCATTAATGAACTGGGGGCCAATACTGCATACAGACCCAGAATTTATCAAACTAATGACCTGGAGATTGAGAGGAGGTCCTTGAAATCACAAGGTAGTCTAATCCGGTAGTAGCAACCTTAATTCATATCAGAAAGCGCATTCTAGGTACCATATGAAAAGTATTGATACCCAGTATTTTACATGAAAACACAAACTTAAACATTGGTGCCGCAAAATTATGCCAGGCTGCTACCATTATTTCTTCAAGCTGCCGTGGTATTATTTTTTTTTTTAATTCCATTTTTTTCCCCCCATCTTAATATGTGCATCAATACAATCCACACAATAAGTAATTAGCTAAGTTGCATCCGTTCTTCTAGGATCGATCTGCGAAGATTTGGCTCGGGGGTTCACTAAATGACTGCAGAGGAGTATTCTGCAGTCAGTGTTACTTTGTAAATGGTTGCTATAGAAACAAGAAAGGTGTGTTGCATATAATACATTAAAAATGTTATTCAGAGTTGTTTGACATAATACTTGTAGCATTTTTTTTTTAAAATTGTACAGAACAGATTTATTTAAAAACACACAATGTAGGATATTGCTTGGTCTGCAGCTTTAACTCGTCCTCTAATACCCTACCTACAATATGATACGATGCACATTAATGATAAAGCCTAACCTGGCAATAGAAATAATGCTGCATTAGTATGAATATCAGAGATCTTAGCCTAGCACTTACATCACTAGTTGCTAGGTAATGTATATCTTAAGTCATCATGAATATTTGGATACAAATACTGAACTACACACTCATCCTTGTAAAATTTTAATATATTTTCCTCCTGTGTCAACTTTTCCTAACCTAAGAGTCTGTGATAAATAAGACACCGTAGCGAGTTCCTTTTTAAGGACAGCGCACTAGGTACCATGTGAAAAGTATTGATACCCGGTATTTTCCACTAAGGCACCAAGTTAAATATTGGTGCTGCAAATACATTCCAGACTTTTAAAGTTGGGGTAATAAAGGATGAGTGGAGACGTAACGGTAAAAGTCTGTAATGCATTAAGCAAAAAGTTGTTGGTTTTTTTTTTGTATTGGGTTATATTTTCCTAAAAACATGGTGTGCAAGAGATCCCACCCAGATAAGATGGGCATAGCCCTATGCTATCCTTTGTTGAAACATTTAGGAAAGTACGCAATGTTTTTTTACATACTGAGATTGGAGAGCTCACATGATCGTAATACACGTGGCACCAACGCTAAATATAAATTAAATGTATTCTGTAACAGTACAATATATGGTTTAATAAGATACAACACACAAGTGACACAGATGTCCTTGTTTATTGGGCAAACTCCCTTGGCCGCACAGGGGGCAACTCCTCTTGGCACCGTAAAGTTCAATAACGATAATGTTTACATATCTCGCGTGCGTCTCATCAGTCTCCTCTCTCCTCCAAAACGGAGTTAATTACCATTTTGGTTTAATTTTAATCCTCTTCCTATTGTTAAATTAACTTTACTTCTTCTAGCATTTCATTTAACCCTTTGAGTGCTTTTGGCCGCTCCGGCACTCGTGATTGCTCTTTTACTGATGACTGAAGAGGAGGAACCCTTCTTCCTGTTAAATCCCGGACACACTCTCCCCCCCTACAGAAACGAGCCGTAAGATTGATGTAGCTTCTACTTCGTGGGCCCCCTGGAATACCGGACCCCATGATCTAGTAGCTGCGTCTATAAGCACCCATAGGGTTAATGATGGTTTAAACTGGAATGGGTATCTAATATTTTTTAATCTATTTGTAATGCTTTTCTAAGCTTCTGTATGTTTGTACGGAATCCTTTTTGTAATAACTATAGTTTAAAGCAGCATATACAAGTATAGACCATAAAATATATATTTTCTTTGGTCGGATGCGCAGGACAAAAAGCTCATCTCTGTTTTGCTTCAGTGTTGGGGATAGTGTCGGGTCTAGTAGATAGGGGTGGACAAAGCCATGAATTTTCCTAAACTTTTGGCTGCGTTTTTTTTAATGGCCTACCTGTTGTGAGAGCAATTTGCAGTTTTGCCGCACCTCAAGTTTTTTTTTATTTTATTTTTTTTATATGTTCCCCCAGAATTTTTAGTTTCTCATAATTTGCAGCTTTCAGTAATTTGATTTACTTATTGACGCAAACACAAGAAATAAAACCTGATGAAGCCATGTACTTTCTCGCCCTCACCCCCATGCATTTTTAAGGTAACACCCTGCACACACTATTATAGGCTCCCTAACATTGAAGAGGTACTGTCTGAAGTCTGAAGAATGAGCAGGGTTGACAAGGTGACGAGTCAGATTAGCCTTCACGTGTCCATAACTGACCTGCAGATGGCAGACTTATATTGCATCAATCTTTATCTGGACTTATCGTTGCTGCACTCCCCATGTTTATATTCTCACGCTACAATCCTTTTTTTCTTTGTGTCTTGTTGGAAGTTTAAAAGTGCAATACTTAGTAGCTGCCAAAAAAAATGGTTCATTTTAGTAATCGAAATGTAATAAAGATTTCACAAATGTTGGTAATGAAGCAGTTTTTCCTTTTTGAATAGAGTTGTATTTTCGTTAGCCCCACTTGTCATTGTCAGGGAAGGGGGAGAAGGGAGGCTTTGCCTGAGCAAACTCTTGTTGGACACGGTGACACCACACACGGGAGTAACACAATGCTAACACCACCCTAACCCCTGTCACTAGTTTTAAATACCTGGGCATATGGTTTGACTCCCACTTAACATTCGGGATGCACATTGATACCCTGACAACCAAGACCTATGCCAAACTAGGGGTACTTTACAGGAACAAATCCTCCCTAAGTCTCCTGGTCAGAAAGCGTATCGCACAGCAGATGCTCATGCCAATTATTGACTATGGAGACATAGTATATGGCTCGGCACCTCAAACCCACCTTAGCAAACTTGACACCCTCTACAATTCAATTTGTCGTTTTGTTCTCTGTAACAGGGGACTTATCCCTGTTCAGGTAATGTGCCTCTAATCCAGCAGTGTGGTGGTTAACTGCTGGTAGTCAATTAACAAAACACCACCTGCCCGATTAGATGGCTTAGAAAGCCTGTCTTTTGAAACAGGAAGTGAGAACTCTTTAGCTGACACCTGAGCTGAACTTGGAGACACACTTGTCTTGAGCTCTGCCAAAAGATAGCAGAGCTGCTTTCAAGACACAGGGAAAACTTCTAAACCTGTATGCTGACCAACCCTGGAGACAAGGGAGCTGAAGCAGGGACAGTGAAGATTTTCCCTCCAAACCACAAGGAACAGATAAGACTTTCATTCTTAAAAGACTGCTTATATCTGCTTATTGCATGCTATGTGTTTGGGGTTGGGAGAATTGCTTAACTAACGGAGATGTGAATTAATTGCATAGGAGTTCACTAGAAATACTCCCAAGTGGATAGAAGCTTTGTTCCCCTTCCTGTGTTTGGATACTTTCCTGATGAAAAGGAAAAGGCACAATAAAGCCTATTATAATTTCACCTTATAAAGCCTCCTATTGTGTACCTCTGTGAACGTCCGTCTACATTCTCCAATGCAACTACAACACACATCACTGCGAAATGCTCAAAGAACTAGATTGGTCATCACTAGAGTCTAGGCGCAAAGTTCACCTTTCCTGTCTTGCCTTTAAATTCTTTATGGGCAAATTACCCATCTATCTGAACAAGCTCCTCACCCCTACCACATGCAGCACTAATCATCTGAGATCAGACTCCAAAAGACTGTTCATGGTCCCAAGGCTCAACAAAGTATTCGGACGTTCCTCCTTCTCTTACCGTGCACACCAAAACTGGAACAACCTACCAGAGACTCACACATTTACCACCAGTTTAAATTCCTTCAAATCTAAGGCTCTCACATTTTAATCTGGTCTGTAACTGTTTCATACGCCCATAATATATATTTTCTTTAACTGTGCACGCAATGTCTTGTATATAATGTATACCCTGTTCATTTATGTAACTGTATTTGTAACCATGTATTATTTGTCTTAACTCTGTGCCCAGGGCATACTTGAAAACGAGAGGTAACTCTCAATGTATTACTTCCTGGTAAAATATTTTATAAATAATAACCAGAAGAAATCAAATCTCTCTAATCTCCGCTCGCCGTCTGTACAAAGGAACTATAGAAATTATCTAATGACATACATCGCCCCAGATTTTACCCCTTTCAAAATGGCCTCCATTGATTTGATTCAGTCCTTTTGGAGGCACTGCACTTTTAATGTTTTTCAGCCCTTCTAACACACACATAATGAGCAGGACATGTTTTATTTCCAAACCAGCCCATCCTCCCCTGTAGAAAGCTCTGCTCTCCGATTCCGTGTCTTCAGCACTGTCACACTATACACTTGTCATTGTGCATTCTATCCATTGTGCTGCTTGTCTGTTTTTGTATCCCACAACACAAGTGACATGTACACCTGCCTATCTTTCCTGGTTCTATATTGTGTAGATCTATTAATCTCCAGGTTGCAATGGATATTGCTGTGTTTAGCACACAAGGGGTTAGTTGGAAGGCTGTCATTATTAGCAGTATGATTCAGACTGTGTGTGATTCATATTTCCTGTAAAGGGCATCATCTTCTTGAAAAAATACTTTCCAAGCACTTCATTTAGTTTTCAGTTGCTGCCTCCAGAGAGGCTTTGTCTCTTCTCTGGGAGCAGAATAGTTGGAAAGATTTGGCATTGTTAGATTTGTTATTACAAATGCAGTCCAACACAGTCCAACATGCATTCACCCAGTAACCCAAGCACGCTGCCTAGGGGTCACACACAACTCCTCTCTCTCATTCTCCTCTAACATTCAAAACGTATCTAAAACCTGTTGCTTTTTCCTCCGCAATATA
The DNA here is from genome assembly GCA_036426205.1 of Ascaphus truei. NCBI lineage: Eukaryota > Metazoa > Chordata > Amphibia > Anura > Ascaphidae > Ascaphus > Ascaphus truei. Next base: position 234,343,032 of record CM071570.1, on the reverse strand, counting down.
ACAAAGATACGCCCTTTCCTCTGTTGCTCGACTGCTAAAACTCTGACTCTGGCCCTCATTCTCTCCCGTCTCGATTTCTGTAACCTCCTGCTGTCCGGCCTCCCTGCCTCTCAACTGTCTCCCCTACAATCTATCCTAAACGCTGCTGCCACAATCACTCTACTCTTTCCTAAATCTGTATCAGTGTCTCACCTCCTGAAATCCCTCTCCTGGCTTCCGATCAAATCCCGCATCCAATTCTCCTCCTTACTTTTAAAGCTTTACACTCTTCTGCTCCTACTTACTGTACATCTCAGCCCTAATTTCTCTCTATGCACCATCCTGACTCTTGCTCTGTTTTGCTCAAGGATGCCTTCTCTCTCTACCCCCTTTGTATCTAAAGCCCTCTCCGCCTTAAACCTTCCCCTCAATACCCGACTAGCACCCTCACTATCCACCTTTTAAGACCCACCTTAAGACACACTTACTTAAAGAAGCATGTGAGTAGCACAGTGGCTAATACTTTACACATGATACATAAAGCTTGGCCCCCTGCAGATGCACTTACCAGAACGCCCACCTACTGTCTCTGTACATTTTTCCTACCAATTAGATTGTAAGATCTTCGGAGCACGGACTGTTATTTTTTTATGTCTGAACCACTGATTCCCATGATCTGTTATTTATATATATATATATATATATATATATATATATATGATTGTCATGTGTATTACTGCTGTGAAGCGCTATATACATTAATGGCGCTATATAAATAAAGACATATATACGTAGAACCAAAGTGACCTAATGGCAGTGACATGTTTAAATATGTGGTATTGAGACAGTGTAACCATTTGTGTCTCCTTTTTCAGAAGTGTTAACGCTGCAGTTCCTCATAGCTAAAATGCATGCATGGTGGTGATATTTTGTAGTGTTGCGTTGTAAAATAAGAAATTAGGGGAGGGAGCATCAAAACAAATGCAATTATACAGGAACATCTATGCCAGGGGTGGCCAACTCCAGTCCTCAAGGGGCACAAAAAGGTCAGGTTTTCAGGATATCCCTGCTTCAGCACAGGTGGCTCAATCAGTAGCTCAATCATTCTTAAAACGATCTGTGGGTGGCCCTTGAGGACTGGAGTATGCGTCCTTATCTATGCAAATGCAGGTAGGAGGATAAACGGCGGGGGTGGGGGGGGATAGGAGGCAGAGGGTAAACTACCTAGTGAAATATAAAAGAGCTTGTGAAGGTATTCCACAGCATGCGCAGATCAGGAGGAAGAGTATGTCCCGTGTGTGTGTGTGTGTGTTTTTTTTTTTTTTTGTTTGTTTAAGGAACCCTATAATTATATTGTGAAATTCTGAGCAACCCCAACCCTTTCTAATAACGCGTCTGAGATCAGATGCATTGTAAGGAACCCCAACCCTCTCTAATAGCGCGTCTGAGATCAGATGCATTGTAAGGAACCCCAACCCTCTCTAATAGCGCGTCTGAGATCAGATGCATTGTAAGGAACCCCAGCCCACTCTAATAGAGCGCCTGAATCCTTTTACCAGTTATATTGAAAGGTAGGGGGTGCCCACAAGAATGAGTGGGCACTATGTGCAAACACAAAGTGGTATTGTACTAGACCCGGAGTGGCCAACTGCAGTCCTCAAAAACCACCAACAGGTCAGGTTTGTAGGATATTCTTGCTTCAGCACAGGTGGCTCAATCAGGGGCTCGGTCATAATGATTGAGCCACCTGTACTGAAGCAGGGATATCCCTAATACATGGCCTGTTGCTGGCCCTTGAGGACTGGAGTTGGCCACCTCTATACTAGAGAAATATTTGCAATAATTTCAATAGCGGTAGCACTGGACAAAAGCAAAGTAACATTGCAGTGCACCCCTGCATTAAATAACTTCATGTTTCATTTTGGGCACATGAAGGGACCAAGCACCTGGCGGGGAATTCAAGATTGGGCATCCACTTCCAGCATCGGTTACTTCTCTAATGTAATTATAGTTAAAGCAGTGATCCAGCCAACTTGATTAAGTTAACCTCTTTGGTACTGTATTGCTTTTTTTTTTTTTTTAATTTTTTTTTTTTACACCTTGTAAATCAATGATACTGGCAGCAGAATCCCTCTTCCCCCCCCCCCCCCCCCCCCCCCGACTTTCCCCCCAAATTCTTCCGTATGTAGAAATCTTGGGTAGCGTAGGTGCCGAGAGAGGAAGAATAAAGGCACAATAGTGCAATACTATATCTCCAATGGTATTTATATAAATCAACAATTGTTTTGATTATCTGCTCCATCGTAGCCCTCTTTCTTTGCTCTGAGATACCGTGGCTGGTGGGAAGGTATTATCTGTAGGCGGTTCCTTGCCGCGATGTGCTGTACAGTATATACACGTATCTGCTAATTGTAGAATGTGAGTGCACTTCCTACACCAGATTACGCCTCGCAGTATCACTGGAGACACAGTATTGTGACTTTACCTGTCCTTATTTTTATTTATTATTATTAGGAATGGAAAGTCTACAGCAAGAGAAATGCTTCAGCAAACTAAATAAATAACCTGGATCACCCATGTAAATGTTTCAGGACACGCTTTGTCAGGAAACACAATTGACCTTTGGCTGGTAAAGCCACCATTTTTGTGTGTGCGCTTTTATCATGCTGTAAAAACAACGATACGGAAAACGGAATTCGGAAGAGTGGGGTCGACTGTTTAAAAAAAGTTAAATCTATGTGTAAAGTACGTGATTATTAGTAACAACCCCTTGGCTGCCAAGTTACTTTGCTGTGCATTTTGGATCTTCTGGCAGCCAAGGGGTTAAAGATTAGTGGTCTATTCTAGGGAGCGACATGTTGGGCGCTATAGAGATCCCATATGTGTTTGCGCTGCAAGGGCGAGCGTCCAGGAACACACTCTCTGATCTCTCTCTTTACCAGGCACGTGGACTGTATTCGGGCCGCTTTAAAAGGAAGAGGGGAAGAAGAAAGGGGTGAGACGGCGCTCTTGATGCAGCACGGAGACCTGTCGCTGCTCAGGCTCCTGGAAGTCCTGCTGCAGGCCCTGCCTCACCTGCTGCTGCAGTCCTACATTTACCTGACCTTGGATCAGACGGACATTTATCCAGGTAAGGTTAGTCGAGGCCACTCTCCTGACCACTTCCATCTCTGGTCCAGCATTTTACATGAGGAGGGTTAGGCACCTAAATATTATCACGCTTTAGCACAGGTGTAGGCAACTCCAGTGCTCAAGGGCCACCAACAGGTCAGGTTTTCAGAATATCCCTGTCTTTGGACAATAGAAAAAATTGTGTGGTGCTATGGGCTGTACAGACACAATAAATTCATGAAAAAAGTTCCGGCGTGAGGACCCTTTGTTTGTAGTAATGTGAATAAACTGTTGGGTAGGTGGTAATAACACTATTGCCTGTAAACCTCACAATGCCCAAATGTAAAGGTAATAAACAGCTGTTAGTCCAGAAATGGCAATGTTTAAAAGTCCCACCATACCTTCAATAATTGAATCAATGAGAATAATGCGCCATAGAACGGACTCGCATGTAATGGGCAACATCCTGACGTGGCTCCATTTGTCCAAGGGTCCTGGGTGTGCTGACGACGTAGGAGTAGATGCAGCACCAGGGAAGAAACAAAGCGCTACTACTGGAACAAGAATAGAAAACCAAGATTGCGTATTTTGTTAAAAATTGACTATTTATTGGTCATAAAGACAAACAAAGCGAGGTATCGCCCCACCAACGCGTTTCACGCTGTAGCGTTTTATGTCTTTATTACCAATAAGTAATCCATTTTTTTTACAGAATACGCACTCTTAGTTTTCTATTCTTGTTCAGTAGTCGTGCTTCGGGTTTTTTTTTTAGTTTTTTTTTTCCCCCCTGTTGCTGTATCCCTATCTTTGACTGAGCCACCTGTGCTGAAGCAGGGATATGCTGACCCTTGAGGATTGGAGTTGCCACACCCCTGTTGTAGCATATTAAAGTGTATTACGCATATTCTGTAGTCAAAGGCTCTTAGGCTACGACCCCAGTGAGCGCACGAGCAGCGGAGCGCCTAGCGGCGCTCGTGGCCTTTAGCCGAGCGATCTGAGGTCGCCGCACCAAGTCACGTTTCTTGACTTTCCCAATTGTACTCGCGCTTGATCATGTGCGCGCACTAACTGGGGCCGGCCCTATAGAGGGCCGTATCTTGTTCACACTGTCGCATGAGCAGTGGGTACGAGGCCTTATACAACATGTGGAAATACCTCCTGGTGCTGGAGAAGATTTTAGTCCCAGCGGAAACTCTTCTACAGCAGGTGAAACGTATTCACTGTATATTTAATTGGGGACGTATACATGTGTACACACATTTCATTTTAACAATGCTTGACTTAAATGCGCAGTACAGCATTACAGTACTCTGTTAATCTATTTAGTGGGATGTTTTTATTGAATATAGATATATATATATATATATATAGTATAACTTTTTTAATGCTTTTAATTTTAAGGGAATTTTGTGCAAACGCCTCAATAGTATGGATTTGGGAATTAATTGACTCCTTGGGAACTATTTTTAGTTCTTCAGCCTTATCTCTGTTTTGCTGCTCGAAAGGACCCTCCCACTTACATGATTGGTCACCTGACAAGGATGGAGTCCTTCTTAAACTGGATTATATCACCATGGTGGGAGTGACACTACAGCTCCTATTCAAAGCCCCTGTTCTAAATGAAAACATTCTGAGATGTTGGGATCAGTGACAATGCTGCCCTTGTATACTACATGGTCTTGCTAGCCATGTTGCTTTTGAGGATTGTAGTCTAGTTGCCAGTTGTGATGACTTTTAGCGTTGATACTTCTGAAGAAGAAACACAAGTCCTCAAACGCTTGTGCACCATTATATCTGGAGAACCTTGATGTGTTTTCCCTAAAAGAGGACCACTGCCCCTTTCATGATAAGAGATCTGTGTGTGTTGTTGTTGTCTCCTGTTAGTGAGCTGTCTTACGTTGCTATGTTTCTCCTTCCAGTCCTGAGCGCTCTGCTGTCCCTACTGTCCCTCTCTTGGGCGCTGGTTTCGTACAGCAGCTTCCTGTGCCTCCTGAAGCCCGGGCACCTCTCTATGCCGTGGGCAGCTCTTCTCTGCCAGCTCCTGTGGCGGATGGGTATGATCGGGACACGGGTGATGGCCTTGGTGGTTTTTGCCAGGGTTTATCACTTCTGGGTCTTTGCTGTGGGAGGTAAGAGTTCATATTCTTCACTGCTTGTGACCATTGTCTTGTTGTCCCTTTTTAATACATTGTGCCAGCAGACGGATGATGGGAAAGGGACAGAAAAATCTAGCAAAATACATATTTGACACCACTTGGAGAAACTCCAACCCAATAAATAAGCATCTCTGATGTTACCCAGAGAAGCTACATTATGTAAATGTTCGACTTGATGCCATTGTCTCCTTGTTGGTTGTCTTTGTCAGGCTGCTCGGACAATGACTCTCTACCACAAGAAGTTCCATTGTTATTTATGTTACCAGAGTCAAAGGTTCCATGATGAGCATTCACTAGTCTTAAACTATAGTCTTCTTCTCAAAGCTTGGTCACTTAAACATCCAAAAATGCATGTACGCAAACAACGTAACCATTGAAAGCTGTAGACCAAGCAATATCCTACATGTGTTTTTTTTAATAAATCAGTTCTGTACTGTGAGAAAATACTTGTGTTTTTTTAATGCTACAACTCTGAATGACATTTTAATGTAACCAGATTTTTTTTATTTTTATAGCAACCATTAACAAAGTCACATCCCCTTCCTCTTCTGAAACAGGCTCTGGCACACCCCTTTTTGAGCCTCCCTCTAGCAGTGCACCAATTGAATCTGGCGACTGCCTGGTCACATGATCTTCCACACAGAACTTTGCATCTTTGGTCCTCTTCTGCTGCACTGACAGCCATTTAGTGAACCCCCGCGCCGAATCTTTGTCAATCGGCAGCATAGCTAATTACTTATAATTGTGTGGATTGTATTGATGCACATATTAAAGGGTGGAGGGGAATTATGTATATTATATTATAATTATTATTATTTTTTTTTTTAAACTGCAGCTTGGACTGCTGCTTTAATAGACGTCCTAAAATGCATATTAATGCTTAAAGCAAATATTTGGCCTCCACCCTGAACCCACCATATCCTTGTCTAGTCACACATAGGCACCAGGCACTTTGCAAGATAGGGCAGCTTTGGTTTCTTACACCATAACCCAAAGGGTAAATCTAAAGAAAAGCACTCGCCTATTTTTGTACCCGCTTACCATGTATATACACCAAATGCAGAAACAATGTAAAATGGAGATACGTATTACATCGCTATAACAGATCTCTGTCATTGGCTCACTTTGGTATTGGATGGCACTAAACCTTTAATAACCGTTGGGCTACCGGTCCTCTCTTCTCGGTGTATTCCCCAAATCATGTATATGGTGGCTCTGGTGAAGGGCTCATCGCTTCTAGAACTAAAGTGAGCTAACCGTAGCGGTATGGTTAAATTAGTATATTAAACGTAGGTGAGTGATGCATCCAAAAAACTATTTGTAGGTCTCCACAGTAACCAAACGATTTGCAGTGTTCCTACGGTGTTAATGTAATATCTTCCATGAGGGTATTGGTAAACGCTTGTGTATACAGGTACGATATAAGTCTGTTTTCTTTCGATGTAAACTAATTATGCTGTCCTCCGCCAAATATACCTGGTGCGGGGGGTTGACAAGTTGTGCCATATAAGGTTAGAATGATCTAGATCAGGGGTGGGCAACTCCAGTCTTCAAGGGCCACCAACAGCTCAGGTTTTCAGGATATCCCTGCTTCAGCACAGGTGGCTCAGTCCAAGACCTAGGCACCTGTGCTCAAGCAGGGATGTGCTGAAAACCTGAGCTGTGGGTGGCCCTTGAAGACTGGAGTTTCCCACTCCTGATCTAGAACCTGAAGCGTTCTATTTTGTTCTCTCCCCTCTCTGCAGGTGCTCACTGGTTAGTGATGTGTTTCTGGCTTGTCGCTCAGCAGACCGATGTCATCTCCAGGCCCTGTCACTGGAGGTGGTTTAATGTCCTCGTCGGAGCAGTCTACGTGTTCTGCTTTATTAATATCAGAGACGGGCCTTCTAGGTACCGCGTCGCCATCTTTTATGCGGTAAGGACTTCTTCTCCGCATGCCTCATCTCTGTGTGTCTGTCTCTCTCCTCTTAAACCCTGTTAGTTCTGGCACTGGATGGGACTTTCATTGTTTGACAAGGACAAAGTGACTTTATTAGATTTTTGGGGGCATTTGCGTTCACTGCCACAGAGTTGGGGAGCTTGGACTATAGCATACTCCAGGTAGGTAGTGGCCCGTATTGTCAAAAAATTGTCAATAGCATTCTCTTCTATGACAAAAATAAACTATGGACAGTGACATGTTCAATAGCTTAAAGGGGAACTGACAGCAAAGTGATTTATGAAGCCATCATTGCTGATTACATGTTCATTTTCAGCGAACACCGTAATTGTCTCATCGATCACTTCTGGTCCTCTGATCTTGGTTATGATAATGATCTGCGCATCGTCATTACTTCTTATAGGCATAGAAAGAGAAGGTGGGCAGGGTGACACTTTGCCAGCAGAGAGAACTAGGGCCGTGCCTATAGTGCCGTCGATGGTGACACGGCGGGTGACGTCGCCACCGGCGAAAGTTATGGTTCGGCGGGGTCGCGGGATTCCGGCAATTTGATTTGTTCAAGGGCCGTCACGTGACGCGACAGCCCTTGAAAAATCTAATTTTGCCGGCTTCCCGTTTCCGCGACGTTGCTCCGTAGCTTTGACGCCGTTGCACGCACTATAAGCGTACGTGGCGGCGGCAATGTATTTGTTGTCGGGTGACGTTGCCGGCACTATAATCGCGGCCTAAGTTGGTTACTAGGAAAGTTTTCACAAATTTTTTTTTTTTTATTATTTGTTCATTGACATCCACAAATCACAAATATTGAACCCATAAAACATGGCTGTGCACATTCGCAGCCATTACTTGAAGCGTGTATTGTTACCATCTGAAAGAGCGTTACTGTTATTGGAAGTAATCGCATCCATGCACTCTCTGAAGGACTGAACACCAACAAATGTGTGCAGTGCTTCAGTAAAAAACCCAGTAAGAATCACTTATAGAAAGATCCATTGGTTGGTTTACCCCTCCTCTGCCAGACGGGCTAGCAACACATGGTAAGGAAACCGGGAAATGCGTGTCCATTATGTTGCTGGCCCGTCTGGAAGTGAAGAGGTTGGCAGGTTATAACAAATGGATTTAGAAGGTTACATAGTGGATGAGGTTGAAAAAAAATGCCTATGTCCATTAAGTTCAATTTGTGTTTAAATGTAGGTATGTACAGGTGTTCAAGCCTCAGCCACAGGCAGCTGCAGTACATTGCAACGCAACACTGAAATACGTGCACCTACAGGGTTATAGTTTGTTTAATTATTTTTTACATGGAAGGAGATGTAGTCTAATGGCTTTTGCCAACATTTTAAAAGATTTTTCTAATGTTTTTGACGTTGGTTTACTCCATCGCCGGCTTCTTTTTGGCAACAGAAGTGTTGACGTACTGGAACACACGGAAACACACACACACTCGCAAAGTTTGACAGTGTGCGGGGTGAGGAACCGTTTTGGCAGACCGAGCTCAATTAAAATGGAATAGATTTGCTTCACACCCTGGGTTAGGCAGGTCTGTTCCTTTCCTGCTGAGCTGCCAGGACTTTGCTGACGTTGCAGTACATTATATTGCAGCAGTAAAGAAATTGAGCAAATAGAATGATAATTAAAATGTATGGCACTGTTCATATTAGAAGCACAGTAAATACCTGTCTGCAAGCGCTTACGAAAAGGCTTTTCCAGGGCAGTGCCCTTACCCCAAGGCTATTCCTCTCCCCAACTGAGGCGCTATTCCTCTCCCCAACTGAGGCCTCTGAGAGAATATTCCTAGAAGGGGACCATTGGGGATTTAAAATCCCATTCACATATATATATCCGTATTGGGTTTCCATGTAAGTCCAAGATAGACTAACAGGAGAATGCTTCAGACATTTCCAATCCTCACATGTCTCTTCTTCGTTTATCCTGAAGAAGAACGCGGTTGGAGATATATATATATATATATATATATATATATTTGTACATACCGTGCGTTGTGCTACATGCATTTCACAGCCCCAAGACGGCATTTTTTTGGGGGGGTGGGGGCAAACGTAATCTTTAAGATACTACACGGGTTACTCCCATGTTTGACTAATAATTCTTTGTACGTTTTTCACACCCAGCGCAAGTGTTTCATTAGTTACTGACCGATCATTCCAGACCCTTTTGGCTTCAAAAGCATCAGACTGCATCACATCTTCACTTGTATCCAGGCTTTTAATGTGGTTAATGGAGACTTTCCTTGGTTGGAGCATTAGTCGCCGGTTTTGCGAGTTATTTATATCCTGCTGCACTTGACCTGTTGGGGCCTTATTTTCTCAGCGGTGCTCAGTCGACAGGTACCTTATGGCCTACTCGTGTTAATGGGCTCGAAGATGTCTCCTAGCTGAGCAGTGCTTAGTAAGCAAAGCCTTGCACAAGAGTGTCTTTTAAATCAGAATAACGGTTTCCAAAAAAATGGCTGTAGGATTGAAAACCTGTACACTGCTGGGGTCACCCTAACTCTGGTTTAGTTGCAATGTATGTGCAACTGATTCCCTTGTTGTTTAGGAGCGACCTCACAAGCTTTTATGAATTCGGTAATGGACGATGGTGCACCTGCAAGCGGAACAGAACGCCCTGCAACTGAAGTCATTGTCCTTTCTCCTTTTATAGGTCATGTTGCTAGAAAATAGCATCCTCCTGCTGCTGGCCACAGACTTCCTGCAGGAGGCGATGTGGAGCAACATAAAGCTGTCTGTGGCTGTTATGTCCGGATTCCTTATTGGTAAGAATGGATGATTTATTAGATGAGTACAAAAGACACCTACACAGTACTCGGCACTTGTTGTCTTGTTAGAAGTGTAATTTAATGAGTTCTGTTTCCTACCTACACTAGTTACATAAAGCCAGAAAAACTGTATTATTCTGTTGTTGGGATCATGCAGACCTAGTTATGGGTAACTCGTTTGCTCCTAACTAGGACATCCAAATCCAATTTGGCATGTCTGCCAAGTGCAAATATTTACATACTGCAGTCACAAGCAGAATTGGGATATGGCTGCACATGCAGAATTGGGATATGGCTGCACATGCAGAATTGGGATATGGCTGCACATGCAGAATTGGGATATGGCTGCACATGCAGAATTGGGATATGGCTGCACATGCAGAATTGGGATATGGCTGCACATGCCCTGCTGAAGTTTATTCTGGTAAGAGAGACATGAACCAAACATTATTGCTGCTGTAAAAAAAAAAGCTTCACTCCTAACTAGTACCATATTACCCTTGTTGGAGCTTGTCACTTACGCTGTGTGTGTGTGTGTTGTGTGTGTGTGGTGTGTGTTGTGTGTGGTGTGTGTGTGTGTGTGTGTGTGTGTGTGTGTGTGTGTGTGTGTGTGTGTGTTTGTGTTGTGTGTGTTGTGTGTGTGTGTGTGTGTGGTGTGTGGGGTGTGTGTGTGTGTGTGTGTGTTTTCTCGGGTTTATTCTCCCAAAACTGATTTTTTTTTTTTCTTTTAAAAAAAATAATTTGTTTTATTATTTCTGTTTATTGTATGGTCTATCCGCCCCAACCAAAATATATTCCTCATCCTGACCTTGAGTCACTAGCCTGCCATCTCTGTGCACAGCCCTATTTTTGCTGTTTAATCATTCCAGTGTTCTACTGAAATATGTCAACATAAAATTAGGAGAGGCCAACAGAATGAGAAAATATAAACGTTAAACTAAGAATGTAAAAATCGATCTCTACTCCCTCTAGTAAGCAAGGTCAAAGGTTTAACAGAAAAAGACCTGACTATCAGTATACTCACAAACACACACACACACACACAATACTTCATTGTGTTCAGTTAACCCTTTCCTATCCATAATCCCATCCTGACATACCGCTACTATTGGTCATTACTCTGGACAGTAGAGGTGTACTCCACACACTTGGTGTTTCGGACATGGTGACGCTCTACAGGTTTTAAGTACTGGCTCATATTTACTCAGCGGTATCAAGCACAAGACACATTCAGGCCTATTTAGGTGTCTTACAGCTTGGCACTACTTGATAAATATGGCCCTTCATGTTATATTCCCTTTAAGCAGAGGCTGGAACTATGTTAAGTATACAGAGCCATATTTACTGAGCAGTGCTACTCCACAAGACACCTTCCAGAATGTCTTTTAGTATGGTCCCTTACTGTAGTGTCTTTCAGCATGGAATGGGGATTTCTGCAGTAGCACTTTATTAGATATGCCCAAAAGTACACTATAGTATGTTTGTTTGTTTGTTTTGGTTCATGCATTCCTGTTGTACAGTAATTCCAATGTAATAGTTGTGTGCAGACCATGCATAGGGCATAATACTGACCATGCACTGCTTCCGTCTCCCCTGCAGGATGTGCCGCATTGATTGTTTACTATACCCTGTTGCACCCAAAATCCACAGAAATATCTCAGAGTTTCAGGAAAATGGCACATGTGGCGAGGGTCGGAAAGGAAAAGGCAGAGGAGTCTGCTTTTTCCTCAGGGCGCTGGCATGGCGTTCAAGGCAGAGAGGCAGACGGGACGTTTGGGATAGAAGATCTGAAACCAAAGGTGCAAACTGGTAGCGGGGAAATTTTGGCAGACGAAGAACTTGTTACTTGGATGGACACACACGAACAAAGTCGTCGTCCCTGGCTGCTCTTGAAATTAGCCATGAAAACTGGGAATTTGTCAAAGATCAATGCAGCTTTCGGCGATGGTGGCTTTGGTAATATCCTTCTTCCTGGGGGGCTGGAAGGTGCGCAGAATTCTCGGCATCTCTTGGGTAAAAAGTACCCGATGTGTGCAGATAATGGGAAACTAGAGCCTGTTAACCCTGTTGGCATCTTTGAGTCAGAAAGATGGTTGATGGAGAAAATGCAAGTTGAAGAACACCAGGATTACGAGGGCAGCCCACATGACTCGTCTACCTATGTCACTTTCGGAAACAGTCCAGATAGAGACAAGTTGGGGGTGAATGGTGGGATTGCACATGGTAATATTGATGAAGAGTTGAATGCTACTGGTTCGTCCAGCAACAGAGCGGAAATGCCGGAGAATGCCACATTCTACTTCAGTGCAAACACTGAGGGAGTTGTACCCTCAGTGAGAGAGATAAAGACTGTATTGGTGCACGGTACGGGTGTGAAATCACCACTCGGCAGCTCTATTAAAGAAATCCCAGAGCAGGTTCACGTTAAAACAGAGGCATTTCCAGTTATAAGTGTCAGTCCTATTCTGGGTTTTGCTACAAACGGCAACTTCCAGAGAAGTGTTGCCCCAGATGTGGGTAGTCTTTGTAATGAGTCTTCTCTGTCTAATAATGACTCGGAGATTATGGAGAGAGAGGACGCCCTCGGGGAGAAGTGTCGCCACTTGTTGACTGCTGGGGTTTTAGCCCCTTATAATAAAGGAAGACTCGGGCTGGAAGAAAAACCCTGCTTCACATCCACCCCCAAACCACATCCCCCAAGCCTGGAGTTAGGGCTACGGGAATCAAAAGCCAGGAAAAAGCTCACCCAACTGACGGAGAAAGCTTAGCAAAGTACAGCATCTCCCAAAGTGTTAAGGAGGTCTTAAAGGCCCTCAAATTCCAGAGGTCGTAATAGACTTTTCCCCTTTGTATGTTCGAGATATGGTGTAGTTCTTTTCTTTTGGGATTAGTTGGAAAATATATCTAACCTAAGATAGAAATACCTGTGTAATTGGACTTGGCCCTCTTACAGGAAGGTAAAATCCTGTAGTTGATATGGACTCACACTGTTTGCCCAACAGGGTAGGAAATCAACTTTAACCTTACATCGCTTTCCTATGATGGTTTGGGTATCGTTTTCTAATTTTATAGGAACGGTTGCTTTTAAACCTTCCAACATTTTTCCAGTTCATTTTAAGTAAAGATGAAATGGCCTGTGGAATGTGGCACAATATGCTCCTTGCAGAGCAGATATTCTGATTTGGTTCAATATTCTAATCATATAATCTTGGTCAGTGAATGGATTCTCATCTGACAGAGGTCAAATTGTGAGAGTAAGAATATAGCCAAGGCTGGACCTTGAGTAATTTTGTAATGCGTGTTTGGATGTCTTTTTTTGTTTGTTCAAAACCGATTTTCATTTAATATCCCCAATGTTTTTTTGTTTTTTTTGTATTTATTATTTTTATCTAATTCTCGTTACAAAAGTGTTTTTTTTTTATTATTTTCTGTAGCTTGTTGCAATACCTTTTCATTGGACCACGAACAGTTCTTCATAGATGTTACAATGTGTATGGATCTTGCAGAACCGTGTGTGTGTGTGTGTGTGTGTGTGTGTGTGTGTGTGTACCCTGTGATGTTTTGGAAACTGCACATAGTAAAAAAAAAATGTTAATCTGTTCTTGTTCCATTTAAAGTGTTCACAACCTGCAGTACAACAAATGTATGGTTGTGTCTAGGATCATTAGAGCTTCCAAACCTTTCCATTGCATCATTATCTTCTGATAATCTCTGTGTTTTTAGGGTCTGACATCGACAAAGCCTTCTGTCTACAATGGTAAAAAGCGACCTTTGAAATATTCGAATATTTTTTTAATCCTATGCACCTCTTCTCACAGGTATATAATGAGGTGGAGCAGAGGGAGGTGTTAAAGCACCAACCGCTTGCTTTCTAATTTCTCTGTCCCTCCTAATCCCTCCTCCCCCCCCCCCCCTTCAGTTCTGCAGCTAAAACACAATATAGTCTTCTCTGGGGACCCTGCGTTTCTCAAGAAATTAACTTTTTTTTTTTTTTTTTTAATTTGCCAGTAAAGTGAAAATTAAAAAATTAAAAAAACATGGCTTCCAGGGTAGTACAACAGGAAGCCTTGATGACTTTGCAACGTCCTTTTGGCCCATTGGAGTGGAGCCAACAGCAAACATGTTGTTTCCCAGAAGGGAAGAATGCCAGCAAATAAAAAGGTTTTCTTGGGAACTGGGCGGTCCATGGAGCAAAGAACAGTACAGTCCAGCCCAGAGGACGTACCCCCCCACCCTAGTTCTGGTTCTGATTAGGTAGAAAGGGGGATTGGTGTTCACAATTTGAGCTAATTTTGCACAGTTATCAGAACCATGGGATAATGTATGCAGAACAGAATATTGCAGTATTTGTATTATGACTAAGATTAATTCCATATTTTATTTTGTTTTGTTTTTTTGTCTCTTACTATTTGCCGGTATTAGTATTATTTAGTGCTCTTCCTGACTTGGAGCATTACGTTGCTTTGGATGTTTAGAAGACGAGTGGTGTTAATGAGAATACCCGAGGAGTTTTTCTGTTAGCTCCATTAATTAATCGGTTCCGTTAGATATTCACTCTTATTTCATCTGCAAAGGTTGTAATACTTTTGTTATTTCAAGGCAATACATTAAGGTCCTCAGTGTTTGTCGGTAAACAGATCTTACTTATTTTGTACAGTCTCGACAAATGTTCTATTGTCATAGGTGACATCCACTTATTTCCCCATCAAATAACGTCTGTGTTCTACATTGTTGAATGTAAATAATTAGTGTACATTTGTCCTTGAACTGTTCTGTTTCTTTTTGTCTCCATCTATACAGCGATCAGAGCTCCTTAAGGGCCTGCTTTTTAGGCAACACGAAGACCTGTAGTTGCCATAAGACTTTGACGTGTGCTGGTCTGGGTGACAGCTCCCCAGACACATGGCACTTGACACTGCCAGAGAGCTCCAACTTCAATTTATTTCTCTTTTTTTTTTGTTCTTGCTTTTACTTCCATTCTAACTAGTCCCCAAACTTCTGTTCAGTCTTTTCTACGTCTTTCACACGTTTTGATTTCCAATGGTATCCGTGGATCTGGTTCTCTTTGCTTCTATCCCAAAGCGAAGGGCAGTGAGAATTGAAACACTTTTTTTTGTGTCGCTTTTCATTTCTAATCTTTGAACATTGTGACTCTGGACCTTCATGCTTTTTCTAAGTGCAATGTATTTTTCCCAAGATCATCTTCACTCCTACTGTACCAGCAACTTTGTTTCTTCTACTCTGCATTTTGTGGGAAGCAGATTGTAGCTCTGAAATGGCATTGCAGATGCACTTGTAGGAATGCACAGCTTGCTTGGTAATGACGTAGGATCTATATCTGGACACCAGCAGCTTTCGTCGTATCCTTGTACCGTCTTTGTTGCTGATATTTTCTAACATTTGACTGACGTAGAAGCACACCTTGCTTCAAGTGATCATACTTGTTTGTCTGCTATTGCATTCTCCAAACTGACTGAACTACACAAGCTGCTTTAATCTGGCGATAAAGCTGACAAGCGTTCATTCCTCTATAGGCAGCCTGTATGGGGATAGTTGCGGAGAGTTTGCGCAAATAGCTTCTCGCCCCCTTCTTCTTTGTACACAAGCTATGTAGTATTACTGTTGTCAGAATGCTACCCTTGTTTCATATTCTTCTCTGGTCTGTGAGCTCTAATTGAAGACTTATGGATTTGCTCTCCATGCTTCAAAGCAGACTCTCACTTTTCTTGTTCTATTTGTTTCTTGATCGTTTCTACTTTGTGGAGTTTCTTTCACTGACCTGGCCAGTTAACTGAAATCTCATCTTGCAGATTCTCCTGAATATCCAAGACCTTTTCATTGACAGTCTTCAACTTACACAGCTCTGTGCTGAATCTGAGGGCCTCCTTCTGCCAGACTTCAAGCTCTGCTTGGGCCACCTCATACTTATGTTTCCAGTCAGCAATCGTTTTCAGAGTGGCTCTGCTTCTTGTCCACGGCGGCGGCAGCATTTGACACCTCCCAGGTTAATCCGGTCATCCACCACACCATGCAAAAGATGCTTTGTCTTCTCCAAAGATGCACACTTGCCGTTGGTTGTGGACAGACACCTCTCGCTCAGCCTTGGCTTCTTGCCCCTTAGCAAATTCAGTCTCGCCTGGGTTATTGCGAGTTTAGCCCGGCTCATGGAATCTTCATTCTTTTGTGCATCCTTTTCCTTTGCTGCCTCTTCTCTGTTCTGTCATTCTAAGCTGCAGAACATCTCGGCTCCTTTCTGACCCATGGTTTCCTGAGGGTCATCATTAAACGATTCTGTAACTTCCGCTGTAAGTTGAAAACCTCCCTTATTCTTCTCTTTATTGTTGAATCTGTCTCTTTTTCCACATGGGGACGTGCCATTTTTCTGCTGCCTGCCTTTTTAAACCCATTTCCAATCAGGAGTTGGTTGAAAAACCTAGCAGACCTAAAGGCTATAGTGTGGTCTTGCTGGGCCTGGAAGATTGTAATAATAAATATAGTATTATATATTGAATGCTGCTCTAATCATTCATACATTTCTTGTAACTGTGTTGTGCTGGCTGCTGTTCTTCATCGGATGTTTAGATAAAACAAATGAAATGTGGTTGTGACATCTGTTGGTCAATACACCGTACAACATAATGCATAATCAAAGTGTGATGGGGCAAAGAGGTATGAAATACCACTCTTTTTGTTTGTTTTTGTTTTTATTTATATATACTGTATGAAGCAAAATTAGTTTGCTAGAGCTTTGCCTCAGCGTATAATTAGTTTAGAGGTCTAGGAGATTTTGGTTGTGGCCATTTTCGCCGAGACCAAATGACCGCCGGCGCTTAGCCGCGAACCGCCTTGTTGCCGGGACAAGGCCAGCTCAGTCCTTAACCCTTACACTAGAACTCCCTAATCTTAACCCCCAATACCAACGCTAGCTACCCCCTACCCTGAAACCCCTAACCACTAAACCCCTAAAGATAACCCCATACCCTAAGCACTAAAAACTTCCTATGTTGTAGAAGCGGCCAGCGGCGGATCGGCTGCGCTAGAGGAATCCGTCTGCGGCCGAACACCAGCAGAGACTTGGTCCGAGGCAAGACGGTTCCGTTCCGTTGGCTTTGTGTCTCTTACAAGCCACTTTTTTTTGTTTTTTGTGAGCCCTTCAACCACTGAATTTAGGGTCTTCAAAATCTGCTGGTTTTCATTTTTTTTGGGGTTGTGCTATATTCTTTAGCTAAATATTTCTAAAGAAGTATCCTAATTACTTATTTTATCAAGCTTTTTGAATCAAATGTTCCTGTTATTTTTTTTTTCTTACAGCGTACAGACATGTAACTGTAGATTTTACTATTTAAAATGTATTTTAGCAGCATAAATTAATTATATTTGTATTTAGCATTGGCATTTATGAATTTTATACCGTATTTTAATATAAACATATTTATTTACATCGCCTGTGTCCTCGCCCTCTCACATTCGTTTGCCATTTCTAGAACATGTTTACATTGATTTCAAAATGGTGGCATAAAATAAAGTGGGTATGACCATAAAAAGGATTTATAACGTATAGAGTCGCCACTCTAACTAGATGAAATCATTAACGAGCACCATACGTGCAAATTCCACAGAGTATTTAATGGTGTGATATTTATTTTTGTTTTTTTTTATAGTTATCCCTCTGTGCATCTTCGAAGTCGTGACGGTGGGATCTTTTGTATTTTTCTCTTATTTCTTTTATTGCACATTTGATGTCCACGTTTTTTGTCTGAACGAATAAATGTTATGAAAAACGGCATTCAATAAATGTAGGCGAGGAAAGACTATGCTAAGCCCTCGTACCCCTTTTGGCCTCATGCTTGGCACCATTTTGACTTTGACCTGACTGGACGTGACCTGGTGATGTATGGATGCATAGATTACTGTATATAGATATTCTACTAAAATATTTCAATATGTATAAGTCCTTTTTTTTTTTTAATGGCTTTTTGTATTTTTGTATTTACTAAAAGAAAGAAAAAGACAATGCTTTGTAATTGTGGTGTTTTTTTACTGTATGGGTCATGTGGTGGACATATCACTAATAAGCTGTGTTTGATCTGCAATACTGTTTATTACTTGACCCACTGACCATGAAGGTGTCCGAGACCCTGTCCCACTTCTTGGTAAGACTTATTGATGTCTAAATTAACTCCAGCGTATTATACCGACATCTTCTTCTTTTTAATTCAAATGGTTTTTTTAGAGCGTTGCACACTTGAAAACCTCACTGCAAAAAGCACATCATCGCATCTATCCCAGAATGTACCAGATGTATTTTTAGTCCGGGATAGACGTGGATTTATATTGATCAGAGGGGAGAAGATACACGTGTGTAATTGCGACCTGGAGAACAGGGCTAAGCTATTGAAGATGTTTTTTGATGAAACCACAATTAAGGGAGAACCACCACAAATGGTCAATATTTCTTCAAAATAAAAAATACTAAATGTTCATGATCTATCCATGTAAAATGAAGCTTCAAGTCATCGACATTAATGGTAGAAAAGTTCCTTGTTCACACTTGTTCACACTAAACGTCGCTTAGTCCATGAAATCTTCACTGTGGGTGTGAGCGCGCAATTTGACGTCTTTGTTCTGGTGACTAATCTTGGTTCATATGAGTTACAGTAGGTGTGTATGATCACTGGATGTTACAGCATTGTGCATTTAATGAGGCTGTGGCCCTCATCCTGCTGAATATGTTGCATTGTGTCATTAAAATGTATTATTTGATTTAATGACTTCAATGCAATTCCAGCCACTAATGGCTCGAACTGGAGATGTCCCAAAACTGGCACAGTGATGCCATGCATAAAATGGCGGTAGAGTGCGCCAGGTTTGGGCTGTTGCGTCCATAGCTGTGTTTTGGATGTGCCACTCTCCTCTCTCTCTTTATCCCCGCCCACCCCACCCCCCAAAATGTACGTAATTAAACATTTTGCTATTCATTGTGTTCTGCAAGAGTATGCATGTTGCATATATACAGTAATACACCGCCTTGTATATGCTGCATAAAGTTTCTACAGGTAAATGGTTAAATGTTGCAAAGAAAAGCTAGTTCTAAAATGTTCCTATAGTGATACTTGCAGCTTTATTTATTACAGAATAACTGACAGTCTTGCAATGGTTGTCAAAGGGTAGATATTTCAATGCATTACTAGTTGGAATAAGCTCATTTATTGCACGTGGCAGGCAGCAATAAATATGGCAGCAAATGTGTGCATTAAACGCTAATTCCCAGTAAGATTGCACACGCGTGTGTGCAAAACACGGTGGCCGAATCAGGAATAGCCAGCTTGCTGCAAAGAAACAGTCCATATCGTATTCACGTAAGAGTCCGGTGTATGTCAGTTCATCCACAACTTGGTGGGTGGGAGGGGGTGTATTCATGCATCTTCTGTACAGCACGTGGTATATCTGTCTGGTCACAGTACATCAATCACTACACCCAGTGATATCTTGTAAATGAAAGCATCTTGCTATCCCTTGGCACGTGGCTGCATCAAAGTAGGGGAATATTGTAGGGTTTTCATCATAGCAGCAAGTGAAAGTGAGGTGTGTAAGATATAGTCAATAACGTACAAAAATGCAAGCCGCTATGACCAAAATACTTGTGATACACACAGTAGCATACTACTTCTACTAGAAGAACAAAGATATTTGTGATTAATATAAAAATAGTGATCGTCCCTGGTGAACTACAGATCAATTGTGCATACAGGTGCGCCGACGAGTATTCTAAAACTTGCCTTGGAGAATCTGGGGCTATCACCAACAAGACCCAGGTACATGCTGGGTGCATGCTGCAACATTTCAGTGACATTTCTGCAGAGACTAATGGCCCATCGGATTAACACAGCAGTGGTCCCTGGCAGTCCCATTCAAACTGACCCCCGCTGTGTTAATCCGATGGGCCATTAGTCTCTGCAGAAATGTCACTACTGATGCAGCATGTACCCAGCATGTACCTGGGTCTTGTTGGTGATTGCCCCAGATTTGTTTTAGAATACTCGTCGGCACTGCAGTATATCACACTCCTCCTATAAACTCAAAACGTCATACTGTGACAAATAGAATTTAAGACAAATAAGTCTCCATAAAAATGCAAATTAGAAAAATATGTATAAATACAAAAAAAAAATGCTGCCCAGATTACAAACAGATCTCATGGATCTGGATAGGGAAAAGAGTATTAGAAGAACAGTTTTCTTTAGGTGCAGATTTGCTGGCCGTGAAGATATTCCGAGATGCAACTCTACACGGCATGGTCTGAATAGCTTCAGGGCATCCGTTCAGCAAATCTGTGCCTAAGAAAAACGTTATTTTAAAGACTACTACATGTATTGTACGTACTTATTCTTACACTGACTGTAAAGTATTGCAGAGCCCCCTTAAGTGGAGGCGTGTTTTTTAACATTAAAAAAAAAATGATATATTTAGTGCACAGGCAGAAGGGACTTTTGCAGCTGTTGATAGGAGCGTATCTCTGCCCGTCCAGTCAGCTTCCTAATGCTGTCACACTATATCGTTCCACTCTTCTCCTTTTACACTGGGAGCTTGTGGTTAGCACTATCATTAAGCAGCTGAGGGAGCAAGTAGTTATGTTACACACCAACATCTCCACTCCCTTTGTGCTGGTGTGGCCTGTCGCTGGTGCCACAGATGTAGCCACATGTTCTCAACCAATGATATAGCAATTTACATAACTACTGTATAGCGCCAAGTCCAATCTTGGTCAAAAACAGTTAGTGATGGTGAATGTTTGCAGTGAAACCACCTTTAGAAAGCCAGAAGTCCAGCAGCCTGGACGACCCTTCGATTGTCCAAAAATCCTACTTGATAAAGAAACAGTCTTCCTTGGTGCTTATCTGCCGAAGACGTGTGTAGATCATAAACGATAAATATGTGAAAAAACAATGTGTAGCTTCTAATGATTTAAGTGATATCGTGCACCACCTCGATGTGCAAATAATTGATTATTGGTATTGAAAATGGCTGCGTAGATCCTAGTGCCCCCGCCTTGAGACCCCCCCCCCCCCATATATTATCAGTCATTCACATGACCATATCCATAGTCGACACTATTGCTGTGAATGGTAACCTTTGTAAATAAAATATGCCCAAATACTTTCCTAGTGTGGGTATACTTATTCATAAGCACCAGTAAATGCGTGAGAAATAATATGTATACACAATACTTAATTCACCCCTTGTGGAGGGTACAGTTGTTCATTGAATAAGGTAGTGAACGTGTAAAAAAGAGAAATCACATAGTACAATAACGTGTTTTTTTTTTTTTTTTTATATATAAAACAGAGGCTTGCAATCTCACTCATGAAGTAGAAGATAAAAATGTGCAATGTACACAATGGTGACCGACACAATGATAAAGCCACTTGTTTGTAGTGCAATTGCAAAATGTTATATATTTCTCTAAGAATGTCTGCACATCCCTCTGTGAATGGCTATCCTTGGATGAGTGACAGGCCAATGAGAGTGCACATTGGCTGTGTAACATCTTAAGTTTAACTTGGAGGTGAGGTATACAAGAATTGGACCGCACTTCATCATCAATCCTGCAGCTGTGAGAACTTGGCTCTCTGAATGTTGTGACAATTTTGTTCACATTTAAAGATTAACTTTCTGAGCTGCTGTTTTACTTTTCAGTGCTACACCGCCTCCCAGGCCTGATGTATACACCTGCTCTTTCACATCCTACACATAATCTCCCATACCTGGGATTACTCTCCTACCTTTCTCTCCCTGCGTCTCATTATGCCCTCCCTATTGCTTTTCCTAATTGCCGTTTCCTCTCCTTTTTGTAAACTACTTTTTTTTTTGCTCTCCAACTTCCCCACTCTCCTATCCACCTCTCTTCATCTCTCCTTCCCTCCACCTATGCTTGTGTCTATACACTGCACCACTATGTACACACCTATCCCAACAACTTCTACACCCCTCAATAAAAAGCACCCCCACAAATCCTCTTCTCACCTCTCTACTGGACCCAGGCATATACATACCTGCTCTCTCCATGCCTCCTCCTCCTTGCTAATGGTCTTAACCCATCTAATTAAATACAGACCAACCTTAAAACTCACCTTACAAAAGAATTATCCCAACAGCCTGCACTCATGGATACTATCCCACACTCAGTCACTCCTACCAACCATTGTGGCCAAGCACTGCCATCTACTGCTCTTATTCCCTCACCTGCTGTCTCTGTAACTCTCCCATCATACAACATAGACTGTAAGCTCTCCAGGGCAGGGATTTCCTTTCCTATTGTCTGACTTTGTTGTGCTTATTGTATTATTATAATTCCCTGTACTGTATTAGTTACATAGTATTGTCTTTGTAAAGTGCGGAGTACACTGTCTGCGCTACATAAATAAAGATATACATACATACCCCTCTGTGATAGACTGAGCGGCCTCTCACTCACACAGGAAACACTGGGGAGGGGATTTTAAAGGCAATGGAGGCGGCAAGGAGAGGGGGAAACATGAAATCACAGGTGGGGTGATGACAGTGGGAGGAAGTCGCTACCATTGCAACGAAACATATAGGGCTCTTTCCATTGGTTTTGCTCATACCATTACGTCGATGTGCTGTGCCTAGCCCCCCCCCCCCCCCTAAACACAGACTATACGAACAATCCACTGTAAAACCGATGGTCTACAAATGGACAAAGTTCAGGACCACAGTCACTCTACTCCGGAGCAGTCATCCTACCAAAATCTCTCCAAGAACAAACAGGCAAATCATCCAGGAAGTCACAAAGAACCTCAGAATGGTCTTCCTAGAAGGATTTCCAAGGAGGCAACCACTGCTCTCTAGAAAAAACATTGCTGCCCGTCTGAAGTTCACCAAAGAGCACATAGATCACGCCTGCACAACTCCAGTCCTCGAGGGCCGCAAACAGGCTAGGTTTTCAGGATATCCCTACTTAAGCACAGCTGGCTTAATTAGTGGCTCAGTATGACGGAGATTTTAGTCGCCTCATAAAAGCACATGCGGCACCTGTGAAATGTGCAGACATTTCCAGCTTGAACGTCGCTGGCAATTTCTGGTTCTCGGCTTTAACCCCCTTTGCTGCCAGAAGGGCCTGGGATACAATGCAACGCAAGGAGTTAATACAGGACTGGCCAACTCCAGTCCTCAAGGGGCACCAACAGGTCAGGTTGTAAGGATAGCCCTGCTTCAGCACAGGTGGCTCAATCAGTGGCTTGGTCAAAGACTGAGCCACTGATTGGCAGGGATATCTTTACAACCTGACCCGTTGGTGGCGCGTGAGGACTGGAGTTTGGCCACGCCTGAGTTAACATCTGCTGTCGCCGGTGTTCGGCTCAGTGGGTTTTTTTAGAGGCTGTGTGGACAGCTTTATAAGAGGTGCAGCTTTATAGGAGGGGCAGCTTCACATTCCTAGAAAAGGACTATTTCAAAGCCTGCAAAGGCCATAAAACGAGAGACTACAGGGAGGTACCGGTAATAATGTCTAAAGGTCACAAGGAACCATGCATGCCATTCTAGCCTGGCTGGGAAACGTGCTTTCTTTAGAAACCATTCGTTGCTGTATGCTGAAATAAGTACTTATTTTATTAAAGGTACTATTAATAACAGGCTTCACCTTTAGAGAGGGTGTGACGTGTCAACAAGATAAATAAGTTCCAACAAAACTTGCTTATTTGCCCATTTGCTTTTTTATGCCTGCGTTTGGGCTGCAAGAGCTTGGATTTTAATTGTCACAATTCACATTTCTCTTCAATTCTTCTTAGCACACAATTTAAAGCAGACATATCACTTGTTTTTATTTAGCCTTTTATAGCATGTGCCACTGTTACTCATCTCTTTAGAGAAATCAATGTTTCTCCAAGCCCCACTTCCAAGGACCAATTGGAAGCTGCTAAGACATCACAGCATCAGCCAATAGAAAACAGAAGCTCACTGTAAACATATTTCCAGCCCCTGGGGTCTGCACCAGGGAATGGAGATGATGCCGTGCTGTATGCCAGATAAAGATGCCGTTGTACCAGCTATAATGTGTGGTCATTGTAAAGGAGAATTGCCTGTGGGGACCATCCTGCTTTCAGCAGGATCCTCATGGGATGGAGGCGCTGCGCCCTAGGAGTAAAACCTGCCCTGCTGCCGCTCCCACATAACATCCACGGAGCAACTCAGACCTCCTGTAACAAGCAGGTGAGCTACAGCACCAGAGAAACACCCATGTTATATATATATATATATATATATATATATATATATATATATATATATTTATTCTTGGGTAAGAATAAATTATTACTATTAATATTAGTAACCTTGGCAATAGTACTCTGCAATACTGTATCTGACTAATGACATGCGGTGGATTTCCTTGCTGACTGTGTGACGGTGAAGGTACCCAGGCTCACTAAAAAAGGTTAAGCCCACTGGGTTACCCCTGGTCCGTGTGTTGAGGTCCTAGAGTGTCAGCTCCTGGACCCAGTTGCAAGAAATGCATTACTGTGACTGTGTGAAAATGATGCGACATTAAGGATTTTTGTGTGTTTTGCCTTTCTCGGGGTGCTGGGACCGGGAGATTTATAGGCTGTAAGTTTCATGGTGGGTTTGCCAGAGAAAGTCTTTACAGAATGTGTCTATGTATCGGGGTTCCGGAGTTATGGGATACCCCAAAAGTTGGATCCGGGAATCGAGTGAGATTCTCGGATACAGCCAAGCACATTACTCCGGGCAAACTCTGACTCTGAAAACGTCCTTACGACTCACCGCCAGGAGCCCT
The DNA here is from genome assembly GCA_036426205.1 of Ascaphus truei. Classification (NCBI taxonomy): domain Eukaryota; kingdom Metazoa; phylum Chordata; class Amphibia; order Anura; family Ascaphidae; genus Ascaphus; species Ascaphus truei. The sequence continues at coordinate 234,318,256 of CM071570.1, read as the reverse complement.
GCTGCAGCATCATCCAGACAAGGTAAACAGTCATGAAGGGGTTAATGTATACCTGCAACCATACAGTGTGTCCCTAGTATAAGGAGGGGTGTCCAGGTACCCTGAACTTTGTATAGGGGTTCAAGAGATGCTCCAGCTATATGATAAAGCTGAGAGTGGTTTTGTGTGTAAAAAAAATTAAACGTTATTTCTAAAGTGTGCCAAGAATGAGGCTAGTGAGTGTAGGCAATATATACCCTTACTCCATCCCTGACACCAGAACAGGGACTTACACATCTTTATCACACAAAATACAGGACACAGTATATTTTATTAAAGAGTTATATTTAATAGGTATATGTACTGATAACCTGTGAATGAACTGAGGGATTCCCAAGTCATGGATTCCGAGGGACCAGATGGCTACCAAGCTTGGTGCCTATGGGTCTGTGCGGAGTCCGGACTTGAAAGTTTCAGGGATGCCACGGTGTTAGAACAGGAGGGGTACTGCAGTTCTGCTTGAGTACCCGCATCCTGGGCTAGCACAGGGCTATCCGGCCACCATTTGCCAGAGCCCAGACTCTGACACGCCTGGACAGCAGGTGGGCTCGGTATGCAAAGAGGCAGAGGTGCCAGGTTGGCGCATTCCCCTGTTACAGAATGAAAAAAGGTGTCCCCCCAGCTTTACAATACGGGCAAATTGGTGATTGGCTGGCAGGAGAATTCCCACGTTCTGATAGGCTCTAGAGGTTTGTGAATGGGACACTGAAACCCATAAGGAGCCTTGCAGCCAATCAGAGGAGGTGATTCCAAGTGCCAAACCAACAGTGGCAAATTCATAGATGCTCTGTGCTGAATAGACACGAGCTGGCTTTAAAGATTTTGACTCAAGAATTCTTCTAAGTCCCATTTCTGAAGAACGTAGCGGTCGCGGCTGGCCTTGCATGCCGAAATCAGTTCCAGGATTTTGTGAGTACCCCCCGGTCATTGGAAAGGCTCCTACAGAGGTCATTTTTGTGAATTTCATTTAAAGGACAGTTTTATTCGTTAGCCCCGTTCCCAATAAGTGTGTTAACTGTGTAAATTGTGTTACATTGTGTGTATGTCTTTTCCTGAAATAAATTACAATTTATTTTACCTCCTTGCTTTGCTCAATCATATGATCCCGGTAAATAAAGGTGTTGATAAACCTGGTCTCCCGTGACACTCTCCTCCTACCTGGGGCTGAAAATCTTGTTCAGTTTCATATTCTCCCCAAGCAGAAAAAAGTGCGTACAAAAAACTTGCAACAGATTGCTCCTGTGTAACCCCTCCTTGCCCGGCTCAAGAGGAGTTGTTGAAGGGAGGTAGTGTGAAAGTGCAGATGCTGGTGCACAGACTCCCATACTTTTACTCAGGGTTCTGGCATCCGGGCTGGCTGGTTGTGTAAGCTTTGCAGGGTGGTAATAAAGGGTGCCAGGAACTTTGTTCACAAACAGGACAGGTTATATTGGCAGGACAGGGTTTCATACATAAAGGATTCTTCCCTGGGATCCAGACAGCTCCACAGGGAGGCACACATGGCTTTTGTAACATCTCCTGGTTCCCACTAGCGGTAGGAATATGCCCTCCATTATTCTCAATGCCTGGATTTAATTCCAAACCCCGATAATGGGGGTCTGGGGTGCTTAGATGTGGGATTGCCGGTACAACAAATCCCAATGTGGTGCTCCCCCCAGTGAGTCCCTGTCCAAGGGTCCCCAGGCCATGATACCAGCACATCCCTTTCCTCCTGTTGCAAAGGGCGAGAAGTGTTTCTTGCACACACAGTGGCCCCTCTAAGATAAGGGGCATTTTTCCCTCACTATGAAAACAAGAAAGATGACCATACATTTAAACATAAAGTTGCACACTTAGAAGACTAACATACAACAGTGAGACCCCCACCTCTTACTCCTACTGGAGACCTCCCGATGTTCTTGGGGTCCTCCTGTGGTCTAGGGACCAGAATCCTCCATTCCCATATTTTTACTCCATAGCGACCACATAGGTGACCATAGCTACAAGGGGCGTGGTTGGGTTCCTTAGTATACTCCCACTTCTGATGACAGAGTATACAAAATAGTAATCCCAATAGGGGTGTTACATATGTATATGTGCTTGCTGCTGAAGTGAAATCTCAGCCCATCCACCATAACACTCAACCATCAAGCAGAATTGGACATTTGGTTCTCGGCTGTCTTGCCACAGACAAGTCTCCGCTGGCAGCCGAGGGAACCACTGTATATGTTTATTTATATAGTGCCATCCATGTATATAACGTGTTACATAATATTATAACACAATGGGGAAAAGCGCTCCAGCCATAAAACAATAGGAAAAGGGGTCCCTGCCCCGAAGAACTTACAATCTAGGCCGCCGGCCGCTTTGCCAGTATGGTAAGTGAATTTAAGGGGTTTAGCGGTTTGGGGCAGGAGTTAAGGATAGGGGTTTTAGGGTAGGGCGTTAAGGTTTTTAGGGGAAGGGGTAGAGTTCATATTATAGGTTAAGATTAGCAGGTTTTAGGGCATGGGGTAAGGTTAGGGACTTGCCTTGGCGGCGATGCGGTCGGCAGGGTGCTATGCCCCAGCAGAGAGGTAAGTGGCAGCTAAATTGCCGCAACCAAATGTCCCAGACCGCCACCAAGCACATATATTTTATATTATTTATGTACAAGGTTTTGTACATACTTTTTTGTACTTGGAGAAAACGTTTGTGTATAAGGGGAGTACCACACGTGTCTTAAACATGTGGGAACGGGCTTGAAGTAAGGACCTGTCACCAAAACGTTGCCCCCCTTGGTAATTTATTTTTGGGTTATTACCCCTTGTATTTTTCTCTTGTTATCCCCCCCCCCCCCCCTCCTTGTCCTAGATTCCTGGCATTCTAAGGATGTGATTCATCAGGGTGCTGGGCTGTTTTACATACAGTATCACAGACCAGCTGGGGGTTTTCTTCACTAAGAAGACATCTGGTGGAGTATTTTCTGTTGAATTTCCTTGGTTGCTATATACTATTCTTCCCTTCTCTTTTTGTGAATATTATCATTTTTATTGTGCTGCTTATCTTGGCAAAACATGCACATTTTCCTAAAATTCTATTTGCATTATTCTCTGTTGTAGCCCATTTTTATTCAGTAGTGCTGGAAACCACATTATACTGTATTTAGAGAAGAGGTATCTTTAGGTTCCCCTAGCACTCACCTGTTCTATTTTTCTACAATGAATGGTGCTGTCTGATGGTTGTATATTGTAGCACTTTAAGAAGGTCGGAATAGCTGTCCGTGAGTAGGGTTACTGGCTCTGCACTTCTGTAACCCAGACTGTGCTGAAATGCTGTGTAATGCGGCAGGCATAAGCATATAGGAGTTAGAATGGACATGAAGCAAAGAGTAATACTGTTTGCATGTCATTACCCAGAATCCCTAGCTGCAGCGGAAGCATTGTATGCTAAGAGATAATGGGGAAAGGCAGCGTTGCAGGCCTGTTAGAGACGTGTGACTGGTGGTATTTCTATTCGCTGTACGGTGGAGGGTTATGGTCACGTTTTTACCCACCATAACTTATTTAATGTAAGAATTATTCTAAAACAGATCCGATACCCGACAGTAGGAAACCTGCTTATGTGCTCTAGGGACCCTGTAAAACAGGAATACATTACATGAAAATCCTACAATTACATATTTTACAACTTTTTATTTAGACTACAGGTATTAGTTCAGTAAAGACGCATTTATTGTACCATTTGGTGTGCCTGATTTTTGATCCTTCTATATGTAGAAGGGGCAGGTGGCAGCCACTCTTTAAAGTGGACTATTTTTAAGTGGAGTGTAACAGCAAATGATAGGACTCTGTCACGGGAGTCACACTGGGGAAGCAGCACTGCAGGGGCAGGCAGCACTGCAGGGGCAGGCAGCACTGCGGGGGAAGCAGCACTGCGGGGGAAGCAGCACTGCAGGGGCAGGCAGCACTGCGGGGGAAGCAGCACTGCAGGGGAAGCAGCACTGCAGGGGCAGGCAGCACTGCAGGGGCAGGCAGCACTGCGGGGGAAGCAGCACTGCAGGGGCAGGCAGCACTGCGGGGGAAGCAGCACTGCGGGGGAAGCAGCACTGCAGGGGCAGGCAGCACTGCGGGGGAAGCAGCACTGCAGGGGAAGCAGCACTGCAGGGGCAGGCAGCACTGCAGGGGAAGCAGCACTGCAGGGGCAGGCAGCACTGCGGGGGAAGCAGCACTGCGGGGAAGCAGCACTGCAGGGGCAATCAGCACTGCGGGGGAAGCAGCACTGCGGGGGAAGCAGCACTGCAGGGGCAGGCAGCACTGCGGGGGAAGAAGCACTGCAGGGGCAGGCAGCACTGCGGGGGAAGCAGCACTGCAGGGGAAGCAGCACTGCAGGGGCAGGCAGCACTGCAGGGGCAGGCAGCACTGCGGGGGAAGCAGCACTGCGGGGGAAGCAGCACTGCAGGGGCAGGCAGCACTGCGGGGGAAGAAGCACTGCAGGGGCAGGCAGCACTGCGGGGGAAGCAGCACTGCAGGGGCAGGCAGCACTGCGGGGGCAGGCAGCGTCACATCTTTGATGTGGAACATTTTTAAGTGGAGTTTAACAGGGAATTCAACAGAAGTGAATAAAGAAGTGGACATCTTTATATCTACTGGCGCTGGATTCTGGAATTGAACAGCGCTGGAAAATAGGACATTTTCTATCACAGACTCAAGACCCAGCGCCCTTCACTCTGCAGCATCGCCATTCATATATTGCATTTCTCACATTTTGCACATTGCCCCTATCCTAACACCCTTTTTAGTGCACAACCCTAAGGCAACTCAACAGTGAACTTACAACACTGCCAGGCCTCCTCTGCCATTTACATTCACTCTAACCTCACTTCTTTCCAAACTACAAGACATACATACATACATACTTTCCTTCTACAAGCCTTATATCGCTAACTCCATTCACATTTCCCCATCTCTCCTTACTTCTCCACTTCTCAGTTCACATGAACTGCTTTCCTATCTTCACCCTTTGGCCCCACTCAGCTATGTACCCCTGCTCTTAAACTCACCCCTACAAACCCTCCTCACACATCCACTTTCTTTCCTTGCTTCGTCTCTTTGCATCTGGGGATGTCTCTCCCAATTCTGGTCCCTGTTTTAGTTCTACATGCTCTTGTCCTCGCTTCTCACATGTAACTGCTCCTTGTGGAGTAAACCCTTCTAACCACATACCCATTCCCTGTTGACCTCCCTCCACTCTCCCTTTCTCCTGTGCCCTTTGGAATGCTCGCTCCCTTTCCAGCAAATTCATCTCTGTACATTACTCCTTTTTCCCTCACTCTCTGCTCCTCTTTGCTATAATCGAGACTTGTCTCACTCAGTCTGACTCTGGAAGCTGCCCTCATGGTGGCCTTTCTTTCTCCCACACTCCTCGCCCCGATAGCAGGGGTGGAGATGTGGAACTCCTCAATTGCTGAACCACCGCCGTTACTAAACCCTTCCTATTCCTCCCTCTCTTTCCTTCCTTTGAGGCTCACAGTGTCCAGCTTCTTTCTCCTCTCCCTTTCCATCTACCTCTACTTATCCCCTTCAGTTTTTCTCTCTCACTTTGAATCCTTGCTATCCTTCCTCTCCTCAGACTCCTCTGTTTCTTGCTATACACCGTCCCGACTCTTGCATTCTGCGCAAGGATATCTCCTGTCTACCCCTTTTGTATCTAAAGCCCTCTCTCGCCTCAAACTTTTCTCACTCACTACCCCACACCTCTGGAATGCCCTTCACCTCAATATCCATCTGGCACCCTCTCTATCCACATTTAAGACCTATTTCAAAACACACTTCTTTAACAAAGCATATGGGTAGCTCCGCTGGTTGATGCTATACATTACGAATGCACGGACCTTGACCCCTTGCAGGCGCACTTACCATAAGACTCTCCTACTGACTCTGCAAGTGCTACCTATTTACCACTTAGATTGTAAGCTCTTTGTTCAGGGACTCCCTTTCCTATTGTTACTGTCATATCTGAAGTGCTTATTCCCACTATGTGTTATATTATTATTGTGGCATGTGTATTACTGCTTTGAAGAGCTATGTACCTGGATGATGCTATATAAATAAAGATACACACACACACACACACATATATATATAGAGAGAGAGAGAGACTGAGAGAGAGAGAGAGAGAGAGAGAGAGAGAGAGAGAGAGAGAGAGAGAGACAGAGAGAACTCTCTTCCCATGAGCGCTATAGGCCATGTCTGTACATACTGTGCTATATGTATGCACACACAGCTGTCTCTTACACATACTAATATACTCCTTGTTTTTCCATCCCTATACACCTATAGGGACCACTAAGTATCCACACAAACTTCTAGTTGTGCTACTATCTCTCACATTTCCACACCCACCCACACCATTTATATCCACTCCCACTCCACACACACCTTTTGTAAAGCACTGTATATACTGTGGGCTCTCCATTAATTTAGATTCACACAGATACACACACACACTATTACATCACTTGCTTTCAGGAACCTTTTGACACCTCTAGCCATAAAACACATCCACACCAGGGGAAGGACCAGCACAGATAACATTCCAAGAGACACTGTTTTTAAGTATACCCTTTGCTTGCTTTATTCATTGTAACACCGCTGGAAGAAGAGATCAGTGTATCTCGAAAGCTCGCACAAATAAAAGCATTTCGTTAGCCACAGAACTGTATCATCTATTTATTTTTTGATTATTGAAGCTCGGCTAACACGGTACTGATACCTCTACATATATATATCTTCTAAAGAAATGTTATTATTTTATTTTTTATCCAATCAAATAGGCTAGTTAAGCAGACACAGACATTTATGAGGCCTCAAAGTGTTACAGATAAACTAAAAACCACACCAGAAACATACATTACAATATTCAGTATTATTTCATAATACCCATAGTTTTATTCAACATCTGCACCTATCAAAGTACACTGTATTACACAGGAAACTGCATATATTAGTGTGGTAGTATAAATTGGAGGAGGAAGAGGGTGGTCTGTAATCCCACTAAGGAAACCCAAAGGGTGAAACGCGTTGGGGGGGGGGGGGAAGTTGACACTCACTAGCCAATATGTAGGATTATTGGACCCCCACACGGGGTTACTTAACCCAGAAAACCGCAGATTTACATTGATGTTGGGGAACTTGGGAGACCTTCCCCAGATTGATTGTGCCCTATGTGTGAATATCACAACCTATGTGTGAATATCACAACCTATGTGTGAATATCACAACCAAATTATGTTTAAGCAAGGCCGCCAACAAGGTGGAACAAAGAGCACTGGCGTCCCGGGCCCCGTGAGTCAGGGGGGCCTGGCCACCTGGGCCCCCTGCGCGGCCGGGCGCCAGTTAATTAAATTGAAAAAAATTGTGTGTGTGTGTGTGTGTAAAAAGTGACAAAAAACCTCCACAGCAAAGCATATAGCAAATGGAAATATTACTGTATGCTCATTTGCATGTCTTAGGCAGGTCTGCAACCCCGCCTTTCACCATCATCACCCAGCACACAGCACTTCCACTGCAGCAAGGGATTCTGGGAAATGACATGCAAATAGACACCTTTTGCTTCAAAACCATTTTTAACATGGTTCCCTATAGGCTTAAGCTTGCTGCATGGTCACAGCTTTGAGCACATTGCTTAGCCAGTTAACCAACCCCACACTGATGAGACCCATTAAGGTCGAAACGGCTGCCTGTGGGTGGGTTTTCTGGCTATGCATCTTAACCCTGGCTGTGCTCAAAATGTTTGTCCCGGGCCCCACGATTTCTGTTGGCGGCCCTGTGTTTAAGTGTTCCATTTTCATCTGGACGCTCTGTATATGATACTGTACAGTATTAACACTGGTTTTCCTCCTATTTTCCATATATATTCCGGACGTGCTGAGTCTATGCGCCAGACGACAACATCTTCTCTTCAATATGTAGGACTGTTGGGTCCCCACTCTGCAGAGGTGACCTGTAGTGCTGTCATGCAATAACGTTCTGAGCGGTCTGAGCACTGGACCAGCGTCTGCTTCAGAGGTGCAGAGACAACATCGGTGAAAAAGCAGAAGCGCCAGGACTGCTATATCGAGGGAAGCCAGAAACCGCAAAGACCGGGCGTTTTCATAGTGAATACTACACTATATTTTTATTTTGGGTTTTTTGTTTCTTTTCTTCTCCCCGTTTTTCTTCCTTATTTTCTTCCCATGGAATATTACCCTATATTTTTCTATTTTTATTTTTTTTTTTAGAGTTTTTCAAAACCAGAAAATCTTCCATAGAACTGGATCACCTCCAGCTGACAGTTGCAACTATACAGACATAATAAACATAGTTTCTCTGGGAGCTACAGCTTTTATGATGATTTTCTGCACTCGGTCTCCTCTGCATCACAGATTGTTTTATTGTAGTTATCTATCCCAGTATTATTTCAAAGACTTGTACGCTTCTAGCCCAGGATGCAATGTAATGATGTTGTGAAATGCACCAAAGATAAAACAAAGATTAAAAAGATATAAAACTAGAAACTAGACTAAACAGGACAACTACTATATACTAATAAATAAATGCCACTTTCTAAAACAATTGGTACATTATATAAACATATTTTTATTGCCCGTGACATACAATGCCTTACCTATGCTCAGAAATATTTAGGTGGCCAAGAATCCACAACCAAACCCAAATCTCCAGATTTATCACGAATAAATTATACTTTACTGCTTTATAATCTTTTACATTTATATACAATACATAGACCTTTTCTGTACTTGTATTTCCCCATTCCGTTGAGCCTGTAAGCACCGGGTTATTTTGAAAGGGTGCTCATATTCCTCTCTTACTTTCAAGAGGAAGTTGATTCACGTGTGGTCTTCAGATATCAAAACATCTATCTGTACAGATTTAATTATCTATTAATTCAAAATGTTCCACCAAAGAAGAGAGTGTAACGGGTTTCCCCCCCCCCAATCTCACATTGGCCCGGGTACTCTAATAACCAACCCCCATTACGTGTTAGTGTTTGGTGGTGCACCTGCAGGCAACAGAACTCCTGAGTCTCCCGCTTGATGGTATTAGGGGATGTCATCAGGACAGGTAGCTGAGGTAGTGGGTGCGAGTTCAACTTACATCATGTGCAGCGCCTCCACCTCATCAGGGTCTATGCTTCCGCGGGGAGATGGTCCTGGTGAGGAACTCCTTCTTGGTGGTGCCTGCCACTGTTGAGTAATTTCACACTCACACAGTGGGGTTTTCGTTAACAAGGCCATCTTTATTGTAGTTTGGGATGTACTGTAGCAGACTGCCCCATGCAGCTGCCGGCTCTAGCCGCACATCTCTCCATGCTGTCCCTTTGCCAGGTACGCCCTCCCAAATTGAAGTGGGATTCCCTCTTCTCCTAGAGAGATCCTCACTGTGCCAGGTCCCTGGACACAGAGTGGCTTAGACAGGCCGATTGGTCAACCTGGACCGCTAGTTACTGCACTAGGGTCACAAAGTGTTCCTACAATCCCTTATGCAGGAAAGTACAACTTCCCAACAACTTCCCACAGCTGCTGGAACACACACTAACTAACTGTGTTGTGCCTTATATACTTCAGGAGGCAGGCGCATCCCTGATGTCACTATCCAGGGACTCAGAGCATACAGCCACTCCCCTCCATACATACTGTAGGGCACCTCACCATGGTGTGAGGGAAAACCTCCATAACTACTGCTGACATACCCGTTCTTATCAGGACTTACTGCCAACAGAGAGGAAAGTAATATACCATTATTATGCATGGCTATATACTCCCCTTGGTGAATCCCCACCGTCCCGGCTGGGGCCTAAATTTGGTGTACCTTGCTCCAGGAAACACTGAAAAAGAATACACAAATTAAGCGTCAAACATTATCACCTTCACATAATAATGCAAGAACCTTCCGCTCACTGACCAGCAGGGAGCGTTAAAGAAAAAGGCAGACCACTCGTTGACGGGACCTAATAATAGTGTCGAGGGTCTGGTTTCTTCACCTCCCGCCCCGCTGCATCGGTGACTGTCACGTTATACTCTCGGGGCAGGCCTCGCTCATTACAATACACCACTTTGTGCATATAAATGCTGCGCCCAATTTTCCAAACCCTCATCAGTTGGGAAACCCTCTGCTCAGCTTGAACGCCCTTAATGGCCCCTCCCTTATTGACGATATAATATTCTATATCATTACGAAGCCACCTCTCTCGATTGTCCTCTATCTCCCTCATCAGAGGTTCAGGGACATATGGGTACTCAAGCCCATGAGACCGTTTATACTTGGCTGTAATGGCCCATTCAGCTCGGCAGGCCCGGGTTAATTTAGTTTGCCCAGCCTTTCCCGGTAACACCCATGACAGGGGCTCATCTGACTCCACCGGATCATCTAACCCTTCAGATCCCTTTGGGGTAATAAGACCCCCTCGAATTCGGTCCCACCTTACTCGCAGCTCTTTGAGGTATGCCTCATCGTCGAAATCCCCGGGAGCCCACCAATGGTCAACTACCCCATCCCTCTCTAGAATGAAACGGGTGCGGTCTATCCAGGCGACATAACCCTCATATAGTGGTGCCCACCATCGAGTTTCCCGTACCTCCTCCGAGTTGGATTCTAGTGGCTCCTCCTCTTCAGGCCGCCCGATGATACCCCTGAAGTACCCTCAGATTGCGTAACTTTCCCCCGACGCTGTGACCAGTGTCCACCCGCACAATCACTGGGTACCGACCCTCGTCGGGAAATCCTCCCTCCACCCTCCGATCCATCATCCGAAGTTCCCCAGTCCATGCTCCCAGTCCGTTCCTCGGTAGGACCCCGAGAATCCCCTGACATCCCCAGGCTAGAGGTAGACCCGAAGGAACAGGTGACAGGGACAGGGGATTTAACTAGGGCCTTGGGGCTAACTTTGGGGATGGACGGGGTTGGGGGACGGGGCCGGATGGTAGGTATCAGCAGGGTTACGGCCTGCTCCTCAGCAATACCTGCCTCACCTCCGCCACAAAGTCCGTTCTTTCCTCCGGCAGCAGAGCTTCTCGCTCTCCGGCTCGAGCGCCCATTCTGTCTGTCCGTAGGGGATCGACTTCCACTGCTCGACCGCAGAGGCGCGATCACCTCCCACTCGATGCCGCCCTGGTTTTCCGGAATCTCCTCCGTTCACGCACGTGCTTCGACGCCATCTTGGGTTGGGTCCCCAATCGAGACCTCTTCCTCCACGAGGACATCCGGCAACGCCCGTCTGCTACGCGGTCCAGCCTGACCCTGGATCCGCTCCTCCTTCACCTCCACCATCTCGGTCTGCGGCGAGCACTGAGCTAGCCTACTGCTCCGCAGCGTCGGGGTGGATCGACCTCCTTCCGACCCGCTAGTCACCACGGCAGTGGGACTCCGGCGATCGGGTTGTTGCGGTACTGGAGACACTCGACTCCGTGTCTCCACACCATGAGGAATAGCATCTCGCCACGGGATACCACTGGTATGGTACTCCGTCAACAAGTCCTGTGCATCTGCCAGCCTGGCACACTCCTCGTCCGAGGATCTCTAATTTACAGTTCGGGCGGGGTATTCCAGTAGGGGACCGTCGATGGGCTCCTTTCCGGTCACCTCTCCGATGGCTAGTTTTCTCTGGTTTGAGAACCCGGCTTGATTCCTGCTCCGCGGGGCCTGTACTCTCCCTCCATAGTGCACCCGGAAGCTCCGCTGCCGACATCGGGGTAGAATCTTTCACTCCCACGGCTTGTACTGGCACAAACGTTGTCATGGGCCACATATACTGCAGTCCACAGTGAGGGCATCGAGCCTCGCTGCCCACAGCTCCACCCGGCAGTCTGCACTGCAGGCAGAGACAGACAACTGTCTCCACACCCTCTACGCGGATAATCAGGAAGCCTCTTGGAACCGAATAGGGATGGGTAGAGATCAAGGGACTCTGTTCCACTTCCTCAGAATGTTCAGCCATAGTCACCAACTGAGGCACTCGTCTTAGAGGTCTGTATCGATCAATGGCTCTTCGCAACTGAAGGGCAGGGGCTGGTGAGCATCCTTCCCATACTTCCAAATCGGATTCGGTGGAATTGCAGACCACTTCCCCATGGTTGAAACTAGGGGGATGTATAGCAGCTGTAGGCTGACCCAGCACAGGTGCAGAGGAGTGAGTCATAGTCCATGAGGGCGAGGCTCCAGCTGTCGCACCAAACTACCCACAGGGTGGGGTTTTTCTCGTGCACGCCAATCCTGGCCAATAAAGCAAACTGCAAAGATGCAGACTTTCTGCAGCTGGCCCACGCACACTGGTGGCATGGACGCGGGAAACCGCCTAATCTTGTTGGAGATGTCTCTCCTATTGTGAGCGTAGGCTGTTTGTTTATTGGTGTTATAACAAAGTCCTTCGTTCCTCCATCTCGCAAGGCTGGCTGTCTTCACTAGTCTGAGGTACTTCCAGAGAACATAGGCAGGGTAAAACACGGCGCAGCCCCAGCTTTCACGCAATTCCACAACAAACTACAACAAGTTCTCTTCTGTAGGCTTGTTCTTATTCCACAGGCCGGCATTCCTGGGACTTATGCTCTTTGCAGATCTACCATTCTGATGGTTGTTTCCGATCACTTGTCAGGAGTTATTGTACATGGCGGGGCCTCGCTCTGCGGGGCAGTCACCACATCAGTCAATAATAAACATGCCTTGTGCACACAACCATGTAACCTAACGTAGATCTAACTCGTGTTTGCAATACCTCAGTCTAGGCCTCACTCTCCAGTGTTACTGTATCTCCTTCCTCCAGTCTGTGCTCCCTTCGGTAAGTGATCGGAATGGGCTTAGAGTACCTATGGGGCTTCATGCAGTACTTGGGCGTCTACCTTCTCTGGTCAGCCTAGTGCAGACCCTCTCCAGGAGTCCTGACCTAGTTAACAGGCTATCCCTTCAGGCATCCTACCCCTAGCGCTACCTCAAGGTGACTCGGACAGCTATAGCCCTCTCCAGACCCACTAACTCCTCTCAGGTTCCCAAGTTACTCCTGCGGTTCCATCCCAACACATCACAAAGTGGAGCATACACTTTCCCTGTTTCTAGTGTGCCTAGCAAAAGCCGTCCTGTTGGACAGGTATCTAACCGCACAGCAGCGCTCCAAGTGAAACGGGTTCTCCCCCCAACTCACAGGGCCCGGGTACTCTAAAAAATACACCCCAATTAACGGGTTAGTGTTTGGTGGTGCACCGCAGCAACAGAACTCCTGAGTCTCCCGCTGATGGTATTAGGGATCATCAGGACAGGTATGAGTGAGGAGTGGGGTGCGAGTTCAACTTACATCATGTGCAGCGCCTCCACTCATCAGGGTCTATGCTTCCGCGGGGAGATGGTCCTGGTGAGGAACCCTTCTTGGTGGTGCCGCCACTGTGAGTAATTTACACTCACACAGTGGGGTTTTCGTTAACAAGGCCATCTTTATTGTAGTTTGGGATGTAGCAGACTGCCCCATGCAGCTGCCGGCTCTAGCCGCACATCTCTCCGTGCTGTCCCTTTGCCAGGTACGTCCTCCCAAATTGAAGTGGGATTTCCTCTTCTCCTAAGGAGATCCTCACTGTGCCAGGTCCCTGGACACAGATTGGCTTAGACAGGCCGATTGGTCAACCTGGACCGCTAGTTACTGCACTAGGGTCACAAATTGTTCCTACAATCCCTTATGCAGGAAAGTACAACTTCCCAACAACTTCCCACAGCTGCTGGAACACACACTAACTAACTGTGTTGTGCCTTATATACTTCAGGAGGCAGGCGCATCCCTGATGTCACTATCCAGGGACTCAGAGCATACAGCCACTCCCCTCCATACATAGGGCACCTCACCATGGTGTGAGGGAAAACCTCCATAACTACTGCTGGCATACCCGTTCTTATCAGGACTTACTGCCAACAGAGAGGAAAGTAATATACCATTATTATGCATGGCTATAAGAGTATGTGTCCTCAACTAGTTAGTTGCGCCAATGTAGGAGGTAGATACGACACCCATTTTTGCAAGATACATTTTTCCCAATGTTAGAATCTTTGTTACCAACTGAGAAAGGTTCATCGTGAGAAAGGTGTTTGTTTATAGCTTTCCAAACGTTCCTAACACTAAAAAACAATTGTTAGCTGGTGTGAGGGAAAGTATAAGGTTAAAACTCTCTCACCTGAGCAGACCAGGAAAAAGCACACCCCGGCATGTAGGGCTGCAAGCTGATTGCAAAGGGGGGATATAAAAGGCAGGCAGCAAACTTCCCCCACTCTCATTTCGCTCTCAACCTGTGAGGGAACAGGTTACAGAGAGCCTGGCAGGGGAGAGCCTGAACTTCCTTTGGGATACCAGCGATTAAGGACTGTCCTGTTATTTTGCAGACTAAGGCTGCGCTTATACAGCCGGCGACGCGACCAATGACGTCACCGATTGCCGTCGCCATTACGAAAGCTGTATTTCAAATTCTGGAGACGTCGCTGGCTGCAAGGCCAGTGACGTCAGCAAGGGGGAAGGCAGATGGACAGAGAAGCTCCCCGATTGGCTTATAGGCAGTCCCATGTGGAGACAGTCTCTCCAGAAATCAAATTCCACTGACTACCAGAATTTTGGTAGCGCTGTCGCTCCATCGCGCCGTCGTGTCCACTATAAGCGCCGGCGCCCGCGACAATGCATTTGTTTTGATGCGACGTCGCGTCGCTGTCACTATAAGCGCAGCCTTATGCTGTAAAAAGACTATTCTGTTTTTGTTACCCGATTATTGCAACCTGCAACCCCTAACACGTGGAAAAACGACATTCATTACAAGAAAGTGGTGTGAGACCTCCTGACCATACCTACAGTACAAGGCAACTCTGTCACAGCTGATCATGAGGCACCCTAACTCCCAGATGGTTTCTACATGCCTCACTACCTCTTTTACCACACTCCCAAAATTAATGTTTAAATATGTGTAACCCCCCTCCTTGTGATGGTTACTATAGGGAGTAAGCAATAGATGATAAGCTCCTCCCTGTGATGACAGTGGAGATATCAGTCAGAGGGGAACCGTTGCAAGGGAGGTTCCAGGAGGAGAGGAGAGCAGAAGCCTCGGGGAGTAGAGGCAGGGGGAAAGTTTCCCCTAGTAAAGGAGAGATTAGGCCCCCTGTTTATTGTGTTATACAGTAGTTAGGGACAGTGCTTAGAATCCGTACAACATAAACAGAAGAGATATGCAGGTCCCAGAGAGGGAGTGCAGACATGCCACAGAGAGCTGCTTAGATAGGGCTCTAGGATGTCAGAAGATCAGACTCACAAGCAGCTCTCTACATACAGAGTTTATAACCGCTGAGAAAGTGGCAGTTTTCTGCATGGAAAGGAGGGTAATAATAACCTCCCCAGAACAGGACAGTATCTTAGAGAGGGGCCTGAAATGTCAGGATCACATGGATAGTGCTAAGCAGGCGAAACAAGGAGGGACTGGTCCAATATAATTAGGTATCTCAGTAACAAGTGCATGTACCTCTCAGGAGAAATAAGAGACAGCACCCCTGGAAGAACTATGTTAAGCGTATGAATGAATCAAGGTACAACCCTGTCAATCTCCCATGCCTGGGAACACGAAAAAAGATTGGTATTGTACTATACAAAAATCCTAGCGCCGATGTTTTCCCTGGGACAGGGTCAATCTATGCTGTTGTTAAACATACCGCTACACCAGGCCTGCACAACATACGGCCCGCGGGCCGCATGCGGCCCGCCTGGCCTCTCTGTGCGGCCCGCGATGACTCCGGCCGGGCGCCAGTTAATTAATTAAATAATTTTTTTTAAAAAAGTTTAAAAAAATGGCGGCGTTTAATCCCCCCCCCCCTCTTCCACCTCCCCCCCCCCCCCCTCCTCCACCCCCCTCACCCTTGGGTTTTGCGGTGCGCGGGGGCAGCAGCAGCATGAGGAGGATGCGGCAGCCGTGAGTATTTTTTTTTAAATAGAAAGGATGCAGGGGGCGGGATTAAGTACAAGCGGGAGGATGTATGATATAAAAAGGGGGGGGGGGGGGGTGGTGTGGTGTGTGTGTGTTGTGTGTGTGTGTGGGTGTGTGTGTGTGTGTGTGGTTGTGTGTGTTGTGTGGGTGTGTGTGTGTGTGTGTGTGTGTGTGTGTGTGAGAAAAACGGGCTGGTGCAGAGGTGGGGGGGGGGGTGGTGGGTTGCGTGACTTGAGGAGGGGGGTGGGGCTGCTTGACATGTGGGAGGGGGGTGCTGGGCTGCTTGTGACAGGGGGAGGGGGGGGGCGAAAGGATGGAAGGGGGGCTGAGGGGCGGTTGGGGAGCTTCTCCCGGCGGGGAGGAGGGAAAGGGGGAGGGGGGGGGACGTGCGGGACGTGAGGCGTAGGGGCAGGTGGCGGGAGAAGGAGGAAGTGCGAGGGGGAAAGGGGGGGGGGAAGGGAGGGGGAGGGGACGGGGAGGGGGAGAGAGGGAGGGGAGGGGAAGGGGGAGGGGCGCGCCGAGGAGGTAGACGAGGGGTGAGGGGATGTATGATGGGAGGGGGAAGGGGGGGGAGGCGAGAGAGCGTTCAGGGGAGAGAGCGTCATATTGAGGAGTGGGGGAGAAAGAGTGTAACATTGAGGGGGAGGGGGAGAGGAAAGAGGTGTCATTTAGGGGAGGGGCGAGTGTCATATTGAAGAGAGGGAGAGATAGAGGGTCTATTGAGGAGAGAGTGTCATATTGAGGGGAGGGGGAGAGTGTGTCATATTGAGGGGAGGGGGAGAGAGTGTCATTTAGGGGAGGGGGAGAGAGTGTCATATTGAGGGAAGAGAGACATGGGGGGGATGCTGACTTGTGGGGGGGGATTCTGACTTGGGGGGGAGGGCTGCTGACATGGAATGGGCTGCGGGGATGTGGAGGGGGTATTGTGTGTTTGATGTGGAGGGGGGTATTGTCTGGGTGAGGGGGAGAGATGGGGGTATGAGAGATAGATGGGGAGTATCGTAAAGGTTGATAGTGAGGGGTTCTGGGGGAGATATGAGGATGATGATGATGAGAGGTGCTGGGGGAGAGATGATGATGATGATGATGATGATGATGATGATGATGATGATGATGA